>OY730192.1:130802418-132002418 GCA_963422505.1 Pseudognaphalium luteoalbum | reverse complement strand
ACGTTTTGCCGACAGAGTTATAATGGCTATCTTTATCACTATATATTGGCTACAATCAATATTCAGTTTCTTTGAAAACATATACTCTTTCACAATCATCTGAGTTCAAAATTTCTTTCAAGATGATTTATTTAGTTTTAGTTCTGATCTTTGTAATTTTAGTACTACTCATTATCCCACTTGTAATTCTCCCTCGAGGAGAACTGTATTTTTTCTTAGGCTTGTTTATATTTGTGGTTTTTCCACTCTTCTGTATTGTTTTAATTATTGATAATATATTCTAATTCTGTTGTTATTATTGATAGCTACAATATGTCAAGCGTTGTAAAGACAGAGTTTGAACAACTCGATGCAAATGGAATGAATTATATGTCTTCGACTATAAATATGCGATCAATGCTTGAATCAATGGGCATTTCAGATGCTATAAAAGAAAATAACATATGTTCTAAACAAGAAAAGGCAAAGGCCCTTATTCTTCTTCGTAAGCATATTAATGATATGTTTAAATATGAATATCTTCACACAAAAGATCCTAGTGTTTTGTGAAAAGATATCAAAGTCAGATTTGATAATAAAAAGGAGTTTCACTTCCATATGATATGGAAGAATTGAAATCTCTAAGATTTCAAGAGTTTGTGAGGTATTATGAATTAAATGTAATTCTTCTTGTTGTTGAGAAGAATGATAAGCTATATAAGGCATCTATTACAGAAAATAATGATAAGAAAATGAACCTTGTTGATGACCTTGAGTTAACAAATGTTGAAATGAATGCTGCAGATTACTGCAATGACATTGATATATGAATTAATGTGGCTATCAACAATCTATCATAACTATGTTGGTTTTCATAAATGTATTTCATTTTTATTAGTTTTGTTTTCCTATCTATGTTTTCCCCTTTATGACTGGTCTGTCATTTCATGTAATATATTTCTGAAATAAAATGTATCTTTTGTTACATCCTTCTTATTACTTATTTACACTCATTCTAATATTTTCATATTTGAAGTTTGATATGAATTAAAAAGGGCTAGATCATAAAGCAAATGGTGGAAATCTATGTATTCCAGATAGTGGTACAACGCACACTATTTTAAAATCTAAGAAATATTTCTCTGAATTGAAACCAACAAAGTGTAACATCCTGTTTCTGGGTCTGGAAATAAACGGTTATTTTAATAAAGATAAATATTTTATTTGGTTTATTTGAAAATAAACAAGTAAAAGAGCCTCGGGTTTTATTGTGATTAATAAAAATAATACTTGTATTAAATAAAAAGAGTTGACAGTAAAATAAATTATTTTGTATCGCGGGTATTTTCGGGTTCCAGACAATAGAAGTAGATAGGATAAAATAAACACAGATAAAAATTTGGGGCGGTGGGGATTAAGCTGACATTTTTTTTACCTAACTCTTTCTCTATCTTCTTGTTCTTCATTTTGTTCTAAGAAATTCTCTCTAACAATTATCAAGAAATCAAAAGAAATTGTGTTTGAATCCATTATAGTTTATCATCATCATCATATTTCTGAGTTTGTTTCAAAGTTGTAAGTGTTCTTCATAATTTATACACATATCATAATTTTAGGTGTTAGGGTTTATGAAAAATGTGTAGTTGATGTTGAATGATAGTCTTTTGATGATAATTCTGGTTATATAATGATAATAATCATGTTATTTAATTGTGTTCTTCAAGTTTTAGTTGAATAAATAGGGTTTTGATTTAAATTGGGTAGTTGCATGATGCATGTATGAGTTTTGGTGTTAGATGATATTGTTTATTGTTGTTGTATGTTTATACATGTTGATAGAGGTCATCTACATGTTAAAATCGTGTATTACATAAGTATTTTGGCGAAATTGATTTTTGGTTCGAGCTGAACTTGTTGCAGGTCTGAATCTCTGTTGTAAAACGTGTGAACGCGATCCAGAACCCTAGTCCGGATCGTGTTGCTATGTGTTAATTTATCTTTGTACGTTTTGTTCTTTGGAACGCGATCCAGCTTTAGTTCCCGGATCGCGTTACTCAGTGTATTTTGGTACCAGAATGTTTTTCAAAGAGGAACGCGATCCAGCTCCTCTAGTCAGGATCGCGTTTGTCAGTATGATTTTGATGATTATGATAACTTGTGAACTTGTGTGCTTGTTATGATTTGTGGTATCATTAATACATAGTATTTATAGGTTGGATACAATATTTATAAGTAAAGTTATGATCATTTATAAATGAGTTTCTAATTTATGTTTCGGGTTGTGTTCTCAGATTTACAGAAGACTCAGTAATATTAGACCACTGAGTGGAGGCCAGAAATATCGGTGAGTGGTTACTGTAATCTTTGGTTCAAATCCGTTGTAACGGGTTTGGTTACAACTGATAAACCAGGATAGTTTAAGTTGTAGTTATTGCCATGTAAATTTCAGTTATTCAGTTGTTGATTATATTGATTGTGTTTGATGGATCCAGTAGTAAAAGTTGTTCAGTTGATTCTCCATATTTGCATATGATATGCTTTATGTGACAAGTTGTTGAGATGATTCGGAGTGAGGTCAACAATGGTTGGGTTTGGTTACTACTGTGTAGCTGCTTAGGTTTCTTGGATACACATAGTTGAAGAATAACCTATTCAGTGAAGGTAGTAATCAGATTATCGGTAGATCACTGAGAATAGCATACAGTGGTCGTGGTTTCTGGGAATAGCATACAGGAACCGCCGGTCCTCATGTGCTTATGCGTTTAAGTTTATTTTGTTGTAAGACTTGTTATGAATGGGTTGAACCATCGGTTACGGTTCCATTCACTTAGCGTGAGCTAATCCCCTCGTTGTTGAATCTTTTGCAGATTTTGGTTAGCTTTTGATGTAGTTCGGGTTGTAGATAAAGTATTGGGGTGTTTGACTATGCTGGCGCAATCTCTGATCTTTTGGATTGTTATGTTTGGAAAAGTTTCAAATAACACCCGTTTTAGTTAATATGGTTTGTAATTATATAATGGTAGAACAGTTTGCTTTGGTATTGGTTTAAGTAAATAAATGCTAATTATGTTTTGGGGCTTGCGCTTCCTATTGTGAATATATTATAAAATATATTTGTAGAAATATCGGGTGTTACACAAATGCAATTATACATACAATATCAGGCCCTGTAGATTTGATAGAAGGAGTTGGAAAATCCAGATTTACATTGCCAAATGGTACCAAGTTTTTGGTAGAAAATGTTTTATTCTCTCCAAAATCAACGAGAAATCTGTTGAGTTTTAATGACATATATCTTAATGGATATGATCATCAATCTGTGACTACAAAAAATGAAAAATATTTGCACATTACTGATAAGAATAATGTGTTAGAAAAATTCTCAATGCTTAATTATGGCTTACATTATACACATATAAATGTAGCAGAATCTCATATGCTGGTTAAAGAAAAGCATAGTGATCCTAGTATTATCAGTTTATGACATGACAGGTGAGGTCATCCAGGATCTACAATGATGAAGAGAATAATTGGAAGTACCCATGGACATCCATTTAAGGATCAAAAAGTATCACATGATAAAATGAGTCCATGTACATCTTGTTCTCTTGGAAAACTAATTGTGAGACCTTCACTACTTAAAGTTGAAAATGAATCACCACAGTTTCTTGAAAGATTTCATGGTGATATATGTGGACCTATTCATCCACCATCTGGACCATTCAGATACTTTATGGTATTAATAGATGCATCAATCAAATGGTCTCATGTGTGTTTATTATCAACTCGTAATATGGTATTTGCAAAGTTTCTTGCACAAATTATAAAATTACGAGCACATTTTCCTGATCATGCAATTAAGAAAGTAAGACTTGATAATGCTGGTGAATTTACATCTCAAGCATTCAATGACTATTGCATGTCAGTAGGAATTGTTGTTGAACATCCAGTTGCTCATGTACACACACAAAATGGTTTAGCTGAATCATTTATTAAACGTCTCCAATTGATTGCTAAACCATTGATAATGAGAACAAAATTTCCAGTGTCCATTTGGGGGCATGCAATTTTACATGGTGCATCATTAGTTCGTATTAGACCAAGTGCATATCATAAGTATTCTCCTCTACAACTTGCCTTTGGGCAAGAACCAAATACATCTCATCTGAAAATATTTGGTTGTGCAGTATATGTTCTCATTACACCATCACAACGTACAAAAATGGGTCCTCAAAGGAGATTGGGAATATATGTTGGGTATGAAACATCCTCTATAATAAGGTATCTTGAACCTTCAACAAGTGATCTTTTTACAGCACGTTTTGCTGATTGTCATTTTAATGAGGAAATTTTCCCAGCACTTGGAGGAGAAAAGAGAACTCAAGAAAAGGATGTTTCATGGTGTGAACCTTCATTGTTGTATCTTGATCCTCGCACTAAACAAAGTGAAACAGAAGTTCAAAGGATCATGCACTTACAAGAAATTGCTAATCAGATACCTGATGCATTTACTGATACAAAGAGAGTGACTAAATCTTATATACCGGCTGCTAATGCTCCAGCTCGAGTAGAAATTCCAAATGATCAAACTAATGATAAAGTCACTCAAGAATCTAAAGCACGTTTGAAACGTGGAAGACCAATTGGTTCAAAGGATAAAAATCCTAGAAAAAGAAAAGGATTAGAATATGCAATTGACCATACGGATGATGTGTTTGAAGAAACACAAAATGTGGATACTTCCCAAAGAGAGGAAGTCAATGACATCAATAAAGAAATTGCTATCAATTATGGTCACACGAAAATATTGTGGAATCGAGTTGAAATGGAAAATGTGGATGAAATATTTTCTTATGATGTTGCATGTGACATTATTGTTGGAAATGATGATCCCGAACCAACATCCGTCATGGATTTTCAAAATAGACAAGACTGTAATAAATGGAAAGAAGCAATACAAACGGAATTAAATTCGCTTAATAAAAGAAGTGTTTTTGGTCGTATTGTTCTCACTTCTAAAACCATAAAACCTGTAGGGTACAAATGGGTTTTCATAAGAAAGCGAAATGAGAAAGATGAAATCACAAGATACAAAGCTAGACTTGTAGCTCAAGGGTTTTCTCAAAGACCTGGAATTGATTATGAATAAACGTATTCTCCTGTTATGGATGCAATCACGTTTAGATATTTGCTCAGTCTAGCAGTACCTTGAAAATCTTGAAATGCGTCTTATAGATGTTGTTACAGCTTATCTATATGGATCATTAGATAGCGATATCTATATGAAGATCCCAGATGGATTTACAATGCCTAAATCATTAAGTGCAAAACCTAAAGAAATGTATTCCATCATACTACAAAGATCTTTATATGGGTTGAAACAATCGGCACGCATGTGGTATAAACGTTTAAGCGATTACTTGATGAGTAAAGGATATACAAATAATCTTATTTGTCCATGTGTCTTTATTAAGAAAACAACATCTGGATTTGTGATCATTGCTATCTATGTTGATGATCTAAACATCATTGGAACGAATAAAAATGTAACACCTCGCAAATTTAAACGTAATTACGAGCATTAAACATTTGCATTATTAGGCTAATTCCCTACTTTGAGTGAATTCACAACAAATTTCAGAGGTAAGTCTAGCAAAGCCCAACTAGTTAATACGCGTAGTATTACGATTTATAATTAGTTATAATTATGTACACGGCAATTGGAACAAACGAGACAAAAATATACGACTGTTGGTGAACAAAATTATTTAATAATATGAAATTATTGAATAACGTTATTTATATATTAAATATATGTTGATAATATTCACAATGTATTTTGTTGCAAATAACATTTATTTCATACAAATGAAACAACTCGAAACCCATTTGTAAAACTAGAATAAAACAAAGTTGTAATTTTATTACTCAACTAAATTATTTTAAATTAAAATATTACAATTAAAAGTATAATCGAAAACATATTTAAAAACCAATCGTTTAAAAACATTTTAACGTTTAATGATCGGGTAAATGAATACGGACTAAATATCACAAATTGGGAACAAAAACCCCTCCTTTGGTGGACACAAAAATCAGCCCCAAAACCCACTCCACTCCCAAATCCCTTTCATTTCTCATTTTTAACCAAAAACACACAACTACTCTCTCTAATTCTCTTTCACCACCATCATCCAAAAACCATACAAATCACCTAAAAACTACATCAAAAACATCTCGAATCACATAACTCATTTAGAGAAAAACGACCACGACAACAAGACCTACACATCCATCTTCTCGGATTTCGCATGCGACAATTTTGTAAAAACCCGATAATCCCGCAAACTCTTAGATTTTGCTATTTTCTTTAATATCTCATATTTATAATACTTAATACAACATGTTTTAGTGTTATATCAACTTATTATGTCCAAAAACCTCATTAAAAACGCTTTAAAAACCGAAATCCACACAAAATTCGCGAACAGCCGATTCTGCGAGATGAGTTTTGTCCTGCGAGATGAGTTTTGCCCTGCGAGATGAGTTTTGCCCTGCGAGATGAGTTCTGCCCTGCGAGATGAGATCTCAGTTCGCAGTCAACCTTGGTCAACATTTTTCAGCACTTTGAAATTTACTTAAAATGGGCACCAAATGATAATAATTCATTAATATGATATTAAACCAATGCAAGAACTAACACCCATTTTTATGAGTATACAAATGAATCGAAACGTAATAATGACGTTTTCAGAAATTATTATTTCAAACTGCTACCAACGAGTCGTATACATTTCTAAAGCTACAAACTTAAACGACAAACGAACGCTTTGGACATAATTTGGTTGAATGAACACTAGCATGGATGGTCAAACTAAGACATCCACATACTTATCAAATCTCATACGTTTAGGGCGTTAGGAGATTCCGGACTATACTTGGGCTTTAGGCTTTGCTAGCACTCGCACATTACTTAACTCAACAGGTGAGTTCACAGCCCCTACTTTTACTGTTTTAACTGCTTTTGAACAGGGGTGGAAAACATAGTCAACTGCTTTATTAATTGCCATAACTGCTTTTACTACATGATTGTATACGTGTTTACTTGAACGATTAGTGTACTTTAAACTGTTGAACGATTGTGCGAACTAATGTTTATGAAATAACATTTTCATACCATAAACTAAAACAAACGTGGTAAACTAATTGATCAACTGTTTTGTTTGAACGGGAGAACGATCGGTACTTTTTATAAAAATGCTGGAGAAGGACCAGCCACGTATTTTAGTGCCAGATAACGACTGGCCAAGTGGACGGGAGAACGACCCGTGCGTATTTGGATGGGAGAACGACCCATGCGTTATTTGACCGGAGAACGACCGGTACTGTGGTTCGCTGGAGAACGACCAGCAGTATGTATTGCCAGAGAACGACTGGCCGAGTTGGACGGGAGAACGACCCGTGCGTATTTAGACCGGAGAACGACCGGTACTATTTTGTAAACGCTGGAGAACGACCAGTAATGTATTGCAAACTGTGTTTTGGGTAACATCCCACGCAAACGATATTTTGGGTAACATCTCACGCAAACGATATTTTGGGCAACATCCCACGCAAACTGTATTTTGGATAACATTCCACAAAATGATTACTTGACTATTATGGCAATAACTATTTGTGAACGTATTGGTTTTAACAACTGTGCTTACAAACTTGATTCAACTATTGCAAACATAAAACCTGTGAATTCACTCAACCTCGTTGTTGACTTTTACTATGTTTTTCAGGGAATTAGCTGCGCATGTAAGAACCACCTGCACGTTGGAACATAGGCGACCCACGATGAATAGGATGCCAACTTTTGACAACTGGATTTCTTCTATATAACTGAAATTGTTTAGTCATATTTATGAAATCTACTTTTGTAAACTTAATACTTTTAACTTGTATGATTCAAGGAATCGTAAACTTTGTAACTAATACATTTGGCATCTTAATATATTATGTTCTGTTGTAATCATAAGCTCTGATACGTATGCATGTACCGTGTATTGTGGCACTCCCCATACTTAGATAAATGCTTCCGCTAAAACAAAATCGACGAATTTGGGGTGTTACAGATTGGTATCAGAGCAATTGGTTATAGCGAACTAGATTTCTTAGGTGACTTAGAGACCTTAGAGACCTAGACTATAGCCTTGGCTAGAACGCACATGCATACACACATTTGCATACGACTAACTATCGTTACGACACATCGATACGCGTAATCTACTTGTTGAACCGTGCTACATCCGATTCGTTCAAACTTACTCTGATCTCATGTGAACCTGATCGTATTAAGTGGTTGATGAAAAGAAGTATGTATTTAGCATCATATAATGACACCTGGCCAACGTGATTATATTATACTAAGTACATATGGGCGTTTCATAGTCGCAAGATACGTGAGGGGGATCTTGTCAATCTTTTTTTTATGTTCTGTAACTAAAATATGTGAAACTTTATTCTTCACACCCTTTTCATTGGCATTGACTTCTGCACTCCTTCATCACAGAACGTCATCATGCCACCTAAACGAAGAAATACCCGAAACAGTCGCCGAGCTCCTACACCTCCTGTCGTCGAAACTACCGAACAGATCATCGAACGACGTGTGGCTGAAGCAATTGCCCAGTATGAGGCAAGCCACAATCGTGATAATGTGGTGCATAACAGTGGAACCACCCCTGTCAACAGCGAAACTCCTGCGAATACCCAACAAGGGTGTTCTTACAAAACCTTCCAGGTTTGCAAACCAAGCACCTTCACCGGGACTGAAGGGGCCATTGGCCTAGTCCACTGGATCGAGAAGATGGAATCGGTCCTCGACATCAGCGACTGCACTACCAACAACGTGGTGAAATATGCCACCTGTACTCTAACTGACAAAGCATTAACCTGGTGGAACGCTCAGGTCCAGATTATTGGACGCTCAGCCGCTTACTCCATGACCTGGGAGACTCTGAAACAGATGATGATGGAGGAGTTTTGCTCTCCCAACGAGATCCAGAAACTCGAGACTGAACTCTGGAACATTCAGATGACCGGCGCTGACATTACCGGTTATACAACTAGATTTCAAGAGCTTGCACGTCTTGTGCCCCACATGGTGACTCCTGAAAAGGAACGCATCAAATGATACATCAGGGGTTTGGCCCCACAGATCAGAGGCATGGTTATGTCCTCCAAACCAACCACCTTTAGGAGCGCAGTTGACCTGGCTCAGAGTTTGACCGACGACGCCATTCTGATTGGCACGTTGAAAGCTGCTACTGGGAGGAACGAACCGAGCAGTACCGAGATTGTTGGTCACGGGGGAGAGAAACGGAAATGGATCAACGAGGGAAACAACAACCAGAATCAAGCAAACAAGAAACCTACGGGTAACTCCCGGGCTTACGTTGCCACCGCCCCAACTGAACCCAAGCCCTACCTTGGCAACAAACCGAAATGTGACAAGTGCGGGAAGCACCACGTCGGCGATTGCGCCTTCTGCCAAGACTGCAGGAACTGGGGTCACTTAGCCCAAAACTGTAAAACAAACCCTAACCCTCGACAAAACAATGGGTGTTTTGAGTGCGGTGAACCGGGGCATTACCGAAACCAATGCCCACAACTCAACAACAGCAACAACCGCATCGCCAACATTCCAAACGCTCGCGGACGCGCATACATCATCGGAGCGCGGGACGCGCCTGTGGTTCCCTGAATCAGTACGGTATGTCTTAAAACAACCATTATTACATTTTAACGTTACGTTATCCGGATGTTGATCCGAACCTGATGCTGACCAAACGTAGACTATTTATCGAAACGTACCACTTACCGAACTATACCGCGAGTGTACATTGGTTGTTAAAACTTTTACGGCAACACTTGAGCGCCACGTAAACTATTGCTATTACTAACAAAATGAATTTTCAGAAAACATACGCGACGGGCGTTCCGACTTGGATTTAAATCTCGGAACGAGATTTCTCTAACAGGGGGATAATGTAACACCTCGTAAATTTAAACGTAATTACGAGCATTAAACATTTGCATTATTAGGCTAATTCCCTACTTTGAGTGAATTCACAACAAATTTCAGGGTAAGTCTAGCAAAGCCCAACTAGTTAATACGCGTAGTATTATGATTCATAATTAGTTATAATTATGTACACGGCAATTGGAACAAACGAGACAAAAATATACGACTGTTGGTGAAAAAAATTATTTGATAATATGAAATTATTAAATAACGTTATTTATATATTAAATATATGTTGATAATATTCACAATGTATTTTGTTGCAAATAACATTTATTTCGTACAAATGAAACAACTCGAAACCCATTTGTAAAACTAGAATAAAACAAAGTTGTAATTTTATTACTCAACTAAATTATTTTAAATTAAAATATTACAATTAAAAGTATAATCGAAAACATATTTAAAAACCAATCGTTTAAAAACATTTTAACGTTTAACGATCGGGTAAACGAATACGGACTAAATATCACAAATTGGGAACAAAAACCCTCCTTTGGGGGACACAAAAATCGGCCCCAAAACCTACTCCACTCCCAAATCCCTTTCATTTCTCATTTTTAACCAAAAACACACAACTCCTCTCTCTCTAATTCTCTTTCACCACCATCATCCAAAAACCATACAAATCACCTAAAAACTACATCAAAAACATCTCGAATCACATAACTCATTTAGAGAAAAACGACCACGACAACAAGACCTACACATCCATCTTCTCGGATTTCGCATGCGACAACTTTATAAGAACCCGACAATCCCGCAAACTCTTAGATTTTGCTATTTTCTTTAATATCTCATGTTTATAATACTTAATACAACATGTTTTAGTGTTATATCAACTTATTATGTCCAAAAACCTCATTAAAAACGCTTTAAAAACCGAAATCCACACAAAATTCGCGAACAGCCGATTCTGCGAGATGAGTTTTGTCCTGCGAGATGAGTTTTGCCCTGCGAGATGAGTTTTGCCCTGCGAGATGAGTTCTGCTCTGCGAGATGAGTTCTGTCCTGCGAGATGAGATTTCAGTTCGCAGTCAACCTTGGTCAACATTTTTCAGCACTTTGAAATTTACTTAAAATGGGCACCAAATGATAATAATTCATTAATATGATATTAAACCAATGCAAGAACTAACACCCATTTTTATGAGTATACAAATGAATCGAAACGTAATAATGACGTTTTCAGAAATTATTATTTCAAACTGCTACCAACGAGTCGTATACATTTCTAAAGCTACAAACTTAAACGACAAACGAACGCTTTGGACATAATTTGGTTGAATGAACACTAGCATGGATGGTCAAACTAAGACATCCACATACTTATCAAATCTCATACGTTTAGGGCGTTAGGAGATTCCGGACTATACTTGGGCTTTAGGCTTTACTAGCACTCGCACATTACTTAACTCAACAGGTGAGTTCACAGCCCCTACTTTTACTGTTTTAACTGCTTTTGAACAGGGGTGGAAAACATAGTCAACTGCTTTATTAATTGCCATAACTGCTTTTACTACATGATTATATACGTGTTTACTCGAACGATTAGTGTACTTTAAACTGTTGAACGATTGTGCGAACTAATGTTTATGAAATAACATTTTCATACCATAAACTAAAACAAACGTGGTAAACTAACTGATCAACTGTTTTGTTTGAACGGGAGAACGACCCATGCGTATTTGGCCGGAGAACGACCGGTACTTTTTATAAAAATGCTGGAGAACGACCAGCCACGTATTTTAGTGCCAGAGAACGACTGGCCAAGTGGACGGGAGAACGACCCGTGCGTATTTGGATGGGAGAACGTCTGATGCGTTATTTGACCGGAGAACGACCGGTACTGTGTTTCGCTGGAGAACGACCAGCAGTATGTATTGCCAGAGAACGACTGGCCGAGTTGGACAGGAGAACGACCCGTGCGTATTTAGACCGGAGAACGACCGGTACTATTTTGTAAACGCTGGAGAACGACCAGTAATGTATTGCAAACTGTGTTTTGGGTAACATCCCACGCAAACGATATTTTGGGTAACATCCCACACAAACGATATTTTGGGCAACATCCCACGCAAACTGTATTTTGGATAACATTCCACAAAATGATTACTTGACTATTATGGCAATAACTATTTGTGAACGTATTGGTTTTAACAACTGTGCTTACAAACTTGATTCAACTATTGCAAACATAAAACCTGTGAATTCACTCAACCTCGTTGTTGACTTTTACTATGTTTTTCAGGGAATTAGCTGCGCATGTAAGAACCGCCTGCACGTTGGAACATAGGCGACCCACGATGAATAGGATGCCAACTTTTGACAACTGGATTTCTTCTATATAACTGAAATTGTTTAGTCATATTTACGAAATCTACTTTTGTAAACTTAATACTTTTAACTTGTATGATTCAAGGAATCGTAAACTTTTTAACTAATACATTTGGCATCTTAATATATTATGTTCTGTTGTAATCATAAGCTCTGATACGTATGCATGTACCGTGTATTGTGGCACTCCCCATACTTAGATAAATGCTTCCGCTAAAACAAAATCGACGAATTTGGGGGTGTTACAAAAAAAATCCAGAAGTCATTGTGCATTTGAAAAAAGAATTTGAGATGAAGGATCTTGGAAAAACCAAATATTGTCTTGGTTTACAGATTGAGCACATGTCTAATGGAATACTTGTTCATCAGTCAAACTACACGCATAAGGTATTCAAACATTTTAATATGGACAATGCTAAACCTTTAAGCACTCCAATGGTTGTTAGATCACTTAATGTGAACAATGATCCATTTCGTCCTCGCGAAGAAAATGAAGAGGTCCTTGGACAAGAAGTACCATACCTTAGTGTTATTGGAGTACTTATGTATCTTACAAATTGTACTAGACCTGACATTTCTTTTGCATTTAACATGCTTGTAAGGTTTAGTTCAGCACCAACCAAAAGACATTGGAATGGGATCAAACACATATTTCGATACCTACGTGGAAGTACTGACTTAGGTCTATTTTATTCCAATAATTCAAAGCAAGGATTGATTGGTTATGCAGATGCAGGTTATTTGTCTGATCCTCATAAAGCTAGATCTCAAACTAGATATGTATTCCTGAATGGAGGCACTACAATTTCATGGCGTTCTCAAAAGCAAACACTTGTAGCAACATCTTCAAATCATACTGAAGTCATTGCATTGAATGAAGCTAGTAGAGAATGTGTATGGTTAAGGTCAATGACACAACTCATTTTATCCTCATGCGGACTAGAGAATGAAAAGATGCCAACTGTGATTTATGAAGACAATGCAGCTTGTATTGCACAAATGAAAGAAGGGTATATTAAGAGTGACAGAACTAAACATATACCTTCAAGATTCTTTTCATACACTCAAGACCTTATCAAGAATAATCAGATTGAGATGCAATATGTTCAATCAAGCAATAACTCAGCAGATCTTTTCACGAAGGCACTTCCCACTGAAATTTTCAGAAAACACGTTCATAGTATTGGAATACGACATGTTCAAAACATGTAATGCATTATGGTTGTTTACATGAGGGGGAGTCAACTATACGCTACACTCTTTTTCCCTTAGCTAAAGTTTTTTCCCACTGGGTTTTCTTTAGCAAGGTTTTTAATGAGGCAGTACTTCAAAGTTGATTTTACATTGAAAAGTAACAACCAAGGGGGAGTGTTATAATATTATACATATACACATGCCTATATTGGTTGCCACTTTTGTCAATGTTGGATCAATAATGTGTTAGTAACTTGTCCCCCTAATTACCCCAAAGTGTGAATTGTATAGTGTATGCAAGTAGTATAAATACTACATTAGTTGAATGAGAAAATTGCACCTCATGATACACTTTCATTAGTGGTATCATTATACTCTCCATCTTGTTCTTCTTTTCTTACTTAAAAGTTCTTATATTATATTGCTAATAGAGCCTTAATTATAGTTAAATTACAACAATTTAGAATTAATTTAATTTTTATGGACACTCATCATTTAAAAAATGCAATAACTTATGTCACTTTCAAAGAATTAATTTCTTAAATCAATTCTGAAAAATAATACTTATTTGCGAGGGCGTTGAAGATAATTGTAATTGTTGCTACGGGTCTATTAGTTATACGAAACGTAAATTTCTTATGTCAAAAATTGATTTTTTATTGAATTCTTTGTTTGTGCAACGGGTTCACAAAATTTTAAATAGGTGTTAAGGGACACTTCAAATCTTGAATCTAGTTATATTTATTAAATAACAGTACAAGCTTTATTTGTACATAACTTCTTTCGAAACAGAGAAAAAAAATCAAATTTAGCATTTATAAGTTATAAAATAAGTTTTAAGTTTATTTTGTTGGACAAAGAATTCCACCAATAACTTGAAATTATCTTCTCAATACTTTAAAATTTCGCTATGAATTATTTTATTTTGATGGTCAAAGGTATGAATTAAAATAGAGTAATAAATTTATCGAAATTAAATCTAGTGGTCAAAATTAAAAGTTGATTCTGCTACAAAATTAATCCAATTTTCTACCTTTTTAATGAGTAATATTTTTAAACCTCTAGCCCTAAAATGATCACCTATTAATTCTGTATGTTGGCTTTTCCATAACTTTTGATTTACATTTTTAATACAAGAATATATAACATTTCAATTATATTTATTTCAAGGTATATTTTAGACATTAATCAATCAGACAACTATCACTACAACAAATATTACAATTACACACAGTTTATTCTACGCACTTTGATTGTTGTATCTATACACAAGTGCAAGCTAGGGTATTCTCCATTAAGATGTGACTAAGGGCATTGAAACAAAAGGCTTTTTTGCGAATAATTTGTCATAACTTTTTAACAAAAAGCTTTTAGAAAAACTATAGCTCCATTTACAACAAATTTTTCTTACACAAATTTGATTAACATTAAATAAAATATATAGGAAAACGAAAGCTTATAGGAAAAATACGATCTAAAAAAGAAAGCTACTAGCTTTTAGAGAAAAGAACTTATATAAAAATAAACTACAAGCTTATAAAATAAGAAATTGCAGAAATACTCCTTATATATTTATTAATCATTTACTTTTTGTCATTTAATGTCAGCTCACATCTTTATACTTCGGTTAGTTTTGCCAAACACGTAAAGAAAATCAATTTCAGCTTCCAACTAAGTTCCAAAGCCCCAACTGCTAGTTAGTTCTGCCTACACACACTTAATCTCGATTCTCACATTGTTTGTACATAAAAATCATTCTTGTTGCTCAAACGTCATTAATCAAATACATAACCTCTAAACCTCACATGATGAATCCTCATATATAAGAGAATTTTCAGTTTCTGACTTGTTTGTAAATCATTCTTTATCGATATGACTAGTCAGACTCTAGGTTGTGCTACGCACAGCCCTCTGAGTCCCCAAAAAATAAACGTTAAGTTGTATGTTATAAATGAGATGTTCGTATTTAGTTACTTTTAAGGACGTATGTTCGGTTGAATCAATTGATTTTTTTATTAATATTTTTCTTATGAAAACAAAAATGCTATGGCACTTTTAATTTTGTTTTTGAATGATGAAATGAATTAAATGATGCTATTTGTCCTTAAAAACTAATCATAAGCTAAAAAAATAAAAACTAATTATAAGCTAAAAAAATTACTACATAATTTTGGAATATACATAATTAAAATAGATTTGTATTTCAATTAATTATCACTTTGAAACAAATTAGATAATATTAGCATATTATAAGTTAAACCAATTGTCCCATTAAATAATAAATCATGTAATATTAAACTTTATTTTAAGAATGCATTAACCCATTAGTTATAATTGTTAAAAGGTTTTCTTTTAAAAAAAAAAAAATGTCTACAAAATTGTTCTTTATAGATTAAGCATCAATAATATCCTTCAATTTTTTTCGTATTTATTGTTTCAATATATATTCACATCTCACTTTATATTTTCTATTTTTTTCAGTAATAACTCTTACTTTTCCAACTTATATTTCGAATCAAACTATTAATATACTTATAATTTTGTGTTACTTACTTCATATATGGTTCAATCTTTTTATAAATTCTTCTTTCCATATTAAATTTTTGATGATTAAGTAGTTTTAACATCTATATAAATAATCATAAAATGCTACAAAATGAGTTTGACATGAATAAATTGAGCTTTTGTTCAAAATATAAATATATTTAAATGATTAAGATTGGAAGACAACATTTCTACTATAATTTAAGACATGTTAGCATATAGAATTCTTTTCATTTATAATCTCATAAACTTATTATATGTGAACTTTGACATGATTATATACTTGTTGTAACTTATAAGAGAAATGGTTGTTCATAAGAAAGATAATGTATGGTATGATAAGGAACATGATAAAATAATTAAGGTTACTTAAATCATCCAAAAACTCAATTTTTGTTGAATAATATTAAAACCTAAACACTTGATTTTATCATTATTCTAATGTAATTTCATTAGTTGCAATATATATGATTTAATTAAATGGACATGTGGCATGATTAGAGATGCTTAAGTGTCACAATATTAGAACATAGTGTTCTTTTTATTATATAAGTATAATAAAAAACTCAAGTTTTTGTTGAATAATATCAAAACCTAAACACTTGATTTTATCATTATTTAAATGTAATTTCATTAGTTGCAATATATATGATTTAATTAAATGGACATGTGGCATGATTAGAGATGATTAGGTGTCACAAAATTAGAACATAGTGTTCTTTTTATTATATAAGTAATAAGTAATGATTTAAATGTAATTTTATTAGTTGCAATATATATGAAATAATTAAATGGACATGTGGCATGATTAGAGATGATTAGGTGTCACAATATTAGAACATAGTGTTCTTTTCATTATATAAGTATAATAAAAAAAACTCAATTTTTTGTTGAATAATATCAAAACCTAAACACTTGATTTTATCATTATTTAAATGTAATTTCATTAGTTGCAATATATATGATTTAATTAAATGGACATGTGGCATGATTAGAGATGATTAGGTGTCACAATTAGAACATAGTGTTCTTTTTATTATTATATATGCAAAAGTTTTTCAAAGAATCTCCTAAGAGAAGAAAGATGAAAGACGGTCAATTCATAGAAAAAAAATGCATTCGGAGGATGTTCGATAGCTTTTTCTCACTTTGTTGAGACTCATGTGTTAATTTGGATTTTTCGGTAAGCTTATAAAATATAATCATTCATCTGTTTCAACCAAATTCCCATGAGTTGCTTAGATGGTTAATCATTGTAATTAAGATTTTTCTCTTAAGCATTTTGTCGAACACATAGTAGACTATATTGATATGCCCAAAATTCACACATAGCTACCATATATTTTACCAGATAGTTAAGAAACATGAATATACTAATCGTAAATCCCGCAAAAAACTGAAGCAAATTGAAACATGTATTCTACATCATGACATCAGTATGACAATAAATTGATCAAATAAGAAACAACACAAATCAATTCAATACTCCAAAAGAAAGTAAGAGAAGATGAATAGAAGCTGAAATTGAAATCATGAATGCCAATGAAGAAGACTTACAGTGATAGAGGTAGAGAAAAAGGAAGCAGGAGAAGATTAAGAAAAGTAAAGTAAAGTAAATAAAGGTGATATATGTTCGAGGTTAAAGTAGGAGTATTACACGTGGAATTGAAGGAAGAAGCTGAGGAATCCACGTACTCTAATTACGTGTTAAAATTTTAAGTATACAGGTGGAGAAAACACATTTTCATATACGGTACAAATCCTTAATTTGGGTTTTTCGGTAAGCTTATAAAATATAATCATTCATCTGTTTCAACCAAATTCCCATGAGTTGCTTAGATGGTTAATCATTGTAATTAAGATTTTTCCCTTAAGCATTTTGTCGAACACATAGTAGACTATATTGATATGCCCAAAATTCACACATAGCTACTATATTTTTTACCAGATAGTTAAGAAACATGAATATACTAATCGTAAATCCCGCAAAAAACTGAAGCAAATTGAAACATGTATTCTACATCATGACATCAGTATGACAATAAATTGATCAAATAAGAAATAACACAAATCAATTCAATACTCCAAAAGAAAGTAAGAGAAGATGAATAGAAGCTGAAATTAAAATCATGAATGCCAATGAAGAAGACTTACAGTGATAGAGGTAGAGAAAAAGGAAGCAGGAGAAGATTAAGAAAAGTAAAGTAAATAAAGGTGATATATGTTCGAGGTTAAAGTAGGAGTATTACACGTGGAATTGAAGGAAGAAGCTGAGGAATCCACGTACTCTAATTACGTGTTAAAATTTTAAGTATACAGGTGGAGAAAACACATTTTCATATACGGTACAAATCCTTAATTTGGGTTTTTCGGTAAGCTTATAAAATATAATCATTCATCTGTTTCAACCAAATTCCCATGAGTTGCTTAGATGGTTAATCATTGTAATTAAGATTTTTCTCTTAAGCATTTTGTCGAACACATAGTAGACTATATTGATATGCCCAAAATTCACACATAGCTACCATATTTTTTACCAGATAGTTAAGAAACATGAATATACTAATCGTAAATCCCGCAAAAAGCTGAAGCAAATTGAAACATGTATTCTACATCATGACATCAGTATGACAATAAATTGATCAAATAAGAAACAACACAAATCAATTCAATACTCCAAAAGATAGTAAGAGAAGATGAATCGAAGCTGTAATTGAAATCATGAATGCCAATGAAGAAGACTTACAGTGATAGAGGTAGAGAAAAAGGAAGCAGGAGAAGATTAAGAAAAGTAAAGTAAAGTAAATAAATGTGATATATGTTCGAGGTTAAAGTAGGAGTATTACACGTGGAATTGAAGGAGGAAGCTGAGGAATCCACGTACCCTAATTACGTGTTAAAATTTTAAGTATACAGGTGGAGAAAAGATATGAAAGGAAGATGATGTTACGCGGCGTTCAGAACCAGTCTTGAAGTGAATGAATTAGAAAGAACGAAGAAGTAAGGAAATGAGACGACTCTTTCTTGAACTATATTATAAACAGACCTTCCCCTCCACACCAATCACGAGTTTTTCTCCATTCCTCTAGTTACGTTTCGTATCGTGCTAAGCACGACCCACTACGATCTGCTATAAAATACTCTCGAAATTATCATGAAATTTATCAATTTATCTAGAAATAATTTAATCAAGTATTTATCTACAAAATTTTATGACTAAAATGAGTTGTAGTAACTAATCAAAAAGTCGCATGATATGTTATTTTAGAAGACTAAAAAAAACTAACCAAACATACCGTTTTTGAAAACCCCGTGAATAATTAAACAAACAAAAAAGAAAATGAACATAAATTTAGATAATTGTTTCTTATCTTTAGCATGAGTTGATAATTTTGTGTGTATATATAAGACATTATATTTGGGAATAAAAAATAGATAGAAATAGTGAAAGTCCTTTACTAAAAAATTCTCACGAGATGTGTTAATGCAAAAGACTCAAAGGTTAAAAACATAAAAGGTAGTGTCGAAGAATTTTGGTGTTGTTCGAATCACTATCCTTTTATATATAATATCTTAAGAATTAAGACTAAAATACTAAGAAAATGACTAAACTTTTTATTATATTGTTTAACTAGGGTTAAAACCCGTGCGATGCACGGCAACATGAATTTTTTTTATCGGCTGAATATGTATGTAGTTATTATAGTTGTGTTCATCAAGTTATAGTTTGTTTGTACGTGTAGATAGAATGTAACAAATTGTAAGACAAACAAAACCAAAACTGTAGTCCTTATGTCTATTTTTTGGACCAAGTCGACCAATTGATTGCTACTCAACTACATGAATTACAACAACTTATTATTGTTGTTTTGAGATGAAAAAAACAAACAACGCATATATTACTTAAAACTAATAATTTACATTAGAAACGCTAAACATGATCGATAAAGAGTAAAAAAAAGTCAGAAACTTTATGAATAAACAACCAAAATCAAACTTGAAAGTTCCATAATCCCAAATAAAGATAAAAACATATGATGATGAGTTAAATGAAAAAATAAATGAGGGTTTATTATGGCAAAAATTAAGTTTTTAATGTATTTAATATTAATAAGCATTTTTTACAAAATTATAAATATGAATTAATTTTGAAGGTCCTTAATTATCCTTTGAATGCATGAAAGATTTAACATTTTGAATTTTAAATATGTCATTAATTAATTTAATCTATTTTATTAATTTTAAAATTTATTCACTTAAGACATGATGACATGGAAGATTAATTGTGAAAAAAATTATGAAAATGACACCTATGAATTTTGTATACTTGACAACTTTTAATTGGAGCCACATAAGCATAATTACGCATCCTTAACTCCACTTTTATAGGTAAATAAAGATAAAAGAGGTTTAAAGTGATTAAGGTTAAAATTAAGTATCTTTTTGTTCCTTTTTGAAGTGTTAATTGTTGTTATACTCCTATATGTTTAGATTAAAACTATTGTGATAAAAATATGTATCGAAAAGATTAAAAGTTATGTATAATTTTATTTTCTAAACAATTGGGTGAAAGAGGTTTAAAGTGACCGAGCTTCAAGCTAAGTATGTTTTATGTTTGTTTTTAAATTGTTAATATGTATTTTTATATATGTTTAAATTGAAATAATGATAAAATTACAAATATAATTAAAAGAAGAAAAGGTATAATTTTTTATTTTCTAAACAACTTATATTAGGATATATGTAATATAATTTTTATTATAATGATTTTTAGAATTATTTAATTAGGACACATGTTACTAATTTAAGTGTTTATGTGTTCAAAAATTAGGATAGGTGGTTCTTATTATTTAATAAGTAATGAAGTAATGATATAATAATTGCAGGGATGCATCCATGTTCCATGCAACATTATTATTGATTGTGGAATTTTCTTTAACTTTTGACTTGATTAACAAATAAAACCCGTACTCCCTCAATTAATTCTTTTACGATAATTGGTTGCTTATGGTCTTATGGCCATGGGTGTATAAATAGTCAACTCGAATGGATTCTTTTTATTTCCTTTATCAATTTTGTTGGTACTACAAATATTTCCTCACAATCTTATATTTATATACTAATACTAAATATATTCTAAAGTGATGCACACATATAAAAAAGAAGATATAGTAGTAATTTTTTTCATTAAAAAGGTTGTAATCCATATTTAAGTGGCGAACAAATGAAGTAATCGAGCATCGATCGATATCCTCTATAGTTTATTTGGCACACTAAAAAAATCCTGTCTGTTTATTCAAATTCTAGTTCCAAGTCAAACAGTGTATTAGAATGTGTTTGTCACACAACTTAATCGAAGCTTATGAAAGTTTAAGCCTATTTTTTCTATAAGCTTAAGCTTATTGTCTTGTTTGATGGACAAAATTTAAAGTACTTATTGAAAAAACAAGCTCTACAAAAATAAGCTACTCGAAGTAGTTTATAAAAACTAGCATAATACCCGCATAATGAGCGGAGTATATATGTATAATATATTAGAACTCAACAGTAATTGTATATATAATTGTGTTTACTTTTTTCTGATGTATTACTTATGATGATAAATCGATAACGATAATATAGTGTGTAGAGTTAAACAATCAGATTAAGAAGAGGTTTAAGAGTAAAACATTGATAAAAGTTAATAAAATATGAAAAGTAAGCATATTAAATTTAGAAATGTTGAGTACCAAAATTTTAAGATTTCTATAAATAAAGTGGTAAGATGCATTATATTTAATGTAGATAAGCTCCAAGCTTATAAAATGAGAAATTACATAAATACTCCTTGTATCATTATATATCATAGTTTTTTGTCCTTTTTTATCAGTTTACATCGTTAAGCCTTAGCTAATTTACCAAATACTTATAAAAAATAAGCTCCAAGTTCTAGCTTAAAATATAAGTTCCGACCACTAGTTTCAACTATAAGCTTCTAGCTTCAGCTACTAACTAGTTTTGCCAAACACAACCTTAATGAAGAAAACATAGTCTTTTATTCTTACTGGTCATGAACAACGCGGAGTTGGATTTACTTTTAACTTTTTAAGGTAAGTGAGTGGATATCAAAAATACTTTTAAATATATACAAAGTTTTGTTATTTAAGGGGGAACATATAAAAAAATCACCTAAAATAATATAAATAACTTACCTTATATAATTTTTTTAATAGCAGCGGATGACTACATTGCCCCACCCCGTCTTCACCTCTGATCACGAGTCACCTTTTACGAGTCGAGTCAAATATTCATATAAATGAGGCTACTCAGACCCGGACTTGTAAATGACTTTGACTCGTACAAGCTATTTATTGACTCTTCCGAGTCAATTTGCGAGAAATCTAGATTTCGAATCACCAGTTAACAATTTGGAAAAAAAAATGTGAAACAGGTAGCAGAGATAGATTGTATTTGGGCCCCTTTAATAAGCAAAGTTATATTGCATGTTTTAGGCTATTTGGTCCCCCTTGATAAGCCCAATTATAATTGCATATACTTTACCCAGCCCAAATGTTTAGTAGCTGAGTCTCTCGACTTAGCCTATATTGTTTTTGTTATGCAAAAACCAATAAAATGCACGTGTTTTTTTTCTTTAAAGCCAGGCAAATTATTATTAGTTAGAAATCCCTTTTTCAACAAATAAGAAAGGAAAACAAAATACAAACAGAAGAATAACCTCTCCAAGTAGGAGGAAACGAGAGCACAATTACATAAGAAAAATACTGAAAACACTCCTCATCCAACTCCATAAGAGCAAATAGAAAATACCAATATCCTAAAAACACACCTCTCATTCTCATCTAACTCTATAAGAGCAAATAGAACATCAATGCGAGTTATCTCTAGGCTCTAATACCCAATTGGCCCAGTCTTGCGTCAAAAGATGATACTGATTCGACACCTACAAAAGATGATATTGACGTTAGAGTCTTTAATTGTAGAGATTGTGGGCGTGTCAAGGAAGTTACTAGAAAGTGTGTTCTTATAAAACCAACCTTATTTACAAATAAAATATATTTTGGCAGGCTTAGATTCGTTGTCAGAGTTCAGGATGGGACTGATCCTATGTCGCTGGTTATGTTTGACAGTCAGCTATCGAAGTTGTTGAATAGAAATGTCTCGTGGCTGCAGCGCAAAATTGAGACTATAACTATTTTTATCCTATTTTTTTTACTTTCATATCTGTTTCCACATGATTACTTGATATTATTAGACAACACGATACATGATGAATTCGTCCTTTATCCTTTATATTATGTATTATTTTCGAATTGAAAGTTTACTATTTGGTTAAAGTGTTATGCAATATTGCGTTAGGATGGTTAAATTACATTAAGTAATCCGCAAATTTTGCGGGTTATGATATAGTTTTGGTTATTCAATTAAATTTTTAATAATATAAGTTAAATGCGAGAGAGAAGATTAATAAATACTTCGATAGTTAATTAAATGCTAGCACTGGGCCTTGGAGTCCATTTGCATAATAAGCCCAATAATAGAACCAATTAAAAAAGGGAAAACAATTCGGCCCAAATTGTTTTTATTTACCATCTACTCATCTAGAGTCTAGACAGTGTCACAGTGAAAAAAGCCTTCAGTTATATATTCCATGTCTCGCCAAACTAGATCTATCATCAACAACAATAACCGAATATATTCCGATCATCATTAGTACAACAGACCCGCTCCAGCTGTTGTCTCCGCCAAGACCAATTTTTGACGATCATTAATGAAAAAAGGTAAGTTTCTTGTGTAATTAACGTTTAATAAGATGAAAAAACATAATTCAATTCAAAATACATTGTGTTTTTTATTGCAGAGATCTAAATTGTTTGTTGTATCAAACGATGAAGTATGGAGTTTCATCCCAATGCGCATTACGATCAGAGATTATTTCTGGGTATGACCGCAGGGACGGAGCTAGGAAATATGATTGAAGGGGTAAAAAAAATTATTTTGTTATTCTTTATATTTTGAAGGGGGAAATTTTAAATTTTCGTAAATATCTTAAAATTATTCCTTTTTAGGTAATTTGAAAATTCTTGAGGGGGCAGCGTCTAGCTCTGCCCCTGCATGACCGTCTCTAAACTTATAGAGGTTCTGGACAAAGTTGTTGTTTTACGGAAATGAGAATGATACTTAATGATCCGATTTTCAAATAATTTATTTATATTTCTGATACTAATTGTCCCCAATTATCAGTTCTTAACTCTTTTAGTCAAACTCTAATACGTCAATTCAATTTTTCAATTTTGGACCATTCAGTCGACCTATATATTTGTTTAAATCTTAAACTCTTATAAATCATTTAGCCATTTAGCTTAATGCTTACATATTGAAATATTGGAAATTACATTTATACCCCTCACTAATTGGTAATTACATAAATATAGTAACTAATAAGATCAAATTAATTAAGAGCAATTCACTTATACACCACACCCTCACATTCATATCATATTCATATCTCTATATATATTTATATCTACATTAATTTAAAATAAATATAGAGATACAATCATTTAATCAAAATTAATTTAAAATAAATATAGAGATCAATCATTTAATCAAAATTGATCATATACTAATTTTTTTCTATCATCATTATTATTCATATTCATATAATTATTATAATAACATAAACTAATAAATAAAATTGATACAAATATTAAAATTCAAAATAAAAAGAAAAATTTACAATGTAAGTTAATACAACTATTATCACTAACCGATTATCATTATCAACCACTACAATTTGTATTTATTCCTACTACGTAGAGCGGATCTCCAACTGGTATATATTTAGTCTAAATCTAGTTACTAATAAAAGTTCGCTTACTTGAAAATAAAAGAGATATGATGTTAATCTCTTATGTAATCATCATATATATTAGAAGTATTATTTGTGAAACTTTTTTGAGACCCTTGAAATTTAGAGGCCCTGGGCGGCCGACCACTTCACCCAACCTCAAAAACGCCCATGTTTACGGGTTACGGATTTAATCTGAGTGACGGACAACTCATCATCTTTTTCTTACGCCAGAGGATAGACGGCATCATATGAATGATCCGTCAAGAATATTGGTTGCAGATGTGTATAGCCATGAACCGGATTTTATTGCAGGTTTGACTTTAATCAAAAACAAAGTGAAAAGATGACTCTTGATTGTGTTTTTATTATCTTCTTTACTTTCTTTTAATCTTATTAGCTTTTACCGCTCCAACGCCAACGGGGAAAGGATACTTGTTACACCGAGATATCGGTTGGGAAATAGCCGCAATCGTGTTTGTAGAAGGGTGGGGATGTGGGTCGATGTCGCAGCCTTAGTCGCCGCCGTCAGGTGGTGGTGGCCGTAGCGGTTGTCGGACATTCCACCACTTACTGCTATGTCCCGAAAGGCGGACCAGATTCTAATTGGCAGATGATCGAGTTGGTAAAGGTGACCCAGGCGGCCCATTACTAATTTTGTTTAATAATTATAATAATGTTCGTTCTTCTTTTATTGTTAATTTTATTTTTTTAAATTTTTTTTATTTTGCAGATCACCACTAATCTCTGTTGTTTGTATCATCACCCCCACCACCAGTAGATGAAGATATTGATAAACTTAGTTTGTATGTTCAAGTTGGTTTGTTGAACATAGTTTGTTAGAAATGAGGATAGTTAAGGTCACTCCCAACTAACACTGATTGAACCACTTCCAAACTACTTTCGCTACCTCAGTGTTACGCCAGATTTTCACAATTGATTCACAACCGATTATTAACCGTTTTTATTTTTCTGGACTCCATATTTACTAATATACCACCATTTCAATACACTAAACAAAAAAAACCTTGCATGCTCACATTTTAAACCGATTTGTAATCGGTAAACCGGTTAGGGGAGCAAGTAGTTGGTAAGTGATTTGCCCAATGACACCAACTTTCAAGCGGTTTGCTACCCGAGCAAACCGTTGTGAGTGACCTTGGTTCAACATATTTTAACACATTATTGTTGAATGTTGATACAATTCAATTTTGTAATGGTGGTGGTGGTGGTGGTGGTGGTGGTGGTGGTGGTGGTGGTGGTGGTGGTGGTGGCACGTGTAACCAGCCATCCAGATTTATCATGGTTTTGTTTGTTATCTCAACGATTTATGTGATGGACGTGTAACTTTCATAGTTAGGATGAATAAACAATAAATCAATTACTAATAAGCATAGATATTCCTGATAAGTTATATATCTCATATATAGTTAATTCTTACCACTTGTCACACATAAAACCAATACTAAATAACATTGCATAGTTAGCCAGGTGTAGTAGAAGCATCAAATTACTACTCGTAATATATAAGCTACAACAACCTTATACATCCAAGCAATAGGCCAATATAAACTACTACGGAGTAATTTGCAATTATTCATATGCATACAATACACAATTTTCATAGATTTTTACGTTTTTAGCTATCAGCCAAATCTAAGCTCATTATTTCATATATACTAATCGTCATGAATCTTCCCATACGAATGGCATCACGTAGAATTTGCCAATTTGGTATGCATGATTATGTTTTTGATGAAAAAGAAACATGAACTTGCAACTTAAAATATGTATCGATATCTCACTTGCATGCTTATTGACAGACACATAACAAAAATCAAACAAACTTACAAAACATGCCACATATGCCGTAAAAGTATAGGGTTACAAAGAATAGCTAGCTAGGGTGATAACTTATACTTTTTTGCAAATATAGACTGATGTTGCCATCTTCCTCATGCATTAAAACACTTCCTTGTAATGCATACGATCAAACCAAGAAGTAGGTATAATAGAAACCTCGAGAATCAGTGAAAGCGACACGAGACATCTCAATCCGACCATGTTTACATAGTGTTAGATTATACTGTCACATTGATGTAGTGCAAATTGAAGATAATAGATTAAACCTGTTGATTCCTTAGAATACCAGGTTAAATCTCTTCCAAAACACGTTGATTCATAAAGAATGCCGTGGATGAATATGCTTTGATTCACAAAATTGGAAGCAAAATCAAATTTCTTGAAAATGAAAACTGAATCTCAAACAATGTCACATAAACCCTAAATAACAACCAGTAATTTAAAGGGGCTTTAAAAAACATAACGTGTCGAACATAAAGCCCAAAATAAAAGTCCAAATTTAATAGATAATTATAAAATGGGTCATATCTTCCAAACGGAGCCGTTTTTGGTCTTCGAGCGTGGGCTTAACCTCCTATGCTGTTAATGACTTGGTGGGCTTCGAACCGAGCTTCGATTCACCTGCTCATGGGCCTGAAACGGACTCCTATAAGGCTATAACCCAAGTTATGCCTATAGCCCAAGTTATGTCTTTTCCCGTGCAGCCCCTTATATTAGACGATCGTAAGCATCCATGAACACAGTGACCTTCCTTCTAAAGTTGGCCTCCATCACACATTATGATCTATATTGAGCTACTTTGTTAACATATATTTGTATTTGTTGTGAAAGTAAATGAACAATGAATAAGGAGAAAGAGAATTGTATTATTCATCTCATAAAGAGGTATATATTTATAGTACAAAGTTGGAGTAACCTCCAAGATACAATCTCCTAACTATATTCAAAGATCTCTACCTAATATCATAATACAGGATGGACATCCATTCCATATTTATTTCATAACACTCCCCCTTGGATGTCCATTGTATAAAAGATTATGACTCGTTAACCTTATTAGATAAAACCCGAAGGGACCAAAATCTAGTGAAGGAACAAGAGTTCATAATTCTTCGAATACGCTTGGGGATGTTGCCTCGTTAAAAACCTTGCTAGAAAAACCCAGTGGGACAAAATCTTAGTCAAGGGAAAAAGAGTGCAACGCGTATTTTCTCCCCTTGATAAAAACATCACTTGATCTAATCATTTATACAAACTTGTTGACGGCTAATATCATCTCATTTTACTCTTTCTTCAATCATGAGTAAAATATCATTTTCGCAAAATAAGTCATGTAATGATCAACATTGATGTATCATTCCTTACATTTAGTATATTTAGCGAAGACAACGAATGTCTTTCAAAAGAAACAAGTTATATCTCGCCAACAAATAAAAGTGGTACAAATTGTCTCGTACGACTAGTTATAAATATCAACGCCCAATAATAATTTATTAGTTATTTCTTGACCAATAATTTTCTTTGTCATCCTTCGGGGGTCGAAAGGAAACAAATAATCATACAACCATTGAAGTGCTTAGTGAATATCGTTAGCTCATATTATCATATTAGCACTTTTTGTATAGATTTCTTGGTACACAAAAAGTACATCATCAAGATGTTAAATTGTTAACCAATGACAAAACCTTTTCTACGTAATCACCAATCATTTCAATTTCTTTTTCAAGCATTCAATCGCCTTTGTAAGCTCCCAAATAATTACAACATATTATATGAATCATAATGTATGTGCATTTGAATGCCTTTTGAAATGTATGGGCAAACGTAATCATTTCCCTCATCATACTTTATCAAGAAATATTTAAATGTGTTATTTTATCACTATCCCAATTAATATAATCGATATAAGGACTTTCTCAATTTTATCAATTGGTGTTCTCGAGAACCTTTCTTTCCATCTTAAGATCTTTTACATCGTGAAACATGCTTTAAGCATTTTATATCTTTCACGGATTAATAATTAATGAGCTCTAATGATATCCCAATAGACGCAATCTAAGTTTTTTCTTTCATTGCCAGACCTTTTAAGAAATCAATTAAAT
The DNA here is from genome assembly GCA_963422505.1 of Pseudognaphalium luteoalbum. Classification (NCBI taxonomy): domain Eukaryota; kingdom Viridiplantae; phylum Streptophyta; class Magnoliopsida; order Asterales; family Asteraceae; genus Pseudognaphalium; species Pseudognaphalium luteoalbum. The sequence goes on along the minus strand of OY730192.1, from coordinate 131,973,479 downwards.
AGTTGCATCCACCAATAAAAAATGTCTCTTCATATATAAATATCGATCTTTGCAAAGAATCTTTGTATCACCACTCTTGCCTTATATCTCATAGTTTCATAGTCATTGGGCTTTTGAAGACCGAATTATATACGACATGTTTTACATGTTAATGTATGGACTTATAGTCCAACCATCTCGCATCGAGAGACTTCTCAATTTATAAATTTCTTGCGTCTTATCATATTGGCCAATAATTTCTACATCTGCACTTCTTGGCAGGAATACTTTCACGATCCTCGTTTACAATATTTAGCGCTATATTATATACAAAACTATTATCGACGTCGATTTTATTTATTTCGATTCCACACTATTCTAGACACAATATAAACTTTGAGATCTTTTCACTTTTCAGTTTCTCACGGGTACCCGAGGTTCTTATATAACCTTCATGTCTTGTGTCTCTTTATCAAACATTCATGGGGTCTTTATTACCTCGACTTTGACCATATTATATCTTGCTCCCTTTTTACTTCGAGGATTTTATTTGGAATCGATAAATCTATTACGTTTCACGTGCCATGGACTTATTTCCATTCTTAATTGGAGCATGAGAAGCTTATATAGGTGACATAGTCACTCAATTTTGGTCAACAAATATGTCTGGCAATTGTTAAATATGAATTATCATTTGAACTTTTAGTTCTTATTCTTCACTATGAGGATCAATATCATATTGTGATAATTCGTGTTTATGCTGCTTATCCCCTCCCCATACATATTTTCAACATTCTTTCACATCTAAACTTTGTGCATTGTGGTGGAACAACTAATATATATATATATATATATATATATATATATCGCACAAAGGACTTAAACTCTTAAGATGTGATATATCTCTTATGACCAAAAATTAATTATCACATGGAGGAATCATAATCTTGTTGGCCAGATGCGAATTCATATAATTTCATGTATACTAACATGGCCCCATTAATAGTGCTCTCATCATAATTATATTTTTCCAATCAATTACATACTCTTGAGCATTTGAGCGTTTCAGCAAAAGCAATCTATGTATGAACTAAAAGATGTTCAACATTATTACAATCAACTGAAGATGCTTAGTATGTGATTCATCCAGATATACATTCACCGACATAATCAAACACAAATATGATATGTAGAATATGTGCTCGCAATCTCAATAGTCGAGTCACTTAATCATGCAAACTCTAAGTTGCAATTTTCTTGACCCATTTAGACGATGCATCGATTTAAAATCTAAATGGTCCATTATATGGATATAGAGGCCTTCATATATCCCTTATATCATATCCAAAATCTTTTCGATCTCAACCTTAGTCAGTAATAATTAACATCTTTTGAGAGCATATAATACAAGTGAAATCATCACTTTTAAGAATCATCTAGTTCTTATCATTTCGCATCATCATTGACTCAGGATGGTTTAACCGGTCATGCCAATTTATATAATAACTAAGGTCCATAAAATATCAAAGTTTATGAATATATATACTCACTTCAATTGCACTTGATCGCTTAGTACAAATCATATCATACAAGATAAATAGTGCATGCATCATCAATTAACAGTTTTCTTCTCCCGATGCATGCATCATTATATAATATTTCACCATTTACATTTATAATAAATCAGATGTAATTTATCATCAAGTCAAAGAGAACATATATGACAAATATTACATGGTCGGGCTATGCAAATCACATTAAATACGTCTAAGATCAAGATGATATATTTAAGCTTTAGCATCAATAATGCATCGGAGTATAATGTTATAATTTCTTCTAATAGTGTCAAAATTACAATTCAAATCATATATATTCAAGTAATGCCTTTAAAATCACTTCAAAATTAAGGAGTCATTTTTATTGTAGTTGCATAAAAAATATTAAGACAAATTATATCTCATTATATAATGCCACGAGGATCAAAATAAGTATTAGATGCTTAACGTTTTATCCAAATAATCATCAAATTCGTGAACGAATAAAATCCGACAAAGTGAGAGTCATAACCATAGAACGTATCACATGCTTAAAATCAATCATCAATTTGCACAATGATATATATACACGAGTAAACGTGCAACACCTAAACTTAAAAGTACAATTAATAATTTTTGTATATGAACCAAAACCCAATCAACTTATACTCTATCAAAAAAATTTACTCACTAACATCAATAAACATAAATAAAAATACTCGCATTATTATTTTATCGTATGATCAAATTTAAGGTGTGCAAGTATAATGAGTATAAACCAAGTCTTATCCCATCTATGTTCCTACTCATAATTAGACAAAACCTTCCTTAAAATATTACTGTATCAGTTTAGACAACTTTAATTACATGGTCTTTCATCAAAAACTCGTTATTTTACTTAGTGTCAAGAAATCACAAACTCAAATCTTTTTCTTATCAACAAATGATAACTATTAATACGACTATTGTGTTTATCCTTATCGCTAACTAATCCCACGAGCGTGATTCTTTGTTTTCAAAAATCAAACGCAAGTCTCTTCTCCTATTGTTCTAGAGTTATATATATACTCTCTTTTCCATTATGGGTAAAAGAAATAAATCTTTTAACTCTGACCATTAGTTTATCATTAAAAAAATCAAATAAATAAGCAAATAAAAATATTCATGCCAGTAGCCTAGAGATATCTTTGGCCACATCTTATACAATTGAAGATCTGATTTCTCAACATTTTCTTTCATGCATATACATCTACTGGTTGTTCATATTGATTAAGAATTTTGTTCTGAAGAAATCAGTTTTAAAACACAACAAAACTGTTATAGTACTTACATCACAAGTTATAAATCGATAGACTAACTTTAGTATCTAGACATGGATGATCAAAGATTTAATCATATATAACCCAACATAAAAATCATCGAACTGATAACTTAATATGAATCACATATATAAAATCACGAAAGATTTGTGGATCAATTATATAAATCTAGGAAAACATAACTCGATCGTGTATTCATGTATGCAATGACGTTGAAACAGTTAAGTAACATTCCATTGATCCCCACATAACAATAACTCAAACATGGCAATATATATAAGAAAACTTAATTTATAGGTTTATGCACACACCATAATTATTTTCAAGTCAAGATATTGATAAATACAAACAAAAAGTTATAATCTGTTACGGTAAAAGAATGATACAAGTATTCCTCGATCTATATCTATTAAGTCGTCATTTATTTGTGAAAAACAAATATAATATCATCAAAAAAATTGGATGGTGTTAAAAAAAAAATTAATAGTAAAAATTAAAGGTGCAAATATCACACTGATCATAACACATAAAACAAACAATTTAATACGCTATTTCAAAATAATTCCTTTGTATTTATTGTTTGCTTTAACTCATGAACCATAGACGATATAACTTATATTACCAAACATCAGATGTTTTTTTTCGTTTCATACCGTTTGCTTATTGATTGTAGATTACTCTTAATACAATATAAACATCAAACAAACGCTAATAGTTCATTCCTAAGTATATGGTACACGTGCACATTAATTCACAAAACAAGAGTCATGCTAAACTGCCACGTATTTAGACCGATTATTAAACACACATGAGTAACCAAAGTTAAAGGTGTACCTCAATATTAATCGACGACCACGAATTCGAAAACTTAGGCTGGAGAGAGATTTTGCTCAATGTTAATTGCCGGCCACTAGTAACTCATAATTAGGTTAGAGACTCGTGCTGATAACGTGTTGTGAAAGTAAATGAACAATGAATAAGGAAAAAGAGAATTGTATTATTCATCTCATAAAGAGGTATATATTTATAGTACAAAGTTGGAGTAACCTCCAAGATACAATCTCCTAACTATATTCAAAGATCTCTACCTAATATTATAATACACATCCATTCCATATTTATTTCATAACAGTATTGTAATTAATTAATTAATTATTTAGTGGCTCTCCAATCTCCTTAGCTGGTATGTATAAGCATGACGTAGTTTTTTGCTAATTGATGTATCGTGTAGGTACTGAAGTTTGGAAAAGAGAAACAAAAGTTAACTTAGTGACCAATCGAGCAAAGTCGTTTGCAAATACCAGTACACGTCATACGTTAGTAACTCATTGCTGTTTTAACCTGTCGATTGAGACATAATGGAGAACCCGTCGCGTTTTACATATATAATGATGATTTTCAACTATCGCAAAATACAAATTTTAATGGAAACAATGCCAAAAAGAATAAATTGACATTGACAATTAATATTTTACGCATTCATGCACAAAAGGTTGCCAAACTACAGTTATTCTGATTCATTCAACTCCCCATGGTGCACAATTCCACATATTTTATAATGGCTGAAATTCATTCTATGGAAAAGAAAATTTGGTTTGTGGCTCGATGGATGCTTACATATTCTAGTCGAAGATTACCATTTCTTCGCTCCAAGTTCTTCACCTGTCATTCGAGAATTAATGTCAAGTAACATCCAAACAGCCCTCAAACATAATAAACGACAACAAATTCCAATTCCATGCAATCAGGTTCAAATCACAGCCATATTTATTAAGTTCAAATTGCAACCAGTGAATACAATGTAAGAAGGCAGAACAATGTTCACATCAAGCCATCTACTCAATAGATATTTCAGAAATGCCAACGGGTTGTAGCATGAGGCCATTTCCCAACATAATGAATCTGACATTCCCGAGAAGCCCGAGGAAGCATGGATAACTCGCGACTCAGTGACCCTTCTTTGTTTAAGGCTACACTTTTATGAAACGTGACGATTAGCATCTTCAAAACCTCTGAATTTGCCAACATGAACTTTAGAAATTGTATATCACACTCATTCCCCATCATGTCTACTAATTTCAAGGTCTTGAGGTTTGTAACAATGCAACATGGGACAGATTGTGGTTCTTCATTCCAACAAACTCCGTTCAGCTTTTTTTTTAAAAAAAAAAACAAAAACAAGACAAAAGAAGAACGAAACATTAGACTACGATGAGAGAAGATATCCAAGCTTGAAAAACAGAATAGCCCAATTACCGTATCGATGCATAAATGTTCCAACTCTGAACAACTTTCAAGAATTTGTGGAATTAGCAGACATAGTTCGCCAACATAAGTAAACTCTAATTGCTTCACCTTTTTAAAGATTGGCATAGATGAACGTATTGGGTAGTTTAATGGATACCATAACTACAATAGAAAGAACAAAACGATTAGGAAATAACAAGTTAGCAGGGGCAAAAAGAAAAAAGAAAAAAAAAACAAACAAACAAACCAGGATATATGAAGATAGGTATTGAGCTCCACTTATTCCTTTTAGAAGCTCAATCCACAGATGTTCATATTTTACTTCGCAAATATATTTTGCCTCGACAAGGGATGATTAAATGCATTGTCAAAAGGTTTTGAATAAACAACAATGTCGAGGGTTTTGAGACCAGGAAGAGTGACTAGAGATGGACACAGTCCCATGAAGGCTTATATAGTGTACTATACTTTGGACAAAAGTCTAATCTGAGTTTTGTCAGTGTCTTGCAAGTAAACAGACTCAAAGGCAGATCAAGTTGTCTAACTTGTATGTCAAGCTCAGAAACGTTTAACCTAACTGCTCCATCAATCCACTTTGACAAAGTCGACTTTGGAAATGACCACTTGGAAATTATCAACCCACGAAATTCAACCGAGAAACTTTTGAAAAGATTCAAAGCTAGCGCTCGATCCACAGATTCCAAAATGCGATCTTTCCCACGCACAGGAAAACTTTGATCATTAAAGTCAAGGTTACGGACCTTTTGGATAAAATGCTAGTCCGCACAGCAGACTTTATAGACATTAGAGTGAGTATGTATGAGAGAATATCTTCCGGTAAGAAGCTAATCCTATCCACATTCTTTTTCTTTCCTCTACAAGTCATATTTCAGCCCTTAGTCACTTCCTGATAATATAAACACACAGGTATTAGAACCATCTATATGTACAGTTATGTGAGTGTATGCTTTCATTTTAACACCACGACCTTTTCTTACATTACAAACTAAACCTTAAACGAATAACAGAAACATCAATACAACTTATTTATTTATTTATTTATAAAAGGGTATTCCCGTATTATAACATGTTCCCCGGGTTGGCCAAGCTTATGCTTGTGATGTATGCAGCCTAACCGTCACCGTGGCTATTTCCGAGCCTTCCCGGCCACCCCAAGATATATATGCTTCTAGCTAGGTTAGAAACATCAATACAACTGATCAACCAAAACTTGTATAACTGATCATCTATGATGCACCAAAACGCCTGAGATGTAGCCGCTCCTGTTTCTGAAACGCCACAGAAACGGATACGCCACTGAAACGCCACTGAAACGTCTCCTAGGCACAGAAACGTTTCTACATAAGTTTCCTTGAAGTTTCGGCCAAGTTTCGGTTTTCTTAGGGTTTTTTAATGGGTAAAAATCGGTAATAATTGGTCAAGACGCTTAATAATTCGAGTAATTGGTGCTGTTTTGTCGTTGCCGTTGGAAGCTATCGGAGATATTTTTGATCAGAAAAGATATTGGAGATAGGATGTTGGTGGTCTGCATCTTTTGATGTAGGTGGAAGATGACGACAGAGAAAGTAAAAGTATTCCATATGTTATTAACCTAAAATTTAATACGGCTTTATCACTTCAAGGGCCACATTTTTGGCCCAACTAAAACAACAGGCCCATATGGCCATTTTGATGTCTGTTTTATATTTAAAAAACACTGAACCAAGTTTTTATTTTTTCTAAACATAAGTACTACGTTAGACCTGTCCCAACGCTAAGCGTCGGTTTCTGTCGGTTGAAACCGACGGAACCGACATCGATGGCACGGCGCTGTCGGTTCGGCCCGTCGGTTTCTTCCGTCGGAATTCCGACGAGGTGTTTGGGTGTGGAAGTGGGGCCGGTGGGTCCGTGAGCGAAATAAAAAAAATTTAAAAAAGTTAGCCGTTAGGCTTTAGAAAAAAAAAAAAATTAAAAATTCCCAACGGTCAAGAGGAGCGTTTTATTATTTTTTTTTCTTCACTTTTTCACTATAAATACACACCCTTAATTCATCAAAAAATCACACCTCAACTTCACAATTCTCTCTAAACCTCAAATTTGTATACTTTCACATTTTATAAAATGTCATCTTCCGATTCTGATATCGAGGACGTGACCGCGGTAAATGCTTGTGCCGATCCGATGCAAGCTCTCGCATTGCTCGATGCGATAAGCTCCGGTTCATCCGACGAAGACGAAGTTTATGTTCCGATACCACGAGCACCCCGACGATACTTTCCTAGAGATCGTGCAAACGCGTCGGAACGTTTGTATCAAGACTATTTTGCCGAGAATCCAACCTTTCCGGCGGATGTTTTTCGTCGTCGCTATCAGATGAGCAAAGGATTGTTTCTCCGTATTTGCCAAGGTATACTATCATACTCCACTGTTCCGGTACCTCCATACTTTTCTTACTTCATTCAAAGACCCGATGCTACCGGGTTACTTGGTTTTAATGTGTGGCAAAAATGCACGTCCGCCATACGGCAATTGGCATACGGTTGTGCCGTCGATGCGTTTGATGAATATTTACATATGGGTGAGCAAACTTCATATGATTGTTTGGATAACTTCTGTAAGTGTGTTTCTCATTTATACTCTACGGAATATTTACGAAAACCGACTTTGGCGGACGTGCAACGATTGCACGAGAGACATGCTCAGGTGCATGGTTTTCCTGGGATGCTTGGTAGCATCGATTGTATGCATTGGCCATGGAAAAACTGCCCAGTGGCATGGCAAGGTCAGTACAATCGAGGTGATCACGGGCATCCAACGATCATGCTCGAAGCGGTTGTCTCTTATGATACTTGGATTTGGCAAACTTTCTTTGGACCCGCCGGTTCGAGCAACGACATCAATGTGCTCAATCAATCGGATCTGTTCAACGACTTACTTCAAGATACTGCTCCCCAAGTAAACTTCACAATTGCCGGGGAAGAATTCACTCGAGGTTATTATCTAGGAGATGGCATTTATCCAGAATGGGCCACTATTGTGAAATCGTTTAAGCATCCCCTATCGGAACAGGAGAAACACTTCAAGAGATATCAAGAATCTGCAAGAAAGGATGTGGAGCTAGCTTTCGGTCATCTTCAAGGTCGTTGGCAAATAATCAAGAACCCGGTAAGACCGTATAGCACCAACCGGATATCAAGAATCATGTATGCTTGTGTTATTCTTACACAATATGATAACGGAGGATAACGGACGAAATATGTGTGATCTGGATGAGCAATATCCGGATGTCCAACCGAGACGCTCGTGGCGAGAAAGAGTGGAGACTCATTTGCGTATGGACAAAGAGTTGCGCAATCGGGTAGTTCATCACCGACTTTGAAATGCTTTGATCGAGCACATTGCACAACTCCCTCCGAACTACCGTAGACGTTAATTGTTATAATCGTTTAATTAAAATAATTATCTTTCGTTTATTAGTGTAACTTTTTTTAATTATTGTATTTTATTTTAAGTATTGTAATGTTTAATTTTTAAGTATTGTAATGTTTATTTTAATGATATGTGTTTTTATTTTAATTATTGTGTATTAATTAATTAAATTTATTGGTGTAGGTCCCTGAAAAATGAAACTGACGGAAACTGACGGATGACTGTTGGGAGGGGCCTGTCAGTTTCTGTCAGTTGGGTGAAAAAGCTGACGTGGCGCTGATGTGGCACGTCAGTTTCTGTCAGTTTCCGTCACCATTGGGAGAGGTCTTATGTATACTACATTAGTAACAAAAATAATACCATAAAAATAGAATTAAAAGCCATTGTAATAAATTTCTTTAATATATATATATATATATATTTTATATTTTATCTTTGCCGTATCTTTGTCGTATCCGTATCTTGAAATTTTGAGTTTTGTCGTTTCTCGTATCCGTTCCGTATCCGTTTCCGTGCAACATAGCTTACCATCAAAATTACAATATAAATTAATCTTGTAGTAAATCAAAACACAAAACTGAATGAATCTAAAAGCATCGATAAGATAGACACTGTTGGTTAAACAAATTAATAAGCAGCAACTCACAAAGAATAACATCAATGATTGCAATTTGCAAATAAAGAAGTGGCAAGAAAATACTTTATCTGTTGATAACAAAGGTAACTTATTCAACAATTAAATTGGATGATCGAATTCCAAATAAGAAAACTAAATTCATATACCGGTGAGCCAACTGTCGAAATTGATATGCCCGAGTTTCCGTGATCTTAGTAATTTAAATTGATCAGGGTTTCTAACTAAAAATACGTAATGGTAGTTATTTTATTACTCTATTTCAATTAAATGGGCCGACCTATTTTTGAGACTCACAATTTGGTTGGGTCGGCCCTTCCCAGGTTGAATCTGGTTATGCTTTCGGTATTAACGAATCAACCTTTCAGCGAGCTACAAGAGTTCAAGATTGTTTAATAGAAGTTGAAGTTTAACAATTTTTTGGTTCGAATGGAGCTCGAACAAAAAATATTATTCGATAAATTCACATGTCGAGCTATAAAAATAATGTTCGGATCGACTTGTTCAACATTCGTTTAGTGAACTCGAGTCAAACGACCTTATCGAACTTAACGAGTCAAAGAAGTTAGTCGAGTTGAACGAGCTAAACAATTAAACGATAATAACAAAAGAAATGTGCTTTAAAAAATTATGTTGTATAACAATATAGTGCATACATATATTACTTAAATTAATATGTTATTTGCTTATCAAGTCTTCCATTCGCATTGAAAATATGAACTCATTCTACATCTGCAAAAACTTTTATGTGTTCTTTCTTACCCATAAATTATCTTCCTGTAGGGCAATTTCATCTTAGTAAAAAGAAACAAATATCACATCTATGTGCTTGAAGCAATGACTCCATTTACATACCATAAAAGAAAAGGATGTTTAATATATCCGAGTGATCTCTTTTAGGCTCTTCTTTATGCATTGGCACAAGGCGTTCGTTAAGTTGAAGGAACTGATTCAAATCGAGACCGTAGCATCCCAAGTGTCTGAATCAAATGATCAAATATCAAATAATGACGATGGCAAGAGAAAGATAGGGTGACCAGGAATTTGGATCCAAATGAGTCAAAACGTGATAAATTGATATGGGTTAACCCATGAACATTTTTTGTGACACCCGTCAAATTAGGACTAGTAATTAGTGCCTAATCAATTTTTAATACATGTAATTAGTTTTGTATTAGGCTAATTAATGTATCGAAATATATATTAAGGAATATATACAATTATGTGATTTAATTAAATCGCACAAGTTTCAAACCGAATGTAATTCGGTTCAATTAAATACGGACGTTGATGAACAATCTTATTAAATAATATAACATTATTTAATAACACTATCTTTCCCAAAATGTTATTTTGATAATAATACTTTGTAATTAATTAGTATCGTACAAACAGACGTCTACGCGATTAAATATTAAAGGCGCAAACAATCAAAACGAAATTTAATTATACTTTATAATTCACTTACTAAGTATTTGGTAAAATCCTTCAACCAGAATATTTATAAAAGATTCGTCTTTTAAAATGTGCATTTAAACGTATAAAATAATCGAATCAAACGTTTAAACAATCGGGAAACGAACACCGCACGGAACGCGAATGCACGAAGTTAAAAAGTGGAGACCCACACGTCGGTGGGCCCCCACCCCAAACCGGCCCAAGGGAGGGGAACATCACCCCCCCCCCCCCACCTCCTTTTCTTCCTCACTTTCCTTTTCTCTATCTCTTTCTCCCTCTCACTTTCTCTCTAAAATCCACCACCTCCACTTTCTTAAATCTCTTAAAAACTAACACCAAACGACCCCGGATCGTCACACACGTTTAGAAGAAAACGTTCCTTTCATCACGATCTACAACTCTATCTTTCTGGATTCTCCGCGCAATAACTTGTAAGTTTCCGGCGAACTCTCGAAATTCATCGTTTTCACTTATTTTTACATGTTTATAGTTTGTTTAAGCTTAAAATGTCCAAAAATGGGTTGGGTAAAAGTTTCAATCGAAACGGAAGTCGTCCGGCCGTTTTCCGGCCACCGGAACCTGACCAGACGCCGATGTCGCATCTGTCCCAGCGACCTTGCGACGTCAGCCCCAATGTCGCATAAACCCATCACAATGTCGTATGGTGCGACATCAACCTCAATGTCGCATTAATTAGCTAACGTCGCATATAGCGACATCGACCCCTACGTCGCTAAGACCAACAGCGTCGCATATAGCGACATCAGACTCAACGTCGCATTAAATTGCGACGTCGCACTTAGCGACACCATGACCAATGTCGCAGTCATGACCTGCGACATAACCACCTACGTCGCACACAATGTCGCAGATAACAGAACCAAGAAAATACAGATTTTACTAAGGGTCGAGACCTAAAATTTTATCACCTGATTTCACCCAAATTCAAGTCCAGGTGCATTTTTCACCAAAGCAATATAGTAGAAATAAAAATTTTCCAAGCTGACCTGGCAACTCGACCCCAGCCAGGGGCTCTGCCCCTTGGACCCCGCTACCATGGGCGCTGCCCCCGGACCCCCGTCATTAACGGGCTTCGCCCTTACCCTAGGGTCACAACTAACAGTGTTACGTCTAAATTTTCACACAAAGTGTTAAACTTGTATAACATCAAACACGAATGCGACATGACTTCTAAAACATATTGGAACTTACTTTTGAGTATAACACTTCAAAATCATGAAAGTAATAAATGAGATTATTTATACGACCAATTCACCGACGGGCCGTACACGTTTTCAAAACACAATCAAATCAACCAAGTCGTAGTAACTTGGACAATTCAATCAACCAAATCGTAGTAATTTGGACATTCTAAGTTGGACGAACAACTACAAGGGCAGTCTTTCGAGATGCCTACTCATGTTATAACCATTGTGTGCCTTGGACACCCTCAGGTTACAAGTCTTCGGACATCAATCCACCGCTAATCAATTCAAGTTTATTAATTTAAACTCTCAAGGCTCAGGTGAGTCTCATGGCCCCTATTTTACTGCTTTTCAATCAGGGGTGTGATTACATTGCTCGTTTTATTTTACAATATGAACGCAAGTATAATACAAATCAAATACTACATGAGTTGTTTTCACTAATCATTTCAAAGCCCTCCACAACATAGTTTGGTAATACATATGTAGCGTGAATGTTAGTATATGATATCATATAGGATTAACAATCCTCGTCTGGGTTAGCACGCACTAACTGGTCAAACGGACGTATTAGCATTTGGGAAGACGAGTGTAAATTAGGCACTCATAGGAGGCAACTCAGTTAGGTTTCCTTAATTGGACCTGACGCTCAAGTTAAGCTCAGACTATGTGCTCATGGTTGTATAAACTTTTATTTTGCTTAATTGCATTTTAAATTCAATTATAAAATCTTGCGGTTCACACAATTATGTGTTGACATACAAACCTGTGAGCTCACCAGCGTTTCGCTGACCCATTTTAGCATGTATCACAGGTGACCATCAGTAGGTTGGACTGCTCAATCAAGATCTATTAGCTCGAGTCAGCATGCAAACAAACAGAGATTTTAACGGCATTATTATATTTTGTATAGATTAATTATGTACTTAAATCTCTCATTTTCAAACTGAGCTAATATAAACAATATTTTGATGTAAACTTTTGTTTTATCAATATCAATATAAAACGACGCATATAGTGGGCGTTCATTATATCTTTTGTGCTGTGTATATTGATTAGTTGCGCCCCGACCCGATTCGCTTCCGCAACCCGAATTTGGGGGTGCGATATTTTTTTTCCTAAGAACTTCATATATAACAGATGTAATATGTATGATTAAATAACTATATAATTACAAACACATCATGGGTCACTTTGGACCCGTTAGTCCCATTCCATGTTTGACTAAGTTTTTAAAGTTTACCTGTTTCACTTGTTAAAAAATATATCATGATTGCAACTGGCAGTCATGCATGATCAATGGTTCATAGTGACATAAAGGATTCGACATTTCTATGAACCATTGATACCTATGCCATCTTCATCTGTAGTTCAAGTTAATTATATATAGAAAAATATGAACTAACCTCGCCCAAGTGGATGAAGGCCCTATAGATTCCACCGATGATAGTAGCATATATTGCATACCAAATTTGTGTGTCCATGAAATAGACCTACTACAACAGTTAAATTACATTAGTTCAAGTTAAGAATACTTTAAAATGGTTATTAATAAGACTTATTAGAGACATAAACTATGGGTAATGAGTACTTTAACAAAACGCTAATACCGATATATATATCTATAAGCATGCTATATAAAAACATAAGTTTTAATTCTTTAAAACTTTAATGGCTAAGAAAACTATGAAAACAGTCCTTGAGACAATGAAGAGGATACAAAGTTCGCACCACATAACGGAAGGAATTTTGTGTCAGCAATTCATCAAGTGTGAATATGTTTCAACGTCTTTTAACCTCATCATCGTTAGATTTTTCTTAGTTTATATTCAAGACTGGATTCGCAGAATCCCCGGTGACGAACCTAGAAAACTAATTTCATTAATAATAATCATTTTAGCTCGTCAAGGTATGGATAAAAATGATGGTGTGATAGGGGATGTTTACTCTGCTGCCATCGTTTCAACTACATCATTTTCAGGATTAATGTATATGTATGAGGTAGGAGTTTCATTCAGCTGCGATCGAACTTTAAATAACAATGCACCAATAATAAGGTAAGGCTAAAGCGGTTTTCTTGAATTATTGATCTTCGTAACCGAAAGCTTAACACGAACGGAAGATCTTCAAAAGTGATGTAAAACCTTCAATTATGCATAAGAGATTCGTAGCCCCAAGTTAGAGTATCAAAAGTTAGGCTTAAAATAGTTAAAATTCGTTTATATATGTTTTCCCAAAAAGCTGGCGGGTCGCCCTCTTACGTTGTGACACCCGTCAAATTAGGACTAGTAATTAGTGCCTAATTAAGTGTAATACATGTAATTAGTTCTGTGTTAGGCTAATTAATGTATCAATATATATTGTTGAATATATACAAGTATGCGATTTGATTAAATCGTACAAGTTTCAAATCGAATGCAATTCGATTCAATTAATACGGACGTTGGTGAACGATTTTCATTAAATAATATAACCTTATTTAAGAACCCGAATGTATTCGAAATATTATTTATGTAATATTTCAAATCAAAAACAAACGCGCAAACAACCAAAACAAAGTTAAGTTATATTTTATAACCAAATTACTAAGTATTTGGTAAAATACTTCCTCAAAAATATTAAAGAAATACTCGTATTTTAAAACTCGTGTCTGAACACGTAAAATAATTATTTAACAGTTTAAACGAACGAGAAAACGAACGTCGCACGGAGCGCGTACGCAGGAGAACGAAAAACTGGTGAAACCCACACTCGGTGGACCCCACCATCCGGGCTCCCCCTCCTTTCCCCTTCTATCCCTCCTCTTTCCTTTTCTTCCTCCTCATTTCTCACTTCTCTTTCTCTCTCCTTCTCTCATTTTCTCTCAAAATTTAACCACACCACCATCACCATAATCCTCCAAATTTCACCACCAAACGACCTCGGTTTTCATCGCCCATTTGGAAGAAAAGAACCACCTCGCAACGATCTACGTTTCTATCTTTCCGGATTCCTTTCGCGCGAAGTTGTAAGTTTCTGACAAATCCCGAAACTCTCCGATTTTACTCATTTTCACTTGTTTGCTGTTTGTAATAGCTTATAATGTCCATCTAAGGGTTGGGTAAAAGAATCGGACCAAACGGAAACCGAAAAACTCGTTTTTGGCTCAAAATCTGTCGAACAGGCATAAGTGTCGTATAGGCCAGTCCAGTATATCGTCACTTCATGCGTCACTTAAGTGCCGCATTAAGTGACGCATAAAACCCTAAATTTGCGTCACTTGCCCAAGTGCCGCATAAAACCCCTTTTTCCCGACACTCCAACCGTCACTTGCCTAGTGACGCCTAACACCTTTATCCGACATTTCTAGCGACACTTCCTAAGTGTCGCCTATGATCAGAAACCGACACTCGAACCCGACACTCCCTAAGTGTCGCCCCCCCTTATGCGTCACTCCTCCAAGTGATGTTAATAATTCTGAAACTGTCATTTTATGCGACACTTCCTAAGTGTCGCCCAAATTTTGGAAGTGACGCATCAAGTGTCGCTAAAAACAGAAAGTTTAAAAATCCATGTTTCACTAAGTATTGAGGCTCAAATCTGACACCCCATTTTACCCGAATTCAAATCCCAAGTGCGTTTTTTCACCAAAGCAATTTAATAGAAATAAATTTTTTTTGAGCTGACTTGGTATCTCGACCCCAACCAAGTGCCAGCCCCTTGGACCCCGCCAGAGGTTGCCACCCCTAGGACCCCGCTAACCAGGGGCGCTGCCCCCGGACCCCCGTCACTTAAAGTTTATAAATACTTTTAAGTATAACACCTTTTGAAAATCAAAATAATAATGTGAGATTATTATTACAAACAAATCACCAACAGGCCGTACACGTTTTTCAAAACACAATCAAATCAACCAAGTCGTAGTAACTTGGACAATTCAATCAGCCAAATCGTAGTAATTTGGACATTCTAAGTTGAACGAACAACTACAAGGGCAGTCTTTCGAGATGCCTACTCATGTTATAACCATCGCGTGTCTTGGACACCCTCAAGTTACAAGTCTTCGAACATCAATTCACCGCTAATCAATTCAAGTTTATTAAGTTAAACACTTACAGCTCAGGTGAGTCTCATAGCCCCTATTTTACGGTTTTCATCTGGGGTGTGATTACATTGCTCATTTTATTTTACAATATGAACGCAAGTACAATACAAATCAAATACTACATGAGTTGTTTTCACTAATCATTTCAAAGCCCTCCACAACATAGTTTGGTAATACATCTGTAATGAATGTTAGTATATGATATCATATAGGATTGACAATCCTCGTCCGGGTTAGCACGCACTAACTGGTCAAACAGGCGTATTAGCATTTGAGAAGATGAGTGTAGATTAGGCACTCGTAGGAGGCAACTCAGTTGGGTTTCCTTAATTAGACCTGACACTCAAGTTAAGCTCTGACTATGTGCTCATGGCTGTATAACTTTTATTTTGCTTAATTGCATTTTAAATTCAATTAAATCTTGCGGTTCATACAAATATGTGTTGACATACAAACCTATGAGCTCACCAGCGTTTCGCTGACCCCTTTTAGCATGTATCACAGGTACTCAGCAGTAGGTTGGCTGCCCAAACAGGAATCATTAGCTCGAGTCTGCATTCAAAAAAATCAGAGATTTAATTGCATTATTATATTTTGTATAGATTAATTATGTAATGTAAATCTCTCAATTTCAAGTAAATGAGCTAATGTAAACAGTATTTTGATGTAAACTTTGGTTCTTATCAATACAATGTAAAACGACGCATTTAGTGGTCGTTCATTATATCTTATGTGCTGTGTATATTGATTAGTCGCGCCCCGACCCGATTCGCTTCCACATCCCGAATTTGGGGGTGCGACATACGTGAACCTGACACTCGCGTACCACTTCTTCTGTTACGATTTTAGTTATAGGTACACGGACGCGTACCCCTTACGCGATCGCGTACTCTTAAGCCTTTACGCGATCACGTACTAACTCTTACGCAAATCCTGAGCTTTTTCTCCTTTTCTTCACCAATCGAGCACTTAACAAATTTTCTTCAACATTTGTAATTGAAATCAATTTCCACTTCTTAAGCCTTTACGCGATCACGTACTAACTCTTACGCGATCACGTACCACTTCTTCTGTTACGATTTTAGTTATAGGTACACGGACGCGTACCCCTTACGCGATCGCGTACTCTTAAGCCTTTACGCGATCACGTACTAACTCTTACGCAAATCTTGAGCTTTTTCTCCTTTTCTTCACCAATCGAGCACTTAACAAAATTTCTTCAACATTTGTAACTGAAATCAATTTCCAACCTAATAAGTATCGAAAGTTCATGAAATTGACTTAAAACAAGTACAAGAACGATGGCATCATGAAAGATAAATATATACAAAATGAGCGATATCAAATATCTACTACATTTTACAAGATCTACTGCATAGTAATGTAAAATGCAATCAAATACAATATGCAGTTAGTCCTACTGCATTTTACATATATGCACAACATTTTAATGCTACCTCATTTAACATTTCTTCACATTGTAACATAAAATTTGTAGTGATTGTACTACATTTTACAGTATTGCATTTTAATTGCATTTCATGTGATTTTTACTGCATTTTATGTTCATACATCTTTTTTTTAAATAAAAAAATGAAAGAAAATAAAATTTGCTCGCCGGAATCTGATGGCTGGTGATGGTTGATGATGGCGGATGACGGTGGTGGTGACCAGAAGCATAAAGCGGCTAGTGGTGGCAAAGGTGGTGGGTGGTGGTGGGGATGAGAAGTGAGAATGAGGAAAGTGAAAGGGATGATATCTAATATTATTAAAGTAAAGGGGTTAAAATTGAAATATTATAATGACATGTGACACCTTTTTATTGGACAATTATCTTCTCTATCACTTTTCCGCAAAAGAGGTCTTCTCCTCTGAACTCTACCCTCAACTTATATCTCAATTTTATTTTTCTTTCACTACTAATCATATGATGCATAGTGTGGGAGTACGACTTAGACGAGTACCGGTAGTGATCGTCGATCGCTGTTGGTTCCAGCCGACGAAACCGACACCGATAGTACCAAGCGCCTGTTCGGCCGTCGGTTATCCACGAGAAAGGTGGGGGTGTTTTTGGGGCCCACTTTTATATATATATATACTTTTTTTGTTTTTCACCGTTTGAATAAAAAAATTTCAATGGTCATATAGGCTTTTTTTCTAAACAAGTTTTTACTATAAATATACATCCTCTTTTCCAAACAATTCACAACATCTTCTTATATAATAAGGGAGGTTTCGCTGAAGTCATGAAAATGATTTGTTAAGTTATTAGGTATTTTTTGCTGCTGATGTGTCAACTGTGGTTAAAAGGGTGATATCGTAATTGAGTAATTTTGAGGTTTTAAAATGAGCTGAAAAGTATTATTTCCTATTTATATATAGAGTTAAATAAATGGATAGAAGTTTTTGAAAAGCCCGCTTATCTTTTTGAGACTTTAACGTAATTTAAAATGCTTAAAGTTTATTGGTTTGTTCTGCCGGCCAATATCAGTCCTGTCTTGAATTCTATGCATTTGCAACCACCCAAATTAACATCGAGGTGCTCATTTCATCAATCACATTCAACTTCTTTCTTCATTTCAATTCTTCAATTCTTCACTTCATCTTTTCGTCAAGCTTTTTACGCAATCGAATATATTGTTGATTGTAAATGTGTCCATCGATTAAAAAGTCTCCTTCATGTTTACATCGCATCAGGATCATCATCTAGGTATTTCAAGGTATTTTGTTTCACATTCAATTATAAGACGGGATTAAATCAAGATTTTCTTCAGATTCAACATGTAACTATTTGATCTCATTATTTACTCTATATCATATAGTCTAAAATCAGATTTTTCATTGAAGTATTAGATTTTTCGGTATATGTTTTTTGTTGCTCTCTTTTCAGTTTTGATTTCCAAATTTTTTAATTATAGTTCAATATCTATGAACACAATGATGAAGAAGGGTTTTGTAGTTATCTTTGAAATTGAGGAAGACGAAGAATCAAGAAAAGTTGAAGGAGTTTCATATATTATTTTTCTCTGATTATATCATATATTACTTTCAGAAATAATTATGTCATTTGCTTCTAAAGTTTCAAGAAATTTGTAAATTATAATTCTGAATGGTTTTGTTTGTGAGTTATTTTCTTTGATTTTCAGGTGAGCTAATATTGGTCATAAAGGTTGTTCAACTACACTATCCTTATGTAAGTTTTTGCAAGAACTTTTCCTTATAATTTTGGTGAAAATGCTATTTATTTGATGATTAAGGTTGGTACTCATCATGGATTTTATTACTATGGCTACCAATGGATGAATTAGTTCTAGCTTTTGATGGTTTTGTGTTCTGAGATATTAAGATTGAAATACAATCATTATTTGTATGGAATTACACTTGTGTTTAAATACATTCCTAGTGTTTGTAAAAATGCTTATGTTAGTTTTTTGTGTCTAATAATATATTTTTTCATCCAAAACTAGAGAGGTGGATGGACAAAAAAAATCGTGGATGTTTTTGATTATGGTCATGGTTGAAAAAAACGCTAGTCGGGGTGTACTCGGCAAGGACTCTGAAGGAGTAATCGGCCTAGTCGGGGTGTAATCGGGGAGTACTCGGATTTTGACTTTTGTTGACTTTTTACATTTAATTAATAATTTTCAATATTATATGTGCAAAAATATTAAAATAATTGTCAATAAAGTAGTAACATAAACATAATTCACATAATTCATATAATTCTTTAGAAAGAAAGAGGTAGAATCCATGAAATATCCATTCAGAAACTGACTTTGACCTGAGTACACCCGAGTACACCCCGACTTTGGCCATGTTTGACCGATTTTGACCGTGTAATCCGAGTTTGACTGCGTTGACCCTTTTTTTACTGATTAAGGCCAATTCGCTTCGGACCGTGCATAATTCCCGAGTACACCCCGAGTACTCGGCATTGTAGGCCGAGTTTTACAACACTGATTATGGTTCCAACAATTGTTATATAATTTAGATCTTTTGTTATTTTTTTGTGGTTAATAACATATTGGCTGCCATTTACAGGTCACATGTGGTAACTTGCATATTTGTCTTGGCAAATGGGTTTTGTTCTACACCCTGCAGCAAAGGTTTGTACTTTCTCAATATTGTGTTGTAACAAGTAACAATTAGTTCTCCTAGAACTAACATGAATACTATATGGTTTTGATAGGAGAACTTTCAAGTACTTCAAGCTACATGTATAAACTCATTCTAAGTATTGCTATACTCGGCTTGGTTAGTCAATTATAGTCCTTGAAATTCATTTATGTCACTACAGAGATGGTTACTGTGCCAATATATACATTACGTGAGTCGTATGTTTCAATAAAATACATTTTGTTAACCAATCATGGCTGAATGGTTCCATGCTTGATAGATCTTTATGTTATTAGCAAATGATGTGAACCTGCTAATTTTGATGAACTGCTTGCTTTCAATTAGCAGAAAGGTTGTTGTGAACTTTTGATCTTCCAGAATCAAGATAGATAGTTGATACACTATATCTTATACCTTTCCCTGTAACATGAAACTTATAATTTATATGGTTTATTATGATTGATGATTTCAACAAATATATGCCGTGATGTTATGACATCAATAAAACTTTACTCTGTCCATGTGTGTCCAGGACTCCAGGTGTGTCTATCACTGCAGAGCATGCCATAGTTGATGCTAGCTGCTCTACTTTTCAATTTAGTGCATTCTTCTTTGCCAATGATTATTATACGTAAGATCTTTATTTCAATATTAAAAGTTATGTAGTATTACTTTCTTTGCCAATGATCTTTATTTTATTAGACTTGAAAATCTTCTCTTGTGCTGAGGCTTCAATTTCAGGTGGTTTAAGAGTTTGAAGATCAATGGGTTGATGCCAAGTAGATGGATGACAAGGCGTGGCTCAAGAAAATAGGCATGATCCTACTGCAATCTCGGCTACTTTAGTACAGTTGAGGAACTGGTTGAACTTGAACCCTAAAGGTTGAAGGAGGTAAGGGGCATATTACTTAAAGCAATATAGCTCATTAATGCAATATTTTTAATTTTATTTTTTTCCGTTTAATGCAATCATGCTTTTGCAAAGATTGGTATATATCAAGTCGCATTTGCTCTAACTGATGATGCTTTTATTAAAGCTTCTCCTACTATTCTAGGATCGAAGTTTAGTAAAGTTCAGTTTAAAAGTCTGGTAATCTAAATAGCTACTTGTATCTTAGTTTTTGTACCAGTTTCGAACTTGAAATGAGTAAGTTACTGCAAAATTATGATTCGTTTCATTGTCACATATATCTGCTTGAAGTTATTGAATTGTTAGATATTTGGAATATGGATATAATACAACAGATCATGCCTTAACCTCATATGAAGATTGTATAAAGGCCCTGGCATACGTTTAAAAATATGGTTAACGTCTTCTTTCAGGAGAAGTTTCTGAAGGATATAATGCAATTTTTATCCTTCGGGGGCATAATCGTCTCATTCCTCTGGGAGGCCTTGCTGAGTTTCCTGATGCAATACTCAACGCAAAGCGTTTGGATCTTTTTAATTTATATACAGAGGTGATTTTTACACTTTACAGACCTTTGATATCATTAAGCCTTTTGATGTCGTTGAGCCAATATATAATTAATTATTATACATAAAACAGTTGAAATGTAACAATTAACATTTTGGTCTTCTTTTAGGTGGTTTCAGGAGTGACTTTCATATGGGCAATGGGATCAGCTGGAAAGGGCAGGTTTTCTCAAAGATGCACAACCACACAGTTACAAACATGATGACGTATGGCACAAATGGATTCTGCTGCTTGGGTTGCCGCATTCAAACGTCTTTTGAATTATGTTAGTGAGGTTTGCAAGCTCATCATCACTATTTTTTGAAATCTGTATGTATGTATATGACGTCTCCAATGAGAAAGTCAACATTCGACTTACACATAATGAAATTGTTTTGATCTGTTGTCATCTATATGAATATACTTAAGAGAAACTAAATGGAGAATTGATTGATCTCAGCCTATATTCACCCATTCTTTTGTATATTGGTAATGGCCAAATCGTTCATGTTAATTTGACTTGCGATCTTTGATTTAGGAAATGCTTCCAGCAATAAAGAAGCACATAAAGATGTCTCAAAAGCATTGGGAAGGTTCTCTTCTACAAACATTTCATAACACCAAGATAAGTTCTTAATCAAGTAATTTGTTAGCGGGTTGATACCAGTTAGTGGATTTACAGCTTCATTTCTTACAGTCTAATATCATTTTTGTCATAGGGTTAATGTTAGTGGGTTTACAGAAGACAGTAGCGGAGATGTATTTTTTTCGTTCATGCCCATGTAAGTTTAATATGCTCTATGCACCAGCTCCATCCTTCCCGTTTAAGACACTTGATTTATAGGTGACGAAATGGGCGGATCTATTAATATTTTGTTAAATGTCATGTTACAGTTATGTTGCAATCAGAATTGAGCAATTGGAATTCAAGTACTTTTTTATTAAAAGATAAGCGACAAAGAATTACGAGTAGTTCTCTTTCTGACATTTCAAACAGTTTTAAGAATTATCAAAGTGGATTGTCAGATAAATTTTGTTGGCAACTATCTTCAACTGCTTCTCCTTCAAACAGTTGTAAATCTAACTCGGACTTTTTTATAATTGTTGTAATATTAAAATATACTTTTCAACATCCATTCATTTAACATATTTATAAACAGAATATTTCATCTATGCTCAGATCGGAATTGAACAATTTGGTCATCTCTACACCAGTTATTCATGCTACACCTAGATCTGATGCCAGATGTAATTCATGCTACACTCAGATATATACATTAACCATTTATCTCTACTATTTTGTATTGTACCTTCACTCATGGTCAACTTTACGTCACAAAATCTAGAGTAACAAGTAAAAAGGGATTAAAGATACTTATATGAGACAATGATATGAATGTTACGGATACGACTGAGAATGTAGTTTACAAGGAAGTACTTTTAGTACTTATTAGCACGTCATTGAACATTAATGTTTGTTTTCTACTTATGGTTAAGTTGTAATGGAAAATGCACTTTGAATCTGATTAATGTCAACATCGTTTTTGTACGTAGATATGTTCAAATTATGTGATGAGAAAGTTTATAATTCTAATCAAGGAGATTTATAACTAATATAAAGGTATGGAAACTTTTTATCGTACTTTCTATTTCTTAAAGAAGTACATATATGTAATTTCAGTTCATTATTTTTGCGATACCTATTAAAAAACACTTGAACATATCAAATGTGGCTACTTTATCCATTTGTTATATTGCAAAATAGGATATCAAATGTGGCTACCAAATCAATCTTTATGTATGCTACCACGTAGTTTTTTCATTTCATAAATCATGTACCCAATACATCACATATAACAATTCAATTATAATTTTTTTATTCAAACCCGTATTTTCACGGGTCATAAAACTGGTCTTTTATACAATTCACACTACAAATATCCATACACTTTTACACTTTCGTATAATTTGTAACATGTCTTCTGATTCCGACCTTGAAGATTTGCAAGCGCTCACGAGGGTTTTCGATGCGATGGATGCGATCAATATTATTAATTCGATATCCTCTTAATCGTCCGACAAAGAACAAATTTCAATCCCAAGAGCTCCCCGTCGATACTTTACTAGAGACCGTGAAGCAACAAGTCAACGTTTGTTTCTAGACCACTTTGCGGCAGATATCTTTCGACGACGTTATCGGATGAGTAAGTCAGTATTTATCCGTATATGTCAACATATTTTATCATTTTCCCAAGATCCGATACATGAATACTTTCCATATATTCATCAACGTCCTGACACAACCGGTAGACCCGGTATTAATGTTTACCAAAACCTGCACTTCCGCCATACGCCAATTGCCATATGGTTGTGCCACGGATGCGTTTGATTAATACTTGCATATGGGTGAACAAACATTATACGAGTGTTTGGATAACTTTTGTAAATAAGTATTTCCTCTATTCTCTACCGAGTATTTAAGAAAAACAAAATTGCAAAATGTGTAATGTGTACACCAACGTCATGCCGAGTTGCATGGATTTCTGGGTATGCTTGGAAACATCGATTGTATGCATTGGCCTTGGAAAAATTGTCCAGTAGCATGGCAAGGTCAATACGTTAGAGGTGATCAAGGTCATCCAACAATCATGCTCGAAGCAGTTGCCTCTTACGATTTGTGGATTTTGCATGCTTTCTTTGGTCCAGCGGGTTCCGAGCAACGACATCAACGTCCTTAATCAATCGGATTTGTTCTCCGATTTACTACAGGATAAAGCTCCCCAAGTTAATTTCATGATTGCCGGTCAAGAATCACCAAAGGCTATTATCTAGGTGACGGGATTTATCCGGAATGGCCGACTATTGTAAAGTCGTTTAATCATCCACTAACTCAAGCGGAGATTCGCTTCAACAGATATCAAGAATCTGCAACAAAAGATGTGGAACGATGTGATACCCGATAATTTAGGGTTACTATTTACCCTAAATTAGAAGCATCGTTAAATATATTTAGTCTATACTTAGGCTAAATACTCAAAACGTTTTGTATATACACACACACACACACACACACGTAAGCGATCTATTTAAATTGTACGATAACGAATTGGATGGAATACGACGTAATAAATACGGACGTTGGTGAAAACGTTTTCCTAAATAATGTGAATTAATTAACATTATTTACTTTATATTATTACGATAATATATAAAATGTTAAACGTATCGCATAAAACAAACCGTACATGACGAAAACGTGCGAATCGCACCCGACAATCGAACGAAACCCAACAAAATTTTTAATAACTCAAATAAAGTATTTTAAATAAAACTTTAATCCAAAATATCTCGAATAAAACGTTAACGAAGAATAATCTTTAAAACGTTTAACGTTCAAACGAACAACGAAACGTACAGGTAAATGGGCACCGCGCATAACACAAATTGGGAAAAAAAAAACTAACACACCCACATGGTGGGACCCACCCTTAAAACCTGCATAATATCCCCCATACCAACCCCCCATACCATTTGACTTCCCATTTCTTACACCCCATACCTTTACACTCTCACTTCACTCATTTTTCCACCTTCCCTCTACCCTCTTTCTCTCTCTCTCTCTCTCTCAAAAAAATCGACCATAGATCAATTCCTCCAGCCCCCAACACCACCCAATACCACCACAAGTCCACCATATCACCACCATAGAGCCACCACGAGCCACCACACCGGAATTCAAGAAAGCGCACCAAAACGAGCACTTCACCTTCTCCTTCTCGGTTGAACAATACTTGTAAGAATATCTAAACTCTTTAATAATACGTGTAATATGTTTATTTTCATGATATAGTGCTCACTCAACGATTACATGTCCAAAACTTGAAACGCGTTTTAAAAACACGAAAACATGTGTTTGGTTTGTTGTCCAAAAAATGTAACAAATTCAACAATTTTTATAAAAATCATTTCTTAACAAAAATTGACATTTCTTAGATCTAAAACAAATTTCAAGAAGTTAACTTTCTAACAAAATTAGTCTCGTGACTTTCGACTCCGTTTACTACTCTAAAACCCATTTCTTCAACGACACACCAAATATGTCTTGGTAGACAGAAATTTGCACTAATTTCGCGAGACCATATGAGGTTTGTAGATTTTAAAAGCTAACATCTTGACGTTGATTTAGACTACAAAAACGTCAAATTTGAGTAAGAAATGAGTGAGAAACAATTTGGTGAATTTCGTATTATTTTCTAGACAGAAACAAAAGTTACTTTTCCATGACTTGCAAGTTGAGAGAAATGGTTTTTGAGCAAAAGTTTTGTTATAATACTTGTTGAGTGAACTTATATCATTTTATTTATGTAATAATGAGGAAGATACGTCCTTACAATGATGTTATTGAAGATGTTCGGACAGAAATGAATTGGGAAGAACTTGTAGTTTATTTTTCTTCAAAAATCTTGCAAAAATGATGAAGTATTTGGGTGGTGGTTGTTGGTGGTCTTGTGGTAGATTATGGTGGTGGAGTGGTGGTTTGAGGGCTGAGTTTATCTCAGATTTTTAGTGAGAGAGAGAGAGAGAGTTGTAGAGAGAAGGTGAAGAAAATGTGTGAGAGTGTGAAAGAGTGAAATGAGTAAATGCATGAATTGTTTGTGGTCTTGTAAGAGAATCACAATGATTCATTTTTGCATGAATTTTTAGAGGTGGAGAGAGAGGTGGCTGGCCCCCCATGGGCCCCCATCTGATTTTGTGATTTAAATCTTTGATTCTCAGACTGTGTTACGTACGGTGGTCGATTACTCGTTATTTTTGTTATTTGGTTAAATCGCGTAACATTAATTTGAGTCGTTTAAATTAACGATATGTTTTGGATAATTTTTCCATTGAAATATTATTGAAATACTTTAATTTGATTTGTCAAATTAATTATTGACGTTCGTTTGGGTGCCAAATTCGATTCGCACGTTTTCATTGCGTTTGAGACGTTTTAACCGATGCGTCTAGGTTTTCGTGTATTATTTTGACAAAATAATAAATAATGATAAATAACTTCTAACAATAGATTAAATTTATTTATAAAAATATTTTCACCAATGTCGTACATTGTGTCGGACTCCGTCCGATCGTCTTGCGCGATTATAGATAAACACATAATCACGTAAGTGTACATTCAAATATACATGTAATTACAAATTTTTAGGCTAATACAAACTAAATACAAGTAATTAGGGTTTCCAGTCAGGTTTAACAGTTAACCTAAATTTTTAGGTGGCACATTCTCCCCTTGTTAGGAGAATTTCATCCCGAATTTAGCTTGTTGCCGCAGTCTGTGGGGTGTCTAAGAATAGATGTGGGTTTCATCGTGTGAAATGATAAGTGTCTCATCAGACACACATTTCTTCAGGTTAGAAATGTTGAAAGTGTTGTGTACGCTGAGTTGTAATGGTAGTTGCAGTCGCTATGCCACCGGAAAGATTCTTTCAAGAATTTCGAGTGGTTTGATGTATCTAAGTTTCAGTTTACCGCGTTTACTAAAATGAATGACACCTTTTGTAACAACCGCCAATTTAGGACTTTTGATTAGTGCCTAAACTACTTGTAATTTCATGTATTTAGTTTTGTAATACTCTAAAGAGTAAATTCTATAGATGGTCCTCGTGGTTTACACCGATTTACGAAAACAGACCCTAAACTTCTTTTTTCACTTTTTCAGTCCAATAAGTTTATGTTTTGTTCGAAAATGGTCCCTCCTCCACCTAAAATGACTAAAGTACCCTTCCTTTTGTCATTACTGGATAGTCACGATTTAAACGGTCAAAGGGTACTTTAGTCATTTTAGGTGGGTGAAGGACCATTTTTGAGCAAAATGTAAACTTATTGGACTGAAAAAGTGAAAAAAGAAGTTTAGGGACTGTTTTCGTAAATCGATGTAAACCAAAGGGACCATCTATAGAATTTACTCTATTCTAAATATATGAAACGTTTTGGTGTAATTACATACACGCTTACGAGATTCGATTAAATCGTGCACTTATGAACCGGACGAGGTCCGACATGTATTTATTATGGACGTTGGTGACAAAGTTAATAAATAACGTGGTGTTATTCAAACAATCATTTCTTACTATAATATATTACACAAATTTTCGTATTTGTTTAAGACATAATTAAAAATCTTAAAAGATTTCGCGATTTAAACGATTACGGATTTAACCGACTACGAGACATAATACTATTAGGAAACACAAACACGCGAGCCGGAGACCCAAGGTGGGTCGGCCCAAACCCGCGAACCCAACCCACCAAACCCGCGAACCCAACCCTTTAACCCCATTCTTTCCTCACTTCACCTCACTTTACACACACACTTACACCTATTTTCTCTCATCTCTCTCCCTACTAAATCTCTATATCTCTCTCTCTAAAAACTGAGATAACAAGAACATCATCACCATAATCGTTCATCATCATCATCAAGACACAAGCAAGAGGATCATCATCATCATCATCATCATCATCATCATCATCATCATCATCATCTTCCTTGATTTTCGATTTTGTTGGTAAGAAGCTTTAAAAACTCTTTTAAATTACTTGTAAAGCTTTTATTTACATGCTAGAACGGTTGCTCAACGAAGAATTGCCCAAAAACTGACTTAAAAATGCGTTTTTAAAGTTAAAAATACGAGCAGCTCGTTCTGCGAGCTGAGATCTGTTCTTCCTGCGAACCGAGCTCGCGATGCGAACCGAACCGAGCTGCGAACCGAGCTCGCGATGCTAACCGAACCGAACTGCGAACCGAGCTCATGATGCGAACCGAACTGAGATGCGAACCGAACCCTTGCGAGCCGAGCTTGCGAGTTGAACGAGCGAGCCGAACGAGCGAGCCGAACTGACCTGGCCTGCGAACTGAGGTTCTGCCCTGCGAACTGAGTTTTTACCCAACAATATCACATTTCGCGTAACGACAACTACACTTTTTACAACGATGATTGACAAACAAAAGTATATACTTTTGCTAAGCATAAAACGAAACGAATATAATAATGCTTTCAGAAATTATTATTACAAACCGTCACCAACGGGCCATACTTGTTTTCAAAATACAAACAGATTACTAAACGAACACTTGGACATTTCCTAGTTGAGTGGACAACTAGCATGGGTGATCTTTTAAGACACCAACTCGTTTACTTGTTTACTTACAACCTTGTGCGTTCCGGACGCCAGAAGGTTGCAGGGTTCTGAGAACTGATACACGGACTTACACCCGCTTTACCTGATTGATTTCACATACGTACTTACAAGACTCAGGTGAGTCTTACAGCCCCACTTTTACTGTTTTTATACTTTGGGGTGAGATACTTAGCAACTGTTTTACACGTGAACACAATGTACTGAACTGATTACTTTTTACACACAACGCATGAGTTACTGTTTATCCACTGAAAGCCTCCTATCGTAAGTTGTTAGTTATGGACTTAAGCGCGATTACTAGTAAATGGATCCATTTGGGACTGACAATCCCTGCCTGGGGTGGTAGCGCCACCACGTACTGATTTACACGTAGAAACAGGCATATTAGTATTTGTTACATATGAGTGTGCGGATAGCACTCACGGGGGTACGTGATATATTCACACTACACGGTTAAGCTTCAACTTATGAGCTCATGGCAACTGTGCGTACATACTGATTTACTTACTTTGCTTGATAGAAACGCTGGTACATACTTGTGGTTCATAAACGATTACTTTACTACTAAACCTGTGAGATTCACCAACCTTTTTGGTTGACACTTTTTAGCTTTGTATCTCAGGTACACAGACGGAGTAGGTTTATCCCTGGACACTAGCTAGAGTCGCATGATTTCTACCTTGCATTTAACGGAGATTCTTAGCATTATCTTTTGTATATTATGAACATGTAATAGAATCTCCCGCTACACGCGTGGACTCTAGGGAACTACATTTTGTTACTGAAAACACTATGTTTTCAAACTTTGTATTTATGAAATGTAACTATTTTTCAAACGTTGCATATAGATGTCGTTTGCTTTATCTTTGTGCTGTTGATATTTGATTAGTAGCACCCCAAAGCTTGCTTCCGCTAAACACATAATTTAGGGGTGTTACACCTTTCCAAGGTGACACTTTCAAGAGTACTTTCTATGTGGCGTGATGCTCAACCTTGTTTTGCTGGTTTCCCCTTGTTTGATAAATGTTCCACCGGTATTGAGAGGTGTACGAACGATTTCCTCATCACAGAAAATTTCGGTGCGAATCTTATAAAAGCAAATTCTTGGCAATGATATCATCGAGAAGAGAAAGAGGGGATAAGGTTTTCTATTTCGGAGTGAAACACATAACTATGTTCACTTGTTTATACTGATTGTTAATTCCTTGACGTTCTTAGCTTCTAAGTCCGTGGGAGTGATATCGTGAAGTGGATTAAACTAATCCAGCATCGTATAAGATTGAAATAATTAAGTCACTATCTCCTGTAGTTTTATCCTTCAATAGTGATATATCATTGTCTAAAGTAAGTAGGTATGAGAATGTCGTTGGTTCTTCCATAATTTTTTTTTATATAAATTTATAAAACATTTCGTGGAGAGGTTGTTTAAAAATCTTGTTGAATTTTTTTTACAATGAGATCTGTTTGAAATCTTATATTTCTTTAAAAAGTTTAAGTCAATCAAAATACGTTGAAAACTCTTGACAACACGTTGAGGGTTCTGTTTAGCAAAAACTCGTTGAAAATTAGAAGTTGTGGAAATTTTCGGGTAAATTAGAGACTCGAGTCGAGAAAACACGTTGAAAGATCCGGTCATTGCAAATGTGTTGGAAATTCCGTTTTGTCAAAAATCTGTTGGAAGATTTATGTTTGTGAAAAATCCGTGGAAATTGTTTGACGAAGATTTGTTTGAAAACTATTTTTAGCTCACACATTGTACATGTTTAGAGGAACTTCAACTAGTCCTAAGTGAGTTCTGTTTTGTACACTAGTCTTGATCGCAAGGTAGCAACTTCGTCTCTGGTCTCTATCACCTGGAGACGGGTAGTTTCTAAGGTTTCGCTAAGACTTTGCCGATTCTCATGGATCTGTGCAACTCGGCCTTGTGCCAGGTGCATCCAACCTAAACGAATTTCGTGTTGTTCTAACTCCATAGTGTCTATTCTATTTTCGTGGCGACGTAGCTTAGCAGTTAGTACCAAAACGGTATGGTGAGTGGGTTCATGTGTGTATAGAGAGGTTCGAATGTTGAAAGCTTCTTTGTCCTGTGTAGAAATCTGAATTCCTTCTTCTGTTCTCCAAGTCTCAAGAGTTAAGGGTAACCAATTCCTTTAGCGGATATCTGCCCGACGACGAGTCCTAGTGGGTGGAATATCAATAGTAGTAGTGTGTAACATACGCGAACCCGATTGTCTACGACACGAGTGGGAGAAAGAGTGCAAAGTAGAGGAAGTAAATGTAACGCGCCTAGGTGATGAATTTTCGTGTGTTTCTAGTCCCATATGTGTTCCCGAATGATTAGGACAAGAGCGGAAAGAACAGATTGAAGTAGGTGTCACTTGTCCGGGTGTTAAGTCCTCGGATGGATTCTCCTCAAGTGAGTCTTTTTTGATTATGTCGTTGCCCGATACGGTTGGGCGAGCGGGTATCATGGAAATATCTACAGTAGCGAGTAAGGTTTGTGTTTCATTTTTGGTGTTGGGTGACATAGCTCTGGGAGTGGTTGCCATGAAGAGTGGAAATTAAGTTCATATTCGTAAGGTTATATATATATATATAATATATATATATATATACATATAAAAATTTAGCACATAAACACGTATAAAGGTTGGTCCCGTTTATATTCTAGGTCAAAGTCTTCTAATGCATTCCCGTTCACTATAACCATTTCAGGTCTTACATCGATTCTCCTTTAACTGTACTGTGACACCCGGTTAAAAAGGGCAAAATTAGCGGCCAATTTAAACCTTAATCATTCGTACTCAGTACGCGTTAATACAAAAGTATTCGGATAATATATATATATATTATTGATGGCACCCGAAAGCGTCGGTGTCGTTGATGGTAACTAATCGGGTGCCAACAGGGGTAAGTATAAGGGTCACTAATTATATGTACTACCTACTCTGGTAAGTAAGCGGTAAGTATAACCTAAGATCTTTCTATGAATCCAAACGTGTGGGCAATTAAAGTTGGCACCTTCGGTAGGGAAGTATCTAGGATGGAACAAAGTAGATAGGTTTGGGGGTTTTAAACTAAAGACAAGTAATTAAAATGCAGGAAATTAAAGTACAGGAAAGCAGATAAAGATAAATATGTGATTGTTGAGATTTCGATAATTAATATTTCAGGATGACAGAATAAATAGGGATGATACTAATGTGGCAACCAAACTACTAGGTGTAAACTCTAGAACCCTACCAACTCGATTTCCCATTGGCATGTCACTAGGAACTAGGTTATCATGATTCTGATCGGAGCAATACGCAAACTTCCAATACTTATCTAGTTGAAAGGTAAGCAACCTATTTTGGTTTTATACCGAGGTTCATGAATCAGTAGCGTATCGTCTCATAAGTCCGACCGTTCTTAACCCCTAAGATAGTTTACTGTTCTATTAGCATGCAGATTAATAACTTTGTATGTTTAGACCGCCGATTTTATAAGACTTGGTGTTTTAAGGATTCTAGGTCATTACGACTTTGATCTTATTCCGAAGTCCTGTTATCATTCATTTAAGCTCTATTATGTTGCTGTAGTGAAAAACGCTCCGAAATTCCATTTTGGAGTGAAATTGAGTGGCAAAATCTTAGTTTCGACACTTAGTGAAAATCATGTGTTTTCAAGGTTCTGTGTTTTGCGACACAAGGATGGTGTCGCTAAAAGGTTCTGCGACACCAGGATTGTGTCGCTAAAAGGTTCTGCGACACAAGGATTTGTGTCGCCAAGTGCGACACCCGTATTTTATGCGACATAAGGCTGCGACATAATCATGCGACATAAACCTGCGACACAGGTTGTGTCGCAGTACTGTTTTTGGTCTGATATCGCGTAAAAAGTCACGTTTTTACTACCGATATCTCTCTCATTCTGGAATGATTCTTGGAATTTTAATTCAAAAACATTACAAATCAATAGCATTATGCCAAGATAGTCAAAATAAGGTCGCACGATAAAAAGCAAGCAAAACGGATGACAAACTAAGATTCCACGTACGTTTGAAGATTTCAGACACCGGAACGAGGTTTCAAGACAAAAGAGCCCATCACCAACATCTATTTGACCCAAGATGTTCGTTTTCAAATTACGAATCCAACAGAAGAAGAATCAACTAAAACGGGCGAAGAACGAAGATTCTACGCACTCCGGAAGATCCAAACGATTCGTACGACACACCTAAAGTTCAGAGACATATTTTTGGGATTTCTTTTCATCAAAAGCTTCGTTTTTGAATTATGAATCCAACGCAAAAAGAATCAATGCAAACGGACGCGTAATGAAGAAAACACACACGAATCGAGAAACGCAGCAACCGGCAGCGGACTGGTGCTGCTGGCAGCCAGCCGCCGCCGCCAGCCAGTCGCCGGATGCTAGCAGCCAGCCGCCGCCGGCTGCCCGCCACCCGCACGGATTGCGCTTTTTCGTACTTTTGCGTACACGGTGCTAGACCTTTTCCTACTTTTCGTACCTGGTGCCACTACCTTTTTCGCCTTTTGTACCTGGTGCTACTACCTTTTCCACCTTTTGCTAATGTGTGCTACCTTTGGCTAAAATGCATAAAAACTCCTCTATAAATAGGAGGCATGGGTTCATTTGAAAGACACACCTCACACCTTGGAAGAAACACACACCAACACACACTTTCTTCTAGCTTTCTTTTCTTTCTTTCTTTGTTTCAAATTAGTATTAGGCTAGTAGCAAGGAATGTGTTTGTAATCCTTGGTGAGGAACGCAATTGTAATCGTTGGTGTACGCTTGGAGCAACTCTTATTAATTCAAGTCTACTCCTTCTCGCATATTAATCTCGGTTATTTCTATCCTTATCTATCTTGATTAAATATGTATACTTTAATTATGCTAGAGATAGTTTATGCCATGATTAGCGAGTAGATTACTATTGTATTTGTTGTGATGTAGTTAGTATATATAATTGTGGGATGACTTTAAATGTGTCGTGAAATAATATGACGGCCCCTATTCGACTGTTCTTTGATATAGTACTGGAAACGCTTATGGCGGAGTACAAATGTATGGAAGTCAGAACGACCGAAGGTAGTTATATTATGGATCGACATTATAAAATGGAAACTTTATGAACGGACTTATCTTATGATTTTAAACCTAAAACTTACATTCTCCTTTCGATTAACAAACGTGATTGTAACCCTGTAAAGAGGAGTCGCGAACCTCACTACTTGGTCAATAGTTATCTGTGTAAAACTATGGTTTCAATTGTAACATTATGTGTGCATCATAAAATGCAATGTGATTACGTGGAAGTGCCATGAGTATTGTACACTTAGAATCACAATGTACTTATCATGTAAACATCGTGAAGCAATTGAATCCACAATGGAAACATCGGTAAACGATTAAATACATTGTGGACTACCATAGCATTTTCTGACATGGTCTGGGTTTAACTCTATGCAAAAAGCCATCAGTTTTAATTATTGCTTTAATTAGATTAGATTAGTTTAGATTAGATTAGGTAGGCTATAGGCTAAATAACCATTTACGAAAACCTAGGGATTTGTTAATTGTATTGAGAAAGGCAAGTTTAAAATCCAATTTAAATCGATACTTTTCCTTAACCTATGAAATATAAAGTAAGGTACGCAAGAAACCTCAACACTTTCCTTTGCTTACCACGCTTAAAATTCATTAATAGGAATTGATCAACTAAGTCCGAACATATTTTCTAAGTTAATAGTTTGCTAAACTTATAGTCCTTATGGTATTAAGAACGGTTAGACTTGTTGTGGACATGCTACTCTATTCCTTCGCCCACGAGTAAAATGTGCTCAATAATAAGGGCCACTGACTCCCTCACAGGAGAGTGTGGAGAGTTGAGCATTGTCTGTCTGATCAGAATCATGACACCATGGTTCCTCGTGACATATTAGTTGATAACCGACTAATAGGGAATCCATCGGTGATACCATAAACTACAAAGTCTAGTGAACACAACAATTTTAGTAAACGTTTTCTCCATAAGTCATCGTCCCACATTATAAGCTAACGAACTCACAACAAATACTCCTTTTATTATCTGATTTACAATTATCTTTTATTCGCTTTAATTAGTTTAATTAATTAACTGAACCAAAAACCCCTAACGCACTCTTTTAATATTTACTAGAAAAGAAAGATTGATTGGATTCCCTCTGTTTCAATTCAGTTTCTCTTTAAGAACGACTCTAGGTCATACTTACCATCTACTAGCCTTTTGGTTCAGTATCAGTAAGTCACACTTAGACCCCAGCAAATACAAATTTAAAACAACCATGATCGCGGTCCGAGCGCCGTCTTCACACGGATGCTGGGCAGCGCATCAAGTTTTTGGCGCCGCTGCCGGGGAGACTAACTGTCCGATACAGAGGCCTAACCAATCCCAATTCTAGTAAACCCGTAGGATAAAACCTTCTAAAAAAAAAAAAAAAAACTTTTCCTAATTTTTTCCTTATTTCTAGTTTTTCTCTATTTACTGTTTCTCTTTAGTGTATGACCTGTTCCCCTAGATCTGCACCACTATTTAATTTCCCTGATCCAGAACTTATAATACGTACCATTCGACGAGAAAAGAAGCAATCCGCGCTTGAACAAGCAATGGCTGAACGCATCACTCTCGCTGACAACAGTAAACCCTCTATCGAAGGAAGAGGAGGACCAATTCTCTACCTTGAAAGCCCTGGTCAATCTTTCGAGCTTAAACACCACGTCATCCAACTAATCCAAAACCACTGTCAATTTTATGGATTGCCAAGTGATGATCCCAACTCTCACCTCGACAAGTTCATATCTCTTTCAAATTCCTACAAACAAAACGGAATTAGCCAAGACACGATCCGCTTGTATCTTTTCCCTTATTCGCTCACTCATCATGCGCAAACATGGTTTGAAGGTTTAGAGACCGGCTCTATCCCTTCATGGACGGTAATGGCGACAAAGTTTCTAACCAAATACTTTCCGCCTTCTAAACAAACCAAACTTCGAAATGACATCATGGATTTCCGACAAGCTTTTGATGAGTCATTATACACCGCATGGGAACGATTCAAAGGAGCCTTGAAGAAGTGCCCTAATCACCGTCTCGACAAATCCGCACAATTGTGTACCTTCTACAATGGTTTAGATCCCAACCACCGAACCACCCTCGATGCTGCTGCACAAGGAAGCTTCATGGTAAAGACCGACGAAGAAGGATGGAACCTGATAGAGAACATGACTATGCATCACCATGATTGGAACTCTGGAGATCACTCTACATCTTCAGCACCTATCGCTGCATCAAATCCAGTTCCAGTTGAAGCACTTAAAGTATTAACGGAGAAAATGGACTCACTTGTCAAACAAGTTGGAGAACTTAAGAAACAACAGCAACAAGTACACCAAGTGCAAGTCTGTCAACATTGCACCAATCCACAACCATCTGGTGAATACCAAGTGGAGTACGAAGAAGCAGACGACACAGTCTACTATGCTCAGTTTCCCGCTCGACCACAGAATTTTCCACCCGGTTTCAACCAAAATAATAACCAACCTAGAGGACCTCCATTCCCACAAAGAACCAACCAACCATACCAACCCCGATACCCACCTTACCCACAACAATCACAGCCTTCTTATAACCAACCACTCGCACTTCCTGCACCCACTTCCGACACAAACCAGACCACTGAACAACCTGTAAAGACAAATGCCCCAGCCTCAAGTTCAGATTATGCCTTCACCCAATTCATGCAAGGTCAACACCTACTCAACCAAAAGACGTCCGCTAGACAAGATCAAGCCGACCTCTTTATGAGAAACCAATTGGCCGTGCTAAAGAATCTGGAAGCCCAAATTGGACAACTGGCACAACGTCTTAATAACAGACCCAGAGGAAGTTTGCCTAGCAACACGGTTCACAACCCACATGTTGAGGAGGCAAAGCAACTCACTACCATAAATGAGGCAGCCACTCCACCTCCTGCTGCTGTACCCATAAAAGAAGAACCAAAGATCAAGATACCAGCTGTGGAACCCACTCCGACCATGAACAAAGAGGTCAGGATCCCTTATCCCGCTAGACTTAAAGCCCAACCTAAGAAACTATCATCCTTTAAGCTAGACGGAAAATTTCTCGATACCATGTCTAGAGTTCCCGGTCGAAATAAATATATGAGGAAATTGCTATCCACTAAGGATAAACTGCCCGAAGTAAACAACATTCCCCTTAGTTCTGAAACATCAGCCCTACTTAAGAACAACCTTCCAGAAAAACTAGGAGATACCGGTAGATTCACACTCCCTTGTTCTATTAAACAATCCGGAGATATCAGCGCCTTAGCCGACCTAGGAGCCAGCATTAACCTTATGCCCTACTCCCTGTTTAAAAGGCTAGAACTTGAAAATTTGAAACCCACTAAGATGACTGTCCAGCTAGCCGACCAATCGGTTAGATACCCAAAGGGAATAGCTGAGAACGTCTTAGTTCATGTTAACAAATTCTTCTTTCCGACTGATTTTGTGGTAATGGATATCCATGAGGACATAAACATCCCGATTTTCCTTGGAAGACCATTTATGAACACAGTCAGAGCAGTGATTGATGTGTATAACCATACGATTGTCCTACGAGCACATGGTGAAAGCATCACTTACAAGATCGACCAACCGGACTGTACACCAGAGCAAGAAGAATGCCACGCTATATCAACAGGCAGAATATGTTCCGATGACGAATCAGACCCCGAAGAAGAACGATGCTTCACTCGCCCAACAACCTTGATCTACGATACTGAGACAGACCGAGACGAGGACGAGGAGTATCAGGAAGCTGAGGAAGAAGAAGAATCTGAGGAGGATGAATCAGAACCTGAGGAAGAAGAGGAAGAACCCGCAGAGGAAAATGAAAGAACGGAAGAAATGGAAGAAGAACCTGAGGAAGAGGAAGAAATGGTGGAAGATGAAGATGAAACTGATTCACCACAGATGGCTGAAGTCAAGAGGATACAAGACTGCACAAGCTACACTTCATCGGAAGAATCCTTTGATTACGAAGCCATCCACCAAGAGCTTAGATCCACTCATCTCAAAAGAATGGAAAACATTCTCGACTCTTATCTCGATCCATCAAAACCCTTCACCAGAACCCGACTCCGAGACATAGAGACTTTCGAAGAAGAACTCCGAACATCACAGCACCCTGACTTGTATGCTAAACTCCTACAGAGAATTTCTGCATATAAGGCAAGACAACCAGGAAGCTTTGTTGAAGAAAACCTTAAAACACCATTACGGAAGTCAGGACCGTCAAGGTCGACAGCACCCAACCTTTCAACAACGCACCCTCAGATGAAGAGTTCCACCAATTCCCAGATTCACGAGACAAAGATTCTGACTACCAGAGTGTTTAATTTGACGGCGATTTTGTTGACATCACTATCGATGAACGTTCTATTCCAAAAACTCCTCTTGCTCCGCCAAATTCACCCGTCATCACAACTGAGAGATTAGAGATTCCCCTCATCGACACTCACGAGGAAATGATTGATCTGATTGATGAAAATGATGATGTACGCATCATTGTGGAGGCTATCAAAGAGTCAACCAATGAATACAACACCGCCCAGAGACACCTGATAAGGCAGATTGAACAAGAATACGATTCATATCTCGCCAACTATGGAGAACCAGTACCCCAGACTTTGCTCAGACATATCCAAGAATTCTCCGATTCCCTTCAAGAACAAGTCACCAGAGGAGCTCAACAGCCAGAAAGACCAGACTACCCAATGGGAGAAATCGAGTTCTGCAACAACCAAAGGTAAATATACCAAAAAGTATATTGCGCCTTGGCCGGATCAGCCTTCCCCTACTCATCAAGTCAAAAGGCTACACTAGCATCAATGAGGACCCATCTTGAGAGAGCTACTGGAAATCCACAGAACTATGCTGACATAAGAATAGTGGGAGATCTTAGAACTCTTCTAGATCTCATCGAAACTGGAGAACATCTTACAACTCCAGAAAACATCAGGATCGTCATTCACTCCACCATTGGTCATCACGTCGAACTAATAGTTGACGAGCTAAACCAGGCAGCATTTGAAGAAAACACTCGTGACATTCCAGCACGATATTGGAACATGTCACCAGTCAACTTAGTATCCTATGTAATAGATCGACTGCGTGGAATGTACGAGGAAGAAGACATAGAAATTGACGCTTACCGCAACGGGTATTGTGAAATATTCAGCAAGTTAATCTACGTCTTCACGGACTCAGATTTTCCCTTCGACTGTGAGCAACATCAACTCATCAGACAAGTATGCCAAGCAACCCGATCTTTTGGAGGAGACCCTTTAGCTGAAGACTTTCAAGAAGTGAAGACTCAGTTCATGGCTTTGATCACCTCAATAGGAAGAAACCACCCCCAGCGTGAGATCGTTCGAACTCACACCTGCACTCGAATTGACCCTAACGGACCAGTCACAAGGGCAGTTCGATACATCAGCTATGGGATGGCAATCCTCGACAGACTAGCCACTGACCACTTCAAGAGCTTCAGGATGGAATCCACCACTCCACCAACTCTCATTACCGACATGATAGAACAATTCCTGCGATACTTTCTCCCACGCTATAGCTTACCTAGGAACCACAGTGATCACTCTAGCACCACGGACACATCCAGCATCATCTGAAGAAGAAAGAACTAAGTCGAGCTCTCGACTTTAAAAGAGCGCTTCTCGGGAGGCAATCCGTGTTTTTACGTTTCTGCAATTTTACTTTCAAAGAAGTGATGAAATCTCCGACTATCTTTCACACCCGGATCATACAAAGCATGCTCCAGCCTGCAAGGAAGCATCAACACCTGGAGAAAAAGTATATCCGACGTGTTCACACCTACGAGACCAATCATAAGAAGACTTGATCAAGACTGCAACAAGGAAGACGAAATCCGGCACATGCACCAAAGGAACACTGCAACCACCGGGGAGTACTTCTATACCGTCTTTTTTTCATTCGTTTTAAATATACCATATCCAATAAGCTTATAACTAAGTGTGGATTCAAACCCAACACACACTAAAAGAATGCGCCTTGGATGTTTAAAACCTAAGTGTGGGATTTCACCCCGTTCAGAGCTTAGTATAACATCGAGGGCGATGTTTCTTTAAGTGTGGGATAACAGTAGTTGCACTATTGTAAAATGGATAATGGTATACGCTTGATTCTAAAATCGTTGCTCTTTATTAGACCATCTTTTTCCAAAAAGTAAACAAAATTTTCAAAAAAGGATAATTAAAATACAAACTTTTTTGAAAAATCAGTTTTGTAATCCCATAAAGAGCATCGCATGACTAGGCACACAACAACCCAACTTTCGATTCGTGAGGTATCTTGAGCCATAAGAAAAGCATTCACTTTTAATGCTTCACTTTTTCGATTCTTGAGTGTGCCGATGTAAGCGTTTAGAATCAGAACTTGCTCCTGTTATACATCTCGAATTCAGATTGGTCAGTGAAAAGGAGATCGAATCACATCATTCTAAAACCCAGCTGTACAACCATACTCCCAAAAGAAAAATAGATACGTTACCCCTCACCTACTCAAAAGCATCCTTCAAGCTTCATAAAAAGTTTCAGAGATGATCGAAGAGAAATCACAAGGGGTTGACGCCGCAAAAAAAAAAAAAAGAGAGAGAGAAAAAAAAATATCCGAAGAAAAAGGAGATCAATAGGAGAAAAAGACTCCTTCCTCAAATATCCAAAGGCGTCAATCTCCCAAAAGTCCCAACTTTGACAAAAAGAAAAATAAAAAATCAAAACCTCCTCTCATACCACCAACCTTTCACTCCAAAAACATTACCCCCCTCTCCTTGAATGATGATGGCTAGATCGACTTCACACTCGCCAAAAGATAACGATTTGATTCTCGATCAAGCCTATGACGATAAACGATACATGACTGGCGTTCTGAGTGATTGATAATATTAGAATAGGAAACCCTAAACACTTTGAGTGATTTGAATGACCACCTTGAGAGGATTGCCTAGTCATGTATCCAAGATCAAAGATCACAATCCTTCCTTTTCCAAGAACAAGTATTTTACTTTCCCAAAACCTCTTAGTAAAGAGTTCCACCTTAAAATTATTTTATTTTTAACATGTTGAAAATCAAGTTTGCTTGAGGACAAGCAAAGTTCTAAGTGTGGGATACTTGATATCGCGTAAAAAGTCACGTTTTTACTACCGATATCTCTCTCATTCTGGAATGATTCTTGGAATTTTAATTCAAAAACATTACAAATCAATAGCATTATGCCAAGATAGTCAAAATAAGGTCGCACGATAAAAAGCAAGCAAAACGGATGACAAACTAAGATTCCACGCACGTTTGAAGATTTCAGACACCGGAACGAGGTTTCAAGACAAAAGAGCCCATCACCAACATCTATTTGACCCAAGATGTTCGTTTTCAAATTACGAATCCAACAGAAGAAGAATCAACTAAAACGGGCGAAGAACGAAGATTCTACGCACTCCGGAAGATCCAAACGATTCGTACGACACACCTAAAGTTCAGAGACATATTTTTGGGATTTCTTTTCATCAAAAGCTTCGTTTTTGAATTATGAATCCAACGCAAAAAGAATCAATGCAAACGGACGCGTAATGAAGAAAACACACACGAATCGAGAAACGCAGCAACCGGCAGCGGACTGGTGCTGCTGGCAGCCAGCCGCCGCCGCCAGCCAGTCGCCGGATGCTAGCAGCCAGCCGCCGCCGGCTGCCCGCCACCCGCACGGATTGCGCTTTTTCGTACTTTTGCGTACACGGTGCTAGACCTTTTCCTACTTTTCGTACCTGGTGCCACTACCTTTTTCGCCTTTTGTACCTGGTGCTACTACCTTTTCCACCTTTTGCTAATGTGTGCTACCTTTGGCTAAAATGCATAAAAACTCCTCTATAAATAGGAGGCATGGGTTCATTTGAAAGACACACCTCACACCTTGGAAGAAACACACACCAACACACACTTTCTTCTAGCTTTCTTTTCTTTCTTTCTTTGTTTCAAATTAGTATTAGGCTAGTAGCAAGGAATGTGTTTGTAATCCTTGGTGAGGAACGCAATTGTAATCGTTGGTGTACGCTTGGAGCAACTCTTATTAATTCAAGTCTACTCCTTCTCGCATATTAATCTCGGTTATTTCTATCCTTATCTATCTTGATTAAATATGTATACTTTAATTATGCTAGAGATAGTTTATGCCATGATTAGCGAGTAGATTACTATTGTATTTGTTGTGATGTAGTTAGTATATATAATTGTGGGATGACTTTAAATGTGTCGTGAAATAATATGACGGCCCCTATTCGACTGTTCTTTGATATAGTACTGGAAACGCTTATGGCGGAGTACAAATGTATGGAAGTCAGAACGACCGAAGGTAGTTATATTATGGATCGACATTATAAAATGGAAACTTTATGAACGGACTTATCTTATGATTTTAAACCTAAAACTTACATTCTCCTTTCGATTAACAAACGTGATTGTAACCCTGTAAAGAGGAGTCGCGAACCTCACTACTTGGTCAATAGTTATCTGTGTAAAACTATGATTTCAATTGTAACATTATGTGTGCATCATAAAATGCAATGTGATTACGTGGAAGTGCCATGAGTATTGTACACTTAGAATCACAATGTACTTATCATGTAAACATCGTGAAGCAATTGAATCCACAATGGAAACATCGGTAAACGATTAAATACATTGTGGACTACCATAGCATTTTCTGACATGGTCTGGGTTTAACTCTATGCAAAAAGCCATCAGTTTTAATTATTGCTTTAATTAGATTAGATTAGTTTAGATTAGATTAGGTAGGCTATAGGCTAAATAACCATTTACGAAAACCTAGGGATTTGTTAATTGTATTGAGAAAGGCAAGTTTAAAATCCAATTTAAATCGATACTTTTCCTTAACCTATGAAATATAAAGTAAGGTACGCAAGAAACCTCAACACTTTCCTTTGCTTACCACGCTTAAAATTCATTAATAGGAATTGATCAACTAAGTCCGAACATATTTGCTAAGTTAATAGTTTGCTAAACTTATAGTCCTTATGGTATTAAGAACGGTTAGACTTGTTGTGGACATGCTACTCTATTCCTTCGCCCACGAGTAAAATGTGCTCAATAATAAGGGCCACTGACTCCCTCACAGGAGAGTGTGGAGAGTTGAGCATTGTCTGTCTGATCAGAATCATGACACCATGGTTCCTCGTGACATATTAGTTGATAACCGACTAATAGGGAATCCATTGGTGATACCATAAACTACAAAGTCTAGTGAACACAACAATTTTAGTAAACATTTCCTCCATAAGTCATCGTCTCACATTATAAGCTAACGAACTCACAACAAATACTCCTTTTATTATCTGATTTACAATTATCTTTTATTCGCTTTAATTAGTTTAATTAATTAACTGAACCAAAAACCCCCAACGCACTCTTTTAATATTTACTAGAAAAGAAAGATTGATTGGATTCCCTTTGTTTCAATTCAGTTTCTCTTTAAGAACGACTCTAGGTCATACTTACCATCTACTAGCCTTTTGGTTCAGTATCAGTAAGTCACACTTAGACCCCAGCAAATACAAATTTAAAACAACCACGATCGCGGTCCGAGCGCCGTCTTCACACGGACGCTGGGCAGCGCATCATGGTCCCTGTGACACAATGATCTGTTCGACGATTTTCCCCCCAAAATCAAGATCTAACCTATTTTCGGGCCAAATCTAGTTGATATAATGTTAAAACATGATATATTAAGTGTTTCTAACATGAAATGACAAGGAAAGAGGGCGTGAATCCTTACAATTTAAGATCGAGAGTTTGATGGTGGTGGTGAAGAACTTGATGAAGAAGATGAAGTTGAAGATGATGATGGATGCTTGTTGTTGCTCTTGTTGATGATGTTTCCGAAAATAATAGTGATGATGATGATGTTGTTGTTAATTATTGTTGTTGTTGTTTGGTGGTATGAAAGAAAAGAGAAAGAGATAGAGATAGAGGTATAGATGTGTGTGTTTTGTGTTTATTGAAAACAAAGAGGGGAAATGGTGGGGGTTTGGGGTTTTGCCGACCAAGAGGGGAAGGGAGGGGATTTTATCCCACTTTGTCCCCAATTCGCAGTATAAAATACCTGTATTTTCATACCCGATTATTATTCAAATTTAATATGTTAAATTTATAATTCTATTCAAACTATTTCGTAAATATTTTAAATGAAAACATTTCACTTGAATTACAAAAATGTAATTTGGTCTCAGCTCGTTTCAATTGTGATTATTAAATAATCCTTGTCTATTATATAAAAATATATAAAATTTTCGATCACTTGGTTGTAATTGCATATAATAATACAATTATAAAAAGTTTAAATTTAGCGTGAAATTTGACTTTTTGACCAGGTGTTACATTCTCCCCTGTTAAGAAAATTTCGTCCCGAAATTTCGTGTGAGGTTGTGATCGCGTAGGGTCTGGGGAGAAATGTATGTACGAGAAGTTTGTCGAATAGAATATAGACACACCATGTCTATGATGGAGTTGAAAAGCAGTCATTCCATGACTGTGTCGCTATTTATCATTGTAGTCTGATTCTGACTATGTTGTTTGTTCAGGGCATGATTAAGTCGTGGTTACTGGGTAACCATTTACAATGTAGCCCATTCCGGACTAGATAGTTGTCACACGGTGACCGTTTAGTGAGTAGTCCTATC
Organism: Pseudognaphalium luteoalbum; assembly: GCA_963422505.1. NCBI lineage: Eukaryota > Viridiplantae > Streptophyta > Magnoliopsida > Asterales > Asteraceae > Pseudognaphalium > Pseudognaphalium luteoalbum. The sequence continues at coordinate 131,928,990 of OY730192.1, read as the reverse complement.
AGGACTAAGTGGTTGGTGAACGTTCAGTCGATCAGTCTGCTGAAAGCAAACTTTGAGTTTTACGTGGGCCTAGGTTAACTAGCCCTATAATGCACTCGGCATTTAGTCGGTGAAATGTAATATCGAGGAGCGAAAGTACACTCTTGGTGTAAATTAGAATTGAAATGTTATATTTTCGAGGAAGGATGTACCTATATCATTGTCGGAGATCAGGTGGATTTTGCGTTTCCTTTTTGGGCAATCCTTCTTGTAGTGTCCGGGTTCTTTACATTTGAAGCATATCCTTTGTGAGTCGGGATTCGCAGGAACCCTGCAATCCCAGATTTGGTGTCCAAATCGTTGGCATCTTGCACAGGGTAAACCACATGAACCGTCATGATGACGTTTACAGCCGTGGCAAAATGGTTTATTACCCGCATAGCCTCGTTTTTCTTTAGGTTCGGGGGCGTAGGATCTCTCGGGTTCGGGTTGATTTGTTGGATTATGACTAGTGTTGGAATCTCCATTCCACTTTCCTAGGTTGTTTTCAGTTGCAGGTGTTCCGCGTCGAACCACCTGTGCTATGAGTTTGTGGGCCATGCGAACAGCGTCGTTAATAGTGTCAGGTTTAGAGGCGGTGACCATTCCCTCAATTTGCATTGGAAGTCCACCGATGTACCTTTCGATTCGTTGGCTTTCAGGGTTTACTATGTTCGGGCAAAGATGTGCTAGTTGGTGAAAACGATTGGTGTAGGTTATGATGTCGTTGTCTTTTACGGTGAGGTTCCAGAGTTCATCCTCAAGTTTGTAGAGTTCCTCACTGGGACAATACTTTTCCCTCATGATTCGTTTCAGCTCCTCACTGGCATCTATCATGGGAGTGACGTCCTCGTCCGGGTTGCTAGCTACAACCACGTCCAAATGGGCATTTTAGTAATTGTTATGGGTGTTGACACCGTTCGGGAGGCACAAATCGGGTTAGGCCTCGAACCATGGCTTAATGCAATACAATGTCATTGTCGGTAAATCTCGACAGAAACCTTAATTGGTTTAATCATTGTTCGGAAACCTTTATTGGTTTATCATTGTTCGGTTATGTTGTTGAATCATTGTCGGTATTAAATTGTTGGATAATCATGTTGATCACATCCTATTTTATGTTAAACCTGTGAGATTCACCAGCTTTATAGCTGACCTTTTTGGTGTTGTATTCTCATGTGATCACCTACAGTAGGGTGGCCCGCAGGATTATGCTAGCTAGTACGAGTCGCATGCATCTATATAAACATGAAGATTTTCTAGAATTATCTTTTGTATAATGGTTATGTATTAAAATTTTCGGAATCCAAATTATGCGAACTCAATTATGTTGTAAAACTTATGACCTAAACTATGTATTGCTTTTGTAAAATGTATAAACATCTCATGTAGAGTCGTTTGCTTGTAATCTTGGTGTTTTGATATTTGATTAGTCACACCCAAATCGTCGCTTCCGCAAATCATGAAATCGGGGGTGTGACAGATTGGTATCAGAGCCTAAGGTTATAGCGAACTAGCTTGCATTTAGTGGGCCTAGACTATGACCATTAGGCAGTATTCCTTATTAGGTATAACTGGTTCATGAATTACATCATACAAGTTTAATTTAACATAGTGTAGTGAACTATGTACAATTAAATAAAGATGATGTGAAGTCTGAAAGGGGTTATATTGAACAGGAATGCACTAGTTGACTCTGACCACGAGGGAACCGGGACTCATATTTGTTTTGTGCTAAACACAACTAGGCGGATATATACGTGTACATGGTATATACGTATATGATAATGCTATTATATTTATTGTATATATATGAATAGGCCTCAGATATTCTTTAAAATACTTGGTATTTATATAAATATATTGTATATATATACATAGGTCACGAATATTCAGAAATATACTTAGTATATATATATACTATTATACCTCGGATACTCAGTAACATACTCACTGTTCGGATACACCATTAGGACTTATTGATCGTAAGTTGATCAAATCAGGAAAAATAATACCGGGATGTACCCTAGCTTTAGAGGGTCATCTCTTCGAGACAAACTTACCCAGGTACGGTTAGAAAATTTCGTCATTTACTCGTCGTCATGCTTAACGTTCGGAATCGGTATTCCTCTATGGGCTGAAATCTTTTCCTATCATTCCTAACAAATTCCCTTGAACTGAAACGGCAAACCCCACAACGGACAACCCTGAGTCGGATAACGAACAAATTCTAAATATCTACCCGGATGTGATATTCCCGGCACTTCTGTAAACTTTAACTCTTGTAATCTTTTGGACACAATTGTTAAATGATTACAATCGTATTATCTTCTATTTCTCTCATTTGACGCATCATGCATCAATTCACTGTTCAGTATTCATACAATGGTGACAATCACTTTCTTCGATTCAAAACTCTGACATGTCCCTTGTCTTTATTGAAGGAACATGCCTCCGAGATGACAATCCTTCACTCCTGCTGAACTTGAATAGCTAATCACTCAGGGAGTAGCTGAAGCTCTAGCTACTCGACAAACTCCTCCCAACAGCGGGTCAGGCCCAAACTCGGGAAGCGAAGAGATCAACAACACCCCAGCAACCAAACCCTACACCTACAAGGATTTCCTTAACTGCCAACCCCTGAATTTTAAGGGCACGGAAGGAGCCATAGGCTTACTGCAATGGATCATGAAGATGGAGTCTGTCTTCCGTATATGTAACTGCCCGGAGGACTGTAAGGTCAAGTACTCTCTCTGCACACTGATGGAAGGTGCACTTACTTGGTGGAACACTCATGCCCAGACAGTGGGTATTGACGTTGCTTACAAACTACCCTGGGAGGATCTGAAAAAGATGATGACTGCAGAGTACTGCCTTAGGGAGGAAATACAACAGCTGGAAACAGAGTTCTGGAATCACGCTATCAATGGCAATGATATAGCTGGATACACCACTCGATTTCATCAACTAGCCCTCTGGTGTCCAACTATGGTCAATGCTATCGTGTAAAAAGTCACGTGTTTACTACCGATATCTTTCTTATTCTGGGACGATTATGAGCATTTTAACTCAAATAACGTCAAAATCAATGAGAATTCGCCAAGAAGATCAAAATGAAGATGCACGATAAAAATCAAGCAAAAAGGTTGAAAAATGAAGATTCCACGCACGTTTGAAGATTCAAGGCATCAAAACAAGATTTAAAGACAAAAGTGCCCATCATCAACATCCATCTTATCCAAGATGTTCATTTTCAAAATACGAGTCTAACAGAAAATGAATCAACAAAAACGGATAAAGAATGAAGATTCTACGCCCGCCGAAAGATTCAAATGATTCATACGCAATATCTGCAGATAGGAAACTCATTTTTGGGATTACTTTTCAAACGGATAAAGAATGAAGTCTTCGTTTTTGAAAAATGAATCCAACGAAAAAAGAATCGACGAAAACGGAAGCATAACGAAGAAAACACGCACGAATTAAGAAACGCACCAAAAGACGGCGAACCGGGGTGGGTGGCAGCCAGCCGCCGTGGGCCAACCACCAGCTGCCGCTGGCCACCTGGTGGGCGGCGCCGGCCTCCCCTCCCCTGTCTCGTTTCCGCTTTTTGGTCCTTTCGTGTACCCGGTGCCACACCTTTACGCGATTGTACGTACCCGATGCCACACCATTGCGCGATTGTACGTACCTGGTGCACCACCTTTTGCTAAAGTGCTCCTCAAGTTGCTAACGTAAGCCGGATTTCACCTATAAATAGGAGGGCTTTGGTTCATTTGAAAGACACACCAAAAATACCTACAACACACCACACCTTCCATACCTTGGAAAACACACACTTTCACTTTTTCTTTCTTTATTTGTAATTCTTCCTTAGTTAATTAGATTAGCTAGTTAACTAATCTAGGAAGACTTGTACGGAGGTGCTCTGGGATACATTTGTAGCTACGAGTTATTGTACGCCTTTTTCAGGTTTTAATCTATCTTTCATATTTAATTATGTTTGTTCTTTCTTTAATAAATTTAAATATGGATGCTAGAATTGCCATGATTAATTAGAATACTCAATTGTCTGCTATGATAGTCGTTTAGAAAGTTTTAATATGTAATTGTGTTATATGTTATAAGATTGTGGATGGTTTATATTACAAATAGATGTAGGAATTAAATCTTCATCGTTTATCTGCCCAACTCATGTTGTGACTAAAACCTTATCCAAAAATGAACGTAGCTAACTCATAGGATATAGGTCACTTAGTTATACTATGTTAGATTGAATCATTGAGCTCGGCATGGCCTGTGTTTTCTAGACCAAAATAGGATCCAAGAGACACGGAATATGGGACTAGAGGTAGATTAAGATTAAATTCATATAGACGATATTTTTGAGACAACTTTCGGAATATCCTTCAATCACATCTCTTGGCCGTAGCCTAAGTTTATGTTCTGTCAAGAAGAATTACTGCAATAAACACATTGAAATCCCCGAAGGATAAAAATACCATCCAAAAAGAGAAGGGAACTTCGAAGAAAAGCAAAATTCAGCAAAGACAAAGCTGCCAGGAGGAACCAAAAAACTAAAAGACCTAATGATCATTTAATGCCAAAGGGAAGGTTCCTCAAATAAAAACATGAAAAGAAGGCTCTCAAAGAGAGAAATCCAAAAAGAGGTATCACTAAAACGTCAAAGATAAGTCATCACATACAAAATCCTAGGCTATATCAAAACCCCACTAAACCACCTACAAAACCTTTCTTCCATAACCATCTCTACCCTCTTACAAATGTCTAAGGAATAATTAGCACCATCCCCATTTAAGTATCGCATATTTGATTCTCGACCAAGCTTATGACGACAAAAAAGCTACATGACTGGCCCCTGAGTGAATTAGAAATTAGAAAACCTGATACACCTGAGTGAATTGAGTGACCACCTGTGAGGGCCCCAGTCATGTATATCTTACATCACGAAGATTGAAAAGAGAGCTTGTAAGAACCAGTAGTTTGGGAAAGCATCAAAGGTTAAAACCCCGTTTAAAATATTTTTACCTAGCCTGCAGGAATCAAAGCTCTCCAGGATACGAAGACACCCCTCCAGACTTTCAAAGCAGTTTTTTTGACAATTTGCTTGAGGATAAGCAAAACTCTAAGTGTGGGATACTTGATATCGCGTAAAAAGTCACGTTTTTACTACCGATATCTTTCTCATTCTGGGACGATTATGAGCATTTTAACTCAAATAACATCAAAATCAATGAGAATTCGCCAAGAAGATCAAAATGTAGATGCACGATAAAAATCAAGCAAAACGGATGAAAAACGAAGATTCCACGCACGTTTGAAGATTCAAGGCATCAAATCAAGATTTAAAGACTAAAGTTCCCATCATCAACATCCATCTTATCCAAGATGTTCATTTTCAAAATACGAGTCTAACAGAAAATGAATCAACAAAAACGGATAAAGAATGAAGATTCTATGCCCGACGGAAGATTCAAATGATTCGTATGCAAAATCTGGAGATAGGAAACTCATTTTTGGGATTACTTTTCATCAAAGTCTTCGTTTTGAAAAACAAATCCAACGAAAAAAGAATGGACAAAAACGGACGCATAACGAAGAAAACACACGCGAAATAAGAAACGCAGCAAAAAACAGCGAACCGGGGCGGGTGGCAGCCAGCCGCCGCCGCCCAACCACCAGCCGCCGCTGGCCACCTGGTGGGCGGTGCCGGCCTCCCCTCCCCAATCTCGTTTCCGCTTTTTGGTCCTTTCATGTACCCGGTGCCACACCTTTACGCGATTATACGTACCCGGTGCCACATCGTTGCGCGATTGTGCGTACCTGGTGCACCACCTTTTGCTAAAGTGCTCCTCAAGTTGCTAACGTAAGCCGGATTTCACCTATAAATAGGAGGGCTTTGGTTCATTTGAAAGACACACCAAAAACACCTACAACACACCACACCTTCCATACCTTGGAAAACACACACTTTCACTTTTTCTTTCTTTATTTGTAATTCTTCCTTAGTTAATTAGATTAGCTAGTTAACTAATCTAGGAAGACTTGTACGGAGGTGCTCTGGGATGCATTTGTAGCTACGAGTTATTGTACGCCTTTTTCAGGTTTTAATCTATCTTTCATATTCAATTATGTTTGTTCTTTCTTTAATAAATTTAAATATGCATGCTAGAATTGCCATGATTAATTAGATAACTCAATTGTCTGCTATGATAGTCATTTAGAAAGTTTTAATATGTAATTATGTTGTATGTTATGAGATTGCGGATGGTTTATATTACAAATAGATGTAGGAATTAAATCTTCATCGTTTATCTGCCCAACTCATGTTGTGACTAAAACCTTATCCAAAAATGAACGTATCTAACTCATAGGATATAGGTCACTTAGTTATACTATGTTAGATTGAATCATTGTGCTCGGCATGGCCGGTGTTCTCTAGACCAAAATAGGATCCAAGAGACACGGAATATGGGAATAGAGGTAGATTAAGATTAAATTCATATAGACGATATTTTTGAGATAACTTTCGGAATATCCTCAACTTAAATAATACCTTTGCATGCTTATATTGAACTATTGCTTTGATCGTCTTATTGCATGTTCTTGTTTGATTGTTGCCTTAGGATTATCATAATAGTGAAATACATACGGCATTAAATATCGTGACGTAATATGACGGCCCCTATTCGACTGTTCTCTGATATAGTTCTGGAAACGCCTACGGCGGAGTACAAATGTATGGAAGTCGAGAACCACCGAAGGTAGTTGTATTATGAATCGAATAACAAACGTGCTGCTTAAGTTTCCATTTATAGTACAAAACATTCCAGTATTCTTGCATACCCGAGTAATGTTGATAAATCGTATGAATAAGTGATGGCATATTATTTGACCGCCTAGACCAGTTAGTCCAACTTATCCCGGTGAGGGTAAAACCTCGTTCATAAGATTGTTTATTCAACAAGCTTGTTTATCCCAGTATGGATCTTAATATGTATTACTTTGATTGATTATTAATAAGCTTGCGGAATAGTTTATTAATAACTTGAAGAATAAACTTGAAACACAGAATATTAATCAAAAGCTTCAATATTATTATCAAATAATACGAACATACAAACTGTGCTAGGGTTTACAACCTTGAAGCTAATAACTAGAAATTCGTCTATCTTCTAGAGTTCTACAGGATCTCTATTTATAACATATAGAGTCCTTTACAGAATCAAACTATTATGGAAATCATATCTATTCCATAATTATCTCTAACCGACTACTAACAGTGGTTGAGCTATACACTAACAGAGGTAGTACCCGTATATAACCAACAGTGGTTAAACACTTGATACAAAATATACTTATACCAACAGTGGCACTGTTAGACTAATTCTAACTGACAGTGGCACTGTCAATACAAAACTAACTAAAAGTGGTAAAGTGCTAGCAGTGGCACAAGACTTGACTTCTGAGCAGATCTGGCAGTGGCTCAGGACTCAACAATCTCCCCCTAAACTTGATCATTCTCAGTAATGATTCAAGTTTCTTCATCTTTCTTCTCATCCTTAGAATTTTGATTCTGTCTTCTCCTTTTCTCCTCCTCTCTTAACCTTTCCAACTCCATTCTCTTATGAAACTGATTGAACACCATGTATAAAGCATTGAAAGCCCCTTCTGAAACCACAGTAGTTCTTAACTTAGATGCAAGCACATTTCTCAGAATCTGAGTTCCCAAGACATATTGTCTTTCATCAAGCATGAAGATTGTGACTCCATCTTTGAACATAATCATATGTATTCCAGCTCTAACAAAATGTCTCCAAGTATGCACATGTTCAATGCAGTTTAAAAACAAATTAGTGAATGGCTCAGGCTCAAACAGCATATTCAAACATCTACCCAAATCTCTTTCCACAATCACCATAGAAGCTTGCCTGTTTCTTTGACTATTAAGCTCATACAGATCCAGAATGTCTAACCTATTCACATTTTTGATCACATCAGCTACAGATGTCAGATATTGCACATTCCCACCCTCTCTGACAATCTTGATCTGTTCTTTAACAACATCAGCAATTTTTGATCTCTGTCCTTCCCATTCAACTATCCTTGATGATCTATCATGATTAATATGAATATTTTCTTTGCTATCCTTCATCTCTTTGATATATTTTCTTAACTCTGCTGCATCTTTCTCCAGATCAGGAACCACATTATCACAAGCAAGAACTCCATCCCATCTAATCTTTAGATTTCTATCAGAAAGCCTTTTTAATTCTCTTTCTTCTGCTTTCTCTTGCTCTTCCTTTTCAATTCTATTCTGTTCCTCTATTCTGACCTGCTCTGCAATCTTTTTCCTATCCTCAGATAACTTTTTCTCAATAAATTTATCTTGCATGAGCTTCTTTTCAAAATCCACCATACCTTCATTCTGATGTCTGGCATAAGCTTTTTCCAACCTATCCAATTCCCATCCTTCCAGAATACTTCTTGGTGCATACCTTCCACCAAGAATCCTGATTAAGTCCTTTTTTCTTTGAGCAGCAGTTGGTGGTTTATTTCTTTTCTTTTCAAGCTCTGCTTGTCTTTTCTTTCTATCCCTTTCTTCATTTGCTTGTTTTAACTTGACAAACCCTGGGCTTAAATCATCCTTACCATCCTTCTTGTTGATCATATCATGAATCTGTTGTGCAGATAACCCTTTACCACTTGCAGCCATATCATTCAACATCTTTGCAGCCTTTTGAGATAAAGTTACCACACTCATATCTTCTAGCACAACATCAACATCAGGACCCTCCAGCCTCTTAGACTCAACAGCCATCCTTAACATTCTCTCATCATGCTCCTCCTGAGCTCTCCTAGCCTCATCCAAATCAATCTGAGGTTCTACAACCTTCTTCACCTTTCTCTCTTCTTTCAATTTTCCCTTACCTTTGTCTTTAGAATCAATCTTTGGAAGATCAGACTTAGGTTTGGGTGGTGAAGAAGGTTCTTCAATCATGACAGGGGGTAAAATTGTTCTGGTGACAGTGGTTGATGGTGTTGTGATGACAGTGGTTGATTCTGTGATGACAGTGGTTGATTCTGTGATAACAGGGGTAGGTAATATAGCAGTGGTTGCTGCTGAAGTACTAACAGAGGTAGATACCTCAACAGTGGTAGAAACCAAACTGCTAACAGTGGTTAGTGATTGAGATGACACAATATTTTTCTTGACAGAAGTCTTTCTCACTGGAATTGATTTCTTTCTATTATAGGTTGTCACTTTCATCTCCTTTTCAACTTCAGATCTATCAACCATCATCCTATCACTAAAACTTACTCTCTTTCCCATATCAACATGTTCTCCCATAACATCCCAGAAATACAAATTAGCCACAGCCTCAATAGGTAATCCCTTGTTTATTGGGAAAACATTCAAAGCTGGACCTCTTTGTGCACTATTATCTGCCTCATCCTAACCTGTTTGTACATTTTCACCCTCATATATCACCATACTCCTATCAATTTCATCATCATCCATGCCCTCATTAATCACATAATCTGATACATTCAACTCATCATCAACATTTTCACTAATACCACCTGCACCTCCATCATCATTCCCATCAGTACCATCATTATCATCTTTCTTATTTTCAGGCATATTATCTTTCTCTTGATTTTCATCATTTTTCTCCCCCTTGCCTGAAGATTTTTGTAAAGCTGCAGCAGGTTGTAAGACTTGTATAACAACATCTTCTACCACAGCCAATCTAGCTCTTAAATCATCAATCTCCTTCTGCTGCCTTTGAAGTAACTCATCCTGAGCAGCCAACTTGATTTGTTGCTCTCTTCTCAACTCTCTTTCCTTCACAAATTTGTCCCATATCAAAATGACATCATGTGCCAAATCATCAATCGTCAATTCCTCAGTTATATTACTCGTCTCATCAACATTAGAGTGTGACCTCCTAGAAGAATCATTGACTGCATCTGGCACTTGCTCAGATGCCCCTAGATTCATGGTACTGGGACCTTCACCTGCTTCATTACCCGTAGGTTCAGCATTAGAAGTTGCCTCTGGTTGGGTCTGATTGATGTTACCACTGTCCTGTCCTGCCAGTGGGCTAGAAACAGTAGTGGCAGCCCTTCCAGAATGAACATTTTCATCAAGTATGTTCACCTGTTGTGAATGTTCCTGTGACTGAGACTGTGAAGAAACAGGAATCTCCACAGCCTGTTTAGAGTTCTTGAATTTCTTGGCTTTGTTGTGGGTAGGTTGTTGGTTCCCTTGTTTTCTTTTTGTGCCACCTCCTGATGTGTGTTCAGAAGCAACTTGTGTTGTTGTCCTGTCATCATTTGGTCCAAGTGGTGTTGGTAATACACCACCAGTAGCAGAAAGAGCAACTAACATTGTAGAAAACAATGCAGTTTCCTTTTTGGAAAAAGTGTTTTGATATTGATACATGGCTCTAATAGTTTTCAAAGATAAAGTAGAGCTAACTATTACACTTTTATCTGCTGGCAGATTTGGCAGCTGTTTATTCAACAAAAGTTGAACAAACCTAGGGTACATAATAAATGTATCACCCTTTACATTTTTAATCATATTATCTAAGATGAACCTAGACATATTAAATTTAAGACCCTGTGCCAAGCAGATTATAGGATATGCAATACTAGAACTAAATTCATTAAAACTAGTCCTCTTCTGAGATAAACATACCAGGAAAGTATGAATATAGAACTTCCATTGAGGACAGAACCAGGACTTCAAGAATGTGTATTCTGATCTTGTCTTTCCAGTACCTTCATAACCCATAGTATGTATTCCTTGAAATAGATCTCCTCTGGACAATTCCAGGACTCCTCCTTCATCATCAAACTGCAGAAGTTCTCTAAGAACAATCTCAGTTATCATCACTCTATTCCCCTTGATAGTAGAATGAATATGAGGAATGCCATTAACAGTTCCTTCCTTAGCATTCTTCCAGAATTCTTGAATGTGTGATCTGATCAATCTTGGAGCAACAGTAAGGGCATATGTAACTGGACAGTTACTCAAGAAATCAATAATTGGGTGAAAATATTCATCTGCGATTTCTTTATTCAAGAAAGCCCTCATGTTGTGTTCAGAATGAACACTCAGAGTAGAATGATCAGTATCAGATGAAGATGACGATGCCATTTGTGAAATTGATGAAAGAAAAAAGATTGATTGACAACTAAGAAACACAAACGAGAGCGATTTGTAGAGAGTTTTGAGAGATTTCAAAGCGTAATTGAAAAAATGAAGTGTTTAGATATTTATATGTTGACAGCGCCAAGCCCTAGTAAAAGGAACTAACAGTGGCACTGTCAGTTATGTGCCAACAGGGGCACAACTAACACATAAGCCCAACAGGGGTTACTTCACTTGATCAAATTCAAACATTAATACCACTCAATAACTCCAACAGAGGTACTAGTACTAGCAGGGGTATACTAGAACTAGCAGAGGCAAATACTTCACAAATTTTTTTTTTTTAATCAAAAGAAAGAAAAACATTAGATTCCAGCTCTCCTAATGTCTCTTGACAGTGGCTTAATCCTGCAATATTAAACTAAAAACAACCAGCAGGGGTTAAATTACAAAAATATACAGCAGAGGTTGAAAATACATTGACAGTGGCATAGGTAAACTAACAGTGGAACCAACTGTTATCATGATGAAGCTAACAGTGGTACCACTTGACCCTGTCACAATATAATTCACCTCTGTTAGTATCTAATCCTGACCAAAACACTAAGTGAGATTTATCATACCAATGTTAGATATCAAAAATGTAAATCTTCCTACATCAAATGCTTTGGTAAAAAGATCTGCAAGTTGATTATCAGTATGAATTTTGAAAATATGAATCAATCTTTTATCATAACAATCTCTTATAAAATGATATCTGATTTCAATGTGTTTGGTTTTTGAATGCTTAACAGGATTTTGTATGATACTAATAGCAGAAGTATTATCAATGTAAATAGGAGTGTTCATGAAAGTCAAACCATAGTCCATCATTTGATTCTGAATCCAGATCACTTGTGCACAATAACTGGATGCTGCAACATACTCTGCTTCTGCTGTAGATGTGGAAACTGTGGTCTGCTTCTTGCATTGCCATGACACTAGCCTATTTCCAAGAAATTGACATCCACCACTAGTTGATTTTCTATCCATGTTTTCACCACCATAGTCACTATCTGTGAAAGCTTTGAGCTCAAAATCTGATCCTTTAGCATACCAAAGTCCCAAATCTGGTTGACCTTTCAAGTATCTAAAGATTCTTTTCACAACATACATGTGTGACTGCTTTGGATTGGTCTGGTACCTAGCACAAAGACACACTGCAAACATAATATCAGGTCTAGATGAAGTTAAATACATCAAAGAACCAATCATTGACCTGTATAAGTGCACATCTACTTCCTCCCCCTCAGGATCAGAATTAAGATGTTTATGTGTCTCCATGGGAGTGCTAGCTATCTTTACATCTTGATAACCAAATTTAGTCAAGATATCTTTAACATACTTCCCTTGGTTAATGAAGATTCCATCTGTCTTCTGCTTAACCTGCAGCCCTAAAAAGAAGGTGAGTTCTCCCATTGAACTCATCTTAAACTTCTTATGCATTAGCACCTCAAAATCTTTACACAGTGGATCACTTGTAGATCCAAATATAATATCATCGACATAAACCTGTACCAGCAAAATATCTTTCTGAATTGTCTTGATAAACAAAGTCTTGTCAATAGTACCTCTCTTGAATCCATTCTGGAGAAGATACTCAGATAGAGTGTCATACCAAGCTCTTGGTGCTTGATGTAAACCATACAAAGCTTTCTTCAATCTGCATACTCTATCTGGATATGTTGGATCTTCAAACCCTGGAGGTTGGCACACATACACCTCATCATCAATCAAACCATGAAGAAAAGCACTCTTCACATCCATTTGATAAACCTTGAAACCCTGATAAGATGCATAAGCTAAAAATAATCTAATAGCTTTTATCCTAGCAACTGGAGCAAAAACATCATCATAATCAATGCCTTCTTCCTGTGTATACCCTTGTGCTACCAACCTGGCTTTATTCTTGATAATTATCCCTCTTTCATCTCTCTTATTCTTAAATATCCACTTGGTGCCTATAGCTCTCTTTCCTTTTGGTAAATCAACCAAATCCCACACATCTTGCAGCTTGAACTGCAGCAATTCTTCTTGCATAGCTTCAATCCAGCTGTGATCCTTGAGAGCTTCCACTGCTTTCTTTGGTTCCATCTGAGAAAGAAAACAAACATATAATGAAGTATGTAAATCTTCCTCTCTTATCTTTGACTGCTGTCTTGTCAAAACAGGTGAACTAATATCACCAATGACCAGATCCAAGGAATGATCTTTATGAACCAGATATTTAGATGTGGATGTATCAAGCAATGCCCTTTCCAAATTATGACCCAGAAGATTATCCATTTCTGATTCAGAAAAAGAATCTCTTTCCTCTCTTTCTTTTGCAGACTGTGGAGTTGTGTCAGAATCTGACAAAGAATTCCTTTCCAAGACTTGAAACGGTGAATGTTGTTCAAAGTCCTTTGGTGATCTCTGTTCTTCATATGAATCATCCTTTGCATCTGAACCAGTTGTTGCAGGAGTTGATCCTTCAGTTTCTGTTTGATCCTGTTGAAAAACTGCTGGTGGATCTGGAGTCCAAATTGGAAATAACACATACTCCAAGTCATTCTTTTTAGGTTGAATGAAGTTGCTCTGTTCATCTGCACCATCACCTGCACTAGTACCTGCACTAGTAGACAAATCTGGATATCTAAAAGCATGGGTTAGTGCATCAATATCAAACAACACTTCTGGACCTGTTCCTTCTACATTTAGTGTATGTTCATTAAAAGTCACATTCATGGTCTCCTCTATGATTCTAGTCCTTTTATTAAATACTCTATAAACCTTGCTTTGAATAGAGTACCCAACAAAGACAGCCTCATCTACCTTACTTTGAAACTTACCTAGGTGATCCCTGGTATTTAAGACAGTACAAGGACATCCAAATGGTTTTAAAAAGCTAACCAAAGGTTTTCTCTTAAAGAATAACTCATAGGGTGTCTTGTTATGAGGTTTGACTATCAAAATCCTATTCAAAACATAACAAGCAGTGCTAACTGCCTCTGCCCAGAAAGACATTGGAAGTTTAGCATCTGCTAGCATGCTTCTAGCAGCTTCAATTAGTGTCCTATTCCTCCTTTCAGCTACTCCATTTTGTTGTGGAGTCCTAGGTGCACTAAACTCTCTTTCTATACCTTTCTCTTCACAGAACTTATTCATCTCACAATTCTTAAATTCTGTCCCATTATCACATCTGATGATCTTAACCTTCTGATTAGTTGAATTTTCAATCCTAGTTATGAAAGATCTAAGTGTTTCACTTGTCTCATCCTTTGTCCTAAGAAAGAATACCCAACTCATCCTAGAGTAGTCATCAGTTATCACCAAGCAGTAAGATTTCTTCCCTTGACTAGCTACATTGGTAGGGCAAAATAAGTCCATATGTAACAGGTGTAAGGGAGTGGTATTGGTATTAACAAGCTTGGACTTATAAGAAGTCTTGTGTTGCTTGCCTTTGAGACAAGCTACACAATGGTCACTACATTCAAATAACTTTTCAGGTAAGCCTCTCACTAGCCTATCCTTAACAAGTTTATTCATGGTCTTGTAATTCAAGTGACACATCCTCCTATGCCATAAGTCAGATTCAGAAACAGTAGCTTTAGATATAAGACAGTTGACATTTTGAGATTTCATCTTGTTTAGATCACTACAGTATACATTGTTCTTTCTTGGAACTCTCATTAAAATCTTGTCTTCAGGTATTTTGAGTTTTTCAGAAAGTATAATGCATTCTGTGTCAGTGAAATAAACAGGATTTTGCTTATCTGTGATTTGACTCACACTAAGCAAATTGTATCTCAATTGCTCAACATAATAAACATCATTGAAAGTGAGCTTACTGCTTTTTACCTTGCCTTTACCTGTGATTTTTCCTCCTTTAGGGTTACTGCCAAAAGCCACATCTCCTCCATTAAATGCTTTAAAATCCTGCAGTTTCTCCCTATCTCCAGTCATGTGCCTTGAGCATCCTGAATCAATATGCCATAAACTTGGTTTGCTCTGCACATATCAAAAGAGAAATAATTAGTTTCTCTTGGGAACCCAAACCAATCTGGCTTTGGGTTTCCCTTTAGCATTTTTGACATCAACCCTCTTAAAAGTGATTGATCTCAATGCTTCATTGATTTTGGACACTTTTGATGTATATGCATTCTTATATTTCCAAAAACAATCTGTTTTAGACCTGACAGTGGTTAATGGTCTGTCAGTGGTCACTTTCAAGTTTGTGTTTATTACCCTAGCAGTGGTAGCTTTACTTGGTATAAACATTTTTTTTAAATGTTTAACACCAGCAGAGGTACCATGCCTGACAGTAGTCAAACCCTCCCCTGTCCTTGTCTTGCCTCTGTTAGCCTTTGACAGTGGCACTGCTGCAGTATTAACAGTGGTTGCAGCATTGCATCTGTTAGCTTTTGACAGTGGCACTGCTGCAGTATTAACAGTAGCTGCAGCATTGCCTCTGTTAGCTTTTGACAGTGGCACTGCTGCAGTATTAACAGTAGCTGCAGCATTGCCTCTGTTAGGCTTATTTCTCAACACTTGGCTTGTTCCACTGTTCCTATTATTTTTAGGATTGTGGTAGCAGTCCAGTTGAAGATGATTATACCCACCACAAATAAAACATGATTTTCTTTTCACACATTCAAACCCATTACCCAGCCTTTGTGACACTAATTGATTCCAATTCCTCTGATTCCCTCTAGGTGTAGGTTTGTTTATTTTATTTTCAGATTTGTCATTATGTTTGCCTGCACACTTATCACATTCAGCCTTGATATTTGACACATAACCTAGATTAGTTCTAGATTTGTTAACCCTATTCACTTGTTCAAGCTGAATTTTAGCTTTCTCCATGAACATCTTTTTGCCTTCTACCAATTTATCACTTTTAAGTTCTGAAACTAGACCAGTAATTGACTTATTACAATCATTCATAGAATTATCACTAGATGAGCTACCACTATCATTCTCATCTTCCTCATTCCAATCAGATATGTCTACTTTATCAAAATCTATATTATCATCACAATTAATTACTGGATCTACCTTAATAATCTCTTCTGACACACCTTCCTTAAGTTTTCCTAAGTCAAACTCAATTTTAGATGGAAAGTAAGTATGATTATAAGGTGGGGGAACAGCATTAAGATTGTAACCTAACCCAGTTTTTAATTTATCATGAATTTGAGACTTGATTAAGTTTTGGACACCTTTGGAAGCATTTTCCAATTCATCAACTTTCAGCTTTATTGACTCTTTATCAGAAATTTCCTCAGCCAACTTGGCACTTAGCATATCAACTTTTGTTTGTAAAGCTTTCTTTTCCCAATTTAGATATTTAATATCTAAGTGAAATTGTGATTCATTCTTTTCAAAAGCTTTAATTTGTTTTTCCAGATTTTCAATAGCTAAAGTTGCATGTTGACCTTTGACCTCAAAAGCTTTTAACTCATTGCACACAACAACATTATGATCCCTATAAAATTTAACCATTTTCTTGCATTCAGGAGAACATAATTTAACTTGTACCTCATGTGGAATGTCTGAAGGTTCTGGTTCTTCTGTGACCGCCATCAATGCTTGATTCTTTACCACAAGCTCTTCTTGATCACTCCAGTCAAACCCCCCATTCCATCTTGTGCTAACAATGAGTCTGAAGTGGTGTTCTGTACAGGTACCATTCTTCTCTGAGGACCAGAACTATTTCTCATGATTCCATTAGCAGTATTCATAGATCCTCCATCCTGTGTGTTCCTGCATTCTCTAGCAAAGTGACCCAGCTTGTGACAGTTGAAACACTCCACCTTGCTCTTGTCAAAGCCTGCTACACCATCTCTCTTGAATGTAAAGTTTCTGTTACCAGACCTCTGCATAAACCTTTTTGCTCTTATGGTAATCATGGCCATTTGCCATCTTAAATCCATCTCCTCAAGATCTTCTTCAGTGACCTGCTCTAAATCCTCTGTAGTTAATGATGAATTTATATGGCTAGCAAAGAATGCTTCTAGCACATTATCATTAGCACCAGATGTGCTACTACTTCCAGTATCACCAACAGAAACAAAAGCAGTATTATTAGAACTACCAATGGATTGTTTCATAGCCAAAACCTCAGGCTCAAAGTTTCTTAGATCATTGTACAGATCCTCAATTTCCTTCTGATCAAGATCTGTACTTTGTCTAAGTCCCACAGTGTACATGTTCCATTCTGTACCAAGTGATCTTAAAAATTTCCTATTAAGATCATCCTTGTCAATCTTAACATTGTGATTTTCAAGATCTCCCACCAGTTTCTGAAACCTGTCAAAGGTTTGAGTTAAGGTTTCTGACTTTACTCCAGCAAAATTCTCAAACTGTTGTTTGAGAAGAGACCTCTTGTTCTTCTTTGTATTATCATTACCTCCAAACCTTGTAACAATAGCTTCCATGAGAACCTTAGCATCTACACATTTATCAAACTTCTTTTGATACTCATTGGGAATAGACAAGAGTAATGTACTTAATGCTTTCCACTCAGTTGCTCTTTCTTTTCTCTCAACATCTGTTTTGGGTGGTGGTCTTTCCATTTTTTAACCATCTGGACCCTTTGGATAATTAGGTCCATTGATAACCACCTCCCACATCATATAATCTGTGAGAAGCATGTACTGCCTTATTCTTATCTGCCATAACTCAAACTCATCAGGTTTGAGCATAGGAATCTTGGTAGCCTGTATTCCTTCCATTGTTTCAGTAGACATCTTGAAATTTGAAGAGAAAGCTACAATCTTTTATAGAATTCTTCAAGATCAAAGCAATATCTAGCTCTGATACCACTTGTTTATCCCAGTATGGATCTTAATATGTATTACTTTGATTGATTATTAATAAGCTTGCGGAATAGTTTATTAATAACTTGAAGAATAAACTTGAAACACAGAATATTAATCAAAAGCTTCAATATTATTATCAAATAATACGAACATACAAACTGTGCTAGGGTTTACAACCTTGAAGCTAATAGCTAGAAATTCGTCTATCTTCTAGAGTTCTACAGGATCTCTATTTATAACATATAGAGTCCTTTACAGAATCAAACTATTATGGAAATCATATCTATTCCATAATTATCTCTAACCGACTACTAACAGTGGTTGAGCTATACACTAACAGAGGTAGTACCCGTATATAACCAACAGTGGTTAAACACTTGATACAAAATATACTTATACCAACAGTGGCACTGTTAGACTAATTCTAACTGACAGTGGCACTGTCAATACAAAACTAACTAAAAGTGGTAAAGTGCTAGCAGTGGCACAAGACTTGACTTCTGAGCAGATCTGGCAGTAGCTCAGGACTCAACAAAGCTATTCCATGATTCGGACATCTTTGACGACTGAGATTGGGGAATAGGATTCGAGATTAACTGTCAGATAATACGGGTATATATTTGAGAGAACTTTTGGTGTATGCTCTAATAAGTTCTATAACACCCCATCTTTTACAACATTATTTAAATGTATTTTACATCGGAAGCGTAAGTCCAACCAAACATTAACGATTAAGTTATAGAACATTAGGTACTAAACCATAATATTTCAAAAACTATAGTATATCTAAAATGGGTGTTATTTAATTCCAAATACAACTTTAAGCTATCAAAGTAATATCAGAGTAAGCCTGGTCAAACATTCTGTCCTGAACAACTTCTTGACAATCCCGATATATCAAAACCATAACCTGCAAGAAGTGGGTGGTGGGGTTACTCAAAGCTAAGTAAGGGAATACATAACCAACAACCTAACTTAGCATAACAACCTTGTTTACAGAAAATCATCGTAAACAAATAACATCACAATAGATCGATGGTTCTTGGGGAAACCTTCAGCCAAGAATACCAACAGTACACACATAATATCAATGAGATAACATCTCAATACAATGAGGATCGGTGGTTCTTGAGATATCATGATACCCGGGGATTCTCCAAGAACACTTACCACAATCTGTAAGGCCAATACACAATAGACCGATAGTTTAGTACTAATCTCATACGACCTAATTTCCTATTAACGATAAGTACAAGGAAATTCCTGTCATCTTACAATAGTAACCAAACCCAACCAATAGATTGACCTCAATACTGCTGCCCGAAGGCCAAATATCAAGTGATCACGTATTCACATATTCAATCAGGTCAACATATCAGACTAACCAGTCTATCAACAGTATTATTACTATTAAACCAAATTAATTCTGGCAAACCAAAAGCAGTAATAATACGATTACCCGTTGTAACCAAACCTGTTACAACTAAATTATACTAGGGATTACAGATCCACTCACCGACACCTCAGTTGTCCACTCAGTAGTCTAATGTCACTGAGTCTTCTTGTAATCTGAGAATTCAAATCAAATATAAGTTAGTAACCAAGACCATTAACACTTAACTCATACAAATTCACAATACTAGGAACTTAATACAATTGATATCACAATTACAAGTTCCTAATCACGTATTATAAATCACAACACAGCTATTATCATCTATCAATGTTATATCATATGACAATACAATTAACATTAACATTAACAATTAGGAATGGACTGGACAAAGAAGCCACCGGCTGGGGTCTAGGACCCGTCGGTCTAAGGTCTCAAGCCGCCGGCTTGGGTCTTTGACCCGCCGGTTTGCCAACCCAAACTAGTACCCTCCGGCTTGGATTATCAAGCCGCCGACTTGTTCTTCACTTCCTGCGATCTGCAGGTTTAAAACCCTGCTGTCCAACTCAAACCAACCCCAAAAACACACAACTCAAACTAGAAATCAATATTATGCATACATTAAACAACAATCACAACATCATATATCATCAATTGACAACTATATCATCATTACCTTAAGCTTAAAGCTTAATTCTTGATTAACCAATTCTTTTCATAACCTTTCATCATAAGTTCATATCTAATCCTTCAATTCTAACTTAGGGTTTAGCTTATAATCATAAAGTAAGCATCAAATAACAATTTTACAAACATTACAAGCTTCAATTTAACCTTACTCATCCTAATTTCATCATATACACAAAACCCCATTTCATAGGTCTATGAAAATCAAGAAATCAAGACTTACAAGATGAGTAGAAGGATTAGAGGATGATAATCCATGTTAATAAGCTTGAATTTGGATTTGAAATCTTCAATTTGGTGTTATGAAATGTTTTTTTTGTGATTTAATCTAGGGTTTCCATGTTTCTGTATGCACGTACAGTATGTATGTGTATAACATCAACAACCGACTTAACATAGAAAGCTTATCTTATAAGTGTTAAATTTTATTCCCTGTATTTATCATTGTCTGGAACTTAAAAACCATTTGCTGGGAAATATTATTTTATTTTACCGTCAACTGAATTAATTTAAAACATTTAATAATTTATTAACCACAATAAATTATTTGACTCTTTTACCCATTTTTTTTTCAAATAACAATTGAACCTATTTTCTAATACATTAAATAATAGTTCACAGTCAGAAAATATTAAAATACTACTAGACCCGAGGAATGGATGTTACATATTCTGCAACCCATGTGACATTCTACTTGCCTGATTGTGGACACCTCCGCGTTAGCCCGATAGAAGGACTGCAGTAATAGCTCACATTAACTTACGAGCTTATCTCCATTAGAACTCTATATATATTCAACAACTCCTAAACCACTTCATAGTAGACAATCGCTTTAATTGCTGAACGCCCGAAGTAACCTCCACCTTTTAGTTTATCGTAATTTAATTTAGAGTAGAAAGTCTAAAACCAGAAACAAAACCAACTCTTTTCTCCCCAACTAAATACATAAAAGTTTCTAATTCCCCTAGCTTCAATTTTCCACGCTTTGAAGAACGATCCTAGGTCATACTTGTCCTTTGCTAGCCCCTTGATTAGCATAATAGTAACCCTAGGCCCCAACCTTATAAATTTAAAACCCACTGTTGTCTTGCATCACCATTAGAAATTCCAAGGACCGGTGCGCATCACAACAAGTTTTTGGCGCCGCTGTCGGGGAGCGTCGGTAACCGATTTTAGGAATTTAGCAACTTTAGTGTTTAGCGATCCTTTTGAGAGATCAACATCGATCAAAAGTTACCTTTTTACCTTTAGAATTAGTTTAGTTTTAGTTTCACCACTCTTGACCAATCATGTCAACACCCTATTTTGATTTGAATATCCCCACACCAAATGGACCATTAACTCAACTTTTGGCCGTTTCCTCACCTATAAATTCCTCAAAACAATCTTTATCAGATTTTATGTCCGAACAAAATGTTATAAACAAAAGAGTAACCGGATTTCAAGATAACATCGACGCCATGATAAAAATTTCAGAAAAATTAATCTCTAACATGGAATCTATTTTGAAAAACTTAAGTTTTATTGAGGAAAGTACGTCAGCAAGCACTAATGACACCACTCATCCACCAAGTGATGATGTGTTAATCATAACAAGAGGAGGAAAAGTAAGCAAAGTTGATCCTCCACCACCCGATAACACCCCAGAAAACACTTCTTTGCCAAAACCTACACCTAGTAAAAATGTGTCAATTGATATCCCTGTCACAACATCTGACCCATCCAAAACTCCAGATAATGTACCTCACACGAGAATACCTTATCCTGGTAGACTAAAGAAGGAAAAGCAAGAAGCCCAATTTGGTAAATATCTGGAAATATTTAAAAGCCTGCACTTAAATGTTAGATTATTAGATGCTTTAGTAGAAATGCCCTCGTGTGCCAAATTCTTTAAAGAACTTCTTTCAAACAAAGAAAAACTTAGGCAAATAGTTAGTTTACCCTTGAATACTGAATGTTCTTCAATTGTACAACATGGTCTCCCACCTAAATTAGGCGATACCGAACGCTTCACTATACCCTGTTTCTCCAAGAAATACAAATTAGTAACGCCTCAGCTGACCTAGGTGCTAGTGTTAATCTTATGCCTTATTCCCTTTATAAGAAATTAGGACTAGATGACCTACTGCCTACTCGTATGACCATCCAATTAGCTGACAGATCAGTTAAGTTCCCTCGAAGAATTGCTGAAGATATCATGGTCAAAGTCGATAAGTTCATCTTTCCAGTAGACTTTATTGTCATGGACATAGAGGAAGACACTCATATCCCGCTCATCCTTGGCAGACCATTCCTAAATACTGCCAAGGCCGTAATCAACATTAACGAAAAATCTTTAAAATTAAGAGTTGGGAAAGTGAAGGTCACCTTTAATGTCGATCGATTAATGAAGCACCCTCTGGAAGAGGACCTTGGTTTGAGTGATACCATGCAGGATATTTTTGATGAACATCTCCACGAAGTACTAGCACTATCTAGCTAGGATCTGATACCTAACACCATACTCACCATTCGGAAGCTATATAATGAGGACCATGGGCTACATTCTGCAATCACTTCGCCAACAACATCCGATGAACTACTATTTCCCCTGTTTGAAAAGAAATCCTCTCGCACCAATGGCAAAGCAATCCCTGTTCCATTAGGATGCGGTACACCGATACCTTGGCTAAAAAGAGATAAACCTATATTCAACAGACCAAACCATTTCCTTCAGTTGAAGAAATATTGAATTCATTCAAGGGAATGAGTGTTGAGCCATCGCCATTTGAACCACAATTAGACAACCAACCCGTACCACTACCACTTTCAAACCCTGAAATCACCATAAACCAATCTTCATCCGCTCAGTTTCAAGAATTCCAGTTCATCGACAACGGAGAGATCACTCTCACCAGAAATGATGAAGTTTCCTCATCATCAGTCAACAAATATGAGCTAAAGACGGACGAATTCTCAAATAAAACCGAGTGGGTCGAAATAGCATCAATCTCCACATCTGAACCCGAGATAGACGAGGCACCATTCCAGGCTGAATATGAGAAACTGAATAGAGACGAGATAGCTAGAATGAAGCCGTCTATTGAAGAACCACCAAACCTGGAATTAAAATAATTACCACCTCACCTTGAGTACGATTACCTCCAAGGAACTTCTCAACTCCCGGTGATAATCTCAAAAGAGTTAAAACCCGAGGAGAAAGCTCAACTCATCAATGTTCTGAAATCACACAAGAAGGCAATCGCATGGAAGATTTCTGATATACAAGGAATCAGTCCCAACTATTGCATACACAAGATACTCATGGAGAACGATTTCAAACCGTCCATACAAAGGCAGAGAAGGGTAAATTCCAAGATTCAGGACGTGGTTAAGCAAGAGGTTATCAAACTCTTGGATGCTGGATTGATTTACCCAATATCCGACTCACCTTGGGTTATCCCTGTTCAAGTCATCCCGAAGAAGGGAGGAATGACGGTCGTTACAAACGAAGAAAATGATCTTATACTAACTCGAACGGTTACCGGTTGGAGGGATTGCATCAATTACCGGAAGTTAAACGAAGCAACTCGCAAGGATCACTTCCCGCTTCCATTTATTGACCAAATGCTCGAAAGGCTAACAGGGAACGAATTCTATTGTTTCCTTGACGGTTTTTCCGGGTATTTCTAAATCCCACTCGATCCAAAGGACCAGGAAAAGACAACGTTCACATGCCCATATGGAACATTTGCTTACCGACGAATGCCGTTTGGATTGTACAACGCACCTGCGACATTTCAGAGATGCATGGTTGCAATTTACCACGACATGATTGAACAATGCATGGAGGTCTTTATGGATGATTTTTCGGTCTTTGGAGACTCTTTCACATCATGTCTGTCCAACCTCGATAAAATGCTCGCCAAGTGTGAAGAATCAAATCTTGTCTTGAATTGGGAGAAATGTCACTCACCCAAGTATTTCCTATAGCGGTCCATTGACGATCTCTAAAGTATTTCCTTATGGTGCCATCGAGCTCGAGGCCCCAGACGGGAATTCAAAGTAAACGGTCACCGTTTAAAAAACTACGTAGAAGACTTTCCCACAACCGAGGAAGTCTATAAATACGGACCACCCTAATAGAATAGTAGGTATGAATGAGTCAAGCTACGAGACTCGATAAACAAAGCGCTCTTGGGAGGCATCCCAAGCCTATCTTATATTTTCAAGAATTAATTTTACTTTTGTGTTTGATCTAATCCATTCTTATGCAGTACCTCTCCTTATGAAAGGCTAATGATTATGTTTAGTCCATTGACCTTTTGTATTTTGCAGGATGAGTTCGCATCTAGCTAGAGCCCCCATTCAGAGACGCTCACGTGCCATGTATCACTCCCGGAGTTCATCACCGGGTAGTAGCATGAGGACCATCAGGGATCACAGTCACCACCCCCTCGATTGAACGAGACCTTGGCAGACTTGGTGGAGGTAAACGTTTAGGAGACCTTCCCTTTGTGTTCCATCCATGCCAGGTTACCTTCGTCTCACCAATCCGAGGGACAGACCGTAGGGCCCTCCCGAGTGCCCACCTTTCAGCATGGGGTGACTACCACAGACCCTGCTGTCACTTGGTCGATACTGAGAGCCCTCGAGGTCCAGCACGCTACCATCACTGAGATCCACACTGCTCTGGGCCTTCCTTCCACACCTGTGTGCCCTTTTCAGATGGGACCTGATCTCGCTCCGCACATTCCACCGTGGGACCTATTCCCACCTTGGAACCTGACTACGCAGGACCACCCCACTATTATGGACCCACTAGAGGAGGAGATTGCTGCAGTAGATGCTTAGATTCAGGACCCAGAGGATGGCACTGCATCTCCAGTCTATACCATCATGGAGTCAGCATCTCCCACATCGGTCGTGGAAAACACGATCTTTATGGATGATGACTTCACCGACTGGGAGGCGCTCTATGCTGACATGGATTAGTTATTATCAGTTATGTTATTTCTGTTTAGTATTAACGTGTATTGACATTTGTGTTTCTTGAAGGATATTTAGTATGCAGAACTTGACGTGGAAATTATGGAACAAGTTCATTTCTAATGAGCCTGGTCCACTTCCAGCAATTTCACACACTCGAACCTGGTCCATAAAATCCAGTGGCAACGCACGCAACATGAGGAAGTATCTCTTCTAACCTTACTTTTCTTGACAAACGCACTAAAACTCTAAGTGAAATTCTAAAGTGTGGGATTATGACTCACAAACAGAGAATAACTTCGAAAATATTGACCCCCATTCAAAATTCTAAGTGTGGGATTAACCTAACTTAGAAATGGAATATTAGGGACAATGTTCTTCTAAGTGTGGGATAACAGTAGTATTCAATACTGACGTGCAACATAAAACTTTTTGATCAATCTTTTTAGAAAAATCAGATTCTCAGCAAAATTTTCAAATTTTTGAAACAAGAAAAGTCCAAAAAGGGTATCTCTGGTCAACGATATTTCAAAGGTTTGAGAAATCGATGATAACGGGCAAAACTCTTTGAAAATCTTCCAAACTAAGTTTCAAAATAAGCGATCGCATGACTAGGCACTAAACCACCAAAACAAGTGAGGAATCTTGAGCCATATAAAAGCATTTATCTTTAATGTTTCACTTTTCAATTGAGAGTGTGCCGATGTATGCCTTTTAAGTTAGAACTTGCTTGAGCAATACATTTCAAAACTACAAAGATGGGCGTCATACGTGACGAAGGTGCAATTAGAGGATCTTGACATTACCTAGGATAAAACTCTCTCCTAAAAACCCTGCTTTCAAGCCTAACCAAACCAATGCTCACTTTCAGCATTGAAGATCAAGTAGAAAACCTGTTGAGCCCTAGCCTTTTCATTTCGAAAATTCACTTCAAGAAACCAACCCTTCATTCACACCTCTTGGCCGTAGCCTAAGTTTATGTTCTGTCAAGAAGAATTACTGCAATAAACACATTGAAATCCCCGAAGGATAAAAATACCATCCAAAAAGAGAAGGGGAACTTCGAAGAAAAGCAAAATTCAGCAAAGACAAAGCTGCCAGGAGGAACCAAAAAACTAAAAGACCTAATGATCATTTAATGCCAAAGGGAAGGTTCCTCAAATAAAAACATGAAAAGAAGGCTCTCAAAGAGAGAAATCCAAAAAGAGGTATCACTAAAACGTCAAAGATAAGTCATCACATACAAACTCCTAGGCTATATCAAAACCCCACTAAACCACCTACAAAACCTTTCTTCCATAACCATCTCTACCCTCTTACAAATGTCTAAGGAATAATTAGCACCATCCCCATTTAAGTATAGCATATTTGATTCTCGACCAAGCTTATGACAACAAAAAAGCTACATGACTGGCCCCTGAGTGAATTAGAAATTAGAAAACCTGATACACCTGAGTGAATTGAGTGACCACCTGTGAGGGCCCCAGTCATGTATATCTTACATCACGAAGATTGAAAAGAGAGCTTGTAAGAACCAGTAGTTTGGGAAAGCATCAAAGGTTAAAACCCCGTTTAAAATATTTTTACCTAGCCTGCAGGAATCAAAGATCTCCAGGATACGAAGACACCCCTCCAGACTTTCAAAGCAGTTTTTTTGACAATTTGCTTGAGGATAAGCAAAACTCTAAGTGTGGGATACTTGATATCGCGTAAAAAGTCACATTTTTACTACCGATATCTTTCTCATTCTGGGACGATTATGAGCATTTTAACTCAAATAACATCAAAATCAATGAGAATTCGCCAAGAAGATCAAAATGTAGATGCACGATAAAAATCAAGCAAAACGGATGAAAAATGAAGATTCCACGTACGTTTGAAGATTCAAGGCATCAAATCAAGATTTAAAGACTAAAGTTCCCATCATCAACATCCATCTTATCCAAGATGTTCATTTTCAAAATACGAGTCTAACAGAAAATGAATCAACAAAAACGGATAAAGAATGAAGATTCTATGCCCGCCGGAAGATTCAAATGATTCGTATGCAAAATCTGGAGATAGGAAACTCATTTTTGGGATTACTTTTCATCAAAGTCTTCGTTTTGAAAAACAAATCCAACGAAAAAAGAATGGACAAAAACGGACGCATAACGAAGAAAACACACGCGAAATAAGAAACGCAGCAAAAGACGGCGAACCGGGGCGGGTGGCAGCCAGCCGCCGCCGCCCAACCACCAGCCGCCGCCGGCCACCTGGTGGGCGGTGCCTGCCTCCCCTCCCCAATCTCGTTTCCGCTTTTTGGTCCTTTCGTATACCCGGTGCCACACCTTTACGCGATTGTACGTACCCGGTGCCACACCGTTGCGCGATTGTGCGTACCTGGTGCACCACCTTTTGCTAAAGTGCTCCTCAAGTTGCTAACGTAAGCCGGATTTCACCTATAAATAGGAGGGCTTTGGTTCATTTGAAAGACACACCAAAAACACCTACAACACACCACACCTTCCATACCTTGGAAAACACACACTTTCACTTTTTCTTTCTTTATTTGTAATTCTTCCTTAGTTAATTAGATTAGCTAGTTGACTAATCTAGGAAGACTTGTACGGAGGTGCTCTGAGACACATTTGTAACTACGAGTTATTGTACGCCTTTTTCAGGTTTTAATCTATCTTTCATATTCAATTATGTTTGTTCTTTCTTTAATAAATTTAAATATGCATGCTAGAATTGCCATGATTAATTAGATAACTCAATTGTCTGCTATGATAGTCATTTAGAAAGTTTTTAATATGTAATTATGTTGTATGTTATGAGATTGCGGATGGTTTATATTACAAATAGATGTAGGAATTAAATCTTCATCGTTTATCTGCCCAACTCATGTTGTGACTAAAACCTTATCCAAAAATGAACGTATCTAACTCATAGGATATAGGTCACTTAGCTATACTATGTTAGATTGAATCATTGTGCTCGGCATGGCCGGTGTTCTCTAGACCAAAATAGGATCCAAGAGACACGGAATATGGGAATAGAGGTAGATTAAAATTTAAATTCATATAGACGATATTTTTGAGATAACTTTCGGAATATCCTCAACTTAAATAATACATTTGCATGCTTATATTGAACTATTGCTTTGATCGTCTTATTGCATGTTCTTGTTTGATTGTTGCCTTAGGATTATCATAATAGTGAAATACATATGACATTAAATATCGTGACGTAATATGACGGCCCCTATTCGACTGTTCTTTGATATAGTTCTGAAAACGCCTACGGCGGAGTACAAATGTATGGACGTCGAGAACCACCGAAGGTAGTTGTATTATGAATCGAATAACAAACGTGATGCTTAAGTTTCCATTTATAGTACAAAACATTCCAGTATTCTTGCATACCCGAGTAATGTTGATAAATCGTACGAATAAGTGATGGCATATTATTTGACCGCCTAGACCAGTTAGTCCAACTTATCCCGGTGAGGGTAAAACCTCGTTCATAAGATTGTTTATTCAACAAGCTATTCCATGATTCGGACATCTCTGACGACCGAGATTGGGGAATAGGATTCGAGATTAACTGTCAGATAATATGGGTATACATTTGAGAGAACTTTCGGTGTATGCTCTAATATAGTAAAAACATAGTAAAAAGGTCTAAGAAATTGTTGAGTGAATTCTCAGGTTTTTATAAGTATGGTTTGTTTAACCACGATTATTTGTAAGTTGTTGACATTCCAGTCAAATAAATTATACTCATAATAGTTTGTAGGAAAGTAAGTACCCTAGTCAAAAGTATATGTAGGAAAGTAAGTACCCGAATCAAAAGTATCTGTAGGAAAGTAAGTACTCCTAAAATAAGATCTATAGGAAGGTTGTATCCTATATTAGGGTTTGTAGAAAAGTAGTATCCTATGAGTTGTCTGCACAAAATCCTATAAGTATTCGCAAATAATTCGCAGTCATAGTATGAACTCATTCATATAACCAATAGTATAAAAGAACAAAAGCATTTATATAGTCGTTTGCATGTTATAGCAAAAAGGGTTAGCTATGTTTTTCACCCCTAGTTTAAAAGCAGTAAAAATAGGGGTTGTGAACTCACTGTAGATGTAGTGATGTAATTGCTAGCGGATGAAAGTAGTGTTGCCCAATGTATGTCAACCTATACGCACAATATGTATTAACATAAGTACTTTGATTATTTATCAAATTATGTTAACAGTTCGTTTGTTTTGAAGAAATTGTTGATTTCTTAATTTGTACTAGTCGTATATTATATGTTGTACGTCTGTAAAACGCGTATTTCACTTGTATATAAAAATATACAATTTCAATTGTCGTATATATATATATATATATATATATATATATATATATATATATATGATTTCAATACGCTGTTTTCGTATAAAATATATAAGTTCCGTTTGTTAGGAAAACTCTATTCGTGAATATAAACTAAATATTCAAATTTGTAGTCGCGCATATTTTGTATGTATTTATATGAAAAGTTTGTCGTTCGTTAAATTTTTATACATATATAAATATAAAACAATGTTTCAAACGATATGTTAATTCGTTTACATTTTTCTTGTCGTATTTATTTCCGTTTATAAAAAAAATATTATCGTTCCAAAATCGTCGTGTCCAATAACTTCGTATCGTGTCCAATATAAACGTACTCGTTTATATATATATATATATATATATATATATATATATATATATATTATGTTCGCGTGAATTTTTATAACGAATTTTAAATGATCATTTAGATGTTCGTATACATTTTTACCCCGATTATATAAAATATATAATTTTTATTGTTTCAAAATAATTGTACGAACTTTTTATATTAAAAAGTTGTTAAACTCGTGTCAAATATTAGTTATTTTTTTAAGTTTAACACGTAACGAAAATACTGCGCAAATGTAATTTGTGCTGTATTAGTTTGGACTGCGTTTTGGGCTTGTTACACAGTAGAACCCGTACGGGTCAAGGGTGACCCGATCGGCTCCCTTTTTGGGTGACCTGATCGGCTCACTTTCGGTGACCCGATCGGCTTCTTTTGGTTTACAATTCTTGCTCTGTTCGACTCACAGACTTACATATACACGAGTTTTGTTTAGTCTTTAACACCTTCTTACAGTTTCAATCATTCTCAAAAATCATGCATTTACATATTATAGCAACTATAACAACAATAAAATTATAACACTTTCATGTGTAATAATTTTGTATATTTGGGTTTAGTTTACCCAAATATATTTTCAAACATTATAATCAATCAATCATCAAATTTATCAAATATATACCTAGTTTAAGTTGTTATTACTCTATATAAATCAATATAAGTGTAAGAAATTAAAAGGTGAAAAGTTTTCTCACTTAGATTACGATGATGATGATGATTCGGTCGAGATGATGATACAAAGATGATGATATATAGATGATTATGTTATCATTGTTGTTATTCATTGATGTTTATGGTTTGTAGATGAGTATGAAGAAGATATTGAAGCTCATTCCCTTGCTTCTTCCTGCTTGTATCGATGGATACACAGAGAGAAAAGTGGATACTGAATTATTGTAGTTAGGTATTGAATTATTGTAGTTACGTATTATGTGTTTGATCACTAAGTTTAAGTGGAAGTATATAAAATTGAATTGGCCTAGTTTGTCAAAGGAAGAGAATGGTGTTGCACAAGAGAGTGTTGAATGACACTTTAATTGTGTTAACTGTTTAGGTATTTAACCCGTTAATTTCGTGTACGGGTCCAATGAGGTGCAAATTTACATTTAATATTCGTTAATCTTTTTGGGGGAATTCTTCAAATACTTATTATGAATAATAAAAATATAATTTTTATTATTTCTGACTTTTGAGTACGTTTTTGTATTGTCTCAGTCTCGTACGATACGTTTTATATAAAACGTATAAATGTTTTCGTTTCATTTTGATTTCTGACTGTTTGCATAATGTTTTCAATAAATAATTATTTGAAATAGTTTCGCTTTCTTTCAGAACTTTTTGTGTCACTAACGATCGTATTTGTTTTTGTCGGATTCCTTCCGAAAATGTTTCGTATAATTATAAATAATTATAAATTTCGTGATACTTTTTGTCCAAACGTTTTTGGATTCGCTAGAATTATCTCAAATCAAAATTTGTTGTTTAAAGTTAAGTAGGGAACTAACTCTAATTATTTCGTAGTTAGGCACAAATTATTGTCCTAATTTGTCGGTTGTCACAATGTAGAACGAATATAGATCTAGTATGGTATTGGTAGAGGTAGAACTCATCAAGTTCGGTGGATTATAAATCCAATTCATGGTAATACTTGTTAATACGGACCGACCCTGTCATGTAGACAACGGTCGGGTAGAAATCCGAATTCTCCCTCATTTGTTTAGTGATCGGTAGGCTTAAGCCTAACAAGGGAAGAAGACTCGGATGTCTTAGAATTTGACATATTACGTAGTCGGCCTTAGAAACACGCGGTTGTAGGTTTCGGTTGAATTTCGGGACGAAATTCTCCTAACAAGGGGAGAATGTGACACCCGGTCAAAAAGGGCAAAATTAGCGGCCAATTTAAACCTTAATCATTCGTACTCAGTACGCGTTAATACATAAGTATTTGGATAATATATATATATATATATATACATATATATATATATGTATATATATGTATATATATAACGTTAAATGATTATTTAATAATCACATACAAACAAATATGAAAGAACACACAATCTCAAATATGGACGTTGGTGCAAAACATTTTTAAATAATATATTATTGATGAGAATAATTATTATTTACTCGGTTGAAAGTTTAAACACATTTTGTACATCGAAAACTATCCGTCAAACCAAAGTGAAACAAAGATATAATTTTATATCTCATTAAAAGTATTTTTATAAAATACTTCGATAAAAAAATATATACGATTTAATATTTAGAAATTTATCGTTTGAAAACATTATACTACTTTATGATCGGGTACGCGAACACGGATACCACAAACCAATTATTGGAGTCGGTTATATCAATCAACTCCAATAATTCAAACACAAACACAGAGACTTCATCATCTCTATCTCTTCTCCTCTGCTCTCTCTCGTTCTCTTCCAAAAACAACAACAACAATAACATTAACAACAACAAGATTCATCATCAATATCATCATAATAATCATCTTCTTCTTCATCTTTGATCATCATCATCATCGTAGTCATCATCATCATCCTCACACGGCCTCATTTTAATTTGTAAGGAAACTCAAACTTTACTTTAATTTCGCGTTTATAATACTTATATTATCATATACTAGTGTTTTATATGTGAGAATTTAGTTAAAAATGACGTTAAAAACTGGTTTGGGGATGAACTGCACGAACAAACACTGGTCAAGCCCCCAGCCGATCGGCTATACCCTCCCAGCCGATCGGCTATACCCTCCCAGCCAATCGGCTATATACATTCCCAGCCATTCGGCTAAGAAACCATAGCCGATAGGCTATGTGCTATTTTCTAGCAAACCATATTTTTTAGATTTGTAGTCCTCTGAGTTACGGTCGTTTGGCCGCCTTAATCACCTCAATCCGAATTCGTATGAGAATGTTATGGCCAAAATGGTGCAACATATACAAAACGAGCGATATCAACGATATAACTTGTACATTTTATATATGTACTTTTTCAAAGTATACAACGAAACGGGAATAATACTGTTTTTGGAAATTATTATTTCAAAATCATCACCAATGAATCGTACACATTTTAAACAAGAACAATCTATCGACACAAACAAAACTATTGATAAAGTTTAACGACAAACCAATCACTTATATGAGTATGACCTTATATGCTTAGGGTATTAGAAGGCTTCTGACTGTTCATTCCTTATCGGATATTCATTGCTCGGATAGACTCAGGTGAGTCTCACAGCCCCACTTTTACTGTTTTTAAACTTTGGGTGAGATACAATGCTTACTTGTTTTCGTGATCACAAGTTATTTGATTAGTTAATTAAATTATTAACTCGGTTAATTTAATTTGGTTATCATTGTCGGTCTTGATTTTCTTTTTTCGGGTATTGCATGAGTGTTTTAATACGGGAAAGTCCTCATCATCGCATGGTTTGTTAACTTAATAAGGCGCGATTACTAAAAGATAGATCTATCATGGGAGTGACGTCCACGTCCGGGTTTCTACCTACAATCACGTCCAAACGGGCATTTTAGTAATTGTAATGGGTGTTGACACCGTTCGGAAGGCACAAATCGGGTTAGGCCTCGAACCATGGCTAAATGCAATACAATGTCATTGTCGGTAAATCTAGTCAGAAATCTTAATTGGTTTAATCATTGTTCGAAAACCTTTATTGGTTTATCATTGTTCGGTTATGTTATTGAATCACTGTCGGTATTAAATCGTTGGATAATCATGTTGATCACGTCCTATTTTATGTTAAACCTGTAAGATTCACCAGCTTTATAGCTGACCTTTTTAGTGTTGTATTCTCAGGTGATCAGCTACAGTAGGGTGGCCCGCAGGATTATGCTAGCTAGTACGAGTCGCATGCATCTATATAAACATGAAGATTTTCTAGCATTATCTTTTTATAATGGTTATGTATTAAAATCTTCAGAATCCAAATTATGCGAACTCAATTATGTTGTAAAACTTATGACCTAAACTATGTATTGCTTTTGTAAAATGTATAAACGTCTCATGTAGAGTCGTTTGCTTGTAATCTTGGTGTTTTGATATTTGATTAGTCACACCCAAATCGTCGCTTCTGCAAATCATGAAATCGGGGGTGTGACATGTACATAGTTGATCAAGCCATGTTAAATTAAATTCAAATGATGCAATTGCTAAACCAGTCATACCTAAAGAGAAATACTAACCTAATGGTTATAGTTTAGGTCACTAACGCAATCCTAGTTCACTATAACCTTAGGCTCTGATACCAATCTGTCGCACCCCCAAAACACGTGGTAGCGGAAGGATGAGGTGTCACGAGGGCCACGACCAAATCAAATATCTCCGCACAAGATTACATTAACTACCTCTAGTATGTAGTTTCCTGTGAGTTGTCCTACTGCCCTGTGAACAATACATGCTAAAATGGGTTAACATATTTTTTGGTGAGTTCATAGGTTTTCTTATTAGTAAAAGCATTTATATGAGCATAACATTATGATATGTGTATATTCGGTACACAAATCTTGTTATCTTGTAATCCTGACATGAGTAGCTAAGCACATGAGTAGTTGGATAAACCTAGTTTCTTGAACTTATAAGAATACAAACAATGTAATTGTAAACAACCACAACACAAATAAATAAATATATAGCACTGATAAAACACATAAAGTTTCTTGCACATAAGTTTCTTGTATTCTTTATAATCTAGTTTCTTGAATTCTTGTAATCTAAGTTCTTGTGATCTAGTGTCTTGTATCTTAAGTTCTCGTGTTCTAGCTTCTTAATTTTCTTGACTTATATCATGTATTCAATGTACTATGTGTTTCTTGTATTCTTGTCTATAGTGTTCTTGTATTCTAACCTCGAGTATTCTTATATTCTTGGAAGGCAATCTATTGTTTTCTTGTATTCTAACCTCGAGTATTCTAATAAATAATGATAAATAACTTCTAAAAATAGATTAAAGTTATTTATAAAAATGTTTTCACCAATGTCATATATTGTGTCGGACTCTGTCTGATCATTTTGCGTGATTATATATAAACACATAATCACGTAAGTGTACATTCAAATATACATGTAATTACAAATATTTAGGCTAATACAATCTAAATACAAGTAATTAGGGTTTCTAGTTAGGTTTAACAGTTAACCTAAATTTTCAGGTGTCACATATTAGAAACCTTAGAAACGAAGTTTTTGAAGTTATGGTGAAAGTTATGATGAAAGTTAGTTCGAAAATTAGGTAACAGCAGCGAAACTCGCAAAACTCAGTTCGTCTTGCGAGTTGAGTTCGTCTAGTGAAGTGAGTTGAGCTTTGCGAGCCGAGTGAGCGTTGCGAGCCGAGTTGAGCGTTGCGAGCCGAGTTGAGTGCTGCGAGTCGAGTTGCGAACTGAAATTCTGCGAAGCGAGTTGACTCTGCGAACTGAGACATTGCGAACTGAGACATTGCGAACTGAAATTTTAAAATATTATTTTGCAAATTTTGAAAAAGCGAACTAAAAATGTGTAAGTGTTTTCAGGGTTGCGGATAAGTGACAAGTTCATTAACTCGGATTGGGTTGAAATTCGCATGGTCAATCGGAAACGGCCCAACGACCAAGACTCTATTCTAAGAGCCTAGGTAGTTTTTGACCTTTCGGGGTCATCTAGGGGTCGAAAATAGTATTTTTCAGTATTAAACGTCGTTTCAGGATTTTCTGATTTCTTATCTGATTGAACTGTTGTTTGCCTAGACTTTAGGAATTACCTAATTTAATATATATGTTAAAATGATGATTATGGAATGAGTTACTAACTTATTATTATTTGTGTACTCAGATAAGCAGAAGGAAACTCAGTGATATAAGACTACTAAGTTCAGAGACCGGGAATATCGGTGAGTGGTAACTGTATTGTTCGGTTCAACCCAGTTATAACAAGTTTGGTTACAACGGGTAAACATATATTGTTATTGGTATTGACTGTTTAATCATTTGGGTTAATGTTATTGTTGAATTGTTGATTATATTCTATAATGGCATGATTAATATGCAATATGTGATTCTTGGCCGCTGGGCATATGTGTATTAATGAGAGGTCAACAATGGTTGGGCTTGTATGCTATTGTTTGGACGGCATGGTTTCCGATACACATCGTTGATGGATGAACCTATGTCGGTGAAGATAGCTGCAAGCAATCGGTAAATTACTGTGATGGCATACCAGTGGTTTAAGGTGTTCTTGTGAAGGCTTACTCAAGAACCGCCGGTCCTCTTAACGTTGTGTGTTATTGTTTATTTGTTGTAAGAATTGTTATTTTTGGATTATACTGTCGGATACAGTTCCCTTCACTTAGCTGTGAGCTAATGCCACCATGCTTAACATTTTGCAGTTTTTGGTTAAGTGATGAATCGGGCTTGTGAATACTAGATGAAATGTTTGACTATGACCGCGCCTACTTTGATCTTTTGAGAAATTAAAGTCATATTTTGGTAGTTAACATAACACTCAGTCTTATGTAAATGGTTTGTAATTATAAAACTATAAGTGTGATGTTTCGAAAACTTAAACATTTTGGTATATATGAATATAATCTATATATTTGGGACTCGCTTTCGATGTTGATATTATAAAATATGGTTTAAATATGGGGTGTTATAGCATGATTCACGATATAATCCACTAAAGTCCTCCCATCATAATTGTTAGTTATGGAACTTAAGCGCGAGTATTAGTAGGATGGATCCATTCGAGACCGACAATCTCTGTCCGGGGTAGCATGCACTACCATGAACCGTAATATATAAACGGGTGTTTGATACTTGTTGTGACACCCGTCAAATTAGTACTAGTTATTAGTTCCTAATCATTTCGAAATACATGTAATTAGTACTATGTATATGCTAATTTTATGTATCAATATATATTGTTGAATATATATCAGTACGCGATTAAATTAAATCGTGCATTTTCAAATCGTTCAGATTCCGATTCATTTACACGGGCGTGGTGAAAACAAATATTAAGTAATATAAAACTATTATTTAATATACTCAGTTTTTATTATATATTAATTCTATAAAGTATTCGTATCGTACAAAGTAAAAACATTCGCGACAAAACTTATAAATAATATATTATTATCGAAAATAATAATTATTATTTACATTAGACAAAAATAAAACATATTCGTTTTATTCAATCTTACTCAAGCGCGACGAAACTATTCGAACCATATCCGTCATTCAAACTTAAAACAAAGATATATTTTTATATCTCACTAAAAGTATTTTTATAAAATACTTCGATTAAAAGTATATACGATTTCATTTTTAGAAATTTATCATTTGAAAATATTATACTACTTTTACTATCGGGTATAAAAACACGGGTATTTTGTGCTACGCGTGGGAGCCAACCAACTCCAATAATTGGAGTTGGCTGGCCTATTCTTCTTCTTCTCCTTCATTTCATCTTCATCATCGATCTATCTCTGCTCTCTCTCTCTCGACACCATCAAAAACACCAATCAAAAACAACAACATCAACCACAATCAACAACGAAGCAGCATCACCAACTGTGGATCATCACCATCATCTTCTTCATCATCATCACCAAGCTTCATCTCCATTTTCAATTCCAAAATTTCATAAGTAAGAACACTTACTAATTTTCTTTAAAATTTCGTGTTTAAATAACATATATCATAATGTATTAGTGTTCTATCAAGTAGATTATGTCCAAAAATCGAACCTATACTCGTTTTCCTAACTAATTTCGCGAACATACCTGAAACTGGTCCCTGAGCCGTACGGCTGGATTTGATGAGCCGAACGGCTGGATTAGATCAGCCGAACAGCTAGGTTTCCCTTAGCCGAACGGCTAGGTGCTTCATAACCGAACGGCTGGACTCCCATAGCCGAATGGCTAGGTGCTCCATAGCCGAACGGCTAGAGCTTTATAGCCGAATGGCTAGATTACTCAAACGGAACAATTTTTGTAAAAATGCCAAAGAATTTCACAAGTATTTTCAGGGTAGCTTCTCGATGAAAAATTTATTATAACGGATTGGGCTAAAAGTCACATGGTCACTCGAAAATGAACCAATGATCAAGGCTATGTACCATAGCCTAGGCAGTTTTAGGCCTTTCGGGGTCGTCTAGGGGTCGAAAATGGCATATTTCAGTTTTAGGACCCGTACCAAATTTTGTAACCTATGAAATAAAATGTAACTGATATAACGAACTCGAGTAACAACTAAACTTATACGATACGACTTACACACGAAACACATATACTTTTATAAGTACAACAAATCATGTACAATAATAATAGTTTGAAATTATTATTACAAACCGTCACCAACGTGCCGTATACACTTTCTCAACTTCAAACATAAACATTAACCAAATGATTTGGACATAACTAGTTAATAGAACAACTAGCATAGATGGTCTGTTGAGACATCTAACCAATTAAACCTTGCGCGTTTAAAACGCCCGGCAGGTTTCAACATCTAATCATTAAAACCTTGCGCGTTTA
Source organism: Pseudognaphalium luteoalbum (assembly GCA_963422505.1). Classification (NCBI taxonomy): domain Eukaryota; kingdom Viridiplantae; phylum Streptophyta; class Magnoliopsida; order Asterales; family Asteraceae; genus Pseudognaphalium; species Pseudognaphalium luteoalbum. Next base: position 131,890,642 of record OY730192.1, on the reverse strand, counting down.
GGACGCCCGGCAGGTTTCAGTCGTTGGAGACGACATCATTCTCTTGTAAACCATCATTTGTGCTTGATAGCATTTCATTAGACTCAGGTGAGTCTCATAGCCACTATTTTACCATTTTTACTCTAGGGGTGAGAATACAAGCTTGTTTTGTTTTACATGTGAACGCAAGTATCAAATATCGCTATATTCTGCATGAGTTATCATCTAATCTTTAAGTCCTCCGAGCATAGTTTGGTAATACTTTGTAGCGTGAATGTTAGTGTATGGTACCATATGGGACTGACAATCCCCGTCCGGGTCAGCAAGCACTGACGAGTCAAACGGACGCATCATCATTTGTTCATACGTGTGTTGATTAGGCACACGCATAGAGGCACCCTCGCTCAGGCACTTAATTGTGATCCTGACACCTCAGTTAAGCTCAGACTATGTGCTCATGGCAGTTATATACATCATTTATCAATTACTTATTTGTTTAATTACAAATATTCATACTTAAATCTTGCGGTTCATACAGTACACTTTATCATTAAACCTGTAAGCTCGCCAGCTTTTAGCTGACCATTTTAGCGTGTATTCTCAAGTTCGCAGCAGCATTAGGTCTGCTCACTCAGGATGCCCATTAGCTCGAGTCGCATTCAGACATCAAGAGATTGTCATGCATTACTATATTTTGTATAATTTAGTTATGCCATAGAATCTCTACCATTTGGCTCAAGAGCTTTTGTAAACTATATTATAACAGTCTAAAACTTTTATAATATCAATGTACTTCGTAAAACGACGCATATAAAGTCGTTCATTGTATGCCTTGCGTGCTTGATATTTGATTAGTCGCGCCCCGAACCGACCCGCTTCCGCATCATAATTTGGGGGTGCGACACTTGTTACGTATGGGTGTTTTGGATTAGCACTCATAGGGGAAAATCTACGATACTTGGTTGTACCATTCTTACTGTTAAACTTCGACTATGAGCTCAACGCAATTGTATAATACTATTTTAAAATAACTGATAAATCTTGTGGTTCATAACTATTACTTTACTGATAAACCCGTGAGCTCGCCAACCTTTGTGTTGACCATTTTAGTATGTATTCTCAAGTACACAACAGGAGTAGGATTACTCGAGGACTTCCTAGCTCGAGGCATGCATACAAACATTTGAAGATTTTCTTACATTACTTTTTGTAATATCAGTTATTTACTAGAAATCTCTAGGACCGTTTCGCGAACTCGCAGCTTATGTATACATTTGGATATGAATGTAATATTTTGACACCGTTTTATAAACGTTGCATATAGTGGCCATTCAATGTAATCTTGGTGTTATGATACGTGATTAGTTGCGCCCTGTTACCCGACTTCCGTTGCACAGTGAATTTGAGGGTGCGACAAATGAGCATTTGGTGTGCTTCAAGGCCGTTGGCAAATCATCAACAACCCGACTAGACCATATAGCACGACCAAAATAAAAAGAATCTTGTATTGTTGTGTGGTTCTACACAACAAGATAACCGAGGACAACAGGTGAAATATGTGTCAATTAAAGGACGATCATCCGCCAGACCCGACAAATTGACCAAGACGCTCGTGGCAAGAAATGGTTGCAACTTCATTGTGTACGGACAATGAATTACACGATCGAGATGCTCATCATCAACTTCACAATGCTCTAATCGAACACATTTCGCAACTTCCACTAAATTTCCGACCTCGTTAATTAATGTAATCGTGTTTTTTCTTCCAATAAATGTAATATTTTTTTTATTATTAGTGTAACTGTTGTTTTATTACTTTGTAATGCTTTTAATTTAATGAAATGTGTTTTATTTTAATTATTGTGTTTTAATTATTTAATTAATTAGTCGGTGGGTCCCCAAAAAATGAAGTGACGGAACACTGATGGGAGTGGCCGTTTCAGTTAGTTTTCGAAAAAGCTAACGTGGCTTAGTCGATTTCTGTCAGTTTTTTCAACCATTTGGGAGTGGTCTTATAGTTATCGCTAGTCTTTTATATTTTAGGGCAGTTATGACAATTTGTACATTGACTCTAAAATTTAAGGGACGGTCCTGAATCCAACAAGGATAAGTTGAACGCTTAAAGTTGAATTGTTGGAACCCCACTGCAAGAATGATGGGATTTAGCGAAGGACAAAAGTCGTCGCTAAAGCCCATAAAATTGTCACTGTAGAGCTTAAGAGACGACATGTCGTTGCAAAAGCATCCTCGCTATATCCTCGTCTGTGTTACTCTACTGAGACGACTTTATGAGTTTTAGCGACGACTTTAGATCAACATTACCACTTTTAGGGGCTTTAGCAATGACTTATGTTGTCGCAAAAGGGTTTTATCTTATTAGGTATTTTTCTTGTAGTGCCCGTCGCTAACTCCTAAGTTGGCCCAGATTAAACGTGACAAAGTTTTTTTTTTTTTTTAAAAAAAAAAAAATAGAGACCATCATAACTATGAACCAATAAAATTTCATGTTGACCACTAAAAACATTTTATAAAAAATTAAATTTAATAGTTATTTTTAAGATAAATCAAATACATGTAATTTAGAAAAAGAGGAGTACCATATTGTTTTAATAATGCAAAAAAATGTTTTATTCTTTCTATTTTTAGACGTCAAACTACATTCTATCCAACGTAATATGTAGTACAATCGTACATATATGTGACTTCTCTTTATATAAGTAACTAATTAAAATTACAACTTTTAGTTTGCTGAAATGACTCTTCGCATATCGCTTACTCTTTGTGAATTTATTGATAAAATAATGGGGCTTTTCCTTGGGGGTGAGAGTTCGAGCCTCGTTGTGAGGGGGAATCCTGCGACGTAATACCCATCCAAGATATGGGAGAACAACCCCTTTAGGGCGTCACCTTGATTTCGAGCTCATTGGAGATGATCGGGTGGACCATAATGGGGGTCCGTCAGTGATTTCAATATTATATTTCAAATAATAAATTATGTAATATAATAAGTTAGAATTCCGTATATTCTTGTTTGAGCGGGTCTTATGCCTTTGAGAGGCTTCGAGTGGCAATTAGGTGCGTATATTTAGATTGCAACTTGCAAAGTAAACGATAACCTGGTTATTAAATTGATTTTAACTTGTTCGTTAGCAGCTATACGAAAATATTGAAAATGATTAGTAAACCTATTTAGGTACAACTAAAATAGTCTTAAAAATGTGAGACTAACATGTATTGATTAACAAATAAAATTGTGTAGTTAACAATAACATGGAAAATGATGGCTGGCATGTTTCGTTATTGTGCAGATGTTTTAGGCCGCTTTTTGTGAATTGGTTGGGTTTATTCAGTTGTAGCGATCCCCGGGTCTTATTTGGATTTGCATCAAAAACTCCTCGGAGTGAAGACCAGTGGCATGACCTTCGTTGGTGGGGTTTTTCTCCTGTCTTGGTATCGTAATTGGCACGAGGTTTTTCACCCTTTTTCAGTCCTTACAGTTAAAGCCCCAGGATGAATCCAGATTGTGTAGTTCTTTTCGATTTCTAGATTTGTTTGTACTCTATTGCCTTTAGCTCATTGCTAATGGTTTTTTATTTCTAATATAAATATTTCTGTTGTTAAAAAAAAATAAGATTAGAAGAGAGAAAATGTATCGACTAATAAATGCATTAGACCAATTTTTAAGTCTTTGTAACATTACTTTGAAAATATACATCCATCAATAACTAATAAAATACTAACACATAGGGGTGTTCATGGACGGTTAACCGGAGGTTCGGTTAACCGGGTGCCCGGTTCATCATTTTCTTGAACCTAAACCGAAAGCAAAAAGTTCGGTTAACCGGTAATCGATTAACCGAACCTCCCCGGTTCGGTTATACGGTTAACCAAATTAACCGTTTGTATTTACTAATCATTTAAAATATAAAAATCAAAACACAAATAGACACTCAGTGATGAATATTTGTTATAAATTATACACGATAATCATTCTAACAATAAACATAAATTTTTTTAATTAGGTACAAAATATGAACGCATTAACGCCGAATCAAATTAGTCACAAAATTTAATATTTAACTACTAAAATTGCAAAAATATGAACCTTTGTACTAACTTAAGTACAAAAATATAATAATCGCATTTCTAAATTGGAAGATATTTAGTAATATTATCGTATATCTATATGTGCACACATATTTAAAAATAGTATTTAAAATTTTCGGTGTTTCGATTAATCGATTGTGGCAATATCGTGAACCAAAACCTAAAGTGAAGAACCGAAAAAATACCGGTTCAGTTAACTGAAACCGAAAAATATTTTTTTTTTGTTCGGTTAACCTAAAATTCACTACTATTCAACGATATTCAGTTCGGTTTTTTGGTTTCGAATTAGTATGAACACCCCTACTAACACATACATAACGACATATAAGGATGTTCGTTTGGATGGATTGGATCAACTCCTATCCATTTACATGAATCCAATTGAATTTTGGTTCTCATAATGTGTATGATCCATCCAGACAAATATTGAATCCGAACTGAACCGATCCAACTTTTTATTTGGATGGATCGGTTCTACCCTTTTAGTTTTTTCGTGGATTGCATGAGGTACCGTTTTGAATCGTGAAAGGATAACGTCATGAACGATATTAACTGCTACGTATTATATTGTGTTGAGGGTTAATAAAATTGTCGAGCTAGTTTTGCATATCAAACTTAAGATTTTAAGTTATATATAATGATATAGTATTTATTACAAATATAAAAGATAACCAACATATATTTTAATTGATAACAAGAGTATCACATAAGAGTATTACATATAATGTTATAAATATACGAGTTATTTGGAGAATCCGGTTCTAATAATAGTAACCAAAATCAATCCGAAAACCGAAATACAAATTCAATTTTTGTCCGATCCAATCAAAAAACTAAATTGTCCAATCTGAATGGTACAACCCTAATAAATAATTTGAATAATCCAGTTATATCCAATTAGTAAACGCCCCTAACCATAATAAATAGATAATTCCAGATGAGGAATAGACTCACTTATTCCCACGTTGTCTTTTAAGCAACTTGTTCAAAATAAATGCAAGAATATGTTGTTCTCAGCCCTTACTATAATGTACATTCTGTTTTTCTATATTTATATGAAAATGATACTCAAAATGTTCTCAGCCCTTACTATAAATGTACGTAACTAAAACTTTTAAGACACGTATTAATACTAATATTCAAATTAAAATATATTAAATTTATTAACTACAACCCTTAGGATGTCGTTAATAATCAATATATATTTTTATTTGAGTGACGTCTAAAGGGAAACTCTAAGCTTGCGTTCGTTTATAACTTCCATATCAAGGTTAACACAGGCTGCACAATCAATAATATCAGCTCAAGTATAATTACACGGCCTTGACTATTAGCTATGGATTGATTGCATTTAAAACCATTTTGGTCTTAAGTCATAATACCTAGCTGTAGTAGGTATCTGGTTCATTGCTTTAGGTAGGGGTGTTCATAAACCGGAAAACCGAACCACATATTGTCGAACTGTAGTGAATTTTAGGTTAACCGAATCAAAAAAAATTTATATTTCGGTTTCGGTTAACCGAACCGGTATAATTTCGGTTCTTCGGTTTCGATTTCCGTTCACGACATTGACTCAACCGGTTAACCAAAAAACCGAAAACTTTAATTTGATATTTCAAATATGTTTTTATATATAGATATATGATAATATTACTAAATATTTTCTAACTTATAATGCGATTCTTATAATTTTGTATTTATGTTAGTATTGTGACACCCGTCAAATTATGACTAATAATTAGTGCCTAATCAATTGTTAATACATGTAATTAGTTCTGTATTAGGCTAATTAATGTATCAATATATATATATATATATATATATATATATATATATATATATATATATATATATATATATATTGTTGAATATATACAAGTATGTAATTTGATTAAATCGTACAAGTTTCAAATCGAATGCAATTCGATTCAATTATTACGGACGTTGGTGAACAATTTTATTAAATAATATGACATTATTTAATAACTCTATTTTATCCAAAATATTATTTAGATAATACTTCAACTCAAATTCGTATCGTACAAACAACATTTACGCGATTAAAATAATAAACGCGCGAACAAAATGAAACAAGTTAAGTTATATTTTATAACTCAATTATTAAGTATTTGATGAAGTATTTCAATAATATCGAATAAATAATTGTATTTCAAAATCTATAATTAAATGTACGAAAAATTATTTAAACGACCGAGAGAATGAACGCCGCACGGAGCGCAAACACGGGATTAAAAATGAAGACCCACACCTCGGTGGCCCCCACCAAAAATCAGCCAAAAAGGTGAGGGTCATCACCCCTCACCTCATTCCCTCCCAAACACACCCACCTCATCTCTCTCCTTCTTTCTTTCTTCCATCACCACCACACCACACCACCATCTTAAAATCACAAAATAACAACATTAAACGACCTTAAATCACCTAGCTCGTTTGAAGAAAAAGAATCACGGAGTCACGATCTACCTTCCTATCTTTTCGGATCCTCCTCGCGTAAACTTGTAAGTTTCTGACAAATCCCGAAAACGTTTCGATTTCACTCATTTTTACTTGTTTGTTGGTTGTTTAAGCTTATAACGTCCATCTAAGGGTTGGGTAAAAGGATCGGACCAAACGGAAACCGGAAAACTCGTTTTTGGCTTAAAATCCGTCGAACAGACATAAGTGTCGCATAGGCCAGACCAGTATAGCGTCACTTCGTGTGTCACTTAAGTGCCGCATTAAGTGACGCATAAAACCCTAAATTTGCGTCACTTTCCTAAGTGCCGCATAAAACCCGTTTTTCCCGACACTTACATCCGTCACTCGTCCAGTGACGCCTAACACTACTTACCGAAACTACTAGCATCACTTGCCTAAGTGACGCCTATAACCTAAATCTGATTTGTACCGTCACTTGCCTATTGATGCTTAACACATTTATCCGACACTCACATCCGGCACTTGCTTAAGTGTCGCATCTCATGCGTCACTTCCTCAAGTGACGCTAGTACCTTAAAATTTCTCATTTTATGCGACACTTCCTGAGTGTCGCATAGACCCTAAGTGTCGCTATAAGTGACGCTAAAAACAGACTGTTTGCAACTCTTTTTCACACTAAGTGTCGAACTTATATAACCTCAAACCTTTATACGATACGAATCCTAAAACACATTGGAACATGTTTTCTAGCATAACACTTTGAAATCATAATAATGATAATGTGATTATTATTACAACCAATTCACCAACGGGCCATACACGTTTTCAAAACACAATCCAATCAACCAAGTCGTAGTAACTTGGACAATTTAAACAACCAAATCATAGTAATTTGGATAATCAAAATAACCAAATCGTAGTAATTTGGACATTCTAGTTGGATGAACAACTACAAAGGTAGTCTTTCGAGATACCTACTCATGTTTATAACCATCGAGTGTCTTGGACACCCTCAGGTTACAAGTCTTCAGACATCAATTCAAGGCTAATCAAACAAGTTTATTAAGTTAAACTTCTCAAGGCTCAGGTGAGTCTCATAGCCCCTATTTTACAGTTTTCATCTAGGGTGTGATTACATTGCTCGTTTTGTTTTACAATATGAACGCAAGTACAATACAAATCAAATACTACATGAGTTGTTTTCACTAATCATTTCAATGCCCTCCACAACATAGTTGGGTAATACATCTGTAGTGTGAATGTTAGTATATGATATCATATAGGATTGACAATCCTCGTCCGGGTTAGCACACACTAACTGGTCAAACGGACGTACTAGCATTTGGGAAAACGAGTGTAGAGTAGGCACTCTGATCGCCTCCCAACGGTCGGTCAAGGAATTGCTTCCTTGTTGTTGCTGACTGTCCAGTCGGGTTGCAGATCAGAGGGTTTTAAAAATTTATATTTTGCTGGGAAACCTAAGTTACACCACTACTTGTATAAGCGGTAGGTATGACTCAAGTGGCATTCTTAAACCACAACGGGCATGGGATCTTAGGAGGATTAATTATCTTTGGTAATTTAGCTGAGATTAAAACTTTTTTGAGGGGTTTTGTTTTCTATTCTACTTAAACTAAAATAACAGAAAAGTAAATGAGGAGTGTAGTCGCTGAGAGATCTATCAATTACGTGAGTGTTTGCTATGATGTCAGTATATGCTATTTAGGGGTAATTATGAGGATTAAGGCTCTAATTATAATGAATCCTAGCAGAGCTGATTTGGGGTCTCTGAACGATGTTCAACATAGTACTGTACCTACGGCCTTTTCGTGGCTTCCACGCATTTGTACTTCACCAGAGGTGGTTCCAGCGCTATACCGAGTACTGAGCTGTTTTACGGTATTTCCGATGCCTCGCTCAGAGATCCCGTATTATTACTGTATATGTCCTAATGGGCCATAACTCCTATCCTATTACTTATCTAACGGAGAGTCTGTCTAACGATCGGTTAAATTGTTCGACATTATTTCATACAGATCATTGTAATTATTCTAGCATATTAAACTGTCGTATGTAATTATTCTATGTTTGAAAACCTAATCATAAACCCAACAACCGTAGTGGATAAACAGATACTAGCATGTAAACCCTAGAGCAACAATCAAACAAGAACATGCAGTAGTCTAACATGGATAAATATCAGTTTATTTCAGGCAGAGTTTCTGGATAAATGTTTAAGTCACGGATGCTCCGAAAGTTCTCTCAAAAGCATCTGATATATGGGATTAATTCTAATTTAACTCTAATCCTGTGCTCCGTGTCTCCTCTGATTTATTTCAATCAGGAGAATAGCGGCCATGCCGAGTTCATCGAATCATTCAGACACAGAATAGTTGAGGGACCTATTTCTACAATTGGCCGGATTATATCAATAGGTTTCGAGCCACAACATAAGTTGGATAAATAAAATATTAGAGAATTAATTCATAAATTCAAACATATCCTAATTTCATACCAGCAGAGTAACAACATTGTTTAAATCATAACTACCCTAGCATAACATTTATCATAGCAAACACAGATTTGTCTAGCCTAACATAGCAATTATCATAGCATGCATTCTTAAATAATCATGACAATAGCACAACATATTTAAAAATAACAAGAAAGGATAATATAATAGAACCTGTTAGGCGTTACAACAAATCTACGTAACCGTAGTCTTGGAGCGACTCCGTACAAAGCTCGTAAGCTTGCTACTCTACAGCTACTAGCTAATTAACTACTAATACTATTCTAGAGCGAGTAAATCAGAGATTTTGATGGATGGTGAGTGATGGATGAGGGATTTTGAAATGAGGAGGTTAAGCCTCTATTTATAGGCTTCAAGAACTAAATTTACATACGGCACCCCTCACCCATATTTTACACTGAAATACACCCTCGAGCTATGAAATTTGACACCTACAGGGGCGTATTTGACACCAAATAGGGCGTATTCGGTAGCAAACAGGGCGTATCCAACACCAAAGAGGGGGTATACCACCCCTTAGAGGGGGTATACGGCCCTAAAGGGGACGTATACGGCCCTCTAGGGGTGGTATAAGGCCCCTATGGGGGTGGTGTACCCTGAGTCTTGTTCTTGTGTGCTGGATCGTAAGTCTTGTGCACTGGTCGTAATTCTTGTGATATTCGGTTGGCTCTAACTTCTTCGTTACTTGTCAGATTCGAACGATTCTTGCGCCCACGGTTTTGTATTTTCCTGAAGATCAATATGACACAAATTAGGCCAATTTAGCTTAATTATATGTCAAAATCGCAAGTTGATCGTTTTAGCTCTGATTTGTTCGTTATTTGAGCATTTTAAGTGATTTTTCGAAAGGAAGTCTAAGTTTTGGTTCATTTTACATTTTTAGCATAAAACATTAATTATCTGATGTTTATTAAAAGATTTAAACCAAAATGGGCTTGAAAAGGTGCACAAAAACGTGACTTTTTGCGTCAAATCAAGTATCCCACACTTAGACTTTTGCTTGTCCTCTAACAAACTCCAAACCGTCATTTGCCAAAAACTTTGATTTTTGAGAAAAATCATTTTATGGGTGAGTCTTTAAGAAAAGAAAAAGGCAAGGATTTGAAACAAATATTATTCCGGCACAGAAAAGAGAGATGTTCTCATGTCGTGTCTAAAGATTTTATAAAATGATTATCTTAGGCATGCTTTCAATTCTCGCGATCTTGGAATATACATGACTAGGCGATCTCACCAGGTGGTCACTCAATTCACTCAAAGTGTATCGGGTTTCCTATCATTCTAAACAAACGAAATCGCTCATATACCAGTCATGCAGCATTCATCGTCATAGGCTTGATCGAGAATCAAATCTCCACCACTTAGACAGGGACGACACTAATTATCACCAGACATTTGAGAGGGTTGTGAAGTGGGGGTTGAAAGGGTATGAACAGTGGATTTTTTTTTTTGTAGGTTTTAAAGAGTTTTGTTTATCTTAGGATCTTTAAACTTTTTGAAAATTTTTATTTAGATATACTTTTTAATGAAAACGGAAACGGATAATCAATAGGGGAAGAAGATAGCTATATGGACTTCTATCCCCAAGAACGCAACGAAGATTTATATTTTTAGGAATCGGAGTTTTTGAGAGATTTGAAGCACTTCTTTGGGGGCTTAGAACTTCTTTGCCAAGGAATTTCTAAGAGATTTTTATATTCTTTCCACCCATTTTGAGATCCTTTCATTTTTCAATCCTTTTGACAATTTTGAATTTACTTGGTGCCAATTTTCCGCACCATACGACTCTCGATTTTTTTGAGTATTGATTATGGAAACGCACACGAGATGTTTTAAGTAAACACGACATCTGTGAAATTTGAGGGAAAGCAAAAAGAATATCTAAATAGCATTATTCAATAAATTTAAAAATTCTAAGATAAGGTTTTGGTGGGTATGGAAGTGAGTGGGTTTAAAAATTTGGGTTTATAAGAAACGAAAAGGTTAAGGCTCAACAGGGTTTTCTTGGCGGATCATCGATACTAAAAGTGAGTATCGACAGGGTTAGGCTTGAAGAGATATGACAAAAATGGGTTTTATCCTAAGTAATTGTCTAGGTCATTTAATTGCACCTATGCGACGTATGACACCTGTCAATATGGTCTCGAAATGCATACCAGGAGCAAGTTCTATTTCTGAATGCATGCACCGGTCACACACAACAAATGAAAGTGAAGCATTAAAAATGAATGCTTATATTAGGCTCAAGTTACCTCACCGCAAATATAGGTTGTATGTGCCCAGTCACGCGATGCCCCTCTTAGACTTTCATTTTAAATTTAGTTAGAGTCTGACATGTTCCGATCTCTTTTTACCGACTTTTGAATACTTGCAAAAATAATCTGTACTTCTTTCTTAACTTATTGACTCAAAAGCCTTTGAAAAAGTCAGTCTGCTGAATGAGTAGTTCGACTACTGTCGAAGCAAGACTGTTTTTATAGCGAAAAATTTTAAAATTTTTGGACAAAGTAAGGGTCTAAATATTCACTGGGGACTATTTTTGAAAAAATTTTGATCTAAACAAGTGAGCGAAGAGTATACTGCTATCCCACACTTAAAAATAAACATTGTCCTCAATGTTTCTACACTAAGTAGGGAGAATCCCACACTTAGGGTTTTGCATTAAGTCAATTATAAATTTCAAGTTTTCTAATTATGGGGTGTTAATCCCACACTTTGAGTTTTAAGTGGGCGTGAGCATAAATTATCATAATAAAGATCATAAGAACTAGACAGGTACTTCCCTATGATTTGTGGGTACTGGATGTAGGACCAGATTCATGGAGGAGTGGTGCGAGTGATTTGCTGGAGTTTGGTTGGACCAGACTTCTTTTAAGATCATCCATTCCTACGAATACTGAGTTCTGCAAATAGCCATAAATAGAGTCATAATCACCAGGTCTCACAGAATATTAGTATGATAGACATAATTAAAGTAGATAAGTTGTAAACATAATAAAGTAAAGATAAACTAATCATCTAGAAGATCATCCATATCAGGATCAAACTCAGCAACAACAACATGGTAAAGGGCAGCAAGGGCAGCATCCTGGAGGACAGAAGAAGGTGATGGTACATCAAGTCTGCTAGTAGCTGCGAACTCGAAGGACCCGGATCCTGTGCTGGAGCATCAGTAGTGCTAGGTGCAGGAGGGAAGAATGACCATGGTGGACGAGAAGCTCTCGGACCAGACCCTAGCCTGTAAGGGATGTTCGGGAGTCTCGGTAGACCGACTGCCTCACGGATCTCAGCCATTGAATCATGATGAATGGACAATGTCTGAAAGAGCGCCCAAGTAGCTGCTGGGTCAACAGTAGTGATCCCATAATCCAAGGTCGGGATCATCCCAGATGATGGGGTAGACTGTGGTGCAGCAGGACTCAAATGGTCCCCCGGAGTAGTCAGCACATCAATCATACTCTCATCCTGAATAGCAGTCTTCTTCTTCTTCTTCTTTTTCTTGCCTCTGCGGGTTTTCTTTCGCTTCTTGCTCTCCTTACTGGTTTCTGCTGGATTCATCTGAAAAACATAAAAAAAAACAGGTAACATTCAAGTTTATAAGAATATACAAATGCAAAAAGGACTAATGATTGTAAAAGATTTTAATTTGTAAGTGTCATCAGGACTTCTGCATTTGCATATTTAATAATGAAAACTTATCTCAGATTTGTAAATTTCAAAGGCTGTCAGATAAGTAGCTATCCTGCATTATTTAGTTAGGAATGATAATACTAGATAAATTTTAAGAAATCAAAAATAAAAGAAAAATTATTCTAAGATAAGCTTGGGGTGCCTCCCAAGAGCGCTTGTTTAAGAGAGAGTAACTAGCTTGACTCTTGATACCTGGGAATGATTCAAGGTGACTCGAAAATGTAGACTTCCTCATTAATGGGGAAGTCCTCAAGGTAATGTTTCAAGCGTTGACCATTAACTTTAAAGTTACCTTCCGGGGCTTTAAGTTCAACTGCTCCGAAGGAAAATACCTTTGAGACTATAAATGGCCTGCTCCACCTGACTTTGAATTTTCCAGAAAACTTCCTGAAGCGTGAGTTAAAGAGAAGTAATTTATCCCCTGGTTTAAACTTTGATAGCTTGAGTCTTGCATCATGGAGCATCTTGGTTCTTTCTTTGTATTTCAGGGAGCTATCGTACGCTTTATCTCTTAACTCAGCTAGTTCATTAAGATGCATTCTCCTATGGGACCTTATGGTGGGAATGTCCAAATTACATTTCTTCAGCGCCCAGTATGCTTTATATTCCAACTCTATCGGTAGATGACATGCTTTACCATAAACCAGACGATATGGTTTGGTTCCTAATGGTGTTTTATATGTTGTTTTGAATGCCCACAAAGCATCATCTAATTTATCGGACCATTTTTCTCCATGACTGAGCACCGTTCGTTCTAAGATTCGTTTCAAAGCCCTATTTGTCACTTCAGCTTGCCCATTGGTTTGTGGGTGATAAGCTGTTGAAGTTTTGTGAGTGACGTCATACTGTTGCAATGTTTTCATTAGGTGAATATTGCAGAAATGTGTGCCGCGATCACTGATTATGGCTCTTGGAGTTCCAAATCGACAAAATAGTTGTTTGAGAAACTTAGTGACGACCTTGGCGTCGTTTGTTGGGAGAGCTTGTGCTTCGGCCCACCTGGAAACGTAATCAACAGCAACCAGAATGTATTCTTTACCATTAGATTTAGGGAAGGGTCCCATAAAATCTAATCCCCAAATGTCGAAGACTTCACAAGCTTGGATGTTGGTAAGTGGCATTTCATTGCGTGCGGACACATTACCAAATCATTGGCAAGCATCGCAACGTCTCACCAAGTTGTAAGAATCTTGAAAAATGGTTGGCCAACAAAAGCCGGCATTGTACACTTTCCGTGCGGTCTTGTTAGCTCCATGGTGGCCTCCAGTTGGTCCATGGTGGCTCTGGTAGAGGATATGTTCGGCTTCTTTCCCGTTGACGCATCTTCTGATGATGTGATCGGGACTGACCTTAAAGAGGAAAGGATCGTCCCAAAAATAATTCTTTGAGTCGCGGAAGAACTTTCGTCTTCGAGAAGTTGACATTCCTTTCTGGAAAATTCCTCCCACCAGGAAGTTTGCAATATCAGCATACCAGGGATCGTATGATGATCGAGGTCCCTGGTGGTGCTTTCCGATGTTCATGAGTTGTTCATCTGGAAACTGGTCTTGAACATCTCTTTCTTCAAGTTTCTCCAATGCTGGATTTTCTAATCGGCTGAGGTGATCTGCTGCAATGTCTTCGACTCCCTTTTTATCTCTGATTTCTATGTCGAATTCTTGTAGAAGCATAATCCAGCGCAACAGTCTTGGCTTAGTGTCTTGCTTTTTGAAGAGATACTTAAGAGCTGAATGATCTGTATAGACAATATTTTGGGACAAAATAAGATAGGAACGAAATTTATCAAAAGAAAATACTACCGCTAGCAGCTCCTTCTCATTGGTTGTATAGTTTTCTTGAGCGTCTGTGAGAGTTTTGCTGGCGTAGTAAATCGGTTGAAAGTTTCTCTCCTTCCTTTGTCCTAGTACATCTCCAACTGCAAAATCACTGACGTCGCACATGATTTCAAATGGCAAACTCCGATCGGGGGCAACCATGATCGGTGCATGTACGAGCTGTTCCTTCAAGTAGTTAAAAGCTTTAAGACAGTCATCTGTAAAGTCAAACAGAGTATCTTTTTCGAGAAGATGAGTCATAGGTCGAGAAATCTTAGAGAAATCCTTAATAAAGCGACGGTAGAATCCGGCGTGACCTAGAAAACTTCGGATGGCTTTCACAGAAGTAGGTGTTGAAGTTTCGAGATAGTATCAACTTTAGCTTTATCGACTTTAAATCCTGCTTTAGATATCCGATGTCCTAACACTATTCCTTCATTCACCATGAAGTGACATTTTTCCCAATTCAGAACGAGGTTTGATTCTTCGCATCGAGCTAGCATCCTATCTAGGTTGGAAAGACAAGATGTGAAGGAGTCTCCAAAGACTGAGAAATCGTCCATGAATACCTTTATACACTGTTCAATCATGTCATGGAAAATGGCCACCATGCATTGTTTGGATTTGAAGTTTACTACAACTGTTGGTGAAAAGCTTACAAGGCATTAACACTGTTAGTGTTAATGTTATCACTGTCTTCAGAAGATTAACACTGTTATTGAAGATTTAAGGAAGACAAAGAGTTGCCACTGTTAGTAGTAAAGTGTTATAACTGTTAGCTTGTTTTACAACAGTTATCATTGTTTGTCTGTTTTTGTAATTAGCCGAGTCAAGTGTTCAAGTGTTAACACTGTTTGATAGTATTTACCACTGTTTGTATAGTTGTGGTAGTTAACACTGTTTATGATTAACGCAGGTCGGTTAGATAAGTTTGAGTTGTTATGGAAGTTATCTTGTTTCCATAATTGTAGGAGATTGTAAATAGGACTCTATGCATTATAAATAGAGATCCTAATACCTCGAATAGGTACGTACGATAGAATCAATTAGCTTCAAGGTGTAAACCCTAATACAGCCGTGTATTCGTATTATTAACCATTAATAATATTGAAGCTTTTGGTGATAATTCGTGTTATTCAAGTAATTAGTATTCTGCTAGTATTCTTATTATTCTTGGTTGTTATTAAGTCTTATTCCGGAATTCTTAATAATATTCTCAAAGCTTTTACTGAAGATCTATAAGGGATCAATAAGTGGTATCAGAGCTTTAGGAAAAAGTTTTGAAATCAAGAAGATCTGGGAATACTGTTAAATTGAAGATCAAGTTTTAGATGGATAAGTTCTGTGAATTAAAAGGTATAGAAAGACAGTTTAGTGCACCTAGGACCCCTCAACAGAATGGAGTAGCAGAAAGGAGGAATAGGAGACTAATTGAGGCTTCTAGGACTATGTTAGCTGATGCTAAGTTACCTATGTCTTTTTGGGCAGAAGCAATCAGTACTGCTTGTTATGCTCAAAACAGGATAATAATAGTTAAACCTCATAACAAGACACCCTATGAATTGTTCTTTAAAAGAAAACCATTGGTTAGCTTTTTAAAACACTTTGGATGTCCTTGTACTGTTTTAAATACCAGAGACCACTTAGGAAAGTTTGAGAGCAAGGTAGATGAAGGACTGTTTGTTGGATACTCTACTCAAATGAAAGCATATAGAGTGTTCAATCAGAGAACCAGGGTCATAGAGGAAACGATGAATGTAACCTTTAATGAACATACACCAAATGTTCAAGGCAAAGATTCTGAGTCCTTGTTTGATATTGATGCACTAACCCATGCTTTTAGATATCCAGATGTTTCTGTTAGTGCAGGTTCTAATGCAGGTACATGTTCAGCTAGTGCAAATGGGACTCATCAGCCTCCAATTAAGCATGCTTTGTTTCTCATTTGGTCACCTGATCCCCCTGAAGTATTTCAATCAACTTCAGATCAAAGTTCAAGCTTAGAAAAGGGTGAGAAGGATCAAGAAATACCTCACTTAGAAGAAGATGAAGTGTTCTCCATGACAATCAATGATTTGGAGAAGACAATCAATGATAATTCTTCTAAACATATTGTTGATACCATTACAAAAGATGTGAGAAGAGTTCTGGCAGATGATTTTGGTGATATGACAGCATCTAGGCAGGAGCAGTTAAAGTATTTGGATAAGATGAGCTCAACACCATTATCTAAACGAATCTCCAAGCCTGTGTCAACTGAATCCAGTCCACAATGGAATGCTACAAATTTGGATTCTGAGATTGAAGTGACTCCTACTTCTCATTACAATGTTCATAGAGATCATCCTCTTGAAAATGTAATTGGGAATATTGATTCATCTGTGTTAACAAGGAAACAGATACAAGACAATGAAGAAGCAATCAATACTTCTTTATTTGCTTGTTTTCTGTCCCAAGTTGAACCCAAGAAGATTACTGAAGCATTGAAACATCCAAGCTGGATTGAGGCAATGCAGGAGGAGTTACTTCAGTTTAAGATTCAAGATGTATGGATTTTGACTGATCTGCCCAAAGGAAAAAGGGCAATTGGCACAAGATGGGTTTACAGAAACAAGAGAGATGAAAGAGGAATAGTGGTTAAGAATAAAGCAAGGCTAGTTGCACAGGGATACACTCAAGAGGAAGGGATTGACTATTATGATGTGTTTTCCCCTGTTGCTAGAATTGAGGCTATCAGATTGTTTCTAGCCTTTGCTACTTTCAAAGGATTTAAGGTTTATCAGATGGATGTTAAAACTGCTTTTCTGCATGGTAAGATTGATGATGAGGTATATGTATGTCAACCACCAGGGTTTGAAGATCCAGAATATCCTGATAAAGTATGGAAATTGAAAAAGGCTCTTTATGGCTTACACCAAGCACCTAGGCTTTGGTATGATACTTTGTCAGTTTATTTGTTGGAAAGTGGATTCAAAAGAGGTACTATTGACAAGACTTTGTTTATCAAAAGAATTAAGAATGATATCCTACTAGTTCAAGTCTATGTAGATGATATTACTTTTGGTTCTACAAAGGACAGTCTGTGTAAAGAATTTGAGGAAACTATGCATAACAGATTTAGCATGAGTTCCATGGGGGAATTAACTTTCTTCTTAGGATTACAAGTGCATCATAAGGAAGATGGGATCTTCATTCATCAAGAAAAGTATGTGAAAGATATTTTGAAGCGATTTGGTTATGCTGATGTTGCAAGCACGCCTATGGAAGAACACAAGCCATTATCTGCAGATCTTGAGGGGGAGGAAGTAGATGTACATCTGTACAGGTCAATGATAGGGTCTTTAATGTATCTAACTTCTTCTAGGCCAGATATTATGTTTGCTGTGTGTATCTGTGCAAGATTTCAGACATGTCCAAAGCAATCACATCTGTATGCTGTTAAGAAAATTTTTAGATACTTAAAGGGACAACCTGGTATAGGCCTTTGGTATCCAAAAGGTTCTTCTTTTGATCTATTAGCATATTCAGACAGTGATTACGGGGGAGCAAGTATGGACAGAAAGTCAACATCAGGAGGTTGTCAATTTTTAGGAGAAAGGTTGATTTCGTGGCAATGTAAGAAACAAACGACCGTATCAACATCTACTGCTGAAGCTGAGTATGTAGCTGCTGCAAATTGCTGTGCTCAGGTCTTGTGGATTCAGAATCAAATGCTTGATTACGGTTTAACTTTCTTAAACACTCCTATTTTTATTGATAATACTTCTGCTATCAGTATCATTAATAATCCTGTTAAACATTCTAAAACTAAGCATATAGAGATCAGGTATCATTTTATAAGAGATTGTAATGAAAAACGACTTATTCAGATTATAAAAGTCCATACTGATAATCAACTTGCAGATTTGTTCACCAAAGCTTTTGATGTGGGTAGATTTACATACTTGGTCACCAGTATTGGTCTGATTAAATCTTCTTAAATCGTTTTCTCATAAATATTTTGTAAATTATCTCTGTAATGCTTAAGGATTAGATACTGATAGATGTAATTGATAATAACAGTGTTAGTTATAACTGTTTTGCGTTTTCTCAACTCAACTGATTATCGCTGTTACTATTAAATTACCACTGTATATGTAAACTTTGTTTCCACTGTTAGTTTATTTTTATCACTGTTCGTTTTTAGAATTAACCCTTTGCAGGTTATCACTGTCAGTTAAACGACCATCACTGTTAGTGTAAACAGTTTCCACTGTTTTCACTACTCAGTAATAACTGTCAGTTCCTCTATTAGTGTAACAGTTATCACTGTTAGTATATCAGTTTCCACTGTTTATACTATTCAGTTATAACTGTTCATTATGGCGTTAATTCGATTTCTTTTTGGAAATTTCTTTGTTTTATTTTTGCAGGTTTATTTCATTTTGGTGATATAAAAAAAAATTGTGCTGTTCCTTTTAATAAACTAATTAAGATACTAGTGTTGAGTTATAATTCCTTTGGTCGGGGTTTATTTTCATTAACTAGTTATCACTATTAGTATTATTAACAGTCAAAAAGTGTTCTAAGTGTTCAACTTAATCACTGTTAGTTTAACCCTGAGTTTCCACTATTGATGTTAAATTTGGGGATTTTGTTTTGCAATTAGGTTTTTGAAACTAACAGTATATATACGCCAAACACTTGCACTTTTTCATTATGCTTTCATCATCACTGCTATTGTATTCCTTGCTAACCACTGCTTCATCAATTCTTTTTCTTTTGAATTTCAATCATGGCTTCTTCTTCGTATAAAATTCAACTACCGATTGGCAAAGATCATAATATGATCGCTTTCTTAGTTAAACCGATTACGACCAATGATTATGTTGAAATCATTGATTTCTTGCGCGCTTCACATATTTTCAATGCGTTAACCATTACTTCTCGTATATCACATGAATACATCAATGATTTCTGGGTTAATGCTAAAATCGAGGAAGAAGCGGGCATTCAAAGAATCGTATCAACAGTTGCAGAGCACCAAGTGGTGGTTACAGAGGCTTCTTTATGTTCTTCTCTTCGTCTTGAAGATGAAGGAGGTATTACTTTACTTTCTGATGATGTTTTATATACCAATTTACGCGCAATGGGATATGAGGGTACTTTGGGTGGTTTTGTTTTTCAAAAAACCTTATTTTCATATCAATGGAGATTTTTGATACATACATTATTACACTGTTTATCTTCTAAACGATCATCTTTTGAACAATTCAGTAGTAATGTAGGGTATGCATTAGTCTGTTTAGCTACTGGTCAATGATTTAATTTTTCAAATTTTATTTTTGCTGGTATGCTAAGAAACATAAATCAACCAAAGCTTAAGTTTTTGATGTATCCAAAACATACTAGTCCACTAAGAAAACAAGTGTTTGAGGCTGGGGGTACCATAAGAAAACAAGGGACCAATCTAAAAACATATGTTAGCAAAGCTAAAAGAGCTAGACAACAGGTGTTTGAGGCTCATGCTGCTCAAACATCTCAGACTCATGACAGTGGTCAGGAACAACATGTGGTCCATGAGGAGAGGGGTGACCATTCTGTGAGGGCTACTTCTACTGCTACTAGTCCACTGACAGAGCAGGACAGAAGTAACATCAATAAGACCCAATCAGAGGCAACACCAGAACATGACTCTACTCCTGTAGATGATTTTGGTGGTCCCAGTACCAATAACCAAGGGGAATCTGATGATCATACTATGTATGATGCAACTTTTGATACTTTTGTCAATGATTCACCAAGGGAGTCACATCCTGAAGGTGATGAGGCTAGAACTAACTTGGAATCGATGAAAATGATTGATTATGTTTGGGAAAAGTTCAAGGCAGAAAAGAAAAAGAATAAAGAAAAAGATGTCCAAATAGCAGAACTGGAGGAACGAGTTAGTTCATTGGAAAAGATTGTGGTTAAGGTGTTAAAGAAAGGAAAAGAATATGTTGTGCTTGAAGGTGAAACCCCAAGAGATGCTTTCAAAATGGGGGAGAAAATTTGGAGTAATAAGGGTGATAAGAAAAGACAAGAACAACCAGTGAATGTTGATGATTTAGGTGATGTGTTTAAGGGTCAAAAAGCTCCTGAGACTGATGATTTTTGGAATGTTGGTGATAATCAGGATGATGATGATCAGAATAAAGTACCAACTGGTTCTAATTCTGAACAAATTGATGAGGAAATTGAGATGGAAACACCAACACCTCATGAGACTGAGACTGTGAAAGAAAAATCTGAAGGTAAAAAGAAAGATGATGATAAAGAGCAAGAGAAAGAGAAAGATAAAGAAGATGACTCTGCCAATGCTAAAAAATCAGGAGTAGAAGAGAAAAAGACCGCATCTCCAAAAACTCCACAGACTAAAAGACAGAAATCAATTCCTGTGTTTTCTGTTAGAGCAAAGAAACTCAAGTCTGTAACAGAAAAGGAAACAACAACTTTACCACTTGTTTCAATAAGAGAACCTTCTGCAGCTCCAACTAAAAAGACAGAATTGCCAAAGATTGATCCAAAAGATAAAGGAAAAGGCAAGCTGGAAGAAGAACCCAAGAAGAAAAAGCAGAAATCAATTCCTCCTGAAGCTACAGCACATGATGATGAGTATGAACACAGATTGTTTGCAGAAATAAATGATGATATACTTCAAGAACAATTGGTTGATGTTGAAGTTAAACCTGGGCAATTTGTAAAAATGACTAAAGCTCAAGTTGATCAGTGGGATGAAGAACAGTTGAAAGAATAGAAAAAGGATGACATTGATTTTCTGGTTGAACAAGTAAAGGAAAAGAAAGCTGAAGCAGTTAGACAAACAAGAGCTGCAAAAAGAGCTAAACCTCCTACAAGAGCTCAGCAGAGAAAGAATTTGATTGTAAAGCCGAGAGGAGGATATATTCCTACTTCTAGGCTTAATACTATGTCTCTTGAGACTTTGCAAGGTATTTGGGATAGAGATACGTTTATAAATCCAGAAGCACAGAAGAGAGCAGAAGCTAAACTGAAATTAAAGAAAAGGCAGAGAAAGAAAAGAAAAAGCAAGAAAAGATTGAGAAGGAGTTGGCTCAAGAGGAAGAATGGAAAAGGAAAAGTGCAGAGATCAAGGAGAAGTTGAGACAGGAATATGCATCAATTCCTGATTTACCAAGAAAACAAGTTGATCTAAAAGATGTCATTATGGTGGAACCACTTCAAGTACAACTTCCAACTGATGATTTGCCAGGTATTATTGATTGGTCAATTGAGAAGTATTCAGTTCCATTAAAGTGTGAAAATATAAGGATTGAGAGAGCTGATACTAAGTTATCTTTTTGGAAGTCATTCAGAGAATTGATTAAGGTAATTACAAGAGATGATTTGTTCAGAATGTATGAGATTGGATCAGAAAAGGATTTGAATACAAAGAAATTTGATAATTTGTATGAGATGAGTACATGGATGTGGATATCTATGATGTTTGAACTTGAAAGATTTCCATTTGAATTTAATACATTCAAAAAGGTCAAACAGTGGATTTATCATAATAATTCAGATGTTCATCAGGTTATAGTGGATGACGCTACTATGTTGTGGATGCTTACAGAAATAGAGTATGAGATGAGTTTGAGTTTGCTGAGAAGTTTGAAGAATGCTAGATTGTATGCTCCATTAAACAATGATGCAACAGAAAATTTAGTATATATGATTTTGAATCAGATACATAAGAAGGAAGAATATCAAAGACGTCAAAAGCAAAATCAATGAATGTTTTGAAAGCATCTGCAAGAGCTCAAAGTGAAGAATCAAGAGAAACTTAATACTGTGAGATACAGATTAAGTTTAGATGGAGATTGTTGGGATTTGAAGTTTACTACAACTGTTGGTGAAAAGCTTACAAGGCATTAACACTGTTAGTGTTAATGTTACCACTGTCTTCAGAAGATTAACACTGTTATTGAAGATTTAAGAAAGACAAAGAGTTGCCACTGTTAGTAGTAAAGTGTTATAACTGTTAGCTTGTTTTACAACAGTTATCACTGTTTGTCTGTTTTTGTAATTAGCCGAGTCAAGTGTTCAAGTGTTAACACTGTTTGATAGTATTTACCACTGTTTGTATAGTTGTGGTAGTTAACACTGTTTATGATTAACACAGGTCGGTTAGATAAGTTTGAGTTGTTATGGAAGTTATCTTGTTTCCTTAATTGTAGGAGATTGTAAATAGGACTCTATGCATTATAAATAGAGATCCTAATACCTAGAATAGGTACGTACGATAGAACTCAATTAGCTTCAAGGTGTAAACCCTAATACAACCGTGTATTCGTATTATTAACCATTAATAATATTAAAGCTTTTGGTGATAATTCATGTTATTCAAGTAATTAGTATTCTGCAAGTATTCTTATTATTCTTGGTTGTTATTAAGTCTAATTCCGCAATTCTTAATAATATTCTCAAAGCTTTTACTGAAGATCTATAAGGGATCAATATGCATCTCTGGAAACTTGCAGGTACATTGCATAGCCCAAAAGGCATACGTCGGTAGGCGAATATTCCATAGGGACATGTAAATGTTGTCTTTTCTTGGTCCTTCGGATCGAGAGGTATTTGAAAATAGCCATAGAATCCATCGAGGAAACAATAGAACTCATTTCCTGACAATCTCTCAAGCATCTGATCAATAAACGGAAGAGGGAAATGATCTTTGTGGGTGGCTTCGTTCAGTTTGCGATAGTCAATGCAGACCCTCCAACCGGTCACGGTCCTTGTTGGGTATGTTCGTTTGTAATCACCGTCATACCTCCTTTCTTCGGAACAACCTGCACGGGGCTGACCCATGGAGAATCAGAAATAGGGTATATGTTGGCGAGCCAAACGGTCGTATGAAGATGACGTACGGATCGCAATCGGTATGTTTAAATTTATATTTGTTGGGGTCTAAGTATGACTTACTAATACTGAACCAAAGGCTAGTAGATGGTAAGTATGACCTAGAGTCGTTCTTAAAGAGAAACTGAATTGAAACGTAGGGGATCCAATCAATCTTTCTTTTCTAGTAAAGGTTTTAAAAGAGTGCGTTGGGGGTTTTGGTTCAGTTAACTAAGTAAACTAAATAAAGCGAATAAAATGTAATAATAAATCGGATAATAAAAGTAGTATTTGTTGCGAGTTCGTTAGTTAATAATGTGGGATGATGACTCTTATATGAGGACGATTATCTAAATTGGAAATGTCTAGTAGATTCAATACCCAGTGGTATAACCAATAAGTTCCCTATTAGTCGGTTATTAACTAATATGTCACGAGGAACTAAGGTGTCATGATTCTGATAAGACAGACGCTGCTCAACTCTCCACACTCTCCTGTAAGGGAGTCAGTGACCGTATTATTGAACGTATTCGCTCGTGGGTGAAGGAATAGAGTAGCAGGTCATTAGCAAGTCTAACCGTTCTTAGTACCATACAGATTTCAAATCCATTAAACAACTAACTTAGAATTTATGTTCAGACTTATTCGCCAATTCCTATTAATGAAACTTAAGAATCATAAGCAGGGGAAAACGTTCAGGTTTCTTACATATCTTACTTTTGGTTACGTATTTTAAGGAAAGGATATCAGTGTAACTTAGATTCCAAACTTGCCTTTCTCATTACAATTAACAAATCCCTAGGTTTTTGAAATGATTATTTAGCCTGTAGCCTACCTACTCTAATCTAATCTAAATTAACTAATCTAATTAAAATGCTAATTAAAATGCTAACGGCTTTTATCATAAAGTTAAACCCAGACCATGTCGGAAAATGCTATGGTGATTCACAGTGTATTTAATCGTTTAATCACAGAAGAACTTTCATCTTCGAGAAGTTGACATTCCTTTCTGGACAATTCCTCCCACCAGGAAGTTGGCAATATCAGCATACCAGGGATCGTATGATGATCGAGGTCCCAGGTGCTGCTTTCCGATGTTCATGAGTTGTTCATCTAGAAACTGGTCTTGAATATCTCTTTCTTCAATTTTCTCCAATGCTGGATTTTCTAATCGGCTGAGGTGATCTGCTGCAACATTTTCTGCTCCCTTTAAATCTCTGATTCTATGTCGAATTCTTGTAGAAGCAGAATCCAGTGCAGCAGTCTTGGCTTAGTGTCTTGCTTTTTGAAGAGATACTTAAGAGCTGAATGATATGTATAGACAATAGTTTTGGACAAAATAAGATAGGAACGAAATTTATCAAAAGCAAATACTACCGCTAGCAGCTCCTTCTCATTGGTTGTATAGTTTTCTTGAGCATCTGTGAGAGTTTTGCTGGCGTAGTAAATCGGTTGAAAGTGTCTCTCCTTCCGTTGTCCTAGTACATCTCCAACTGCGAAATCACTGACGTCGCACATGATTTCAAATGGCAAACTCCGATCGGGGGCAACCATGATCGGCGCATGTACGAGTTGTTCCTTTAAGTAGTTAAAAGCTTTAAGACAGTCATCTTTAAAGTCAAACGGAGTATCTTTTTCTAGAAGATGAGTCATAGGTCGAGAAATCTTAGAGAAATCCTTAATAAAGCGATGGTAGAATCCGGCGTGACCTAGAAAACTTCGAATGGCTTTCACAGAAGTAGGTGCTAGAAGTTTCGAGATAGTATCAACTTTAGCTTTATCGACTTCAATTCCTGCTTTAGATATCCGATGTCCTAACACTATTCCTTCCTTCACCATGAAGTGACATTTTCCCCAATTAAGAACGAGGTTTGATTCTCTGCATCGAGCTAGCATCCTGCCTAGGTTGGAAAGACAAGATGTGAAGGAGTCTCTAAAGACCGAGAAATCGTCCATGAATACCTCCATACACTGTTCGATCATTTCAAGGAAAATGGCCACCATGCATCTCTGGAAAGTTGCAGGTGCATTGCATAGCCCAAAAGGCATACGTCGGTAGGCGAATGTTCCATAGGGACATGTGAATGTTGTCTTTTCTTGGTCCTTTGGATCGAGAGGTATTTGAAAATAGCCAGAGAATCCATCGAGGAAACAATAGAACTCATTTCCTGACAATCTCTCAAGCATCTGATCAATAAAGGAAAGAGGGAAATGATTTTTGTGGGTGACTTCGTTCAGTTTGCGATAGTCAATACAGACCCTCCAACCGGTGATGGTCCTTGTTGGGATAAGTTCATTATGTTCGTTTGTAGTCACCGCCATAACTTCTTTCTTCAGAACAACCTGCACTGGGCTGACCCATGGAGAATCAGAAATAGGGTATATGTTGGCAAGCCAAACGGTCGTATGAAGACGATGTATGGATCGCAATCGGTTTGTTTTAAATTTTTATTTGCTGGGGTCTAAGTATGACTTACTTATACTGAACCAAAGGCTAGTAGATGGTAAGTATGACCTAGAGTCATTCTTAAAGAAACTGAATTGAAACGGAGGTGATCCAATCAATCTTTCTTTTCTAGTAAAGGTTTTAAAAGAGTGCGTTGGGGGTTTTGGTTCAGTTAACTAAGTAAACTAAATGAAGCGAATAAAATGTAATAATAAATCAGATAATAAAAGTAGTATTTGTTGCGAGTTCGTTAGCTAATAATGTGGGATGATGACTCTTATAGGAGGACGATTATCTAAATTGGAAATGTCTAGTAGATTCAATACCCAGTGGTATAACCAATAAGTTCTCTATTATTAGATTATCAACTAATATGTCACGAGGAACTAAGGTGTCATGATTCTGATCAGACAGACGCTGCTCAACTCTCCACACTCTCCTGTGAGGGAGTCAGTGACCGTATTATTGAACGTATTCACTCGTGGGGTGAAGGAATAGAGTAGTAGGTCATTAGCAAGTCTAACCATTTTTAATACCATACAGATTTCAAATCCATTAAACAACTAACTTAGAATTTATGTTCGGACTTATTAGCCAATTCCTATTAATGAAACTTAAGAATCATAAGCAAGGGGAAACGTTCAGGTTTCTAACGTATCTTACTTTTGGTTTCGTATTTTAAGGAAAGGATATCAGTGTAACTTAGATTTCAAACTTGCCTTTCTCATTACAATTAACAAATCTCTAGGTTTTCATAAATGATTATTTAGCCTGTAGCCTACCTACTCTAATCTAATCTAAATTAACTAATCTAATTAAAATGCTAATTAAAATGCTAACGGCTTTTTGCATAAAGTTAAACCCAGACCATGTCGGAAAATGCTATGGTGATTCACAGTGTATTTAGTCGTTTAATCGCGGAAGAACTTTCGTCTTCGAGAAGTTGACATTCCTTTCTGGACAATTCCTCCCACCAGGAAGTTGGCAATATCAGCATACCAGGGATCGTATGATGATCGAGGTCCCTGGTGGTGCTTTCCGATGTTCATGAGTTGTTCATCTGGAAACTTGTCTTGAATGTCTCTTTCTTCAAGTTTCTCCAATGCTGGATTTTCTAATCGGCTGAGGTTATCTGCTGCAACGTTTCCTGCTCCCTTTTTATCTCTGATTTCTATGTCGAATTCTTGTAGAAGCAGAATCCAACGCAGCAGTCTTGGCTTAGTGTCTTTCTTTTTGAAGAGATACTTAAGAGCTGAATGATCTGTATAGACAATAGTTTTGGACAAAATAAGATAGGAACAAAATTTATCAAAAGCAAATACTACCGCTAGCAGCTCCTTCTCATTGGTTGTATAGTTTTCTTGAGCGTTTGTGTGAGTTTTGGTGGCACAGTAAACCGGTTGAAAGTGTCTCTCCTTCCGTTGTCCTAGTACAGCTCCAACTGCGAAATCACTGACGTCGCACATGATTTCAAATGGCAAACTCCGATCGGGGGCAACCATGATCGGTGCATGTACAAGCTGTTCCTTCAAGTAGTTAAAAGCTTTAAGATAGTCATCTATAATGTCAAACGGAGTATCTTTTCGAGAAGATGAGTCATAGGTCGAGAAATCTTAGAGAAATCCTTAATAAAGCGACGGTAGAATCCGGCGTGACCTAGAAAACTTCGGATGGCTTTCACAGAAGTAGGTGCTGGAAGTTTCTAGATAGTATCAACTTTAGCTTTATCGACTTCAATTCCTGCTTTAGATATCCGATGTCCTAACACTATTCCTTCCTTTCACCATTAAGTGACATTTTTCCCAATTCTGAACGAGGTTTGATTCTTCGCATCGAGCTAGCATCCTGTCTAGGTTGGAAAGACAAGATGTGAAGGAGTCTCCAAAGACTGAGAAATTGTCCATGAATACCTCCATACACTGTTCGATCATTTCAAGGAAAATGGCCACCATGCATCTCTGGAAAGTTGCAGTTGCATTGCATAGCCCAAAAGGCATACGTCGGTAGCCGAATGTTCCATAGGGACATGTGAATGTTGTCTTTTCTTGGTCCTTCAAATCGAGAGGTATTTGAAAATATCAAGAGAATCCATCGAGGAAACAATAGAACTCATTTCCTGACAATCTCTCCAGAATCTGATCAATAAACGGAAGAGGGAAATGATCTTTGTGGGTGGCTTCGTTCAGTTTGCGATAGTCAATGCAGACCCTCCAACCGGTGATGGTCCTTGTTGGGATAAGTTCATTATGTTCGTTTGTAATCACCGCCATAACTCCTTTCTTCAGAACAACCTGCACGGGGCTGACCCATGGAGAATCAGAAATAGGGTATATGTTGGCGAGCCAAACGATCGTATGAAGACGATGTACGGATCGCAATCGGTATGTTTTATATTTATATTTGCTGGGGTCTAAGTATGACTTACTTATACTGAACCAAAGGCTAGTAGATGGTAAGTATGACCTAGAGTCATTCTTAAAGAGAAACTGAATTGAAACGTAGGGGATCCAATCAATCTTTCTTTTCTAGTAAAGGTTTTAAAAGAGTGCGTTGGGGGTTTTGGTCCAGTTAACTAAGTAAACTAAATAAAGCGAATAAAATGTAATAATAAATCAGATAATAAAAGTAGTATTTGTTGCGAGTTCATTAGCTAATAATGTGGGATGATGACTCTTATAGGAGGACGATTATCTAAATTGGAAATGTCTAGTAGATTCAATACCCAGTGGTATAACCAATAAGTTCCCTATTAGTCGGTTATCAACTAATATATCACGAGGAACTAAGGTGTCATGATTCTGATCAGACAGACGCTGCTCAACTCTCCACACTCTCCTGTGAGGGAGTCAGTGACCGTATTATTGAACGTATTCGCTCGTGGGTGAAGGAATAGAGTAGCAGGTCATTAGCAAGTCTAACCGTTCTTAATACCATAATGATTTCAAATTCATTAAACAACTAACTTAGAATTTATTTTCGGACTTATTAGCCAATTCCTATTAATGAAACTTAAGAATCATAAGCAGGGGAAAACGTTCAGGTTTCTAACGTATCTTACTTTTGGTTTCGTATTTTAAGGAAAGGATATCAGTGTAACTTAGATTCCAAACTTGCCTTTCTCATTACAATTAACAAATCCTTAGGTTTTCATAAATGATTATTTAGCCTGTAGCCTACCTACTCTAATCTAATCTAAATTAACTAATCTAATTAAAATGCTAATTAAAATTCTAACGGCTTTTTGCATAAAGTTAAACCCAGACCATGTCGGAAAATGCTATGGTAATTCACAGTGTATTTAATCGTTTAATCGCGGAAGAACTTTCGTCTTCGAGAAGTTGACATTCCTTTCTGGACAATTCCTCCCACCAGGAAGTTGGCAATATCAGGATACCAGGGATCGTATGATGATCGAGGTCGCTGGTGTTGCTTTCCGATGTTCATGAGTTGTTCATCTGGAAACTGGTCTTGAATGTCTCTTTCTTCAAGTTTCTCCAATGCTGGATTTTCTAATCGGCTGAGGTGATCTGCTGCAACGTTTTCTGCTCCTTTTTTATACCTGATTTCTATGTCGAATTCTTGTAGAAGCAGAATCCAGCGCAGCAGTCTTGGCTTAGTGTCTTGCTTTTTGAAGAGATACTTAAGAGCTGAATGATCTGTATAGACAAAAGTTTTGGACAAAATAAGCTAGGAACGAAATTTATCAAAAGCAAATACTACCGCTAGCAGCTCCTTCTCATTGGTTGTATAGTTTTCTTGAGCGTTTGTGTGAGTTTTGGTGGCACAGTAAACCGGTTGAAAGTGTCTCTCCTTCCGTTGTCCTAGTACAGCTCCAACTGCGAAATCACTGACGTCGCACATGATTTCAAATGGCAAACTCCGATCGGGGGCAACCATGATCGGTGCATGTACAAGCTGTTCCTTCAAGTAGTTAAAAGCTTTAAGACAGTCATCTGTAAAGTCAAACGGAGTATCTTTTTCGAGAAGATGAGTCATAGGTCGAGAAATCTTAGAGAAATCCTTAATAAAGCGACGGAAGAATCCGGCGTGACGTAGAAAACTTCGGATGGCTTTCACAGAAGTAGGTGCTGGAAGTTTCGAGATAGTATCAACTTTAGCTTTATCGACTTCAATTCCTGCTTTAGATATCCGATGTCCTTCACCATGAAGTGACATTTTTCCCAATTCAGAACGAGGTTTGATTCTTCGCATCGAGCTAGCATCCTGTCTAGGTTGGGAAGACCAGATGTGAAGGAGTCTCCAAAGACCGATAAATCTTCCATGAATACCTCCATACACTTTTCGATCATGTCATGGAAAATGGCTACCATGCATCTCTGGAAAGTTGCAGGTGCATTGCATAGCCCAAAAGGCATACGTCGGTAGGCGAATGTTCCATAGGGACATGTGAATGTTGTCTTTTCTTGGTCCTTCGGATCGAGAATTATTTGAAAATAGCCAGAGAATCCATCGAGGAAACAAAAGAACTCGGTTCCTGACAATCTCTCAAGCATCTAATCAATAAACGGAAGAGGGAAATGATCTTTATGGGTGGCTTCGTTCAGTTTGCGATAGTCAATGCAGACCCTCCAACCGGTGACGGTCCTTGTTGGGATAAGTTCATTATGTTCATTTGTAATCACCGTCATACCTCCTTTCTTCGGAACAACCTGCACGGGGCTGACCCATGGACAATCAAAAATAGGGTATATGTTGGCGAGCCAAACGGTCGTATGAAGATGAAGTACGGATCGCAATCAGTTTGTTTTAAATTTATATTTGCTGGGGTATAAGTATGACTTACTAATACTGAACCAAAGGCTAGTAGATGGTAAGTATGACCTAGAGTCGTTCTTAAAGAGAAACTGAATTGAAACGGAGGTGATCCAATCAATCTTTCTTTTCTAGTAAAGGTTTTAAAAGAGTGCGTTGAGGGTTTTGGTTCAGTTAACTAAGTAAGCTAAATAAAGCGAATAAAATGTAATAATAAATCAGATTATAAAAGTAGTATTTGTTGCGAGTTCGTCAGCTAATAATGTGGGATGATGACTCTTATAGGAGGACGATTATCTAAATTGGAAATGTCTAGTAGATTCAATACCCAGTGGTTTAACCAATAAGTTCCCTAATAGTCGGTTATCAACTAATATGTCACGAGGAACTAAGGTGTCATGATTCTGATTAGACAAACGCTGCTCAACTGTCCACACTCTCCTGTGAGGGAGTCAGTGACCATATTATTGAACGTATTCGCTCGTGGGTGAAGGAATAGAGTAGCAGGTCATTAGCAAGTCTAACCGTTCTTAATACCATACAGATTTCAAATCCATTAAACAACTAACTTAGAATTTATGTTCGGACTTATTAGCCAATTCCTATTAATGAAACTTAAGAATCATAAGCTGGGGAAAACGTTCAGGTTTCTTACGTATCTTACTTTTGGTTTCATACTTTAAGGAAAGGATATCAGTGTAACTTAGATTCCAAACTTGCCTTTCTCATTACAATTAACAAATCCCTAGGTTTTCGTAAATGATTATTTAGCCCGTAGCCTACCTACTCTAATCTAATCTAAATTAACTAATCTAATTACAATGCTAATTAAAATGCTAACGGATTTTTGCATAAAGTTAAACCTAGACCATGTCGGAAAATGCTATGGTGATTCACAGTGTATTTAATCGTTTAATCGCGGAAGAACTTTCATCTTCGAGAAGTTGACATTCCTTTCTGGACAATTCCTCCCACCAGGAAGTTGGCAATATCAGCATACCAGGGATCGTATGATGATCGAGGTCCCTGGTGGTGCTTTCTGATGTTCATGAGTTGTTCATCTGGAAACTGGTCTTGAATGTCTCTTTCTTCAAGTTTCTCCAATGCTGGATTTTCTAATCGGCTGAGGTGATCTACTGCAACGTTTTCTTCTCCCTTTTTATCTGTGATTTCTATGTCGAATTCTTGTAGAAGCAGAATCCAGCGCAGCAGTCTTGGCTTAGTGTCTAGCTTTTTGAAGAGATACTTAAGAGTTGAATGATCTGTATAGACAATAGTTTTGGACAAAATAAGATAGGAACGAAATTTATCAAAAGCAAATACTACCGCTAGCAGCTCCTTCTCATTGGTTGTATAGTTTTCTTGAGCGTCTGTGAGAGTTTTGCTGGTGTCGTAAATCGGTTGAAAGTGTCTCTCCTTCCGTTGTCCTAGTACAGCTCCAACTGCGAAATCACTGACATCGCACATGACTTCAAATGGCAAACTCCGATCGGGGGCAACCATGATCGGTGCATGTACGAGCTGTTCCTTCAAGTAGTTAAAAGCTTTAAGATGGTCATCTGTAAAGTCAAACGGAGTATCTTTTTTGAGAAGATGAGTCATAGGTCGAGAAATCTTAGAGAAATCCTTAATAAAGCGACGGTAGAATCCGGCGTGACCTAGAAAACTTCGGATGCCTTTCACGGAAGTAGGTGCTGGAAATTTCGAGATAGTATCAACTTTAGCTTTATCGACTTCAATTCCTACTTTAGATATCCGATGTCCTAACACTATTCATTCCTTCACCATGAAGTGACATTTTTCCCAATTCAGAACGAGGTTTGATTCTTTGCATCGAGCTAACATCCTATCTAGGTTGGGAAGACAAGATGTGAAGGAGTCTCCAAAGACCGAGAAATCGTCGATGAATACCTCCATACACTGTTCGATCATGTCATGGAAAATGGCCACTATGCATCTCTGGAAAGTTACAGGTGCATTGCATAGCCCAAAAGGCATACGTCGGTAGGCGAATGTTCCATAGGGACATGCAAATTTTCCTTTCTCATTACAATTAACAAATCCCTAGGTTTTCGTAAATGATTATTATCCTGTAGCCTACCTACTCTAATCTAATCTAAATTAACTAATCTAATTAAAATGCTAATTAAAATGCTAACGGCTTTTTGCATAAAGTTAAACCCAGACTATGTCAGAAAATGCTATGGTGATTCACAGTGTATTAAATATTTACCGATGTTTGTATTATGAATTTAATTGCTTCGCCAGTTTCACATGATAAGTACATTGTGATCGAAAGTGTACAATACTCATGGCAAGTCTGCATAATCACATTGCATTTTATGATGCTTGCATGACGTTACAGTTAAAAATATAGTTTTTACACAGATAACTATTGACCAAGTATCAAGGTTCACGACTCCTCTTTACAAGGTTACAATCACGTTTGTTAATCGAAAGGAGAATGTAGGTTTTAGGTTTAAAATCATAAGATAAGTCCGTTCATAAAGTTTTCGTTTTATAATGTCGATCCATGATACAACTACCTTCGGTCGTTACTGGCTTCCATACGTATGTACTTTGCTTAAGAGCATTTCCGGCACTATACCGAGTAAACAGTCGAATAGGGGCCGTCATATTATTTCACGACATATTTAAAGTCATCCCACAATTATATATGCTAACTACATCACAACAAATACAATAGTAATCTACTCGCTAATCATGGCACAAACTAATTCTAGCATAATTAAAGCATACATATTTAATTAAGATAGAATATGATAGCAAGAACCCGAATTAAAATGCGAGAAGGAATAGACTTGAATTAATAAGCGTAACTTCAAGCGTACACCAAATATTACAAGATGTTCCCTAGCTTTCGTTCTATTTTAAACAAGCTCCCTAACTAGCCTAATACTAATTTTGAAGTAAGAAAATAGAATGAGAAAGTAAAGAGAGAATTATGCCTAATGCATATGGGACATTTTCAAATGGAAGCCTTGGGGCTCTATTTATAGGTGAAATGTGACTCATGTTAGCATTCCATAGCACACATTAGAAAAAGGGTGAAAGGTGGTGCACCGGGTACGAAAAAGTAGCGAAAGGTGGTGCACCGGGTACACACAAGGACGGAAAAGTGGAAAAGAGACGGGGGAAGGGGAGGCGGTGCCGCCCACCAGCATGCCGGTGGCGGCTGGTGGCTGGCCGGCAGCGGCTGGCTACCACCTGCCCCGGTCCGTCGTCTTTCGCTGCGTTGCTTAAATCGTGCGTAGACTTCTTCGTTATGCGTCCGTTTGTGTTGTTTCTTTTTGCGTTGGATTCATAATTCAAAAACGAATACTTTGATGTAAAGATATCCCAAAAATATGTCTCCTATCTTTAGATATTGCGTACGAATCATTTGGATCTTCCAGCGGACGTAGAATCTTCATTCTTTATCCGTTTTTGTTGATTCTTCTTATGTTGGATTTGTAATTTGAAAACGAACATCTTGGATGAGATGGATGTTGATGATGGTCACTTTTGTCTTGAAATCTCATTTTGATGCCTTGAATCTTCAAACGTGTGTGGAATCTTCATTTTTTCATCCGTTTTGCTTGATTTTTATCGTGCAACCTTGTTTTGACCATCTTGGCATATTATCATTGATTTGTATTGTTTTTGAGTTTAAAATGCCAAGAATTGTTCTAGAATGAGAGAGATATCGGTACTAAATATGACTTTTTACGCGATATCGGTATATCAGGCCAACATCAAGAAGTTTGATAACCTCCTTTTTTACCACGTCTTGAATCTTTGGGTTGACTCTCCTCTGTCTCTGAACTGATGGCTTAAAGTAATTCTCCATTAAAATCTTGTGTGTGCAGTAGTTTGGACTGATCCCTTGTATGTCAGAGATTTTCCAAGCAATTGCCTTTTTATGTGACTTAAGCACTTGGATGAGCTTGGCTTTTTCCTCAGGCTTCAGATCTTTGGATATGATAACTGGTAAGTGTGAAGTTCCTTCGAGAAAAGCATATTCTAGATGAGAGGGAAGTTCCTTCAGTTCCAATTCTGGTGGTTCTTCATTGGAAGGCTTCATTCTTGCAATTTCATCTCTCTTGAGTTCATCAAACTCTGTTTGGAAGTCTGACTCTTCAAGAGGTGAATCTGATGTGTTGGTTGAAGCTATTTCAACCCATTATGTTTTATCAGAGAATGCATCCTTCCTCAGTTCGTATTTGATAGTTGATGATGTGGAAGTTGCATTTTCTCCAGTGATGATGATATCGTTGTCTTTAGTGAGTGCAAACTTCTGAGATTGAGCTGATGAAGAATTGCTTATGGTGATTTCTGGATTTGATCTTTGTGGTTCAAGTGGTGAAAACATTGATTCCATTTCCTTGAGCATCCCTTGAACTTCTTTCCTTGATAGAGATGAATCATGTACTTCAGGAGTCGGGTTCCTTCTTAGAAGAGTGACTGGTGTGCCTTGCCCAAGCAGAGCAGTCATAATAGTTTTGAACTGTGGGCTAGAATTCTTTAAAGGACATATAACTTCTCTTGATGCGGTGGAAGAATCTGAGAGAGCAGAGCAAAATCCCGTGCCTTCTTCACACAGTTTCCTTGTTGTGATGGTGGTGTTGTGGTTGATGCTGCTTACCGTGAGAATTTCCTCCAAATGTTCTTCAATTATTTACTGCAAAGAATCTACAAGACCAAGATCTTCTCCCATATAATGTTTCATTAGTTTATCAACATTGAAGGTGACTTCCTCAGTTCCAACTCGAAGTTTTAAAGATTTTTTATTAACGTCAATGATGGCCTTGGCAGTGTATAGGAAAGGTCTGCCAAGGATGAGTGGAACATGGGCGTCTTCTTCAATATCCATAACAACAAAATCAACAGGAAAGACGAATTTATCAACACGGACCATAATATCTTCAGCAATTCCTCGAGGGAGTTTAACTGATCTATCGGCTAACTGGATGGTCATTCGAGTTGGTAATAGTTCGCTTAATCCTAATTTCCTAAAAAGAAAGTATGGCATAAGGTTTACACTAGCTCCTAAGTCAGCTAAGGCGTTACTTATTTGAACATCCTGAAGATAACAAGGAATAGTGAAACGGCCAGTGTCTCCTAGCTTTGGGGGTAGTCCTTGTTTCATAATTAATGAACATTCTGCATCTAAGGGTAAGTTAACTGTTTTTTTAAGTTTTTCTTTATTGGATAAGAGTTCCTTAAAGAATTTGGCACAACTAGGCATTTCAACTAAAGCATCTAAAAGTCTAACATTTAAATGTAAGCTTTTGAACATTTCTAGATATTTTCCAAATTGAGCTTCTTGTTTGTCTTTCTTAGGCCTACCAGGGAAAGGTATACGCGTAGGTCTGATATCTTTTGGGGCTTTAGAAGGTTCTGGTTCAGGAGAAGTGATGGGGGTGTCATCTTGAACTGAATCAGTAGGCAGAGAAGTAGAAGGTTCAGTTGTAGGAATATCTATGGATTTCTCATTTTTAGTCTCTTTTCCTCCTCTAGTGACCACAAGGATGTCATGATGCTCATAGGATGAGTGATAGACAGAGTTGTAGATCGCTTCTTCCCTTTGCTTCTCCTCAACTTTTAAAAACAACTTTTTAACATTATCCTCCATGTTTTTTAATTAAATCGTTTGAAATTCTAGTCAAATAATCAATTTGGTTTTGAAAATCAATAATTTTTCTATTGACATTATTTTGTTCAACAATGAAGTTTTTGAAATTTCGTTGTTTAGACGAGAAGTCAATGGGGAAAGAGTAGAGAGAATTAAAGATTGAGAAGTGGGTTGTGTGGTAAACCGCTGAATGAAAGGTTTTAAATGAAGAGAGTGATTAGGGTTTCCACTGGTTGTAAGAATTTCTTCGTTGGCCCTTCGGCTTGAGAGGAACTTTTGAGGTATCTTCTTTAGCTTAGGGTTTGATGATTCTTGCAAATCCTTGACAATTTGAGTGATAGAATCGAGTTGAGATCTTAATTTGTCTAAGATTTGGTTACAAGTACTCCTTCCTTCTGAAGTAGATTCATCTGACTCCAAGTTATGCTGATGTGTTGCAATCGTCTCGATCTATTTTCAAGCTTTGTTAGAGGTATGTAGCATGAAATTTCCGGATGAAGCAGGGTTGAGGGTTTGTTTGTGTTGAGGATCTAAACTGTTGTAAAATGTATAGACCAGATTCGTTTCATCCAACTGATGCATCTGACATCTTCCAATTAACTTCTTGTATCGTTCCTAAGCAGTGCTTAATGATTCATTAACTCCTTGATGGAAGTTAGTGATATCGTTTTTAAGCTTGGTTTGCAGGGAAGGAGGGAAGTACTTAGCCAGAAACTTAGTAGCCATCTCCTCCCATGTATGAATCGAATTGGGTTCGAATTCATAATTGATGAGTGGCTTAATTGATGAGGCGAGAGTGATACGGTTCGACATAGCTTGTTGGTAGAAAGTAGGGTTTTGGAAAGGAAGGGTTTAAACTAATCTAAAGACGGAAAAAGATAAAATTAACCTAAGGATAGAAAAGGAACTTTCGAATGATATTGATCTTCCGAAAGGATCGCTAAATAACTAAGATAACTAAATTCCTAAAATCGGTCGTTGTAGTCCCCGGTAGCGGCGCCAAAAACCTGATCGCCTCCCAACTGTCGGTCAAGGAATTGCTTCCTTGTTGTTGCTGACTGTCCAGTCGGGTTGCAGATCAGAGGGTTTTAAAAATTTATATTTTGTTGAAAAGCCTAAGTTACACCACTACTTGTATAAGCGGTAGGTATGACTCAAGTGTCGTTCTTAAACCACAACGGGCATGGGATCTTAGGAGGATTAATTATCTTTGGTAATTTAGCTGAGATTAAAACTTTTTTGAGGGGTTTTGTTTTCTATTCTACTTAAACTAAAATAACAGAAAAGTAAATGAGGAGTGTAATCGCTGAGAGATCTATCGATTACGTGAATGTTTGCTATGATGTCAGTATATGCTATTTAGGGGTAATTATGAGGGTTAAGGCTCTAACTATAATGAATCCTAGCAGAGCTGATTTGGGGTCTCTGAACGATGTTCAACATAGTACTGTACCTACGGCCTTTTCGTGGCTTCCACGCATTTGTACTTCACCAGAGGTGGTTCCAGCGTTATACCAAGTACTGAGCCGTTTTACGGTATTTCCGATGCCTCGCCCAGAGATCCCGTATCATTACTGTATATGTCCTAATGGGACATAAATCCTATCCTATTACTTATCTAACGTAGAATTGTCCACAATCAAATAAATAACATGTCACATGGATAACAGATATGGAGTGTAAGCTACACCGGAAGTTCTCCCAAATGTAGTACCAATTTAACCAACAACTAACCTCGAATCCTATTCCCCAGTCTCGGTCGTATGAGACATCCGTATCGTGGCACGAATTGTTGAATAAAAAATAAAGTGAACATGAGTGACCTCGCGGAATAAGTTGGCAGAGTCTGTCTAACGATCGGTTAAATTGTTCGACATTATTTCATATAGATCATTGTAATTATTCTAGCATATTAAACTGTCGTATGTAATTATTCTATGTTTGAAAACCTAATCATAAACCCAACAACCGCAGTGGATAAACAGATACTAGCATGTAAACCCTAGAGCAACAATCAAACAAGAACATGCAGTAGTGTAACATGGATAAATATCATTTTATTTCAGGCAGAGTTTCTGGATAAATGTTTAAGTCACGGATGCTCCGAAAGTTCTCTCAAAAGCATCTGATATATGGGATTAATTCTAATTTAACTCTAATCCTATGCTCTGTGTCTCCTCTGATTTATTTCAATCAGGAGAACAGCGGCCATGCCGAGTTCATCGAATCATTCAGACACAGAATAGTTGAGGGACCTGTTTCTACAATTGGCCGGATTATATCAATAGGTTTCGAACCACAGCATAAGTTGGATAAATAAAACATTAGACAATTAATTCATAAATTCAAACATATCCTAATTTCATACCAGCAGAGTAACAGCATTGTCTAAAGCATAACTACCCTAGCATAACATTTATCATAGCAAACACAGATTTGTCTAGCCTAACATAGCAATTATCATAGCATGCATTCTTAAATAATCATGAAAATAGCACAACATATTTAAAAATAACAAGAAAGGATTATATAATAGAACATGTTAGGCGTTACAACAAATCTACGCAACCGTAGTCTCGGAGCGACTCCGTACAAAGCTCGTAAGCTTGCTACTCTACTCCTACTAGCTAATTAACTAATACTATTCTAGAGAGAGTAAATGAGAGATTTTGATGGATGAGGGATTTTGAAATGAGGAGGTTAAGCCTCTATTTATAGGCTTTAAGAACTAAATTTACATACAGCACCCCTCACCCGTATTTTACACTGAAATACACCCTCGAGGTATGAAATTCGAAACCTACAGGGGTGTATTCGACACCAAATAGGGCATATTCAGTAGCAAATATGGCGTATTCGGTAGCAAACATGGTGTATCCAACACCAAAGAAGGGGTATACCACCCTAAAAGGGGGGTATACCACCCCTTAGATGGGGTATACGGCCATAAAGGGGGCGTATACGGCCTTCTAGGGGTGTTATACGGCCCCTATGGGGGTGGTGTACCCTAGGTCTTGTTCTTGTGTGCTGGATCGTAAGTCTTGTGCACTGGTCGTAGTTCTTGTGATCTTCGGTTGGCTCTAACTTCTTCGTTACTTGTCAGATTCAAACAATTCTTGTGCCCACGGTTTTGTATTTTCCTGAAGATCAATATGACATAAATTAGGCCAGTTTAGCTTAATTATACGTCAGAATCGCAAGTGGATCATTTTAGCTCTGATTTGTTCGTTATTTGAGCATTTGAAGTGATTTTTCGAAAGGAAGTCTAAGTTTTGGTTCATTTTACATTTTTAGCATAAAACATTAATTATCTGATGTTTATTAAAAGATTTGACCCAAAATGAGCTTGAAAAGGTGCACAAAAATGTGACTTTTTGTGTCAAATCACACTCGTAGGAGGCACTCAGTTGAGTTTCCTTAATTGGACCTGACACTCAAGTTAAGCTCAGACTATATGCTCATGGCTGTATAACTTTTATTTTGCTTAATTGCATTTTAAATTCAATTAAATCTTGCGGTTCATACAAATCTGTGTTGACATACAAACCTGTGAGCTCACCAGCGTTTCGCTGACCCATTTTAGCATGTATCACAGGTACTCAGCAGTAGGTTGGCTGCCCAATCAGGAATCATTAGCTCGAGTCTGTATTCAAACAAATCGGAGATTTAATTGCATTATTATATTTTGTATAGATTAATTATGTAATGTAAATCTCTCAATTTCAAGGAACTGAGCTAATGTAAACAACATTTTGATGTAAACTTTAGTTTTATCAATACAATGTAAAACGACGCATTTAGTGGTCGTTCATAATATCTTTGTGCTTGTGATTATTGATTAGTCGTGCCCCGGCCCGATTCGCTTCCACAACCCGAAATTGGGGGTGCGACAAGTACGAATGTTCACTTTTTTCATTTTTAGTAGTTAAATATTTGATTTCGTGACTAACTTAGTTCAACGTTTATACATTTATAGTTTGTACCTAATGGAAAAGCTTTATGTTTACTGTTAAAATGATCAACGTGTTGAATATATAATAAATATTCAAAAAATGAGTGTGTATTTGTGTTTTGATATTTATATTTTAAGTGATTGGTAAATACAACTGGTTAATTTGGTTAACCGTATAACCGAACCGGAAAAACCGGTTAACCGATTACCGGTTAATAGAACTTTTCGGTTTCGGTTTAGGTTCAAGAAAATGATGAACCGGGATCCGGTTAGCCGGTCTTCGATTAATCGATCATCTGGTTAACCGTCCATGAACACCCCTAGCTTTAGGTATCATTATTATGACTTAAGACCAAAATGGTTTTAAATGCAATCAATCCGTAGCTGATAGTCAAGGCCGTGTAATTATACTTGAGCTGATATTATTGACTGTGCAGCTTGTGTTAAACTTCGCACCCCCAAATTCGGGTTCGGAAGCGAATCGGGTCGGGACGTGACTAATCAATAATCACAGCTCAAAGATATAACGAACGACTCTATGTGCGTCGTTTTACAACTTATATTAATAAAATCAAAGTTTACATCAAAATATAGTTTACATTTGCTCAGTTCCTGGATTGAGAGATTTACATACATAATTAATATAATCAAAATATAATAATGCAGCTAAATCTCTGAATGTTTTGCATGATGACTGGAGCTAATGATATCCTGAATGGCAGTCCAACCTACTGCTGAGTACCTGTGATACATGCTAAAATGGGTCAGCGAAATGTTGGTGAGCTCACAGGTTTGTATGTCAACACATATATCGTATGAACTGCAAGATTTAATTGAATTTAAATTGCAATTAATCAAAATAAAAGTTTTACAGCTATGAGCACATAGTCTGAGCTTAACTCGAGGTGTCAGGTCCACATTTAAGGAATCCTGATCGAGGTGCCTCCCACGAGTGCCTAATCTACACTCGTCTGAACAAATATTAGTACATCCTGTTACCCAGTAAGTGCATGCTAACCCGGACGAGGAGGGTCAATCCTATATGGTACCATATACTAATATTCACGCTACAACGTATTACCAAACTATGCTGAGGAGGGCTTTAAAAGATTAGTGAGATAAATCATGTAGTAGTTATTTGTTTTCGTTCTTACGTTCATATAGTTAAAATAAAACGAGCAATACAGGAGTAATTTCTGGAGTATCATTACTCCTCCTGGAGTTTTGTGGTGAATCCCGAGTAGCCAGGGCTTCGGCCACAGCTCGGGAAACGATGGCAGCAATTTCAGCATCACTGTAACTTTTCTTCTTTGGCGGCATGATTCTTCAAGAGAGAAATAAAAGGTACATGAGAGGTGGTACCAGAATAATAAGCACGAAATATGTACATATATAAAAGTGGTAATATACAACATCACATGGTAAAATCACAATGTAGAAATAACGGAAGAAATTGTCAATTCATAATACGAAGTTGAATGATTACAGACAATTTCTAGTTAGGAGTTTCAAAAGTCACAGACTTAGAAGTTTTACAAAAGTGTCGGGAATTATTACCTTTGTAGTTGCTCGTCTAACTAGAATGTCCAAATGACTACGATTTGGTTGATTAATCTTGAGTTTTGAAAATGTGTACGGGCCGTTGGTGATTTGTTTGTAATAATAATCCCACATTATTATTTTGATTTTCGAAAGGTGTTATACTTAAAAGTATTTATAAACTTTAGCTGACGGGGGTCCGGGGGCAGCGCCCCTGGTTAGCGGGGTCCCATGGGTGGCAACCCCTGGCGGGGTCCAAGGGGCTGGCCCCTGGTTGGGGTCGAGATGCCAAGTCAGCTCAAAAAAATTTTATTTCTACTATATTGCTTTGGTGAAAAACGCATCTGGACTTGAATTTGGGTGAAATCAAGTGATAAAATTTTTGGTCTTGACACTTAGTAAAATCTGTGTTTTCTTGGTTCTGTTTCATGCGACATAGTGGGTGACATAATTCTTGTGTCGCTAGATACGACATAGTCTTTTGTTTCGCAGATCATGTCTGCGACATAAGTCTTTGTGTCGCTAAGTGCGACATCCGCAATTTAGTGCGACATAAGGTGTTGTGTCGCTATGTGCGACTGGAATGAGTTCTGCGACACAATCACTTGTGTCGCTATATGCGACATAAGTAAGGGTTTTGCGATATAAGGCCTTGTGTCACAGGTGGCCTGGAGCCTCTGCGACACAACGAGCTGTTGGCCGGAAAATGAGCCGAAAAGGTGTTTTCCGGTTTTCGTTTGACTTGAAACTTTTACCCAACCCATATTTGGACATTATAAGCTTAAGTAACCCATAAACAAGTGAAAATAATGGAAATTGGAGTGTTTCGGGTTTTGTCGGAAACTTACAAACTTAACGCGGGAGAAATTCGAAAAGATGGAAATGTAGATCTTGACTCCGTGAACGTTTTCTTCCAAACGCGCTAGATGAATTAATGTTGTTTGGTGGTGTTATTTGATAGATTTTGATGATGGTGGTGTGATGGGTGTTTAGAGAGAAAAAGAAGAGAGGAGAGAGAGATGGTGAATGTGAAATGAGGGAAATGGGGGGAGGGAGGGCAGATTTTTGGGGGAAAAGGGGGAGGGAAAACTCCCAAATTTTAATCCCCGCGTTTACGCTCTGTGCGGTGTTCGTTTTCCCGATCGTTTAAACGTTAAATAATTATTTTATACGTTTAAATATATGTTTTAAAATACGAATGTTTATTCAATATTTTTGTTGAAGTATTTTACCAAATACTTAATAACTTAAATGGTTTCGTTTGTTTGAGTGTTTAACATTTTAATCGCGTGGACGTTTATTTTTACTATACGAACTAATTACGAAATATTATCAAAATAATATTTTGGATATATTGTTTGTACTAAATAATATTACATTATTTAATAAAATTGTTCACCAACGTCCGTATAAATTGAATCGAATTACATTCGATTTGGGTCGCGTACGATTTAATCAAATCACATAATTGTATATATTCATCAATATACATTTCGATACATTAATTAGCCTAATACAAAACTAATTACATGTATTAATAATTGATTAGGCACTAATCACTAGTCCTAATTTGACGGGTGTCACAGGTATGGAAGTTATAAACGAACGTAAGCTTAGAGTTTCCCTCTAGACGTCGCTAAAATAAAATGATATATATTGATTGTTAACGATAGCGTAAGGGTTGTAGTTAATAAATTAATATATTTTAATTTGAATATCAGTATTAATAGGTGTCTAAAAGTTTTAGTTATTAATATCAATTTTGAACTTTTTATAAATAATATTTTGTTTTGTCCTTTTGTGATTAAAAAAAAAATAGTATTAATGATAAAGACTTTTTAAATTAAATATAAAACCAAAGTTACGTATAGTATGTTGTTTGTCCTTTTTTGATTTAAAAAAGTTTAGTATTAATGATAAATTATATGAGTATTTATGTTATTTACCTTACAAGAGTTTTAAATAAACATTTTCTTCAAAATACATTAATCTCCAAAATTGTTATACGTGATATGACCAAAAAAGTTGAAGTTTAACTTTGGTGGCTAAATTTGAGATATTTATTTACTCCTTAGTACTATATATATTATTACTTAATATCACTTTCCAAACAATTAGAGCCACTCCATCATGGGTGGTTGGGTTGTTTTTAATTAGTTTAAGTCTTAAGTCACCATCAACTATTTGTAATATTTCTAGCATCTTGCTAGTGTTTTATATAATCCTTTTGCCGTTAAAATTATTTTTATAGAACTTTACATTCATCATAATAACCCTTGATCTTGTATTATTATCATTATGATTATTAATTTAAATATTACACTAATTTAACTAACAACGCATGTTCGTACTAAAATTTTTATGCTTGCAATATTAAATCTTTTGTATGCATGCATCGAAAATCACATATAATATTAATTCAACAATGTATGTTCATACGAAATGGTGCCAAATTCATACATTTAAGCATATAAATTAACAAACTTAAGATACTACTAATTAGCCTTTTATAATTTGATCTGTCTGTGAATAATAACATATTTTGCTTATTGTCTCCAAAAACTTAAAGTTGGCAAGTATTTCTTTACTTTGAAAAACTTATATGAGAATGAATGCGTATTTCATATTTTTAGTCTAAAAGGATTTAATTGACTTTTTGTTTTTAAAATTGTTAATCATTAAACAAACTTTTAATTCTTAACATATATATCATTATAAGTTTTTATGAATGTAAGGTTACTATGAGTTAACATGTACATTGTTATAATTTTTAAAAAAATACATCAAACATGATATAAAATATGGGTATTTCTCGATAGTAATCGCAGACGATAAAATAATCTATTATTATCATCATCTCTATAACAATTACATATGACATACAAATATAATTTAGTGATATTAGATATATCCCGTCGCAATGCGAGGGCATTTCATATCTTATGATCATCATTTAACTATTATCATTATTCGAACAATCAATTATAACCCTCAAAAGTCTACTCTTCCAATAAGTCAACCAATATTGCATTGACATATATATATATATATAACAAATCTAGCTACAATTCTCATCACATTACTATCACCATATATGGCG
Organism: Pseudognaphalium luteoalbum; assembly: GCA_963422505.1. Taxonomy (NCBI): domain Eukaryota; kingdom Viridiplantae; phylum Streptophyta; class Magnoliopsida; order Asterales; family Asteraceae; genus Pseudognaphalium; species Pseudognaphalium luteoalbum. The sequence continues at coordinate 131,845,761 of OY730192.1, read as the reverse complement.
GGACATTTGAAGTTGTGGTTTCTTCTATTAGCTATACTCACATCATCCGTTTCCGGCCAATGTAAGCAATTCTTAGCTATTTGTATTCTTTTGTTGATCCGCATTAGATATTTAATATTAATTTGTCAATCCAAAATGTTATATATGCAAATTAGGTGAGGTCCCGCGACAATGCGGAGTTTCGACATTTGATTATATAAATTGTGTAACTAAAAAGTTAAGTTAAATGAAATTGTACCATGAACCGGTTTTTTAATGTATATAATAGAACAATATTATTATGGTTGAGTTACGATTTTAATGTATTCATGATATTACGGTTGTTTGGCTAAATGAATGACCCAGTTTTTAGTTTCATAATGTTGATAAAAAAATTCATGTAATTAATCAATATAGATAAATATTTCAAATACGATTGGTTTATTTATAAATTACCACTTGAAATGTCATGATATTTAAATTATAAGGACTAAAAAATAGAGAAGTATTGGAAGTGTCAATTACAATAGTTGTGGGTACACATTATAAAAATTGGAAAAAAATGAAGGAAATAATTTTGACGGTAGGATCTTTGGGGATCGAATAAATCTAAGGTTCAGATTGCTCCATTGTATTATGTTATATATATATATATATATATATATATATATATATATATATATATATATATATATATATATAAAGAATAAAGATTGGCCATATTAATTTAATATGGAATTTTGAAAACAAGACCGTTATTATGTATCGTCTCTTTAGTTTTATTTTTGTATTTGGTGATTTAAGATAAAACAAAATTGTTTGTAGTTTTGGTGCGTGAAACTTTACACGTTTTCTATATGGTGTGTGTCCAATTACGAAATTTTCATATTATACGTATTCGATAATATGGAATCAATAATTAGCTGATTAATCATTTTAATTAGTTTAGTATATAAAGAATCAAAATTTGTTCATAGTCTTATTAATAAACTAATTCAATATCATTGCCTTAGTGTGTTAATCCAAATTATCATTTCCACGATTAACACTCACCACATGCATGCTATGCACCACGAGGATATTTGTGTCATTAAAAAATAAAGAAAAGAGTAAAGTATTGAAGGAGAAGAGAGCAAAATGATAAAAACAATGTTTTATTGTGGGGTTTATCACTTTATTCTTTTGTTATGTATTAAACTTTACACTTTTTACTATTGTATGAGATATACTTTCATTTGTTATATTGTATGTATTGAACTTGTAAAAATTGTTTATTGTATGTACGTTTTCCTTTTTTTCATTGACAAAAACAAAAAATTTCATATTTTGGCCTTACTCAAAAAGGAAAATTTATATACAGTAGATGATATTTACAAGTTCGCTACATATAATGAAAGTTTTCAAAGTTCGACTCATACAATAGTAAAATGTGTAAAGTTTAATACATATCGAAACAATTGAGAACATATAATTCTTGAAACATGACGGCTAATATATTTTCTAGAAACGCGTAGACGATTTAAATAATCAATTGTATCTTTTGCATGAATGTTTGTAAGATTGTGGTGTTTTGAATATTTTAAAGTGTTAAAAATAACGGATGTTTACCTGGATAGCCCAGCATGTAAAGCTATGTTTAGAAAAATCCTTTATTTATTTACTTATTTATTGTTGTTAAGAAAACACTAATCCAAATTATGATTATTTTCATAATTTAGTTTAGTTTCATGCTTGTATATTAACATAAAAGTTGGTTTCATTATGATTTTAGTTGTTGCGAGTATAAACTGTGGTGCATCTCAAGTGCTATTAGATCTGAACTTGATAACTTGGAGTACAGATGAGACTCTGATCTCAACTGGTATTTCTCGAGTAGTTCAGCCTAGTAACTCGATATCATCGGTGTTGGACACTCTCAGGGTTTTCACTACTAGTCGAAAAAAGAATTGTTATTCAATACCCGTTACAAATGGCATAAAAGTCCTAGTTCGAGCAAGTTTCAACTACGGAAATTATGATGGATTGTCAAGTCCTCCAACGTTTGATCTTCACTTCGATGGAAACTATTGGGCCACTGTTGAGACTACTATTAGTGGGGTAATGAGGTATGAAATCACTTATGTCACAAAAGGAGATTTGATTAGCGTCTGTGTGGCTCAAACAAAGCCCGGCCAATTCCCATTTATGTCGGCTCTTGAAGTTCGTGAACTCGACTCGGATTTTTATAGCGAAGTCGACAAGAACAGAGCTTTGTTCTTGAGACGTAGGGAATCCTATGGTGCGAGTCAAACCTTAAGGTGTGTTATTGATCTTTGAAAAAATCAAACTTAATTAGTTGCATAACGTTATTTAAATAATTCAGTTCTATTATGTTCAATGGTCTACTTATCTGTTAGACAACAATATATATCATCGAAATGTATAAGACGACCCGTATATTCAAGAAAGTTTTGCGTAGCAACCAGTTACCACCTCCCCACCCCGCGGTTGCCGCAATGCGTTCAAGTTTCACCGCTGGTAGTACTTTAACAAATACCCACCAATAATGTTTTTAATATCTACAAAATCAACAACGCCTTATAGCTGTCATTTTGTTGTTATTATCCTTTTCTTATTTGAACAACATTAATCTTTCAGGTACCCATCCGATGATTATGACCGAATATGGCGATACTCTGTAGACTCAACAGCAAAGACAGTCACAAACGATGCATCTTTTGTTTACACAACAGCTGCACCCAATAAACCCCCTTCAGGTATTTTTGAAAACGCGATGACAGTAACAAACACGTCCACTAGTTTGTTTTTGGGCACAGTTACTCCTTTGGACGCTCCAATCTACGCAATAATGTACTTCTCTGAAGTTTCCGACCTCAGTTCTCTTCTAACAAGGTCATTTATGATTTATGAGGCGTCACCCCCACAGGCAAGTCGTTGGTTGTCATCCGCAATTACACCCATCTATGGAGAAGTGGTGGAACACAGTCTTTACAATTATACAGTCGATGCCACTACAAACGTTTATCTATATGCTACTACTGATTCTGATCTCCCACCGCTAATTAACGCAATTGAGGTGTTTTACATTACGGATGTTTTAACTGATGGTACCAATGGTAAAGATGGTAAGCGGTAGATATATTACTACTTAATCTCTTTTACTTTGGATTTGATTTGTGATTTCACTGTCAGTTGTTTTCTTGATTTGGTTTGTTTTATGATGTTAAAAACAGTCAAGGCTTTAGCTTTATTACAAAAAACATTCGACGTATTAGGAGGTTGGAGCGGTGACCCCTGCCTTCCAGCACCGTACTCTTGGGACTGGATTGATTGCAGTAACGATGCCGTGCCTCGTGTGACTGCATTGTAAACGATTTAAACTTCACACGGTTCTTGTTAAAAGAAAAAATGAAAGAAATATAAGAAATTCTGAATATTCTTTTTGAAATTTGCAGGCATCTTGATAGCTTCGATCTTTCGGGTTCACTTCCAGACATTAGCTCCATGGATGCTCTTCAGATAATGTGAATTTATTTAACAATAATATTATAGAAACTTTTAGTGGTAATTTATTGTTAATTTTTCATTATCTATTATATATTTCTTTTGATTTCAGTGATCTGCACAACAATAGTCTCACAGGAACTATTCCTAGTTTCCTTGGCACCATGCCTAATCTCCAGCAATTGTAAGTATATTAACAATAAACAGTTTAATCTTTCATTTTTGATAATATCATTAAAAATATTTTTCGATTTTCGTGATTCTTATCATGTAGGAACCTGGCAGATAACAAGTTTAGTGGATCCATACCCACTTCATTATCAAAGAACAACAAACTGAAACTAACGTAAGTTGATTTTTATCTTCTTATATTGGGTTAATTAAGTGCTTCTAAATTTAGTTAACTAATTCGGTATGATGTAACTATTTAGGCGTATCCATTATATGTATGAAACCTTTTTTTTTTTAACAGTAGAATATATAAATATATAAAAAAAATCCCTAGCAAGAAGCTAGAGACTAAAGAAATAAAAATCCAGAATTACAACAAAACCAAATTCTAGAAACAACCCGGAAACCTTAACTGCAAGAATTGTAAAAAGGGTGAAAAAACTCATTCCAATTACAGCAAACCAAGACATGAGAAAAACCCTCACCGACAGAGGTCGTGTCACCGGTTTTCACTCTGTGGTGTTTTTTATACAAACTCATACTGGTCCCGGGGGCACTTAACACAAAATGACCAAAAGAAATACCAATGACAAGGAACGAAAAGCACCACCAACTAACGAGAAGGATCGCTTCAGAGCATCCGACATCCAAACAATGACTCTACCCCAAACAATTTAAGAGTGGGTTTTTGAGCCACTCATCCCAAGATAATTTCATCTTCTTAACCCTGTTAGAGAACCACAAGTAAGAGTAGCTAACAATAGAATCAAAAAGCACTATCTCTCGTTTTTTTGTGGGATTAAAAATCGCATCATTCCTAAAACGCCAAAGTTCCCACCAAGTAGCATACACGATAGTGGAAATAATGACCTGGGCCCGGGTCGACTTGATAGAAGCATCCACATGATCTAATAGATCAAGAGGATCATAATCAGAAGGAAAAGAAGTATTAAGCCATTTACTTATCGAGAACCAAACCTTTTTAGCAACCCGACAATCTACTAGAGTATGATACAAAGTTTCGATACCATTACCACATATGGGACACGCAATAGAATTAACATCAATACCTCTCAACCATAGATTACATCTAGTTGGGAGACGGTCATGCAAAATTCTCCAAACATGAAGGTTCACCTTTTTGGGACCAACTTTGTTCCATCTAGTAGATCGGTAATATGTTGGGAGGGATAAATGATCAATGTGTTTTCGAACCCCATTGACCGAGAAATCATTCATAGATGCACATAACCATCTCCAAGAATCTGGAATATCAACAATAGTAACATGAGAAATCTGCTCCTGCATCCTTTTAAATTGATCCTCTTCTAAACCTCCTCTTAAAGGGCGTCGCCAAGATCCAAAAAAACTTGATCCATTCCATCTTTCAGCTACCGTAACCTATTTACAATTTTCAAGATAAAATAAACGAGGAAATTGATTAGCAAGTGGCTCATCATCAATCCAATTATCGAGCCAAAACGAAGTAGTATTTCCATCACCAATCTTCTTATAAATCGAGGCAATAGGGACTTTATTTTCAGCACCAAGTTTTAGGATAGTAGCAAGTACTTTGTGCCAAGGGCCCGATCTCTTAATAAGATTCCCATTCGAGATGTACATTTTACCATATAGCTGATCAATAACGCGCACCCACAGTGATCCCGATTGATTAACATATCTCCATCTCCATTTGTACAATAGCGCCATGTTGAAAGCACTTAAACTCCCAAAACCAAGACCCCCTTTTTCTTTACTAGCAATAACCAAGTTCCACTTAGTCCAATGAATCTTCACATCATTTTTATCTGCTCCCTAGAAGAATTTTGCACGAATAGACTCAAGAGTCTTGCGAACTTTAACCGACATAGCAAACATCGATAAGTAATAGGTGGGAAGAGCGCCCAGAACCGAGCTTAATAACGTGGCTCGGCCCCCAATAGAAAGAAATTTAGATTTCCAATTAGATAACCTTTTAGAGAATTTATCTATAATCGGTTTCCAAGAAGATGTCAAGTTCATATTAGCGCCTATAGAAATACCGAGATAAATAAAAGGCAGACGTTCCCCTTTGCATCCTGCCAACGCAGCAATGTTTTTAACCTCCTGATCCTTTATCCCAATTCCATAAAGCTTAGACTTTGTGACACTAATTTGGAGCCCAGAAACAAGATAAAAACACTGAAATATAATCATCGCATTCACAAAATTTTCTCACAACCATTCTCCCAAAATAACATCATCAGCATAAATCAAGTGAGAGAGACAAATGTTACCAATATTAATACTTGTGAACCTATTAGCCTCAATCGCCTCTTCCATAATAACAAGAAAGCCTTCCATGGCAATAATAAACAAAAAAGGAGCAAGAGGATCTCCTTGTCTCAAACCTCTACCCAAAAAAACTCCTTTGTCGGTGAGTCATTAACAAGGATAGAAGTTCTAATCGATTCCAGGCAAGCTTTGATCCAATTCCGAAATTTAATACCAAAACCCATAATAGAATAAAGGTACTCCCAGTTTAAAGAATCATATGCCTTAGCGATATCAACCTTGAAAATCATAGTCTGCTTCTTTTTGCGTTTAAAAGAATGAACAATTTCATTCAGAATCATAGGACCATCAATGATTTGTCTGTTCTTAATAAATGCAGATTGAACATGATCAATGATATCATTCATTATAAGAGAGATCCGGTTCGCCAATATTTTTGCAATAATCTTGTACACAACCCCAATGAGACTAATAGGGCGAAAGTCATTAACCATCATAGGGGAGTCATATTTTAGGGATAAGAGTTATGAATGAGGCATTACAGCCAATCGGGAACTCCCCTTTAGTAAAGAACTCGAGCACCGCATTGTGAATACCATGTTGCATGATGTTCCAGTACCGTTTGATAAAGCCAAATGTGAAACCATCAGGACTAGGAGATTTCTCAGAACCACAACTCCAAACAGCTTCTTTAATCTCTTCCAAGGTAACTTGAGCTTCTAACATTCCCACCTGAACTATGTCAAGACAATTAAAAAATCGGTTGCACCTCTCGAGAGGGATAGAAGGAGCCCTGCAAAATTTATTAGAAAAATGGTTAAAGAAAATATTCTTGACAGTTTGAGCATCTTCGCACCATACACCATTGTGAAGAATACCCCTAACCGATAGTTGTCTCCTCCTTTTGTTTAAAATCCCATGAAAAGAATTTCGAGTTCTCATCACCGGAAATGGTCCATTTGATGCGTGCCTTTTGAATAATGTCTTCATTTTTTTGTCTCTCAAGTTGACGAGCCTCCCAGTGAAGATTCATACGGTTTGCAATATCAAGATCAGTAGCAACATTATTATCAATCTTCTTGTCCAAATCACAAAGTTGTCTTTGAATGATATTGATATCGTCTCTGTTGGAATTCCAATCAAGATCCCATCTTTTAATTTCTTCTTTAAGACCTTTCAATTTGTTTTTGAGGTCTATGAGAAAAGATTGAGACTTCACATAATTACATGTACACCAAAAAGATGAAACAACATCATCAAAACCATTTCTAATAAACCAAGAATGATAAACCTTTAAAGGAATTGGTCCATAATCCACCACAACACGTCTGAGGAGAATTGGATGATGATCAGGAATGTTACGATCAAGAACGGTAGCAACCATTGACCCAAACATCTCCCAAATCAACTCCGACACAAGAAATCTATCTAATCGGCTCCCTTTAGAACAATCCCTGGCGACACGAGTGAATTTGTAACCACCCAAAGGAACATCCACAAGCTCCCCATTGCTAAAAAACTCATTAAAATTGTTATGTATTGTCATTGTATGCAATTTATTGACGTGTTTATATAAGGTGTCATGTGTCATCTTTACAAGTTGACACGTCACCAAAATATATACAATATACATATAACACCCGAGTAGTTAAATACATTATTAATTAAAAATCAATTTTCATTTTTCGTTATTAACTTTATTTTTCCTTTTATTCAAATTATGGATGAATAGTGTTACCGGAAATCCTTCTTTGTGTACATCCGGAAAGTGCTCAAGTTCTCCAGGGACAAATTCATCTCCCGGTAGCACCACCGGAGCTAAGAAGAAGAAAACCAACATGCTGCCTCTGATACTTGGCATAGCAATCCCAATATTCTTACTTATATGGATTGGCATCGGCGTTTTCATCCTTTTACGTAGGAGAAGAACTCTTAGCCTTGCCAATGCGAATATGCACGTTATTACTGCAGGTTAGATCAACTTATTCAATAACAAGAATTTATTGACTTCACACGTTATTTTTATTATTTTGTGTATGAAACTTTCAAAATCTTTTCTATGTCTACGACTGTACAAGTTTGAGACTTTCTATTCTATGCACCCCCTATATGCTCAACAGAGCCTCATTTTTCTTTTATTAAGCTTGATCGAGTTCTCTCTTAATCTTAATGATGATAATGTAGGCAGCGGAGAAAATGCGAATTCTGGTGGAGGAGCAAATGGGAATCCGCACATGGTGCAAAGAAGTGGTGAAGAAATGGTAAATGGTGAGGGAAGGGATAATGTAGTGCAACAAGCTCTTGTATCGCCTTCATCACAACTTAATACTTCGACTCAAAATGGCAATCTATATAGACAAGCAGGGGTACCAAATTCTTGATACATTTCTTTATTTTGGAAAGATGGTGAAAGCTTAATTGGTGAGTTGGTTGGACATGTGCTGTAATTGTTGTATGAGGAAGTGAAGTCAGTACTTCTTTCAGAATTTAAGATATGTTGCATGATTTGATATTATTTTACAAACACAAAGACAGATGAGTACGTGATGTGATTGTTTTACTATATAAAGGCGATTCGTACATACTAAATATGTTTTCCAAGTGTTGCAAGTACTGCACTAAAAAAAAAAAACATGCTTGGTGATAGTACACCTAAAAATGATCGTGTACGAATCACCACACATATAATACCCAATTACCCATAGCAAGCTGTTTTAAAAATATACATAACATGGTTTGCATTACACGCCTAATGAAGTACACACCCTTGTTCTAGCTTTACACACCCTTGGATGAAGTACAAAGGCTTGGAAAATGTACACACCCAGGAATACAAAAGTACAGGCCCCAAAACCTACCCTTGTATATTTGCCAGGGTATAAATAACCCCTTTACCCGAAAACATACCCTTGTACACATGTAAAGCAAGCCTACTTGTACACGCCCTGTTATGCATCTTAAACTTCCATTTACATGCTCTATAGGCACATTTACACGCCTAGAAATCTGTCCTTGTACACGCCCTAGCACGTTTACGATCCCAAAAGTTTCAAATACACGCCCTAGCTCTTCTTCCCTTGGTTTACACGCCCAAACCCTCCCACCTTGGCCTATTATACTACTCCAAACTTCCTTCTTTTCATCATTCCAAATATAATCAATTTACTTGCTCTTCCATTCACATACTTCTTTCTCTCACTAGAAACTTTCTACAAATACAGCCTTTATATAATTGGTGATTGTTTGTTATACTCCGATTTCCTAACATAACAAATGATTTGTTATGGCTTGTTCCCCTTAATCATTCAGTCTTAGTTATCTATAAAAGAAACAGGGCATCAAGTCAGAAAAAACAGTCATTTTCAGCTTGATATACAAAATGTTTTCATCAAGGCATCCAATTCTGCCAAAACATAACCAAAGAAACACAGGCTTTCAGCAGAGACACAAAACATGACTCTGAAATCAAGTCTTCATCAATGACAACAGATTATATATTATTATATGCATATTACAACAGTTTTAGTAAGCTAATCAGTCAGAAGTAAAGCTATCCTCCAGGAAAGAGACTAGTAATAATGGTATAACCAGCCTCAAAAATTCTTAGAGTTTTCCTTCTTTGAGTATTTTTACATACATCTAAATCCAAAGTTTGATGTAATTTTACCTTGTTATGATGTTACTCGAGACGGAATAGGTGGTCTCTCAAGTGCAATCGTACCTAATCTACCTTTTCGAAAGTCTGACAAGACCCGAAAGGCAGCTTGATGCTCGTCTCCATTGAACAAGTTGACAGCAAGCTTGTGGACAAACCTGCGCATTCATAAGATAATGTTTTACATTGTATGTTTCAAAGAGTTATGCAACTTTATGTTCTTGAGGTTCAAGGACTAATTTCAACTTCAATTGTTTGTAGAAGGTGATGAGGATCATATCAATAGAAAATATTGTAAAATAAAACGTTGTGTAGGTAGGGATTCGTTAGGTTGAAATTCAATAAGGTCAAAAGATGAAAAAAGCCACGTACGTTTTACCACACCGGCCATCTGTATCAATCTTGTAACGCTCCCAAAGAACATTGTTATCTATCACAATTCACAAACAAGAAACGCAGTGCAATGTCAAACGATGGAAAGAAGATAGTACTTCGAAATTATTCAGTTGTCAATATCGATTGAATTATACAAGACTGGTCTTCTATGGGAAATACCCAACCAGCCATAATCAAAGACATTGCAATATATAACAACCCTCGTATCCGGTGTTGGCATTTCAATTCTTTTAAAACTCATTTGACTTACAAAAAAAAAATGTAACAAACTCATCTAGTTCTTGTTAACCATCATAAAACACCATCTAATATTGTTAGCAAATTTCAGGGTTTTTTGGTCTAATAAACCCAAAAAATTTCAAATATACAATGGTTTCAGCAATGATTTTTAAAGCAATGAAGCCCATTGACCAATATACACATGGAATAAAGGTAGGTTGCTGTACATGACAATTTCAACACTTCACTAAACTTAAGAAGTATGTCAAGCCAACTGTTGCAATTTTTAAGAAAATTTGGAAGGAAAAAGATATTATATGTGGTGAATATCAAAGGAAACAGAAGAAAAAAGATCATACTTGCTGCTGGAAGCCTTGAGAGCATTTGTACAAGAACGCCTGCAACATCAGTAAAATCATACGACTTCTCCCCAATGTCATCACATATAGCAAGCTTTATGGCTGCTGATTGATCACTCATCCTCATTGGGATTATTCCGGGTGAGTCTAGCAACTCAAGATCGCTTCCAAAACGAACCCATCTTTTACCAAAATCATGAAAAGGAAAAAAAGAAATTAGTAACATATAAATGACGATAAAAACAGATGAATAGGTAAACATAACCTACTTTAATACTCTTGTGACACCTGGTCTTGGAGCTGCTGGGCACATACGCCGTTTCAGTAAACGATTAATTAAAGATGACTTGCCAACATTTGGATAACCAACTATTCCAGCCCGCACCTGTAATGCACAATACATGTCTAGTAATAAAGATTTGGTATGTGTAGAGGGGTCAAGATGGGCAGCTCAGATGGGTTAAGTAACAGGTCATAACAGGTTGACCAGCAAACACTTCAAAAATGAAATTTGATAATAATAAACATATTAATGACTGAAAATAACAATATTAAGATTAATCTCATAATAAGATTTAGGTCGTTGTATAAATTAATAATATAATTTTACATGACTTTCAGCCCGTTTAACCCATTCCCCTGTTACTTAGCTTTTTTTGGTATAACATATCAGATAACCTCAAGTGAATAAGTGAAGGAACCGTTCAGTGGCTTATTAAGATTTAAGAGGCAAAAGACACGACTTTCTCTTAAGTAATTAATCACAAACAGCTAGTTGAAATCCTCAACTTTGGTTTACAGAATACCATCAGTTTTACTTGTAGAGAAAATATAGAGTATGGACTGTATGTATGCATTAAAATAATGTCAGACCTCAAGCTCGTTTCCCTCATCGTACATATTCCATAATATGTCATGAGACTAATAGTCAAAATACCAAGGAATATAAGAAGCATTTGTATTATAAGCTGATGCCCAACTACAGACCACTTTACAGCCAACTCCATTTACAACAGTCAAGAACTCAAGATTGATTTTAATGACTTAGATACAAGTGCCAGCACGTGCAGATCATTTTAACGACCACATACCCTAATACCACTAGAGGTAGCAGTTACGAGTTACGACTAATACTTACAAATGGTTATATTTTCGTTGTCTTTTATCTCAAAGACATCATAGCATAAAATTGGTTGAATTTAACTGATGTCTATTCGTAATCCATACAACCTCTCAAAAACCATTATTATAATTACTGTGTTCTTTTAAATCATAACTATATACTTATTTATAAACATATAAAAATGATGAAATGATAAGTTTTTGCAGGCAACCCGATCCATCACCTACTGCCCTGACCTGCCCATCTCCAAATACCACTTTGACCAATATTGACCCAATTTGTGCTATCAAAGAACTGTAACTTACTGGACGAGGAAGTAGCCCTCTTGCTCTGCGTTTTATATTCACTTCTGCAGCCACAGACTTTGCTAATCTTCCTAATTTCATGCTACCCTGCACTTTTCATAATAGAGCCATTGATTATGATTATTATGTTGCTTTTAATCAAATAATGGCTAGAACAAATGAAGGGCATCTGAAAGTATACCATCCCAAGTTTCCCATTGGAGAAGACAACTTTTATGCCTTGCCTACCATAATAATCTGCCCAAGCATTCCGATCTGCAGAAGATATCATGTCTTCTCTGTTCAATACCAAGATTCTCTTCCTATTACCGAGCCATGAATCCATCTGATAGTTCACATAAACTTATAAGCGTCACAATTTGAAACCGGCAGATATAATAAACAGGATTGTGAACTCATTAACATTTCACACTAGACGACTCCAAAGTCATAAACTCATATAGACCATAGGGACTAGTAGTTGACTACGGTTATTTAAATTGATAAATAATAATGAACCAACCTGGGGATGACTCGTGGACATGGGAATCCTAGCATCTCTGACTTCTATAACAACATCCATCAATTTAAGCTGTTCTTTGAGTTCTCTTTCTGTTTTTGCAATATGGCCTGGGTACCACTGCAAGCAAGATTAACATTAATAAATTATTAATATGTCAATACCATGATAGTTTTTAGCAAAACCAATTTAATGAAATCCATCTGAGTACCTGAACAGGACGTAACGTTTTCGTCCAGTGGTAAAGATCAGTTTCAAGATCGCCCCAATCATATTCGTTTTCGTCAATTGCATTATTATCAACAGCATTTCCATACCAACTTGCACTTTTCCCACCAACAATCTGCAATAATAAAAACGATTGTGGCTCTTACTTGAAGCTGCTCATCAGTTCGATTTGTTGCAGTCAACTTATTAGTATCATGATGATTCCTCTCTTGTGTTTTCAAATTACTTAAGGTCAAAATAATAACCAGATTTAACCACCCCTTAATCACTTATCCCATAAAAAGGTCACTTTTTTAACATATTATATATATGTGAAATATTAGATAAGATAACAGACATACCAGATTGTATGGTTAAGATTTTTCAGTGAGGATAGCAATTAAAGAATGGAAGGGATGTTTATTTATAAGTACTAAATAAGAAAAGGTTGGAAGATGGGAACAGGTGAGTTGCGTGCCTGAATAGTGGGTGGGGGGGACGCCGGCGAAGGGGCGGCAGAGGCGGTTGCGAAGACCGTAATCGGTGGTGGTCTTCTTTGACGGTGTAGATGAAATGGTGGGGAGATTGAAGGTTTGTTACAGAAGAAAGCGCCAGAAGCAGATGACAGGTGGAGGTGGAGGTGGAGGTGGAGGTGGTGAATAGCAGCAGCCATTGTTTCCGGCCGCTTTGGGGTTTATCTGAGACAAAGGGATATTTGTGACTGTCAATGATTCTTTTTTATTCAAGGGGTGTTCATTATCTGAATTCACCGAATAACTTAACTGAATATTTGTTAATTTATCTGGATTGGATTGGGTGTCGGGTTGATTTTCAGGTAAGTAGATAGATATGAAAACTAGAAAACTAGAAAATTAGAAATACTACAAGCTGAGAGTTATATAATACGTATTGAATTAACATGTGTTAAACAAAGTTTACATGTATTGTTGTTTTAGGTTGTTGATTAATCTTTAGCGAAACAATAAAAGAAAAAGAGGGGGGGATTAGCAATGCTACACTTACAAATGCTCGATTATTTAATCAAATGATCAATTCATTCACCTTCTAATTAATCTAGTAACAAATAATACCTAAATACAAAATCGGTAACAAAAAGAACACAATCTTAGGGCGTGTTTAGCTCACAAATTCTGCTAATGAATTTCAAATCGGATTTCATTTCATTTGTTTAATAGGTACACCAAGTGGAATAGAATTCAACTCAATTCCATTTGTACATTATAGGATAGAGAGTTTTATACTACGTAATACTCCCTCCGTCCCATAATAAGTGTCTCACTTGCTATTTTGGGACGTCCCAAAATAAGTGTCAAGATTCCCTTTCAACCAATCAGAAATGACTTTAGTGGGTAAAGATAAGATGTTATTGGTAGATAGTGACTTTCCTTAAACTGTGTGCATTTTGACATGAAACACTTATTTTGGGACGAAGGGAGTATAACTCTATATTATAATATTTATATTTATATTAATTTATATATTTGTATATGTTTGTGTTTGTAATATTTATATTCAATTCCGTTATGTAACAACCAAACGCGTATGCTCAATTTTAATTCCTTCGTAATCAAATTTACTCGAATGAGATTCCAATTTTTATAAATTCCAATTTCATCAAACTAATAATTTCTTTGATAGATTCTGGTCCTTCATACATCATTTTGTGAACCAAACGTGCCCTTGGTAAACTGATTTTAGAAATAACTTTAACATCACACGAAGCAAACACATGCAAACACATCATATACGTTATTACCTACAGTTTTCCAACAAAAGACTACTCAACAACTATCTAGTACAAATAGTTTGACATCATTATGAACCAAAATCAACATGATCAAGTAAAACCGAACTTTTGACTGAAAGAACAGAGTACTATATGATAAGAAGATTGAATCCGTTTACAAGCAGAAGTTTTTGAAGGTTTACACACAAATCCCTAGGTGTCGTGTGTAAATGTGATACAATAAGCATAATCCTAACAGCTACGCCTACTACCATATGCTACTTTCCATTCCTACAGGGGAGGAATCACTGTGAATTACCAATACTCTAATCTACTTTCAAGAATGACTCACACCTTAACTTTGTTTAGCATAAATATGTTCCAACATAATCAAAGTACATGGCCAGAAGGGGCACGCAAATCGGCCTTATTTTCAGCTAGACGAATATTAAAATAGTTTTAACCGTTTGGCTGCACTAGACACGACCAATGCATTCCAACTAAATGAGATTTTAACAACTCTATATGAGAATAACTATTTCCAGTATCAATTAGATCTTTTTGTGCTACTCTGATTAATGAAGTGACGATTTGAGAGTCATTAAAAGAATTCGAGCACTTGATAAAAAGTCACTGAAAATACAAAAGCGACATTTCTTAGGTTCTAGCCCGCAGAGAGCAACTATGTGTTCCCATAATGAACAGACATAATTTCCACAAACTTTGATCTAGCAATGCTGCAGCAACGTACATAGAACCCGAACTAGTCATACTCCAGTTCATCAGGAGTAACTGGCCTTTTGAGTGGGATTATAGACTTCCTTTCTACATCTCTAGATAATGCTTTCCTCATATCTGAATAATCAAAGAAATCATATATACACTGTTTTGTGCAAAAGTAAAGAAGCAGAAGTCCGTCTATAGATAACGTACCTAATCCATCTTCCTCCCCAGAATAGTATCTTAATACACGCCTATAGATAACATACTCAAGCTGCAAGAAAGGGAACCATAAAATGAGAATAATCACAATTCACAATACTCACAACGTAACTATAATACAAAGTATTATTCTTGATTAAGGTGCATCATTTGATCAATAATCATATTCAAGCTGCATGGTGACTTTAAACAATGAAGCATTATTAAAGATGACGATTTAGACCCATTTACTTATTATTGTCCATTTTCTGGAATTTTAACTCTAACAGGTCAAATGGATAGAACAAATTTTTTTTAGTTTAGATAAAATTTGGCCAACACCGTGAAAAATTGACCAAAGTGTATTTTTATTGCATAACACATTACAATCCACTTAATGAAAATACCACAATTGTAAAATATAGTATTGTGATCATGTGCTTTCTTTTGTATCTGTGTGTGTGAGAGAGAGAGCGAGTGAGAGACAGCAAAAAGGAAGAATACAAATGAAAAGTCATCTACCATTACCTTTTCATACATCTTTATAGCCGGTGTATTTGATGCTCTTACGAAGAGGTCCACAAAGTATGCCTTGTCACTGCCACCGCGGTAAAAAGCACACAAGACAGATAATAACTCAGATGAATGATGAAAAGATGAACTGTGAAGCAGGTTTATCGGGTATACTTTATGAACGAAAGGGTTATCACTGGTCTGGTAGGGTAAACATTAGTAAAAAAATCAATACATAATTATCCAAATCATAAAGACAACACATTTAGCCCAACCCTACAGGGGCTGGAGCAAAAGAAAGGCAATGCGATGCTACACATCTACAGAGTAATTCATGGTTTCATCTTTCTATGTTACTGCTATTCCATTTTTTTAATACTTTGAAAATATGTTAGTTAATCTATGTTATGACCCACAATACTTGTTTCAACTTACTCTATACAAGAGAAAAAAGAAGAAGCTTTTATCGTGATTCTTCTGCATAATGACCCACAATACTTGTTGCTAGTGACTACCAAGGTAATATGCTATTATTATGATTCGGTATATTTGATCCTTCTGAGAGTTTTAGTATAAACATCCTATGATGGTTGTACCAAGCAGTCCGCCTAGTTTATATTTCTAAGCCTCAAAATCTTGTATCAATCATGTGCTTAAGCCTGCTGTAAAAAGTCCACATAACCAAAATCAACTCCGTTCATATTGCAACGAAAGCTTTGTTCCATGCAGTTTCTGAGAGACCATTTAAATAATTATTGTAGGACAGCTGAATGATTTGTTTACAATCACGTTGTAAACTGGGCGAGATTGCAATCCCAAATCTCCAGATTTTAGCTTCATGAAAGCGCAGAAGATAAAAAGAATGCAGAATTATATTAACTGAAATTAAAATGAATAAAACAAAGGCCGGGATTAGCATATATAGACCCGTACATCCTAATCCTTCATAAACTTAATACATACTTATCCTAATACTATAATACTTCTATCTAATAAAATTTCCCAATAGCAAAATAATATATTTCCTAATTTTAAAACTTCCAGCAATTCGGTTTTCTTGCTACACAAATCTATAAAGAAAGAAAGAGAGAAACATCCCATACCGCCTTATGCGAATTAGGGCCCAATACCGTCTAGGACGGTGTATGGGGGAGGTTAGATGTAGACAGCCTTACCCCTACCCTAAGGTAGAGAGGCTGCTTATAGTTCTACCTAAAGGTAGAAAGGACCTCCGGCCTTTTGCAGGGGATGGGATTCGAACCCCTGACCTCTTGTTCAGAGGCAAGGGACTCAGCCATTAATCCAACCCTGCTGCTTTTTTGCTACACAAATCTATCTGCATCAATAATCAAAGTCCGACATCAAACATGTATCCCTCTACATAACTAACTCTAGTATTTAGTATATTCACGTCGCAATAGACCACAACACGTAGATTATGTGAAAAGGTGTGACAGCCAACCATAAGTACTAAAATGTAACAGAATAGTACTAGAAAACATAGAACACCTATGACATGTATTTTTAGCTTATAAATGAGACTTGACTCACATTTTGTCACTGATATCTTCAAGCAGGTTCATTAGCTTCTTTGCTAACTGCTGCCTGCGAAATTCAGGAGCTACCGTAACAGCTGTTACATGACCATGCCATGACTCGCCTTGCCCTTCAACTTTACCCATAACTGCACCCAACTTAATCAGTACAACCTTGTAGTGATCAACATTTATATATAAATATACAATGTAGATTATCGATACTTAACAAAACAACAACGAATGTGATCAAAAGAACTAAATACCTCTCCAGAGAAACAAACATGAGATATGAGAGACCACATGGAGCACCACTTAAATAACATTATCTTTTAAATTTCATAGTACACAGGTTACATATATTAGTATCTTAAGATTTTTAATGTACTGTTCAAGCTCCATAGAGTGAAACTCATGGAGCTTAGGCGACATGGTATCGGTGCTTAGGCGCAACAAATAGGTCCCAACAATCGATTTTTTCTACTGTATCTTGTCGGAAGAAACCAGTAACTAAGACAGTAAATGATAATCAAATATCCAATGACTAAAATTACCCATTCCCTAAATAGTACTCAATATAGCTACATTCAAAGTTTGTCAGTCCGACATTATATAAGTATGGAATAGTATAACATAACATTTTACTACATAAATATCTCCCTATACAAATACAAATTATGTATCATATTTGATCCTCATAACTTGGAAAAAGCAAGAAAACCCTAAAAAGAAAATATTAAAGTGAAGGGGATTATTATAATTATTTTATTGATTAAGGAAAAATAGAGTGAATGAATGAACTTACTATATCCCATAACTCTGTTTCCTGGAGCTTCAGCAACATGAAAATAATCAGGCCAGCGTGCCAAATAGGTCATATAGAATGACATATTAAACTGCACCCAAAATCAAAATCTTGATAAATAGTATTAATATACACTGTTATCTTAATACATATCAATATCAATAAATCAAGTGGGCATAACTGAACTTGATTCAAAATTAGTCTTTAGAAATGCAATTTGAAAATTGAAGAAAGAAGGAATAGGAGTTACAGTTTCAGTGAGATGATCGAGATTAACAGAAGAGAATCGTAGGAGATCATCGCAGCAAAATCTTCGGATTGTTGTCATCTCACTCTGTGTTGTTGTGTTGTGTTCTCGCGGGACAACGGTGGATGAGAATCGAGATAGCCAGCCCCTTCAAGGTTTTTACAGAATAAAAGGGGTATTTGTTTTTCGAGTTTTAGCCGAAAATGGATCCGCCGATATCCAACCCGATACCCGGATACAAACCCCGAAACCGTTTTCTTATTTCAAATCAACATTACCGTATTTAATAGTACCTCCGTTCCAAGATAATTATCACTTAACAAACTATATTGTGACAATCCTTAAATTAGGATTAGTTATTAATTCCTAAATATTTTGTAATGCATGTAATTAGTGCTATGTATTAGGTTAATTGTGTGTATCAATATGTATATTGATTAATATATATATATATATATATATATCCGTATGCGATTAAATTTAATCGTGCATTATCAAAATCGGCCAAATTCTGATTCATTTATACGGCGTTGGCAAAAACAAGTATTAATTAATATGGAATTATTATTTAATACAACTCAATAATTATTATATATTATCGTGATGATATATAAAGTATTTCGTATCGTACCAATCAAACGTTCCTAACAAATTATATAAATAAGGTATTATTATTGAAAATAATAATTATTATTTAAATTAGACCAAAAATAAAACATATCCGTTTTATTCATTCTTACTCAAACGCAACGAAACCATTCGAACTATATCCGTCATTCAAACTTAAAACAAAGATATATTTTTATATCTCACTAAAAGTATTTTTATAAAATACTTCGAATAAAAGTATATACAATTTCATTTTTAAAAATTTATCATTTGAAAATATTATACTACTTATCGATCGGGTATAAAAACACGGGTATTTTGTACTACGCGTGGGAGCCAACCAACTCCAATAATTAGAGTTGACCAGCCTATTTCTTCTTCTCCTTTATTTCATCTTCATCATCGGTCCATCTCTACTCTCTCTCGGTCTCTACTTTTCAAAACAACAACAATTTCATCATCAACATCAACAAGAGGAGCAGCAACAGCGTAACATTATCATCATCACCATCTTCATCTTCTTCATCTCAATCATCACCATCATCATCCGACCTCCATTTTACTCGTAAGGAATCACTCACTTTTTATTCAAAATTACATGTTTAAAATACATATAATATCATGCTTTTGTGTTCTATCAACTTATTATGTCCAAAGATTTGATTAGAAATTGATTTGAGAAATTGATTCTGCGAACAGACCTGAATTCGGCCTCATAGCCGATCGGCTGGCCTGCCTTAGCCGAACGGCTGGACTTCCATAGCCGAACGGTTGGACTTCCATAGCCGAACGGCTAGGTCCTCCATAGTCGAACGGTTGGACCTTTATAGCCGAACGACTAGATTACTCAAACATAACAGTTTTTGTAAAAATGTCGAAGAATTTCACAAGTGTTTTCAGGGTAGCTTCTCGATGAAAAATTTATTATAACGGATTGGGCTAAAATTCGCACGGTCACTCGAAAACGGCCCAATGATCAACCCTAGGTACCCATAGCCTAGGCGGTTTTAGGCCTTTCGGGGTCGTCTAGGGGTCGAAAATGGCATATTTCAGTTTTCGGACTCGTACCAAATTTCGTAACTTATGAAATAAAATGTAACGGATATAACGAACTTCAGTAACAACTAAAATTATACGATACGACTTACACACGAAACATATATACTTTTATAAGTACAACAAATCATGTATAATAATAATAGTTTGAAATTATTATTCCAAACCGTCACCAACGAGCCGTATACCTTTTCACAAACTCAAATATAAACATTAACCAAATCAATTTGGACATAACTAGTTAACAGAACAACTAGCATAGATGGTCTGTTGAGACCTCTAATCATTTAAAACCTTGCGCATTTAACACGCCCAACAGATTTCCACATCTAATCATTAAAACCTTGCGCGCTTAGGATGCCCGGCAGGTTTCAGTCGTTGGAGATGACATCATTTCTCTTGTAAACCATCATTTGTGCTTGATAGCATCTCATTAGACTCAGGTGAGTCTCATAGCCCCTATTTTACTGTTTTTAACCCAGGGGTGAGAATACATGCTTGTTTTGTTTTACATATGAACGCAAGTATCAAAATATCACTATAGATTGCATGAGTTGTTTTCTCTAATCGTTTTAAGTCCTATAGCATAGTTTGGTAATACTTTTGTAGCGTGAATGTTAGTGTATGGTACCATATGGGACTGACAATCCCCGTCCGGTTTAGCAAGCACTAACTGGTCAAACGGACGCATTATCATTTGTTCATACGTGTGTTGATTAGGCACACGCATCGAGGCACCCTAGCTCAGGCACTTAATTGTGATCCTGACACCTCAATTAAGCTCAGACTATGTGCTCATGACAATATATACATCATTTATCAATTACTTATTTGTTTAATTACAAATTATTCATACTTAAATTTTGCGGTTCATACATTACACTTTATCATTAAACCTGTGAGCTCACCAGCTTTTAGCTGAACATTTTAGCGTGTATTCTCAGGTTCACAGCA
Organism: Pseudognaphalium luteoalbum; assembly: GCA_963422505.1. Taxonomy (NCBI): domain Eukaryota; kingdom Viridiplantae; phylum Streptophyta; class Magnoliopsida; order Asterales; family Asteraceae; genus Pseudognaphalium; species Pseudognaphalium luteoalbum. Next base: position 131,824,683 of record OY730192.1, on the reverse strand, counting down.
GCAGTAGGTCTGCTCACTCAGGATACCCATTAGTTCGAGTCACATACAGACATTAGGAGATTTCCTTGCATTTCTATATTTTGTATAATTAGATATGCCCTAGAATCTCTATCATTTGGCTTACTAGCTTTTGTAAACTATATTATAACAGTGTAAGACTTTTATAACATCAATGTAATTGTAAACGACGCATATATAGTCGTTCATTGTATACCTTGTGTGCTTGATATTTGATTAGTCGCACCCCGAACCGACCCGCTTCCGCATCATAATTTGGGGGTGCGACACATATAAATGCTTTCTCTTTCTTACTTTTTAACCAATTAATTATTGCTTCTTTAAAAAAAGTCTGTAATAATAATTTGAAGTGAAAATTACAAAAATCATCCTTATGGTTTGCCTCAAATTTCACTCGCAGTCCTTTATTTAATTTAATTACACAGATCTTCCTTTATTTTGAAACGTGTTACATCAATAGTCCTTTACGCTAACGATTGTTAACTCTCCCTTAGAAAGGACCATGTGTGTAATTTTTTTTGTTCTTATAAATTTTCTGAGTAAAATAAAAATTATAAATTTAGCATATGTATTAATACATTATTCGATGAACAAACATCATTTTCATCTTTAACATTTTACTTAGCAAATTCATCATCAAATTGTTTCTCTTTCGCATTAAAACAATAAATTTTATAGTTCACAAACGGCTTTCACCACTCAAGGACCTTCCGTTATCTATTCATCTTATCTCATCATGACTTTGGTAGCCACCATCTCTTATCTTTTGCGTCTATTCTGATGATCTAAGCTTCGAAGTAAAATGGCATTGAAAATGAGAACTAATTAAGCCACAAATATATATCTAGATAAAGAAAGATGTTAATTGAATATAAAATGTGATCAATTATAGGAGAATACGACCAAATTTGATGATGAATAAAATGAGAGAAATGGAAAAAATTATTATGTTCCCTAACAATGTATTTATATGTATGCTAATTTATATAATTTATATTTTACTCAAAAAAAATTTAAGAATAAAACTTTTAACATACATGGTCCTTTTAAAGGAGAGTTAACAATCATTAGTGTAAAGGACTATTGACGTAAAACATTTCAAAATAAAGGATGATTTATGTAATTAAATTAATTAGATGACTGCGAGTGAAATTTGAGACAAACCATAAGGATGATTTTTATAATTTTCTTTAATTTCAATTAAAGGTAATATGATAATCACGATCAAGCTTCTCTATCTATTTTTGGAAGTGGACAATTAATTTAGGACGTCCGTAAAGGAAATATGGGCTATAATTTTGGGACGGTTGTACAAGTATACACAATCCGATTATATACAGTTTTTGTTTTAAATAATAATTAAAAATAAATACAATGTATAAGAAAAAAATAACTATTTACCCTAATTTTTTACACAATTTTCAAATGAATAAATGTTATGAAAGGGTAAGTTGGAGGTAATTTGTAAAGGTAAAATTGAATAATGTACACTTAAAACTAAGTGTATAAATGGTATAATATAACATTTGATAAGTAAAATGATTTCTACACTACCGCTTTTTATTCATACATTTATGTAATATAAGAAAAATAGATTGGGGTTCAAATGAGAATAATAATTTGTGTGAGAATGAGAGAATAAATCTCACCCACTCATTTTCATCAAATACCCATTTCCACCATCTTTTTTAAAATTAAATATCTCACAAATGACAAGTCAAAAAATTATAAAAATTGCACCATCAAATTCAACATTTTATCCTCTTCTATTTGCCATCGCTTGATGTGTCACCAGCGATCGGTAAGGATTTTACCCTTGTCGTTGCACTGGCTACTGGCGACGGTGATCAGTGGGTGTTTTAAATTTGTAATTGCGGGGCCTAAGTTTTTCCTAACAATGCTAATCCTAAGGGTGAGCAAGTGGTAGGTATGACCTAGAGTCGTTCTTCAAACCGACTGAATTGAAAATAAGGTGTGGCAGATTAGGGTTTTCAAACTAGTGAAGGGTTTATAAAATAGTGGGGGAGTTTTGGTTTTTTTATTAACTAACTTAGGCAAGTAAATAAATAAAAGCGAAATTAAAATGAAAGATAAAACAGATAAGATAAAGATAGTGTTTGCTGAGACTTCGTTAATTAAGTTCTGGGATGATGTTTGGAGAAACTGTTTTAAAGGATGTTTGTTAATTGTTACTCTTGGATACTTGTGATGTAAACACTAGATTCCCTACTAATTAAAATCTCGTTAGCATGTCACACCAGGAACTAAGTTATGGTGACATCACAAAGTATTTAGAATAATAAGAAAGATCTTTATTTAAGTTTAATTTTACTTTCTTAAAAATGAGACAAAATCTAAAGGTACTAGACAAACTGAATCATATGACGATTTCTCCTCATCCTAACAGATTAATGTATTTAAAAAGTTCATATATGACTTTAAACCATCCATTGCTTAAGACTACCCAATAAATCCCCTAATTATCCACAACGTTCCTCACTTAAAGTGGTTTCAACATTTCAAACATTGGCCATGTCTTGTCCTACGGTAATCCCCCGTGTAGTCTTGTGGTTCCATGGTTTCATACCTTTGACAAATTATGTTGACACAGATGACTAACTACCTTTTAGTTGGACGTCATTAAAAAGGTGTTGTAATCACGTTTACTGGTGGAAAGGCAATAGATTATTTTAAAGTTTAAAAGTCTATTTAGATAGATTAATCAAACTAGGTTTCTCATTTTATATATTAGTCCGTAATATAACTACCTTCGGTCGTTACGCAGCTCCCACATATTTGTACTACACCTAAAGTGTTTCCAGCGCTATACTGCGTAACAGTCGAATAGGTGTCGTCATATTACTTCGTAATATTATACCGCTTTGCAGTATGACTACCTTCGGTCGTTCCTCGACTTCCATACATTTGTACTCCACCTTGAAGTGTTTCCAGTACTATATCGAGTAACAGTCGAATAGGGACCATCATATTACTTTAACTATTAATTATAAATCATCCCATAATTAACTAACTACATCGCAAGCAAACACAACAAGTATACTACTCTCTAATCATGGCAATAACTAAATCTAGTATAATCAATATAAAGGTAATTAATTAAGATAGATAAGGATGGAAAGAACCAGGATTAAATGCGAGAGAGAACAGACTTGAATTAATTGACATAACCCCAAGCGTACTCCAAAGATTACAGCACATTCCTTGCTTTCGTTCTATTCTAAACAAGTTCCCTAAACTAGCCTAATACTAATTTGGAATAAGAAAATTGAAGGAGAAAGTAGAACTAATAATTAGATAGTATTATTAGCCTAAAGAAATGTATGGAAGATGTGTCTTCAAATGAGGCTTTGGTAGCCTTTTTATACTTAAAATCCGGTGCAAGTTAGCAAATTGAGGCTCACATTAGAAATCTTGAGAGGGCGGTACGATACCATTTTCGAAAATGTGTGGCACATGTACCCGAAAGTACGGAAAAACATGAAAAGGTGTGGCACATGTACCAGGCATGGACGAAAAAGGACGGAGGGACAGGCGGCAGTCGGGCGACGTCGGTCGGCTTCCAGCCGTCCCGGTTCACCATCTTTCGTTCATCTCTTGTTTCGCGTGTATCTTCTTCGTCGTGCGTCCGTTTTCGATGATTCTTTTTGTGTTGGAATCGGTTTTCTGAAATGAGACTTTGACATAAAGAACTCCACTAGATGTGTCTCCAATCTTTAAATGTCTTGTATCGAATCATTTGAATCTTCTTATCATGCAGAATCTTCATTCTTCATCCGTTTTTGTTGATTCTTCTTCTGTTAGATTCGTATTTTGAAAACGAAGACTTTGGATGAGATAAACCTAGGTGGTGGATATTTTGTCTCTAAATCTCGTATTGGATGCCTCGAATCTTCAAACGTGTGTGGAATCTTCATTTGTCATTTGTTTTGCTTGATTTTTCTCGTACAACTTCATTTTAACCTTCTTGGCAAAGTTTCATTGATTTGTGTATTATTTGAGCCCAAATGCCAAGTATTGTTCCAGAATGCGAGAGATATCGGTAGTAAAAACGTGACTTTTTACGCGATATCAAGTATCCCACACTTAGAACTTTACTTGTCCTCAAGCAAACTCGAATTTCAAGCATGGTTAAAGATAAGTAAATAATGAAATATGTTAGGGTAGAACTCTTACTGAGGGGTTTTGTAAAAATAAAATATTCATTCTTCTAAAAAAGTAGGGTTGTGATCTTATGGAGCATGCTTTTATTCGTTGATCTTGGATACATGACTAGGCGCTCCTCTCCCGGTAGTCACTCAAATCACTCAAAGTGTCTAGGGTTTCCTATTCTAATATTATCAATCACTCAGAACGCCAATCATGTATTGTTTATCATCATAGGATTGATCGAGAATCAAATCGTTACCTTTTTGGTGAGAGAGAAGTTAATCTAGCCACAATCATTCTAGGGGAAAGTGATGTAAGGGTTTTTGGATTGAAGTGTTGGCGATATGAGAGGTGGTTATGTTGGTTTGTATGGGTTTCTTTTTGGTGAAGAGGAAAGTTGGAATTTTTGGGAGGATTGACTCCTTTTTTGCGATTTTTGGAAGGAGTCTTATTTCTCCACTTGACTTTCTTTTCTTTGAATTCTTTTCTTTTATTTTTTTTCGATGTCATATCCTTGTAGCTTCCCTTCTTTCATCTTTGGAACTTACTATGAAGTTTTAGGGATGCTTTTGAGAGGGTAGGGATAACGTATTTCTTTTTGGGTGTACGGATGGGTTTAAAAATGATGTGATTCAATCTCCTTTTTACTCACCAATTCGGGTTCGAAATACATAACATGAGAAAGTTGTGATTCTAAACGCATACATCAGCACACTCAAGAATCGAAGAAGTGAAGCATTAAAGGTGAATGCTTTATATGGCTCAAGATACCTCACGAATCGAAAAGTGGTTTTTTGTGTGCCTAGCCATGCGATGCTCTTTATGGGATTACTATTCTAATTTTCCAAAGGAATTCATATTTTATTTATCCTTCTTCCACAAAGTAAATCATTATTTGCTTAAAATTTTCATTTTCAACATATTTTTAACTCAAATTTGAAAAAAATTTGTTTAAATTTCTGAGTTAGAATCAAGCGTATACCATTATCCATTTTACAATAGTGTATACTACTGCTATCCCACACTTAAAGGAATATCATCCTCGATGTTGTTCTAAGTTCTGACTTAGGGTAAAGGTCCCACACTTAGGATTTGAAACATCTAAGACGTATTCTTTTAGCAGTGTGTGTTGAGTTTGAATCCCACACTTAATGATAAGCATAGTGGATATGGTATATTTATAACGAAAGAAAGAGATTTGGATAGAAGTTCTCCCTAGTAGTTGCAGTGTTCCATGGTGTGCGTTTGCCGAACTTCGTCTTGCTGGGTTCACTCTTGATCAAGTCTTCTTGTGATTGGTCTCATAGGTGTGACACATTGGATATACTTTCTTTATTTCTGACGTCGAAAACTTGATGTGTCAGACAGTTCTTAAAACTTTTTCGTATATCCAAGTGTGAAAGATAGTCGGAGACTTCATCACTTCTTGGAATGTAAAATTGCGGAAATGTAAAACACGGGTTGCCTCCCGAGAAGGGCTCTTTTAAAGTCGAGAGCTCGACTTCTTTTCTCCTTGCTAGATGGAGATTGATGCATCCATGGGATCCACTATGTTGATGTTGTGTGCCCTAGGTAGCAGAAAAGTATATCGAGGTGGATAGATTCTTATGAAATGATTGACTATTATCGTAATCAATTCAAGTGGACTATCTCTCGATGTTTCCTTGTAGTTCAGAAGAAGCTGTGAAGTTGTCCTTGCAAGTCCGTGAAGTCCTAAGGTGATGATCGACTATTTTAGTGACAGGTCCACTAGGGTCGGCCATGGTGGTTATGTCTGTCTTAACAACCTCTCTTGGTGTAGGTTTTTCCAGAGAGAGAATACGTATGCTAAGAATTGCAATTTTATATCTTCATAATTCTCGGTCTTGGGGTCTCCGTTGAATCTTCTTATGGACGTGCACAGGTCCTCTATTTGCCGGTGCTGATGGTTATTGAATGGAAATTCAGATTCTGAGAAAACTAGAGTAAGCTGACGAAGTATCTCCTTGCATCCTGAGTGGAATATGAATTTTGTTCTAGAGTTACTTTTCCATTGTTGAATCTCCCATAGACGGATCGAAACAAAAGTAACGATATCAAGTGGTGATTCATATATAACACTAAAGGGTTGTTTGCGCCTTGATTCCTCCTAAACGAGATCACTAAGTTCTTCAATCATTAACTCAATTTGTTTTTCCATAGTGGAGTTGATAACCATAGATCCGCTTTCCTTGGAACTGAGGTGATGTTCTCTACTTAGCAAGTTAATCAATGATGTGAGGTCATTCATCATCAAGATGTCGGCACGACTGCTCGGATGTCCAATAGTCTCTTTCATATGCTCTCTAATGGATCCTAACATCTCCCATTATGTTGAGGTGAATGGGATACTAGATCTTTTAAGGGCATTATAGATCCTAGTGTATGTCCGTTTCTGTTGTTCATAGAACTGCAGTTCAGCAGGGGAAGTAAGCCAATTGAATGGCTGCTTATTCCTCCTACTGCTTTGTGGAATCTTTGGGTGAATTCATTGAGTACTTTGGGATCTGTGATGGTTTGTGGTTGGTAACTAGTGTGTTTGGAATATTCCTCCGGTGTTTCTCCTCTCGTGGGATGGTTGTGGTTACTTCCGGTAATTTTTCGGAGGTAAGCGGATTAGTTGGCGGTATGCTTCTTTTCTTTTCTTCTTCCATCTTTCTCATCCTAATTTCTTCCATCGTTAAGTTTTTCACAGATGGAGATACATTTTTCATCTCTTGTCATATTCGTTGAAGGTCAATCGGGAAATATGGTGTGATTTCCATTTCCTTACTAGATTTACTTTCACTTGTTGATCTTGCAGTTTCTTTGTCCTCAGTGGTCTTGTTCATGGAGATCATGTACATATCGGCTTGGTCTCCCGCGTTAGGATTGTCGATATGGAAAGTGATGGTTTCTCCCTTAGACTGTGTTACACCCCCAAATTCACTGTTCAGCGGTAGCATGCTTTGGGGTGCTACCAATCAAATATCACAAGCACATAGGTACATAATGAATGACTCTAAATGAGACGTTTGAAAATAGTTATTACATTTCCCAAAATAAAACGTTTACATTGTTGTGAGTTTGCAAAAGGAATTCCAACACATAAATTATAGTACAAAAGTTATGCAAGGAAATCCAAGTGTTTGAAGTCATGCGACTTGAGCTAGCATATCTTGTAGCGATCCTAATCCTGCTGGACACCTGAGAACACATGCTAAAATGAGTCAACTATAAAGTTGGTGAGTTCATAGGTTTGTCAGTTGAAAACATGAAGTATAAACTGTGTATGTTAAAAAAGTAGTTCAGAAACTACGATTTAGATTTGCAGTATTATACAGTTGTGGGGTATACCTAAGTACATCGAGGAAAAATGGCATTCCATGCCTAGTTACCTATCAGGTGTAAGTAAGTCTACAAACTCGAGGCAATACATGCCTAAGTACTATTGAATAAGTGTATGACCGAGTCATATCGAGGAAGTGGCAGTCCATGCCTAGATACCAATCAGGTATGAGTAAGTCTACTAATGTGAGGCAATACGTGCCTAAGTACAAATCAAGTATGAGTACGACCACATCATATGATAACAGGTAATAGTATTACTTATCCAGTAGTAAGATACTAGTATGCCACCTGGCATAGTGTGTTGCCTCCATAAGCAACATGTAAGTGTAGTCCCGCAGAACTACAGTTGAGTATTTAGACAGATACTGAGTCAACGATCTCGAGTGAAAGCTCTCCGATCCGTTGATGAGTGCGAGTATCAACTTGTGTGTTTATCGGTGTTTTGTATCGCTTTACCGTGATATTGTTTTGAATCACTGTACCATGATTTCGTTTTGTATCACTAAACCGTGATATCGCTTTGTATCACTCTAACCGTGATATCGAATAGTGTTTCTCGCAAGCAATGTCTGTATATGAGAGCAGACAGTACTACGACTGGCACGACTAGAGTAACCGAGTTTGCATAAGTGTATGTATATCAATATACATGAGTAAACTGTGGTAGCACCAAGTGCTTGAAATAGAGTACGAGTATGTATATATATACACTTATATATATATATATATATATATATATATATATATATATATATATAAGTCTAACCAACAAACACATCTAACGGGGTATCATGTAACACATGAAAGAAATTTAGTGTATCTGAGTATGTACATACAACACTGAGATATTAGGTTTAGCACAATAAGCCTATGTATGAATAATCATCCCCCTAGTTGTCTGGTATTAGTATAAGAAACTATACCAACGTATGTTACTATCGTATACTCCTAGCCTCCAGCCTAGCAAGTATATTGAGGTCTCTGTGAAATGTTCACTTAAGTACAAATCCATTCTACTCCCTCCGTCCCACCTCAAGTGTCCACCTTACTATTTTGGGTTATCTGTGACACCCGTCAAATTAGGACTAGTAATTAGTGCCTAATCAATTGTTAATACATGTAATTAGTTTTGTATTAGGCTAATTTATGTATCGAAATATATATTGAGGAATATATAAAATTATGCGATTTGATTAAATCGCACAAGTTTCAAATTGAATGTAATTCGGTTCAATTAAATACGGACGTTGGTGAACATTTTCACTAAATAGTGTAACATTATTTAAAGACACTATTATATCACAAATATTATTTTAATAATAGTTCATAACTATTTCGTATCGTACAAACAAGGTCAACACGATAAAATGTTAAACGCGCGAACAATCGAAATAAAGATAAAGTTACAATTTATAACCCAATTATTAAGTAATTGATGAAATACTTCAAGTATAATTTTGAATAAATACCCGCATTGTGTAACTTCTAATTAAAACGTATAAAACCATTATTTAACGCTTAAACGACTGGGAAAACGAACACCGCACGGAGCGCAAACACGGGGACTAAAAAGTTAGGAGAAAACCCTTTTTCCCCCTCCCCAAAATCTGCCACATACCCCCCCCCCTCCCCTCCTCATTTATCATTTCCTCTCCCTCTCTCCTCATTCCTTTTCTCTCTTTTCTCCCAAAACTACACACCACCACCACCACCTACAACCACCAAAAACCACCATCAAACTCACTTGAATCAAGACACTCGTTTGGAAGAAAAGATTCACCACATCACGATCTACACTTCTACCTTTCCGGAATCTTGATTCGCCACTTCGTAAGTTTCCGGCAAATTTTCGAAACTCATCGATTTCACTTATTTTTACATGAATATGGTTTGTTTAAGCTTAAAATGTCCAAAAATGGGTTGGGTAAAAGTCTCAGGTCAAACGGAGGCCGGAAAATACCTTTTCGGCCCATTTTCCGGCCAACAGCGCGTTATGTCGCAGAGGCTTCAGGCCACCTGCGACATAAGCCTTTATGTCGCTAAATCAGACCTTATGTCGCATATAGCGACATAAGCCACTATGTCGCACTAATCACGGATATCGCATATAGCGACACAAATAGTTATGTCGCAGAAATTACGGATGTCGCCTATAGCGACACAACGCCCTACGTCGCATTAAATTGCGGATGTCGCCCTTAGCGACACAACCCCTTATGTCGCAGATATGATCTGCAACACAACAGACTATGTCGCACTTAGCGACACAAAGCCGTGTGTCGCACGCTATGTCGCATGAAACAGAACCAAGAAAACACAAATTTTACTAAGTGTCGAGACCTAAAATTTTATCACTCAATTTCACCCAAATTCAAGTACAGATGCGTTTTTCACCAAAGCAATTTAGTAGAAATAAAATTTGTGTTTTCACCCAGCCAGGGGCTCTGCCCCTTGGACCCCGCCAGGGGCTACCGCCCCTTGGACCCCGCTACCAGGGGCGCTGCCCCCGGACTCCCGTCATTAACGGGCTTCGCCCTTACCCTAGGGTCACGAGTAACAGTGTTACATCTAAACTTTCACACAAAGTGCTAAACTTGTATAACATCAAACACGAATGCGACATGACTTCTAAAACACATTGGAACTTACTTTTAAGTATAACACTTCAAAATCATGAAAGTAATGATGAGATTATTTATACAACCAATTCACCGACGGCCGTACACGTTTTCAAAACACAAGTCAAACAACCAAATCGTAGTAATTTGGATAATTCAATCAACCAAATCGTAGTAATTTGGACATTCTAAGTTGGACGAACAACTACAAGGGCAGTCTTTCGAGATGCCTACTCATGTTATAACCATTGTGTGTCTTGGACACCCTTAGGTTACAAGTCTTCAGACATCAATCCACCGCTAATCAATTCAAGTTTATTAATTTAAACACTCAAGGCTCAGGTGAGTCTCATGGCCCCTATTTTACTGCTTTTCAATCAGGGGTGTGATTACATTGCTCGTTTTATTTTACAATATGAACGCAAGTACAATACAAATCAAATACTACATGAGTTGTTTTCACTAATCATTTCAAAGCTCTCCACAACATAGTTTGGTAATACATCTGTAGCGTGAATGTTAGTATATGATATCATATAGGATTGACAATCCTCGTCCGGGTTAGCACGTACTAACTAGTCAAACGGACGTATTAGCATTTGGGAAGACGAGTGTAGATTAGGCACTCATAGGAGGCAACTCAGTTAGGTTTCCTTAATTGGACCTGACGCTCAAGTTAAGCTCAGACTATGTGCTCATGGCTGTATAACTTTTATTTTGCTTAATTGCATTTTAAATTCAATTAAATCTTGCGTTTCATACAAATATGTGTTGACATACAAACCTGTGAGATCACTAGCGTTTCGCTGACCAATTTTAGCATGTATCACAGGTGACCAGAAGTAGGTTGGACTGCTCAATCAATCCATTAGCTCGAGTCAGCATGCAAACAATCAGAGATTTAGCTGCATTATTATATTTTGTATAGATTAATTATGTACTTAAATCTCTCAATTTCAAACCGAGCTAATGTAGACAATATTTTGATGTAAACTTTGGTTTTATTAATATCAATGTAAAACGACGCATATAGTGGTCGTTCATTATATCTTATGTGCTGTGTATATTGATTAGTCGCACCCCGACCCGATTCGCTTCCGCAACCCGAATTTGGGGGTGCGACATTATCCCAAATAAGTGTCCACTTTCATGTTGCAACTAATCGAAAAGGACTTTAGTGGGTAGATATGTTATTTGATTGGTGAAAAGTGTAGTTAGTGGAGAATCCTAAAACTGCGTGCAAAGTCAAAGTGGACACTTTGGATGGGACGGAAGGAGTAGTAATCATGGAGTGTATAGGCAGTCTTAGTTCCTAAAAGAAAAACTAATCCTATAAAAAGTCTAGGTATTGTCTAACCAGTTCAAGTATTTTCAATAATGTTGTCCCGCGACAATATGACCAATGTATGACGATGACTTAATCAAGTTATGTAATGATAACTGTTTTTCAACAATACGATAGTGTACAACAGTAACTTATCTAGGTTAAGCAGTGATATTGTTCTACAACAATATAATGAGTGTAATCCCTAAATATTACGCGATTTGTATTACGTAACAGTAATATAGCTAAGTGTGAATTATTAAATATCAATATAATTCAAAAATAGTAATTGTGCATGCTTCTCACCCCGAAAACAGTAAAACATTTGAAAGAGTGGGGCTATGAACTCATCTGTGAGTTGTCAGCGATCCTACGATACATGTGTTGTCACAATGGTAACCTCCTAGCATCCTAAACATGTGAGGTTATATGAGTACGCGATCAAATAGTCTGACCAAGTAAGTCGTTCGAATGTTTATTTGTGGCTTAGTTTTAAAGATCGTGTACGGGGGTTCAGGGGCAGCGCCCCCTGGTAGCGGGGTCCAAGGAGTGGCAACCCCTAGCGGGGTCCAAGGGGCAGAGCCCCTGGCTGGGGTTAAGCTACTAGGTCGGCTTGGAAAATTTTTATTTATGCTTATATTGCTTTAATAAAAACACTTAAAAAATTTAAATTCGTTCATTACGCGAACCTGACTCGCAGGTCTGTTCGCAAGGTCAATTCATAGAGTCAGATCGCAAGACATGGTCGACTCGCAAGTCTCGTCTTGCAGCTCAACTCAGTTCGCGGGTCGAGTCGCTTCGCAACTCGGTTCGCAGACAAGTCAGCTCGCAAGTATCGACCCGCAGGTCTCAACTTGCTGTTCAGTTCGCAGGTCGGTTCGGCTCGCAAACTATTTAAGTTCGCAACTTAGTTCGGTTCGTAAATCTGGATAAGGTTTTGAGAACTGAGTTCATCTCAGTTCGCACGACGAACTGATGGGATTCTTGAGGTGTGTTTCGATTTTTCAAGCATTTTTAGTGGGGTCTTTGGGTAGAAATTTGTTGGGTGGACTCATAAACATGAAAATACAAATGTTGTAAGTAGGATTTCTTACTTAATTTAGCGAATCTAGAACCGCAAAATGAGATGAGATGTTGATGATGATGATCTTGCTTCTTTGATGATGATGATGGCCGATTTAGGATGATGATGATGCCATTATTTCAGTGTTTTTAGAGAGAGTTTTGGGGTTTTAGAGAGAGAAGTGGAAAATGAAATGAGGATGGAAGTCGGAGTGGAAAAAAAGAAAAAGAGGAGGATGGTGGGTTAGTTGGGTTGGGTCTGTGGGTCTGGGCCGACCCATTTGGGTCTCCGCTTCGTATTATTTCGATTTCCCCCAAACTCGCGTTCCGTTGAATTTTAAAAATGTTCGCGTACTTTGGTATAATTATATATAAAAGTTTTAAGTATTTAGCATTAATACGTGACTAAATACGAGTATTAATGTTTAAAGTGGGCGCGAAAATTCATCCTTTTTTACCGGGTGTTACATTCTCCCCCTGTTAGGAAAACTTCGTCCTGAAATTTCGAGTGAAATAGCGTGGGGTCCGGGGAGAAGTGTATGTATGAGAAGTTCATCGAGTAGATAGTAGACATACAATGCCTATGTCGAGTTTGAAAGCAGACAATCCATGACTGTGTCATGGTTCATCATAGTAGTCAGATCACTGACTATTTCGTTTGTTCAGATTGTTGTTAAGTCGTAGTTACAAAGTAACCATTTATGTGGTAGTCCATCCAGGACTAGATAGTTGTCACAAGGTGACTGTTTACAGAGTAGTCCTATTAGGACTAAGTGGTTGGTAAATGTTCAGTTGACCTGTCTACTGAAAGCAAACCTTGAGTTTTACGTGGGCCTAGGTTAACTAGCCCTATGATGTACTCGACATTAAATAGGTAAAAGCGGTATTGGGAAACGAGTAATGTGTATGTAGCGTTAGCTACAATTAAAGAGATTAGTGTTCTGGGAAGAGCCTACCCATATTACTGTTGGGGTTTCGTCCGGTGTCGATCTTGTAAATCTTGCCCTTCAGTTTCGGGCAATCTTTCTTGTAATGTGTGGGGTCACCGCACTTGAAGCATGTCCTTTGTCAGTCAGGATTTGTGGGAACTCTGCAGTCCCAAATTTTGTGTCCAAATTGTTGGCATCTCTCGCAAGGTATGCCACATGTACCATCGTGGTGACGTTTGCAACCATGACAAAATGGTTTGTTTCCTGCATAGCCTTATTTTTCCTTGGTTTTGGTAGCGTAGGACCTCAAGAGTTCGGGTTGATTTGTTGGATTATGACTAGTGCTGGAATTTCCATTCCATTTTCCTTGATGGTTTTCAGTTGTAGGTGTTCCGCGTCGAACCACCTGTGCCATTAGTCTGTGAGCCATGCGAACAGCATCGTGAATAGTGGCGGGTTTGGTGGTTGTGACCATTCCCTCAATTTGCATCGGGAGTCCTCCGATGTACCTTTCAATTCATTTGTATTCAGGGTTCACCATGGTTGGGCAGAGAAGTGCCAGTTGGTGGAAGCGATTGGTGTATCTCATGATGTCGTTGTCTTTCATGGTGAGGTGCCAAAGTTTTTCCTCGAGTTGTTGTAGTTCCTCACTGGGACAATACTCGTTCCTCATTAATTGTTTCAGTTCCTCCCAAAGAAGTTTGTGAGCGGTATCGATTCCTACAGTTTGAGCATAGGAATTCCACCAGGTGAGGGCACCATCTTGAAGGGTGTATGTGGAGTACTTAACTTTGTAGTCATTGGGGTAATTGCAAATGTGGAATAAAGATTCCATTTTCTCGATCCATCGGATGAATCCGATAGCCCCTTCCGTTCCAGTGAAATTTAGTAGCTTACAGCTCAGAAATTCCTTATAGGTGCAGGGTCTCGCTAGATTTCGAGTAGCTAAGTCATCAGCCATTCCTTGGTCAAGGGATCGGTCGATCTCAGCTTGTGTGATCGATTTTCGTCCAGGCGGTATGATTCTTTAATAAGAATAAAACGACAAGGTGTGAGTTTTCATTCAAAGATTGTGATCACCACATATGCATTCATAGGAAAGTGTTACACACTGTACAACGTGGCAATCAATGATGTAAAATGATAACACTCAGAAACCACTTAAGGTATTTATTTGAAAGACCTCAGACTTTTGAGTTGTCGTGACATGAATGGTTCACGTGTGTTTTATAATAAGTGATATGGGATCCTGTACTCATTGATGTTGAGGTTTTTAATATCGCATGTGGCAGACATATTTCTGCCTTTGTGGTGGTTTTAATGTAACAGTTTCAGTCCCTGTTGTGTCAACCTTAGTTCGGTTTTCATGTTTTTCACGTTTCAAGTTTCGTGGTTTGTTAAATTGCAGTTTCAATATGTGGTCGTACTAACGACTGAGCTGTGTTTTTCGACGTAGTCATTAAGACAATATTATTTTAGTGGTCTAACAGGTAGTACTAACGTACTGTGAGTGTAGTTGTAATGAACCAAAATGCAATACTCAAAGTACCAGAGTGTAGTGCTAGAAGCATAGTAATGTAGTACCAACGTACTATGAGTATAGCACCGAGGTACTATGAAATGCAAAACCACGTGCCGTAATGCAGTGCTCGAAGCACCGAAAGGTAGTACCCATGTACCGTGAGTGTAGCACCAATGTGCCGAAATGTAGTATCAACATACTGGGAGTGTAGCACTAATGTGCCAAATTGCAGTATCAACATACTGTGAGTGTAGCACCATGTGCTAGGTGTTGTTCGAGTGTAGCCCTAAGGCCAAAAACGTGTTGAAGTTTCATAGTTTCCCAAGTGTAGCACAAAGGCTAACATGTAATTGCCTAGGTAACAAACCAGATAGGCACTGAAGTACTGAATCGTGTGGGTACCGAGGTACTATGATGATCAAAATGATTAGAATGTGATTGAGATGATTTCGTGGACTTAGTCATTACGAGTGTTCCTCGCAACACTAACCTAGTGGTGACCAGCATGGTTAACTTTGTGATCGAGGTGCGCGTAAGTCGTTGAGGTTCGGTTTAGCTGTTGGAAGAACATTCCAAGATGCGAGCGCAGTGGTTGACCAATTCAATTGGTGATCACCTGCCCGATGATGAGAGCGAGTGAAAATTGTATGAGGGGAGTAGGTGTGATGCGCCTTGGTAATGATTTCTCATAAGATGATAAATTCTTTGGTTTTTCCTTAGACGTAAACTCCTCAAGTAGATCTCCTTTGAATAAATTGTTTGTAGTAATGTCGTTGTTCGTTTTAATTTTGTGAACGATTAGCATGTGTGGGTTTCTATTTCCATAGATAACGTTTATGCCTCCTTTCCAAGGTTCGGCGATAGGTATGATATTCTCATATGCATACATATGGAGAAAGTGTTAAATCGTGATGGTGAGAAAGATGGCGATATGCCTCTTCACAAGTATATGGCAGTACAACGGAATGTGTTATAAGCGATTACACGTGTATGAGTAGATAGGCGGTAATAAGTGAGAACAAGTCCTGTTCTTTGTATTGAATAATGTTATAATGGCCATATTTGGGGTTTCCAGTGTTGTGAGCATCCAAGGGGTGTTATCGTGTGAGGACTATATATATATTTATTCAACATATATAATAGCACAGAAAGTAGCACACATGTAAGGCCTATTCATATATACCTACAGTACATATAATAGCCTAGAGTGTCTAGCACAAAACAATCAGAGTCAACTAGTGCAGTCCTGTTTGATATAACCCCTTTTAGTTCTTACATAATCTTCATTTAATTGTACATAGTTAGCTAGGCTATGTTAAATTAAACTTGTATGATGAAATCACTAAACCAGTCATACCTAATAAGGAATACAGCCTAACAGTCATAGTCTAGGCCCACTAAATGCAACCTAATTCACTATAACTTTAGGCTCTGATACCAATCTGTAACACCTCCAAATTCACTGTTCAGCGGAAGCATGCTGTGGGGTGCTACCAAAAAATATCACAAGCACATAGGTACATAATGAATGACTCCAAATGAGACGTTTGAAAATAGTTATTACATTTCCTAAAATAAAACGTTTACATTGTTGTGAGTTCGCAAAAGGAATTCCAACACATAAATTATAGTACAAAAGTTATGCAAGGAAATCCAAGTGTTTGAAATCATGCGACTCGAGCTAGCATATCTTGTAGCGATCCTAATCCTGGTAGGCACCTGAGAACACATGCTAAAACGAGTTAGCTATAAAGCTGGTGAGTTCATAGGTTTGTCAGTTGAAAACATGAAGTATAAACTGTGTATGTTTGAAAAGTAAATCAGAAACTACGATTTAGATTTGCTGTATTATACAATTGTGGTGTGTACCTAAGTACATCGAGGAAAAATGCCATTTCATGCCTAGATACCTATCAGGTGTAAGTAAGTCTACAAACGCGAGGCAATACATGCCTTAGTACTATTGAGTAAGTGTATGACCGAGTCATATCGAGGAAGTGACAGTCCATGCCTAGATACCAATCAGGTATGAGTAAGTCTACTAATGTGAGGCAATACGTGCCTAAGTACAAATCAGGTATGAGTATGACCACATCATATGATAACAAGTAATAGTATTACTTATCAAGTAGTAAGATACTAGTATGCCACCTAGCATAGTGTGTTGCCTCCACAAGAAACATGTAAGTGTAGTCCCGCAGAACTATAATTGAGTATTTAGCTAGATACTGAGTCAACGATCTCGAGTGTAAGCTCGCCGATCTGTTGATAAGTGCGAGTATCAACTCGTGTGTTAATCGGTGTTTTCTATCGCTTTACCGCGATATCATTTTGAATCACTTTATTGTGATTTCGTTTTGTATCACTTAACTGTGATATCGTTTTGTATCACTCTAACCGTGATATCGAATAGTGTTGATCGCAAGCAATGTATGTATATGAGATCCGACAGTACTACGACTGGCACGACTAGAGTAACCGAGTTTGCATAAGTGTATGTATATGAATATACATGAGTAAACTGTGGGTAGCACCAAGTGTTTGAAATAGAGTATGAGTATGTATATATATATATATATATATATATATATATATATATATATATATATATGTATATACTTACTTAGGGTAAGGTTCCAATGAGAACACTTCAAGAATAAGAACGAGTAAGAACACTTCATAAATGCACAATTAGCCAACAAAATCATTAGATTCACACTCATATATCTCAAATATGTGTAGAAAAATTGATTAGAATAGATGCGAACTTTCAAAAATACACAAAAATCGAAAAAATGATTGATGCACATTTATAGAGATAATCGTGCATCAATCATTTTTTCAATTTTTGTGCATTTTTAAAAGTGTGCATTTATTTTTCTTTGCATATTTGAGATGTATGAATATGAATCTAATGATTTTTGTTGGCTAGTTTTGCATTTATGAGGTGTTCTCATCGTTCTTATTTTTGAAGTGTTCTCATTTGATCCAAATTCTACTTATATATATATATATATATATTTATAGGGTAAGGTTCCAATAAGAACACTTTAAAAATAAGAACGGTAAGAACACTTCATAAATGCGCAATTAGCCAACAAAATCACTAGATTAACACTCATACAACTCAAATATGTGTAGAAAAATTGATTAGAATAGATGCGAACTTTCAGAAATACACAAAAATCGAAAGAACGATTGATGCACAATTATAGAGATAATCGTGCATCAAACATTTTTTTTGATTTTTGTGCATTTTTAGAAGTGTGCATTTGTTTTTCTTTGCATATTTGAGATGTATGACTGTGAATCTAATGAATTCTATTTGCTATTGTGCATTTATGAGGTGTTCTCACCGTTCTTATTTTTGAAGTGTTCTCATTTGATCCAAATTATATATATATATATATATATATATATATATATATATATATATATATAAGTCTAACCAACAAACACATCTAACGTGTATCATGTAACACATGAAAGTAATTTAGTGTATCTGAGTATGTACATACAACACTGAGATATTAGGTTTAGCACAATAAGCCTAGGTATGAATAATCATCCCCCTAGTTGTCTGGTATTAGTATAAGAAACTATACCAATGTATGTTACTATCGTATACTCCTAGCCTCCAGCTTAGCAAGTATATTGAGGTCACTGGGAAATGTTCACTTAAGTACAAATCCATTCTAGTAATCATGGAGTGTATAGGCAGTCTTAGTTCCTAAAAGGAAAACTAATCCTGTAAAAAGTATAGGCATTGTCTAACCAGTTCAAGTATATTCATTAATGTTGTCCCGCGACAATATGACCAATGTATGACGATGACTTAATCAAGTTATGTAATGATAACTGTTTTTCAACAATACGATAGTGTACAACAGTAACCTATCTAGGTTAAGCAGTGATATTGTTCTACAACAATATAATGAGTGTAATCCCTAAATATAATGCAATTTGTATTACGTAACAGTAATATAGTTAAGTATGAATTTATAAAAGTTTATCAACATAATTGAAAACAATAAATGTGTACGCTTCTCACCCCGAAAACAGTAAAACAGTTGAAAGAGTGGGGCTATGAACTCACCTGTAAGTTGTCAGCGATCCTATGATACGTGTGTTGTCACAATGGTAACATCCTAGCGTCAAAAAACACGTGAGGTTATATGAGTACACGATCAAATAGTCTGACCAAGTAAGTCATTCGAATGTTTATTTGTTGCTTGGTTTTAAAGATCGTGTACGGAGGTTCGGGGGCAACGCCCTTGGTAGCGGGGTCCAAGGAGTGGCAACCCCTGACGGGCTCCAAGGGCAGAGCCCCTGGCTGGGGTCGAACTACAGGTCAGCTTGGAAAATTTTTATTTATGCTTATATTGCTTTAATAAAAACACTTCAAATATTTAAATTCGTTAATTACGCGAACCTGACTCGCAGGTCAGTGCGCAAGGTCAGTTTGTAGAGTTAACTCGCAAGACATGGTCAACTCGTGTAACACCCCTAAAATTCTGGTTGCGGAAGCGGTCGGGTCGGGGCGTTACTAAATCAAATATCACAAGCACAAAGGTACATGATGAACGACTCTAAATGAGACATTTGAAAATTGTTATACATTTCTAAAATAAAATGTATACAAGTTGCGAGTTCGTAAAATATTTTCAATACATAATTTGTAGTACAAAAGTTATGCAGAATAATCCAGATGTTTGAAAACATGCGATTCGAGCTAGTCATATCTTGTAGCAATCCTAATCCTGCTGGGCACCTGAGAACACATGCTAAAATGAGTCAGCTATAAAGCTGGTGAGTTCATAGGATTGATAGTTGAATACATAAAGTATAAACCTTGTATGTTTGAAAAGTAGTTCAAAAACTATGATTTTGAATTGTATTGTTATAGTGTTGTAACATCAATGTGTATACATTTTACGAGGTATCTCATACCTAAGTGATTATGGTGTGTGCCTAAGTACATAGAGGAAGTGGCATACCATGCCTAGATACCTATCAGGTATAAGTGAGTCTACAGACGTGAGACACTACATGCCTAAGTACTATCGAGTAAGTGTATAACCGATTCATATCGACGTAAAAATGGTACTGCGACACAAAAGCTTGTGTCGCACTACTGTTTTCGGTTCCGTGCGACATAACAAGCTGTTTGATGAAAATCTTAACTTTTCAACCCAAAAACGTTTAGATCTTTCATATAATGACTTGTAACATGATTGTACACTATAATGACAAAGGAAAAGTGAAAGAAAAGTGATTTTTCATACCAAATCGAATGAAATCTGAAAGTTAGGTGAGTGGATGAAGATGGTGATGATAATGGTGTTCTTGAGCTTGAATCTTGAAGATAGAGTTGGTGATGAGTTTTGTTGTTGTTGTTGTTCCGAAAATAAGAGGAAAAATGGTGGTGATTTGCTGATTTTTGGTGGGTGATTTTGAGAGAGAAATGGTTAGGTGTTTGTGTGTGTTTTTGATGAAATGAGATGAAGATGAAAAAATGGGATGGGTGAGGTGGGGTGGTGTGGGCAGATTTTTGGGGCCAAAGGAAGGGGATTTTGCCCCAAATTGGTGGTATTTTCATCCGTGTTTGTTTACCCGATCGTTAAATGTTTTTTTAAACGATAGGTTTTGAAATATGTTTTCGATTATACTTTTGGTTAAAATATTTTATTTAAAATAATTTATTTAAAATAATTTAGTCGAGTTATACAATTATAACTTTGTTTTACGAAATAAATGAAATAGACGTTTCGCACTACAATATACTTCGTAATTATTATCGACATAATATATAATAAACGTTAATGTTATTTAATAATTTCATTTTATTAAATAATTTGGTTCACCAACGGTCGTATATTTTTGTCGCTTTTGTTCCAATTGTTTCGTACGTATTTACAACAATTTAAGAAATGTAATAATACATGTATTAATTAGTTGGGCTTTGCTACACTTACCTCTAAAATGTGTTGTGAATTCACTCTAAGTTAGGGAATTAGCCTAAAAATGCGTGCAATTAACGTTTATAATTTTGTTGAAATTGTGGGGTGTTACAGTTAAAGGAAGGGTTAGTATTGGGCGGAGTTAGATGAGACTGTGGAATTTGAGCTGAATGGTTCAGATTAGCACAATTAAGGCAGGTTTGAACTTGACAGACTTGTTGTTGTTGACTTTTCAATTCCTTAATCTCCTTAGTTAGGTTTGTCACTTGCTGAGCGAGAGTTTTAGTAGCTTCATTTCCGAGTGTAGTTGGTGGATTCACTAGTGAGGAGTGATTTTCATTGTTCCAGTCATGGTTGTGTATGGTCGTTTTCTCAATAAGGCTCCAAGCTTCATTTGCCGTACAGTCTATGAAACTACCTTGAGAGGCGGTATCAAGTAAAGGACGGTGATGTGAGAAGAGACCATTGTAGAAAATGCGCAGCTGGTCTGAGCGCTCAAATCGATGATTTGGACATTTCTTAAGCAATCCCTTAAAGCGTTCCCATGCATCGTAGATTGATTCATCATGCATTTGATGGAAGTTTATGATTTTGGTCCTAAACGTGGCTTGTTTTGATAGGGGGAAATATTCGACCAAAAATTTGGTTGCTAATTCTACCCAAGAGGTTATAGAGTTAATCTCTAGTTCCTCAAACCAGGTTCGTGCATTAAAAGTGAGTGAGTAGGGAAACATGTATAGGTACACTATGTCCTGGTTAACCCCAATAGGCTTAAAGGAGTTGGATAAGGAAATGAATTTGTCAAGGTGAGAGTTGGGATCTTCATTTGGTAGGCCACGGAATTGACAGAGGTTTTGGACTAACTGAACAATATGGGGCTTTAATTCAAATGAGGCTCCATCGGTTTCTGGATAGACGATTGGTCCTCCTCGACCTTCAATCAAAGGTTTAGAGTCTTTAGCGATAGTGATACGTGCAGTTGTCATAGTCTCGTTGGCAGGTGGTTGAATAGTTAAATGGATAGGGGTGGTAATTTCTAAAAGTAGTAAAAGGAAGGAAAAACAAAGAAAGATGTAGGGGTTTAAGGAATTCTAGAGGTTCACTAGTAAGTAAGTTCATCTTAACGCCTAAGGATCGTACAATTAGTTCCCCGACAACGGTGCCAAAAACTTGATGTGTCATCAGCGGTCGGTAAGGATTTTACCCTTGTCGTTGCACCTGCTACTAGCGACAACGATCAGTGGGTGTTTTAAATTTGTAATTGCGGGGCCTTAGTTTTTCCTAACAATGCTAATCCTAAGGGTGAGCAAGTGGTAGGTGTGACCTAGAGTCGTTCTTCAAACCGACTGAATTGAAACTAAGGTGTGGCAGATGAGGGCTTTCAAACTAGTGAAGGGTTTATAAAATAGTGGGGGAGTTTTGGTTTTTCTATTAACTAACTTAGGAAAGTAAATAAATAAAAGCGAAATTAAAATGAAAAATAAAGCAGATAAGATAAAGATAGTGTTTGCTGAGACTTCGTTAATTAAGTTCTGGGATGATGTTTGGAGAAACTGTTTTAAAGGATGTTTGTTAATTGTTACTCTTGGATACTTGTGATGTAAACACTAGATTCCCTACTAATTAAAATCTCGTTAGCATGTCACACCAGGAACTAAGTTATGGTGACATCACAAAGTATTTAGAATAATAAGAAAGATCTTTATTTAAGTTTAATTTTACTTTCTTATAAATGAGACAAAATCTAAAGGTACTAGACAAACTGAATCATATAACGATTTCTCCTCATCCTAACATATTCATGTATTTAAAAAGTTCATCTATGACTTTAAACCATCCATTGCTTAAGACTACCCAATAAATCCCCTAATTATCCACAACGTTCCTCACTTAAAGTGGTTTCGCCATTTCAAACATTGGCCATGTCTTGTCCTACGGTAATCCCCCGTGTAGTCTTGCGGTTCCATGGTTTCATACCCTTGACAAATTATGTTGACACAGATGACTAACTACCTTTTAGTTGGACGTCATTAAAAAGGTGTTGTAATCACATTTACTGGTGGAAAGGCGATAGATTAATTTAAAGTTTAAAAGTCTATTTAGAAAGATTAATCAAACTAGGTTTCTCAGTTTATATATTAGTCCGTATTATAACTACCTTCGGTCGTTACGCAGCTCCACGTATTTGTACTACACCTAAAGTGTTTCCAACGCTATACTACGTAACAGTCGAATAGGGGCCGTCATATTACTTCGTAATATTATACCATTTCGTAGTATGACTACCTTCGGTCGTTCCTCGACTTCCATACATTTGTACTCCACCTTGAAGTGTTTCCAGTACTATATCGAGTAACAGTCGAATAGGGGCCATCATATTACTTTAACATTTAATTATAAAATCATCCCATAATTAACTAACTACATCGCAAGCAAACACAACAAGTATATTACTCTCTAATCATGGCAATAACTAAATCTAGCATAATCAATATAAACGTAATTAATTAAGATAGATAAGGATAGAAAGAACTAGGATTAAATGCGAGAGAGAATAGACTTGAATTAATTGACGTAACCACAAGCGCTCACTAAAGATTACAACACGTTCCTTGCTTTCGTTTTATTCTAAAGAAGTCCCCTAAACTAGCCTAATACTAATTTGGAATAAGAAAATAGAATGAGAAAGTAGAATTAATAATTAGAGAGTATTATTAGCCTAAAGAAATGTATTGAAGGTGTGTCTTCAAATGAGTCTTTGGTAGCCTTTTTATACTTGAAATCCGGTGCAAGTTAGCAAATTGAGGCTCACATTAGAAATTTTGAGAGGGCGGTACGATACCATTCTCGAAAAGGTGGGGCACATGTACCCGAAAGTACGGAAAAAAAAACATGAAAAGGTGTGTCACATGTACCTGGAAAGGACGAAAAAGGACGGAGGGACGGGCGTCGGTCGGGCGACATCGGCCGGCGGCCTGCCGTCCGGGTTCGCCGTCTTTCATTCGCTTCTTGTTTCACACGTATCTTCTTCGTCGTGCGTCCATTTTCGATGATTCTTTTTGTGTTGGAATCGATTTTCAGAAACAAAGACTTTGATATAAAGAACTCCACTATATTTTTCTCCAATCTTTAACAGTCTTGTATCGAATCATTTGAATCTTCGTATCATGCAGAATCTTCATTCTTCATCCGTTATTGTTGATTCTTCTTCTGTTAGATTTGTATTTTGAAAACGAAGACTTTGGATGAGATAAACCTTGATGGTGGATATTTTTTCTCTAAATCTCATCTTGGATGCCTCGAATCTTCAAACGCGTGTGGAATCTTCATTTTTCGTTCGTTTTGCTTGATTTTTCTCGTGCAACTTCATTTTAACCTTCTTGGCAAAGTTTCATTGATTTGTATATTATTTGAGTCCAAATGCCAAGTATTGTTCCAGAATGCGAGAGATTGTAGCACCCCCAAATTCGGTCAACGCGGTCAACGCGTGATTTGCGGAAGCATCAGTTTAGGCGGGGGTGCTGACGTCAACATTTAAAACTCATGCCAGATCAGAGCGTATGATTATTGCAAAACATAAAATTAAGATGCCATTTAAGAAAGTAGTTTGTTTACAAAAGAACTACGACTCATCAAGTCGTAGAAATAATATCAGTTATACAAAATAAATCCTTATTTGTCCCAAAATGTGGCATCCAAATTCGTCATGGGTCACCTAACTCCGTTAGTATGCGTTCTTACTTGTGTTGTGAATTACCTGAAAAACATAGTAAAAGTCAACAAAATTGTTGAGTGAATTCACAGGTTTTATGTTTGTAAGTGGTTTGTTAAACCATGTTCATTTGAGAGTTGTTGACATGAGAGTCAAATTCAGTTGCTCATAATAGTCTGTAGGAAGGTAAGTATCCTAATCAAAAGTACCTTGTTGCACTGCACACCGGTCGTTGGAATTTCTAATGGAGATGCAACACAGTAGTGGGTTTTTAATTTGTAAGGCTGGGGCCTAGGGTTACTACTATTGCTAATCTAAGGGCTAGCAAAGGATAAGTATGACCTAGAGTCGTTCTTCAAAGCGCGACGAAATGAAACTAGGTGAGTTTAGGAACTTTTATGAACTTAGCTGAGCTCAGAAAGATAGTTTTGGTTTTGGGTTTTTCTAAATTAAAATTAAATTTAAGATAAACTAAAAGGGTGGAGGTTACTTCGGGTGTTCAGCAATTTAAAGTGATTGTCTACTATGAAGTGGTTTAGGTGAAGTTAAATAAGAGGAGTTCTAGTGAGGATAAATTTGTAGGTTAATGTGAGCTATTCTACAGTTCTTCTATTGGGCTAACGCGAATGTGTCCATAATCAGGCAAATAGAATGTCACATGGGTTGTAGAATATATTAAAACATGCACCGAAAGTTCTCTCAAATGCATGTCCATATTATCCAACAGTTAATCTCAATTCCTATTCCCCAATCTAGATCATCAGAGACATCCGAATCATGGCACAGTTTGCTGAATAAACAATCTTGTAAACGGGTTTTACCCTCACCGGAACAGGTTGGAATAACCGGTCTAGACGGTTGGATAGCATGTCATCACTTATTCATACAAATTATCAACATTACTCAAGTATGCAAGAAAACAGGGATGATTTATAGTAAGAATAGCAACCTAAGTAACACGTTTGTTAATCGATTCATAACATGACTACCTTCGGTCATTCTCGACTTCCATACATTTGTACTCAGCCATAAGCGTTTCCAGTACTATATCAAAGTACAGTCGAATAGGGGCCGTCACATTATTTCACGACGATTAAGGCTAAATATATTTTATTATCATGACAATCCTAAGGCAACAATCAAACAAGAATATGCAATAAGACAATCAAGGTAATGGTTCAATTTGAGCATACAAAAGTGTAATCTACGTCGAGGATATTTCGAAAGTTGTCTCAAAAATATCGTCTATTTGAATTAAATCTTAATCTACCTCTATTCCCATGTTCCGTATCTCTTAGATCCTAGTGTGGTCCAAAGAACACCGGCCATGTCGAGCTCAATGATTCAATCTAACAGAGTATAACTAAGTGACCTATACCCTATGAGTTAGCTACGTTCATTTTTGGATAAGGTTTTAGTCATAACATGAGTTGGGCAGATAAACGATAAAGTTTCAATTCTTACATCTATTTATAATATAAAGCATCCACAATCTCATAACATACAATACAATCACATATTTAAACTTTCCCTAAACGACTATCATATTAGACAATTGAGTTATTTAGTTAATCATGGTAATTCTAGCATGCATATTTAAATTTATTAAAGGAAAAATAAACATATTAAATATGGAAGATAGATTAACACCTGGAGAGAAGTACAATAACTCGTAGCTAAAATATGCATCCCGGAGCACCTCCGTACAAATCTTCCTTGATTAGTTAATTAGCTAGCCTAATTAACTAGGAAGAATTAAAAATTACAAAGAAATAAAAGTATTTAAGTAAATGTGTGAAGATGCTAAAAGATGATATTCAAGATTGCTTCAAATGAGGTCTAAGGGATGCTATTTATAGGGAAAATATGGCTCACATTAGCATCCCTAGGCTCACATTAGAAAAAGAGTGAAAGGTGGTGCACCGGGTACGAAAAAGTAGCGAAAGGTGGTGCACCGGGTACGGAAATGTAGCGAAAGGTGGTGCACCGGGTACACG
This sequence comes from Pseudognaphalium luteoalbum, assembly GCA_963422505.1. Classification (NCBI taxonomy): domain Eukaryota; kingdom Viridiplantae; phylum Streptophyta; class Magnoliopsida; order Asterales; family Asteraceae; genus Pseudognaphalium; species Pseudognaphalium luteoalbum. Next base: position 131,798,026 of record OY730192.1, on the reverse strand, counting down.
CAAGGACGGAAAATCGCAAAAGAGATGGGGGTAGGGGAGGCGGCGCCACCTGCCACCAGGCCGGCGGCGGCTGGTGGCTGGCCGGCGGTGGCTGGCTGCCACCCGCCCCGGTCCGTCGTCTTTCGCTGTGTTGCTTAATTCGCGCGTATCGTCTTCGTTATGCGTCCGTTTGCGTTGATTCTTTTTGAGTTGGATTATTAATTCAAAAATGAATACTTTGATGTAAAGATATCCCAAAAATTTATCTCCTATCTTCAGATATTGCGTACGAATCATTTGGACCTTCCGGCGGGCGTAGAATCTTCATTCTTTATCCGTTTTTATTGATTCTTCTTCTGTTGGATTCGTAATTTGAAAACTAACATCTTGGATGAGATGGATGTTGATGATGGGCACTTTTGTCTTGAAATCTCATTTTGATGCCTTGAATCTTCAAACGTGTGTGGAATCTTCGTTTTTCATCCGTTTTGCTTGATTTTTATTGTGCCACCTTGTTTTGACCATCTTGGCATAATATCATTGATTTGTATTGGTTTTGAGTTTAAAATGCCAAGAATCGTTCTAGAATGAGAGAAATATTGGTAGTAAAAACATGACTTTTTACGCGATATCAAAGATCCCACACTTAGAACTTGCTTGTCCTTAAGCAAATCTTCAGTAAAACTGTTTTCAAAAGTCTAAAAAGGGGGCTTTGCATCCTGGAGAACTCTGATTCCTGCAGGCTAGGTAAAGAAGAGATTCAAGGCGGGGTTTTAACCTTCTGATGTTTTTCCAACCTGGTTCTAGCAAGCTCTCTTTTCAATCTTCGTAATGTAAGATGTAGATGACTGGGATCCTCACAGGTGGTCACTCAATTCACTCAAGTGTATCGGGTTTCCTAATTTCTAATTCACTCAGGGGCCAGTCATGCAGCTCTTCCGTCGTCATAGGCTTGGTCGAGAATCAGATCTACAATACTTAAATGAGGACGGTGCAAATTATCCTTAGACATTCATAAGAGGGTGGAAGTGGTGTATGTGGATGAAGGGTTTCGTAGGTGGTTTATTTGGGGGTCCTAAGAGTTGTCTGTGATGACTTATCTTTGATGAACCTTTCCCTTGGCTTTAAATGATCCTTGGGCTTTTAGGTTTCTTTTGCTTTTGCTGAATTTCTTTTTATTGGAGCTCCTTTTACGGATGATGCTCATCCTTCGGGGAACGCTCCGTACTTCTTATAATAATTCTCCTGACAGAACAGAAACTTAGGCTATGGCCTAAAAATTGAAAGAATGGATTGGCTTTTGAAGTGAGTTTTTGAAATGAAAAGGCTAAGGCTCAACATGTTTTCTGCGGATCTTCAATGTTGAAGGTGAGCATTGGTTAGGTTAGGTTAGAGAGCAAGGGTTTTATGAGAGGGTTTTTATCCTAGGAAATATCAAGGTCTTCTAGTTGCACCTTCGTCACGTATGACGCCCATTTTTGTAATCTCGAAATGTATTTCTTGAACAAGTTCTGATTCTAGAGAGCATACACCGGCACACTCACAATCAAAAAGTGAAGCATTAAAGATGAATGCTTTTATATGGCTCAAGAATCCTCACTTAGTTTGGTGGTTTAGTACCTAGTCATGCGATTGCTTGCCTCAAAACAGAGTTTGAAAATCCTCAAAAGGTTTTGCCCGACATTATCTAATTCAAAGCCTTTAAACTTCTGTTGACCGAAAATACCCCTTTTTGGCTTTGAAAATTTTGAAAATTTTGAAATTTTGCTTAAAAAAACATGACTTTTGCTTAAAAGATTGATCAAAATTAATGTTGCACACTTTAGTAGTGAATACTACTGTCATCCCACACTTAAAAGAACATTGTCCCTAATGTTCTATTTCTAAGTTGGGTTAATCCCACACTTAGGTTTTTGAACGTTGGTCAATCTTTCGAAGTTATACTCTCTCTTGTGAGACATAATCCCACACTTAGAGTTTTACTTAGAATTTTAGTGTGTTTTAATCAAGCAAAACAAGGTTAGAAGAGATACTCCCTTATGCTGCGTGTGTATGTGGATTTGCTGGAGACGGACCAGGATCATAAAAGTGAACTCGTTCCATAATTCCTACATCAATTTCTGCATAATAAACATCCTTCACAGACATCAATACACGTTAATATTAAACACCAATAATCCTTGTTAATACTAAACACAAATAACTACTAGAAACTAATCCATGTCAGCAGAGAGCATCTCCCAATCGGTGAAGTCATCATCCACGAAAATCATGTTTTCAACGACCGATGTGGGTGATGATGACTCCTCGATAGTGTAGACCGGAGATGCGGTACCATCCTCTGGATCCTGAATCTAAGCATCTAGTGCAGCAGCCTCCTCCTCTAGTGGGTCCATAAAAGTGGGGTGGTCCTGCGCAGTCATGCTCCAAGGTGGAAATAAGTCCCACGGTGGAATGTGCCGAGCGGGATTAGGTCCCATCTGAAAGGGGCACACAGGTGTGGAGGGGAAGCCCAGAGCAGTGTGGATCTCAGCGATGGCACGGTGTTGGACCTCAAGGGCCCTCAGTATAGATCATGTGACAGCAGGGTCTGCAGTAGTAACCCCATGCTCAAAGATGGGTACTCTGGAGTTCCCTACGGTCTGTCCCTCTAGTTAGGGAGATGAAGGTAACCTAGCATGGGTGGAGTGAAGAAGAAATGTCTCCTGAATAGTCACCTCCACCAAGTCTGCCAAGATCTCCTCCAAGCTAGGAGGTGGTGACTGGGATCCTCTGACAGTCCTCATGCTACTGCCTGGTGATGAACTCCGGGAGTGATACATGGCACGTGAGCGTCTCTGTCGTGGTATGTCTGACTGTGAACTCATCCTGCAAAATACAAAAGGTTAATGGCCCAGGACTAATCATCAGTCTTTCATGAGGCGAGAACTGCATAAAATGGATTAAATTGAGAACAAGAAAATTAAACTAATGCTAAAAACGTAAGATAGGCTTGGGGTGCCTCCTAAGAGCGCTTTGTTTATCGAGTCTTGTAGCTTGACTCTATTATTCTATCAGGGCTGTTCGTAACCATAGACTTCCTTGGAAGGGGGAAAGTCTTGTACGTAATGTTTCAAACGGTGACCGTTACCTTGAAGTTTCCTTCAGGGGCCTCGAGCTCAATGGCACCATATGGGAATACTTTAGATATCGTAAATGGACCACTCCATCGTGTTTTAAATTTGCCAGAAAACTTTTTAAATCGCGAGTTAAAGAGTAGAACTTTATCACCTGAGTTGAAGCGTGTGAGGCGGAGTTTTGAATCATGGGGTACCTTGGTTCTCTCCTTGAATTTATAGGAGCTTTCGTAATCTTGATCTCTTAACTCTGCCAGCTCATTCAGTTGCATTTTTCAGTGTGTTCCCGTTATCGTAGGATCCAAGCTACAATTTTTCAATGCCCAGTAAGCTTTGTACTCTAGTTCGATTGGAAGGTGACATGCCTTTCCATATACAAGCCTATAAGGGGTCGTTCCTAACGGTGTCTTGTAGGCCGTTCGGAATGCCCATAAAGCATCGTCTAGCTTATCTGCCCATCTTTTTCCGTGTTGACCAACTGTTCATTCCAAGATCCTTTTTAGCGCTCGGTTTGTAATTTCTGCTTGCCCATTTGTTTGTGGGTGGTAGGCTGTAGACGTCTTGTGGGTAACACCGTATTGTTGCAATAGTTTCATAAACTGCGTATTGCAGAAGTGTGTGCCACGATAGCTGATGATTGCCCGAGGAGTTCCAAACCGACAAAATAGATGTTTTAAGAATTTGGTTACGACTCTCGAGTAATTTGTTGGAAAGGCTTGAGCTTCGGACCATCTGAAAACATAGTCGATAGCTACAAGGATGTATTCTCTCCCGTAAGACTTTGGAAATGGTCCCACGAAGTCTAGTCCCCATATGTAAGATATTTCACACGCTTGGATATTCTTCAACGACATTTCATTATGCGTTGTGATATTTCCAAACCTTTGGCAAATATCGCAACGTTTTACCAAGTCTTGTGCGTCTGAAGATAGTGGGCCAGTAGAATCCTGAGTCGTAAACTTTCTTTGCTGTTAAATTAGTTGCATGGTGTCCTCCGGTTGGTCCGTGGTGGCTTTGGTGGAGTATGTGTTCGGCTTCTTTCCCATCGACACATCTTCTTATAATTTGATCGGGACAGACTTTGAACAAGTATGGGTCATCCCAAAAGTAATGCTTGGCATCATGGAAGAATTTCCGTTTTCGTAATGATGGCATTCCTTTCCTTATGATCCCTCCAACTATAAAATTTGCAATATCTGCAAACCAAGGATCATTAGTGAATTGCGAGCCTTGCATTGATTCTCCTAAACTCATTAATTGTTCTTCTGGAAATCGATCCCTAATATCTCTTTCTGCAAGTTGTTCCATCAACGGATTTTCGAGTCGACTTAAATGATCTGCGGTGACATTTTCTGCTCCCTTCTTATCTTTTATCTCGATATCGAATTCTTGTAGGAGTAGAATCCATCGTAGCAATCTGGGTTTTGCGTCTTGCTTTTTGAAGAGGTATTTTAGAGCGGAGTGATCCGTGTACACTATCGTTTTGGACAATATTAGATAGGATCGGAATTTATCAAAGGCAAATACTACGGCTAGCAGCTCCTTTTCAGTTGTTGTGTAGTTTTCTTGAGCGTCTGTTAGCGTTTTGCTAGCGTAGTAGATTGGTCGGAAGTGATTATCCTTCCTTTGTCCGAGAACTGCCCCTACTGCAAAGTCGCTAGCATCGCACATGATTTCAAATGGTAGACTCCAATCTGGAGCAACCATGATTGGTGCATTGGTTAGCTCTTTCTTTAGGTAGTTGAAGGCCTTCATACAGTTTTCGTCAAACACAAATTTGATGTCCTTTCCTAAAAGGTGGGTGATAGGTCGAGAGATCTTTGAGAAGTCCTTGATAAAACGGCGGTAGAATCCAGCGTGTCCTAAAAAACTCCGAATGGCTTTGACGTTGGTTGGTGGTGGAAGTTTAGTGATGGTTTCGACTTTGGCTCTGTCTACTTCAATTCCTGACTTTGATATCCTATGTCCTAAAACTATTCCTTCTTTCACCATAAAATGACATTTTTCCCAATTCAAGACGAGATTCGATTCTTCACATTTGGAGAGCATTCTGTCGAGGTTTGATAAGCATGATGCGAAGGAGTCTCCAAAGACCGAGAAGTCATCCATAAAGACTTCCATGCATCATTCGATCATGTCATGGAAGATTGCAACCATGCATCTCTGAAATGTTGCAGGTGCGTTGCATAATCCAAACGGCATTCGTCTGTAGGCGAATGTTCCATACGGGCATGTGAATGTTGTCTTCTCTTGGTCCTTCGGGTCGAGCGGGATTTGGAAATACCCGGAGAATCCGTCAAGGAAACTGTAACACCCCCAAATTTAATGATTCGCGGAAGCATACTTTGGGTGTTACTAATCAATAATCAAAGCACACAGATATATAGCAAACGACTCTATATGCGTCGTTTTAACAAAATATATTAATATTAAATGGTTTACAACAATTTGAACTCATACATAGCTCGTGTTCATAATATTAGAGATTTAAGTACATAATTAGTTATACAAAATCTAATAATGCAATGAAATCTCTGAAGTTTGCATGAAGACTCGAGCTAAGATGCATCCTGATGGGCAGTCCAAATCTACTGCTGAGTACCTGTGATACATGCTAAAATGGGTCAGCTAACGCTGGTGAGCTCACAGGTCTGAGTATCAAATAATATTCAATGAACCGCAAGATTTAAGTATTGATTTGCAACCAGCAAATAAAGTTACAGATAATGTATACAACCATGAGCGCATAGTCTGAGCTTAACTCGAGGGTCGGGTCCCATATAGAGAATTCCGAGCGAGGTGCCTCCACGAGTGCCTAATCTACACTCGTCTTCCCAAATATTAGTACGTCCGTTTACCCGGTTAGTGCTTGCTAACCCGGACGAGGAGGGTCAATCCTATATGGTACCATATACTAATATTCACGCTACTTTTGTATTACCAGACTATACTGACGGAGGACTTTGATTTGATTAGTTGAAAACAACTCATGTAGTATATTGAAATATGTACTCGCGTTCATGCGTTAAAAACAGAGCAATGTATCACACCCCTAGTAAAACAGTAAAAAGAGGGGCCATGAGACTCACCTGAGTCTTGAGAGTTTTTCTTAATAAACTGAAGTTGATTAGCCAAGAATTGAAGTCCAAAGACTTGTAACCTGAGGGTGTCCACGACACGCGATGGTTATAAACATGTGAAGGCATCTAATAAGACTACCTTTTAGTTGTTTGTCCAACTAGAATGTCCAAATGATTACAATTTGGTTGTTTGTTTAGGTGTTTGAAAATGTGTACAGCCCGTTGGTGATTGTTTGTAATAATAATCCCACGTTATTATTTTGATGATTTTGAAGTGTTATACCTAAAGTAAGTTCCAATGTGTTTTAGAAGTTGTGTCGCATTCGTGTTTGATGTTATACAAATTTAACACGTTGTGTGAAAGTTTAGATGTAACACGGTTACTCGGGAACCTAGGGTAAGGGCGAAGCCCGTTAATGACGGGGGTCCGGGGGCAGCACCCCTGGTAGCGGGGTCCAAGGGGCGGCAGCCCCTGGCGGGGTCCAAGGGGCAGAGCCCCTGGCTGGGGTCGAGCTGGACTTGAATTTGGGTGAAATGGGGCGTCAAATTTGGGCCTCAAAACTTAGTGTAAAATTAGTTTGAAACCTTCTGTTTATGCGTCACTTAGGGGCTTGGGCGACACTTGGGAAGTGTCGCTAAAAATAGTAAATCTGAGCATATGCGTCACTTAAGGGAAGTGACGCATGGTAGGGCGTCACTAAGGTAAGTGTCGGTATAAGTGTCGGGTATGGGTCTAGGCGTCACTTAGGAAGTGTCGCTATAAGTGTCGGGTATGGGTTTAGGCGTCACTTAGGAAGTGTCGCTAGAAGTGTCGGTTAAAGTTGTTGTGCGTCACTAGTCAAGTGACGGTAGGAGTGTCGGAAAAAAGGGGTTTTATGCGGCACTTAGGCAAAATTAGGGTTTCATGCGACACTCAATGCGTCACTTAAGTGATGCACGAAGTGACGCTATACTAGTCGTCTTTGCGACACTTAGGTCTGTTTGACGGATTTTTGAGCCAAAACGAGTTTTCCGGCCACCGTTTGGCCTGAAACTTTTACCCAACCCATATTTGGACATTTTAAGCTTAAAGAAACAACTACTTACTAAAAACACTAAAAATCGAGGAGTTGTGGGTTTTTTCGGAAACTTACAATTTGTCGGATGAAAATTCTGAAAAGATGGAAGTGTAGATCGTTGCTTCGTGGTTATTTTCTTCCAAACGAGTGTGAAGATTCGAGGTCGTTTAGAGGTGTTGTTTTAGGATTTAGTGAGGTGGTGGTGGTTTGTGATTTAGAGAGAAAAGAGAGGAAGAGAGAGAGAATAGTAAGGTGAAAATGGGGTGGGGAGGTGGTGACCTCACCCCTTTTGGCAGATTTTTCGTGGGGCCCACCCCATGTGGGTGTGTCCCAAACTTGTTCCTCGCTTTTGCGTTCCGTGCGGTGTTCGTTTTCCCGATTGTTTAAACGTTAGATAATTATTTCGCGCGTTATACACCCGTTTTAAGGCACGAATAATTACCCAATATTTTTACTTAAAATATTTTTACTTAAAATATTTCACCGATTACTTTAATAATTGAGTTATAAAGTATAACTTAACATTGTTTGCGCGTTTAACATTCTAATCGCGTAGGCTTTTAATTGTACGATACGAAACATGTATGAATTATCATCAAAATACTATTTTAGATATAATAGCGTTATTAAATAATGTTATCTTATTTAATAATTTTGTTCACCAACGTCCGTATAAAATTAAATCGAATTACATTCGATTTAAATTGCGTACGATTTAATCAAATCGTAAAATTTGTATATATTCATCAATATAAAATCTGATACATTAATTAGCCTAAAACCAACTAATTACATGTATTAACAGAGGGTTAGGCACTAATCATTAGTCCTAATTTAGCGGGTGTTACAGAAACAGTAGAATTCGTTCCCTGATAATCTTTCGAGCATTTGGTCAATAAATGGAAGTGGGAAGTGATCCTTACGAGTTGCTTCATTTAACTTCCTATAATCGATGCAAACTATCCAACCGGTGACAGTCCGAGTTGGTATAAGCTCATTCTCTTCGTTTGTAATGACTGTTATTCCTCCTTTCTTTGGAACTACTTGAATAGGGCTAACCCAAGGTGAATCGGAAATTGGATAGATCAATCCAGCATCCAAGAGTTTGATAACTTCTTGTTTGACCACGTCTTGAATCTTAGGATTCACTCTCCTCTGCCTTTGCACGGATGGTTTGAAATCGTTTTCCATGAGGATCTTGTGGGTGCAGTAGTTTGACTGATTCCTTGTATATCAGAAATTTTCCACGCAATTGCTTTCTTGTGCGATTTCAGAACATCAATTAGTTGAGCTTTCTCTTCATGTTCTAACTCCTTTGAGATTATTACTGGGAGCTGTGAAGTTCCTTGGAGGTAAGCGTACTCAAGGTGAGGTGGTAATTCTTTCAATTCTAGGGTTGTTGGTTCTTCAATAGACGGCTTCATTCTAGCTATCTCGTCTCTATTTAGTTTCTCGTATTCTTCTTGGAATGGTGCTTCATCTATCTCAGGCTCAGATGTGGAGATTGATGCTATTTCGACCCATTCGGTTTGGTTTGAAAATTCGTTCGTCTTTAGCTTGTATTTGTTGACTGCTGATGAGGATATTTCGTCATTTCAGGTGAGAAGAATCCTTCCGTTGTCGGTGAACTAGAATTCTTGAAATTGAGCGGTTGAAGATTGGTTAATGGTGATTTCGGGATTTGGTAGTGATACGGGTTGGTTGGTTAGTTGTGGTTCAATTGGGGGTGGTTCCATACTCATTCCTTTGAATGAATCTAGGATCTCTTTAATTGAAGGAAATGGGTTTGGTTTGGTCCCTTCTCTTTTTAGCCAAGGTATCGGTGTACCGCATCCTAATGGAACAACGATTGTTTTGTCATTAGTGCAAGAGGATTTCTTTTCAAGCAGGGGAGATAGTAGCTCTTCGGATGTTGTTGGTGAAGTGATTGTAGAGTGCAGCCCAGGGTCCTCATTGTATAACCTCCAAACGGTGACTACCGTGTTGGGTATCAGATCCCGGCTGGATATTGTCAATACTTCGTGGAGATGTTCATTAAAAATGTCCTGCATGGTATCACACAAACCAAGGTCCTCTTCCAGAGGTTGCTTCATTAATCGATTGACATTAAAGGTGACCTCCTCCGTCCCCACTCTCAGTTTTAAAGATTTCTCATTTACGTTGATCACAGCCTTGGCAGTGTTGAAGAAAGGTCTGCCAAGGATGAGCGGGACATGGGTGTCTTCCTCTATATCCATGACAATGAAGTCTACCGGAAAGATGAATTATCGACTTTCACCATGACATCTTCAGCAATCCCTCGAGGGAGTTTAACTGATCTGTCTGCTAATTGAATGGTCATACGAGTAGGTAATAGGTTATCTAGTCCTAATTTCTTGTAGAGGGAATAAGGCATAAGATTAACACTAGCACCTAGGTCGGCTAAGGCATTCTTGATTTGAATATCTTGGAGAAAACAAGGTATGGTAAAGCATCCAGTATCGCCTAGTTTAGGTGGAAGACCATGTTGTACAATTAAAGAACATTCAGCATCCAAGGGTAAACTAACTATTTGCCTAAGCTTTTCTTTGTTTGAAAGGAGTTCTTTAAAGAATTTGGCACATGAAGGCATTTCTACTAAAGCATCTAATAATTTAACATTTAAGTGTAGGCTTTTAAACATTTCTAGATATTTTCCGAATTTGGCTTCCTGCTTTTCCTTTTTAAGTCTTCCAGGATAAGGTATTCTTGTACGAGGTACATTATCCTGGGTTTGGGCTGGTGATGGGTCAGGGATGTCAATTGACTCATGTTCACTAGGTATAGGTGTAGGTAAGGAAGAGTTTTCGGGGGTGTTATCTGGTGGTGGTGGATCAACTTTGGTTACTTTTCCTCCTCTTGTCATGATTAACACATCGTCATTTGGTGGGTTAGTGTTTTCCTCAATAAAACTTAAGTTTTTCAAAATGGATTCCATGTTAGAGATTAATTTTTCCGAAATTTTTATCATGGCGTCAATGTTATCTTGAAATCCAGTTACTCTTTTGTTTATAAGGTCTTGTTCAAGCATAAAAAATGGCAAAACTGATTTTGAGGAAAATAAGTGGCTTGTGGGGGAAGAATTATCCAAAAGTTGGGTCCAATCAGGATAAGGTGTTGACATAGTTGGTTAAAAAGTAAGTAAAACTAATCTAATCCTAAAGGCAAGAAATGTAACTTTTGATTGATGTTAATCTTTCAAAAGGATCGCTAAATACTAAAGTTGCTAAGGTCCTAAAATCGGTCACCGACGCTCCCCGGCAGCGGCGCCAAAAACTTGTTGCACTGCACGCCCGTCGTTGGAATTTCTAATGGAGATGCAGCACAGAAGTGGGTTTTTAATTTGTAAGGCTGGGGCCTAGGGTTACTACTATTGCTAATCTAAGGGCTAGCAAAGGATAAGTATGACCTAGAGTCGTTCTTCAAAGCGTGACGAATTGAAACTAGGAGAGTTTAGGAACTTTTATGAACTTAGCTGAGGCTCAGAAAGATGGTTTTGGTTTTGGGTTTTTCTAATTTAAAATTAAATTTAAGATAAACTAAAAGGGTGGAGGTTACTTCGAGTGTTCAGCAATTTAAAGCGATTGTCTACTATGAAGTGGTTTAGGTGAAGTTAAATAAGAGGAGTTCTAACGAGGATAAATTTGTAGGTTAATGTGAGCTATTCTACAGTCCTTCTATTGGGTTAACGCGAATGTGTCCACAATCAGGCAAATAGAATGTCACATGGGTTGTAGAATATATTAAAACATGCACCGAAAGTTCTCTCAAATGCATGTTGATGCGCCACCAGCGGTCGGTAAGGATTTCAACCCTTGTCGTTGCACCGGCTACTGGCGGCGGGCATCAGTGGGTGTTTTAAATTTGTAATTGCGGGGCCTAAGTTTTCCCTAACAATGCTAATCCTAAGGGTGAGCAAGTGGTAGGTATGACCTAGAGTCGTTCTTCAAACCGACTGAATTGAAAGTAAGGCGTGGCAGATGAGGGCTTTCAAACTAGTGAAGGGTTTATATAATAGTGGGGGAGTTTTGGTTTTTCTATTAACTAACTTAGGCAAATAAATAAATAAAAGCAAAATAAAAGATAAAGCAGATAAAATAAAGATAGTGTTTGCTGAGATTTCGTTAATTAAGTTATGGGATGATGTTTGGAGAAACTGTGTTGAAAGATATTTGTTAATTATTAATCTTGAATACTCATGATGTAAACACTAGATTCCCTACTAATTAAAATCCCATTAGCATGTCACACCGGGAGCTAGGTTATGGTAACATCACAAAGTATTTTGAATAATAAGCAAAATCTTAATTATGGTTTAATAATACTTTCATATGAACGGGAACAAAATCTTAAGGTACTAGACATAACCGAATCATATAATGATTCCTCGTCATCCTAACAGATTCATGTATTTAAAAAAAAGTTCATTAATGACTTTAAACCAGCCCTTGCTTAAGACTACCCCAATAAATCCCCTAATTATCCACAGCGTTCCTCACTTAAAGTTGTTCCGCCGCTTCAAACCTTGGCCATGTCTTGTCCTATGATAATCCACCATGTAGCCTTGCGGTTCCATAGTTTCATACCTTTTGAGTAATTATATTGACACAGAAGACTGACTACCTTTTAATAGGACGTCGTTAAAAAGGTGTTGTAATCACGTTTATTGGTGGAAAGGCGATTAGATTAATTTGAAGTTTAAAAGTCTATTTAGAAAGATTAATTAAACTAGGTTTCTCATATTATAAGTTAGTCCGTAATATAACTACCTTCGGTCGTTACTCGACTTCCATACATTTGTACTCCACCTTGAAGTGTTTCTAGTACTATATCGAATAACAGTCAAATAGGGGCCATCATATTACTTCGTAATATTGTACCGTTCCGTAATATGACTACCTTCGGTCGTTCCTCGACTTCCATACATTTATACTCCACCTTGAAGTGTTTCCAGTACTATATCGAGTTACAGTTGAATAGGGGCCATCATATCACTTTACGATAATTAAGACCGTTTATATTTTACCACTATGATGATCCTAAGGCAACAATCAAACAAGAACATGCAATAAGACGATCAAAGCGATACTACCGATCTTTAATATTTAATTATAAATCATCCCATAATTAATTAACAACATCGCAAGCAAACAAAACAAGTATACTATTCTCTAATCATGGCAATAACTAAATCTAGCATAATCAATATAAACGTAATTAATTAAGATAGCTAAGGATTAGAAAGCACCAGGATTAAATGTGGGAGAAAGTAGACTTGAATTAATTGACACAATTCCAAGCTTACACCGAAGATTTACAATGCGTTCCGTACTTTCCTTCTATTCTAAACCAGCTCCTAAACTAGCCTAAAACTAATTTTTAGTAAGAAAATAGAAAGAAAGTAGAAGCAATATCTTAAGAGAAGTATATTGTTCTAAGAATGGTGTGTGTGAAAATGAGGCTTAGGGGCTACTATTTATAGGGAAAATATGGCTCACATTAGCATCCCTAGGCTCACATTAGAAAAAGTAGCGAAAGGTGGTGGCACCGGGTACATGAAGGTGGTGGCACGAGGTACGTAAAGTTGCGTAAAGGTGGTGCATGAGGTACATAAAGTTGCGCAAAGGTCTAGCACCGGGTACACGCAAGGACCAAAAAGCGTGAACCGTGCGGGTGACAGCCGGCCAGCGGCGGCCTGGTGGCAGCCGGCGGCGGTAGGGTGGTTGGCCGGCGGCGGCTGGCACCCCCCGCACCGGTTCGTCGCCTGTTGCCTCGTTTCTTGATTCGTGCATGTTTTCTTCGTTATACGTCCGTTTGCGTCGATTCTTTTTTTGTTGGATTTGTAATTCAAAAACGAAGATTTTGATGAAAAGATATGCCAAAAATATGTCTCTGAACTTTAGATGTGTCGTACGAATCATTTGAATCTTTCGGCGTGCGTAGAATCTTCATTCTTCATCCGTTTTTGCCGATTCTTCTTCTGTTGGATTCGTAATTTGAAAACGAACATCTTGGGTAAGATGGATGTTGGTGATGGGCACTTTTGCCTTGAAATCTCATTTTGAATTCTTAAATCTTTACACGTGCGTGGAATATTCATTTTTCGTCCGTTTTTCTTGATTTTGCTCGTGCAACCTTGTTTTGATCTTCTTAGCATATTATCAATGATTTGTGCGTTGTTTGAGTCCAAATGCCAAGTATTACTCCAGAATGAGAGAGATATCGGTGGTAAAAACGTGACTTTTTACGCGATATCACATATCCATATTATCCAACAGTTAATCTCAATTCCCATTCCCCAATCTCGGTCATCAGAGATGTCCGAATCATGGCACAGTTTGTTGAATAAACAATCTTGTAAACGGGTTTTACCCTCGCCGGAATAGGTTGGAATAACCGGTCTAGACGGTTGGATAGCATGTCATCACTTATTCATACAAATTATCAACATTACTCAAGTATGCAAGAAAACAGGGATGATTTATACTAAGAATAGAAACCTAAGTAACACGTTTGTTAATCGATTCATAACATGACTACCTTCGGTCATTCTCGACTTCCATACATTTGTACTCAGCCATAAGCGTTTCCAGTACTATATCAAAGAACAGTTGAATAGGGGCCGTCATATTATTTCACGACGATTAAGGAAAATTATATTTTATTATCACGGCAATCCTAAGGCAACAATCAAACAAGAACATGCAATAAGACAATCAAGGTAATGGTTCAATTTGAGCATACAAAAGTGTTATCTACGTCAAGGATATTCCGAAAGTTGTCTCAAAAATATCATCTGTTTGAATTAACTCTTAATCTACCTCTATTCCCATGTTCCGTATCTCTTAGATCCTAGTGTGGACCAGAGAACATCGGCCATGTCGAGCTCAATGATTCAATCTGACATAGTATAACTAAGTGACCTATACCCTATGAGTTAGCTACGTTCATTTTTGGATAAGGTTTTAGTCATAACATGATTTGGGCAGATAAACGATAAAGATTCAATTCTTACATCTATTTATAATATAAAGAATCCACAATCTCATAACATACAATACAATCACATATTTAAACTTTCCCTAAACGACTATCATAGCAGACAATTGAGTTATTTAGTTAATCATGGTAATTCTAGCATGCATATTTAAATTTATTAAAGGAAGAACAAACATATTAAATATGAAGATAGATTAACACCTGGAGAGAAGTACAATAACTCATAGCTAATATATGCGTCCCGGAGCACCTCCGTACAAATCTTCCTTGATTAGTTAATTAGCTAGCCTAATTAACTAGGAAAAATTAAAAATTACAAAGAAATAAAAGTATTTAAGTAAATGTGTGAAGATGCTAAAAGAAGATATTCAAGATTGCTTCAAATGAGGTCTAAGGGCTGCTATTTATAGGGAAAATATGGCTCACATTAGCATCCCTAGGCTCACATTAGAAAAAGAGTGAAAGGTGGTGCACCGGTTACAAAAAAGTAGCGAAAGGTGGTGCACCGGGTACGGAAAAGTAGAGAAAGGTGGTACACCGGGTACACGCAAGGACGGAAAAGTGCAAAAGAGATGGGGGTAGGGGAGGCGGCGCCTCCTACCACCAGCCGGCGGCGGCTGGCTGCCACCCGCCCCAGCCCGTCGTCTTTCGCTGCGTTGCTTAATTCGCGCGTATCTTTTTCGTTATGCGTCCGTTTGCGTTGATTCTTTTTGCGTTGGATTCGTAATTCAAAAAAGAAGACTTTGATGTAAAGATATCCCAAAAATATGTCTCCTATCTCCAGATATTGCGTATGAATCATTTGGACCTTCCGGCGGGCGTAGAATCTTCATTCTTTATCCGTTTTTGTTGATTCTTCTTCTGTTGAATTCGTAATTTGAAAACGAACATCTTGGATTGTTGGAAATAGTGTCCAATGTAATAACTAATTGGTAAGACTATTCTAAAGGTAGAGCCTTTTTTGGTTACCCTCGATGAACAGCAAGAGAAACAATAAGAGAGATAATATTAATTGGAATTAGTATTGTAGTTAATTAATTAGTTTGTTAATTCATCATAGTTGATAAATTAATTAGAAGCTAAAAGTAATTAATGAAAACTATATAAGAATATTTAGTTTGTTTATTAATTGAATATTAATATGAAAACAAAATGGAATATTTTGGAAAGCGTATCCAACCGGCGGTTGGATAGTTCAACAGGCGGTTGGAGGTTAGGGTTTGTAAGGCGGTGTAGACATATCATTACTTGGGCAGGAATCAAGTCCAACCGGCGGTTGAAAGCTCCAACCGGCGGTTGGAGGACGAATTCAGTTGTCCCACATCGACCAAGGGATAAAACCCTGGGCTCCCTCTCCCCTTATAAATAGAGGCCTAATCCATAGTTTCCAATCATCCCAGAATTGAATAGATTTCAATTCTCTCTCTTTCTCATTCCTACTTCTTGTAAGAGTTTACACGACTTAGAGTCGGGACCCTAGGAGTTTGGGAATTTCTCTTGGTTCACGGGTATGACGCATTAGAGGTATTCTATTTTGGGTACTTTCCATCCAAAGCATGGAAGTCGAGCAAGGAGTCTGCGTGAAGGTTCTGCAAGGTTGTCTGCGCGTGAGAAATTGGTTTTCTCAAAGGTTAGTATTTTCTCGTTTATCTATTTATTTTGTTATTGTTAATAGCTTTATTAAGTAACGGTCCTTCAGGGTTTAGTTTCCTAGTTGCTCTAGATTAATTGTTATTTTTCGCTGCATATGTTAATTTAGTTAGGGAATAGAAAACCCAACAGTGGTATCAGAGTGTAGGCTTAATAAGGTTAGCAATATAAAATGTAGATAAATTATATTATTTGGAAATAAAACTGTCTTTTATTTTGTCCAAATAACTAAATTAAATATATATGTATAATAGATTTATATATATATACAGTTAATTTATTTACTAATCAGACCTCGGTATTTTAATGGTTTAAAATATATGCTTAATTTTTAAAATGTTTTAAAATAGAACCCTGAACCTAAATGTTTAAGAGAGACCTTATATATAATATGATTTATATATATGTATCATTTAAGTCAATTGATAAATCGGCTCACCCATAGAGAACAAACTATAAGAGAGTTATAAGGCGGGTTTTTCTGATTCCCTAAAGAAGTAGGTTTTTAATAAGCTTCGCGCTGACCTGCTTCTCCGCTTCTTTGTGCGTTCAATGAAGTTACCGAAGACTTTTGATAGGATGATGTCGAGATTAAAAGTAGGCTTAAAATAGTAAAACAAAATCCCGTTTTAGCTATAGAAAAATGTGAATAGTATGCTAACCCATGAAAACCACACATTTCTCGTATGGACTGTTAATGGAGCGTGTGTGGTTAACCGGCACATTAATATGAGGACATATTGAGAGGTGATGTGGACTCGCGATTCTCGAGCGTACTCGAGCCGGGCACCACGCGGGGTTTGCATGGTTAGTTCACCATCTAGTTCATGATCCTCGACATACCAGTCATGAATGGTAGATGAGCATAAATGAGATTAACATGCCATTGATAGGTATCAATGAATCTCAAAGATCTAGGAGTTTCATAGAAATGAAATAGACAAAAGTATTTTGTTATATGATTACGGCGACCCTTTTCATAAAACTGAAAATATAGATCCTAGCCTTAATTATAAAATTGGGTAATTAATTAAGGAATAGTCAGACTAACTAAAATAGTTTTATTTCAAAATATCTTGTTGAAAATGGTAATAATCCTCTTGTTCCCAATTCCGCAAATAACCTAAACTTCTCACTACTCTCAGTTCTTGGGAGGGAAAGACTTACCAGTTCAAAATGTATGGACGGGTAATGTAAAGGTTCACTCTAAGGAACAAGAAGTATGTTCTTGATGAGCTGTGAAACCGTAGGTACAAGAACAAGGAGTATGTTCCCGACGAGAATAAAGAGTATATTCTCGATAAGTAAATTCCCACTATTGATAGTGATTCAACTCAAGAAGAGATTAAAGCTCACCGGAAATATTATGATGTTTGATACAAAGTTATGGTCAACATAATACTGTCCGGTCAGCCAGCTGCCTACAAACAGTTTGTAACCTCATGTCAAATGGTTTTGAATGAGAAAGAGACCTGAATAATGGAACTCCAAAATTACTTAGCAAAGGATCAAGAAGATTGATGTGCCTTTTTGGCTCAGCAGCTCCTGTGTTGTCAATTGGTCATAATACATAGAAAAGGAAAAGATCTGGAATAGCTACGAATGGAAAGTTCAATCGTAGGGCTAAGAGAAGGATTGAATCTAAAATTGCACCGGCAAATGATCCAAAGGAATCAGTATGTTATACTGCAACACAGAGGAGCACTAGAAGCGTTGCTGCCAAAATATCTGAAGGACCTTAAAGACAATAAGGTCAAAAGGATTCAGGTATATAAATGATCGAACTCCACAAAACTACGACTTATAATTCGTAGGTCTTGAATATAGGGTGTGGTACTCACATTTGCACTATATTGCAAGGCCTAAAGGAAAGTACAAGTCTGAGGCATGGAGAGCTCAACTTAGTTATGGGAGACAAGAGAGTCACGCCCATTGGAAAGTTTGAGCTCATGTTAAAATCAGGAGTTTGGATACATTTAAATAATTGTTGTTATTCGTCAGAAATGACAAGTAACATAGTTTCATTTCATGCTTGCTTAAAGAGGGTTATCAGTTTCATTTGGAAATGAAAATGGTGATAAACCTTCTACTTGCAAAGGCATATATGATAATGTTGAATAAGTCAGCAAAGGAATTTAAATGATGTTTCGTCTAAAGAGCTTGAAAATTCAAATTGTGGCAAAAACGTCTAAGGCACCTAAACAAGAAAGAATATCGCCCAAACTCCAAAAGTATGGAGTGTTGGAATCATTCGACCTTAAATCGGATGATGTATGCAAATCTTGTTTATTGAGCAAGATGACTAAATCACTATTCACATGGTATATGAAAGAAGTGATGGATTGTTCGACTTGGTATACATGGATGTATGTCGACCATTCCGATGCGCCATAAAAGATGGAAATAGCTACTATGTTGCTGATTACTTCAGTAGACATGGATATGTTTATCTGATTAAACATAAGTCAGACACTTTTGAAAGTTCAAAAGGTGTTAGGACGTAATATAGTAAACCAAATGGGCAGAAAGATAAAGGTACTCCGATCCGATAGGGGAAGAGAAAACCTTAGTATCGAGTTTCTTGATCATCTTAGATAGTGTGGAATAGTTTCACAGTTGACTCCTCCTAGAACACCATAGCTGAATGGAGTAGCTGAGAGGAGGAAAAGAATCCTGTTAGACATGGTTTAATCTATGATGAGTCGGGCAACACTTCTAAAAAGCTTATGGAATTAGGCATTAAAATAGTCTCGCATGTCTTAAAACTAATACTTACCAAGAAAGATGATGTGGAAGGGAAAAGGTTTTTTTCTTGGGCACATCCACATCTGGGGTTGTGAAGCTATCGTTAGACGAGAAACTTAGCACAAACTAGAAGCCATATGAGAAAAGGTATCTTTTCATCGGTTATCCACAGAAGTCATTTACATATTTGTAGCTCAAAAGGGAGTGTTTCTTGAGAGAGAAATGATATCTAAAGAGGACAGTGGGAGTACAATTGATCTTGAAAAGATTCAAGGATCGACCGATGATGAACCTATAGTAAACACTGACACTCAACAAGAGGTGGAGACACCTGTTGAACTTGATGACATATCCTTTCCCGCTCGCAGTTGTAGAGTTAGCAAACCTCCTCGGTTCTATTATGGTTTCAATAAAGAAGAACATGATAAGTGACAGTACACTAATTGAATTAGATGAGTCTGCTAACTACAAAGGAAGCGATGGCAGGCCCTAAGGCTGCTAAGTGAAAGGAAGCTGTGAAAAGTAAGATTCAATCTATGTCTGACAACCAAGTTTGAAATTTGGTTGACACTGCACTCGGTCTCAAGACATTGAGTTGTAGGTGTATCTTCAAGAGGAAGATAGACATGGATGGGAAGTGCACACTTATAAAGCTAGGATGGCAGCGAAGGGCTATACTCAAACCTTCGGGATTGATTATGAGGAAACCTTCTCACCAATAGCTGAAATAAAGTCAATTAGGATATTGCTTACAATAGCTGCATTTCATGGTCATGAAATTTGGCAGATGAATGTCAAAACCACTTTCCTTTAAAAGGAAACTGACAGAGGATGTGTTCATTGCACAACCGGAAGGTTTTGAAAATTAGCAAAGAATCCTAATAGAGTGTGTAAGCTTTAGAAGGCTGTTTATAGATTTAAACAGGTTTCTTGTTGTTGGAATCTCTACTTCCATAAGAAAGTCTAACAGTTTAGATTTCTAGAAGCAAAGATGAGTCCAGCATATGTGTCAAAGTCAGTGGGAGCATTGTAGTCTTCTTGATATTATATGTAAATGATATAATACTCATAGGAAATGTAATCCCAACATTACAAGGTGTAAAGAGTCGATTGGGAGAATATTTCTCCGTGAAAGATTTGAAAGATACAATATATTCTTGGTACAAAGATTTACAGAGATATGTTGAAAACGTCTCAAAGGACTTAACCAGGACATGTACTTAGAATGATATTTTGAAAAGGTTTTAAAATGGAAAATTCTAAGAAAGGGAATCTACCCTTACATCATGGCATAAAGATTACTAAAAGATTAGTGTCCAAAGACTGCAAAAGATTGGACTAAATGAGTCGAGTTCCATAGGCTTCGGCTATAGGATCGATCATACATGCCATGAAGTATATAAGACCCGATGTCTCATTTGCTTGGAGCATAGTGAGTTGACATCAGGAGAATTCTGGTAAAGGTCATAAATAGCTATAAAAGAATATTCTTAAGTATTTGAGAAATACTAAAGACAGGTTCTTAGATTATGGTGGAGAAGAGAAACTTAGAGTAATGGTTTATATTGATGTAAGTTTACAAACAAATAGAGATGATAGTCATTCACAGTCTGGTTGGGTATTCTTCCTGAATGAGGGAACAATAACCTTGAAAGATTCAAAGCAAGATACAATAACAAATGGGAATCTTAGTATATTGAAACTTGCAAGACTTCAAAAGAAGTCATATGAATAATGAGCAATTTCATTGCTGATCTTGGAGGTGTTCCAATAGAATAAATCCCAATGAAATATTATGAGATAATGGAAAATCCCAAAAATACCATTTTGTTCAAAGAAAGATAGAAAAGGGACACATGATTGTGATGGACACACGATCAGTAAACATGCTTGGAGCATAGGTTTACAAGATAAAATTTTAGTTGTTAGTTTGATTTTGAAACATTACAAACAATGATGGGAACTAGAATAGACTTGGTGATAAATAATGGGGATTATTTATGGGAAGGAGTTCTACCATTTACTATCGTTTATCATTGTGTTTCAGTTTAGCATGTTTAGACACCACTTCCAGAGTAATCAGAATTACTCAAACCTCCTCAGTCGATCACACTATAGGAAGTATGTGGTGAATAAAGACTGTCATGGAGTGTTAGTATATTGTCTATGGAGATTAGACATTGCATGGAGATTGCTGCAACACTCATGGGTACTTAATGGGGATTTAAGTATAGGAGAAACCCGCACTCATGGAAGTTACTTCATGGATTGAAATCACGAGTAACTCTGAATGATAATATCTTATATTCTTAAAATGAAGATACATTTGAGTTCCTAGTTTTCAAGTCAGTTATATTTTAGCTTATTCAAACATTGTGCGTAAATGCCAGTCATAAAGGATACTCTAGGTATGACATGATGAGTTGACTAGTGCTGTGTATGCGAAATTTATTTGTTCCTTTTGCCTGAGAGGAAAATCGATATCCCTGGGCCCTCTGATGATTAAATGTTGACTCATAAAGTGCTTGGCCAAGCCAGGACTAAATTGATTATACAATTCAGTAGTCCATATAGTCAAATTGATCGGAAATCAGAAAACATAATCTTGAATCTGGAGATTGAGAAAAAATCCACGTCCCAGTTTCATACGATATCTGAAACAAAGGAATATATGATCACTTATCTAAAAGGAATGTCACTGGATATGATCAGAGTTCGGCAGATGCATTGGATGGCACCTCTACTTAGGATAGAGACGGACCAATAGTAGTTGATGACTTGTCCAAGTGGGAGACTGTTGGAAATAGTGTCCAATGTCATAACTAATTGGTAAGACTATTCTAAAGGTAGAGCCTTTTTGGGTTGCCCTCGATGAACAGCAAGAGAAACAATAAGAGAGACAATATTAATTGGAATTAGTATTGTAGTTAATTAATTAGTTTGTTAATTCATCGTAGTTGATAAATTAATTAGAAGCTAAAAGTAATTAATGAAAACTATATAAGAATATTTAGTTTGTTTATTAATTGAATATTAATATGAAAACAAAATGGAATATTTTGGAAAGCGTATCCAACCGGCGGTTGGAAGGTTCAACAGGCGGTTGGAGGTTAGGGTTTGTAAGGCGGTGTAGACGTACCATTACTTGGGCAGGAATCAAGTCCAACCGGCGGTTGGAAGCTCCAACCGGCGGTTGGAGGACGAATTCAGTTGTCCCACATCAGCCAAGGGATAAAACCCTGGGCTCCCTCTCCCTTATAAATAGAGGCCTAATCCATAGTTTCCAGTCATCCCATAATTGAATAGAGTTCAATTCTTTCTCTCTTTCTCATTCCTACTCCTTGTAAGAGTTTACACGACTTAGAGTCGGGACCCTAGGAGTTTGGGAATTTCTCTTGGTTCACGGGTATGACACATTAGAGGTATTCTATTTTGGGTACTTGCCATCCAAAGCATGGAAGTCGAGCAAGGAGTCTGCGTGAAGGTTCTGCAAGGTTGTCTGCGCGTGAGAAATTGGTTTTCTCAAATGTTAGTATTTTCTCGTTTATCTATTTATTTTGTTATTGTTAATAGCTTTATTAAGTAACGGTCCATTAGGGTTTAGTTTCCTAGTTGCTCTAGATTAATTGTTATTTTTCGCTGCATATGTTAATCTAGTTAGGGAATAGAAAACCCAACATGGATGAGATGGATGTTGATGATGGGCACTTTTGTCTTGAAATCTCGTTTTGATGCCTTGAATCTTCAAACGTGTGTGGAATCTTCGATTTTCATCCGTTTTGCTTGATTTTTATCGTGCCACCTTGTTTTGACTATCTTGGCTTAATATCATTGATTTGTATTGGTTTAGAATTTAAAATGCCAAGAATCGTTCTAGAATGAGAGAGATATCGGTAGTAAAAACATGACTTTTTACGCGATATCATACCTATAGGGAAGTAAGTATCCTAAGGTAAGGTTTGTGTCGGATGGAAAATAGGGGTTGTGAACTCACCTGGTAAGCTAAGTACGCGAGAGTGCTAGCAAAGTCTAAGCCCAAGCGTTCTCCTAGTCATTAATCTCCTAACACCCTAGACGAATGAGATTAAATGTATAAGTATGTGGATTTCGTACCAGACAATCCATGTTAGTGTTTTGTTCAACCACATTATATCCAAGTATTTTGTTTCTCGTTTAAGCTTGTAGTTTTGAATACGGACACGACTCGTTGGTGATAGTTCGAAAACATAATTGCCAATGTTTGATTATGTTTGTTTCGCATTTCAAAGTTTGTCTAAACGTGTATTCTATCATACGTAAATGTTTGTGTTCGCATATATATATATATATATATATATATATATATATATATATATATATACGATAAAAGTTGGTTGTTAAGCTGATTTGGCGAGGCTACACCATTTTAGACATATCTCCCTCATACGAACTCGGATTGAGGTGATTCAGGTGCCCAAACGACCGTCACTCAGAGGGCTACAAATCTAAAAAATATGGTTTTCTAGAACTGTAACATCCATTCCTCGGGTCTAGTAGTATTTTAACATTTTCTGACGGTAAATTATTATTTAATGTGTCAGAAAATAGGTTCGGTGGCTTATTTGAAAATAAATGGGTAAAAGAGTTAAACAATTTATTGTGGTTAATAAATTATTAAATGTTTTAATTCAATTCAGTTGACGGTAAAATAAAATAATATTTCCCCGTAAATGGTTTTTAAATTCCAGACAATGATAAGTACGGGGAATGAAAATTAAACATCTAAAGTACACACTCACAGAGTGAGTCGGTTTATTACTTCATATCATGACATACATACATACGCATCTTACATACATACGTATCAAATGAAAAACCCTAAATCAGTTTATAACATCAAATTGAAGCTTCCAAGTTCGAATTCAAGCTTCAAGAACATGTATTATCATCCTCTAATCCTTCTAATCATGTTGTAAGTCTCAATTTCTTGATTTCTTTAAACCCTAGAAAATGGGTTTTTGGGTAATTCTATGACTTAGGATGAATTTCATGGAATTAAAGCTTGTATTAGTGATATAGTTGCTAGATATCGCTTAATCCATAACTATAGGTTAAGCCATAACCTAGAATTGAAGATTTGGTGTATGATCATGTAGGATGCATATGAACATAATTGATAAAGTAAGAATTGAGACTTGTAATGATCATATTAGAGATGATATATGAAGATTGTGGATATTGTTTGATGTAAAATTATGTATAACATCGATTTCTAGCTTGAGTTGTGTGGTTTTTGGGGGTTGGTTCGGGTTGGACAGCAGGGTTTTAAACCTGCAGATCGCAGGTAGTGAAGAACAAGCCGGCGGGTTCTATACCCTAGCCGGCAGGTTAGGCTGATTTACCCGAAGACCCGGCGGGTCCTAGACCCCACCCGGCGGGTCATTCCTCCTGAACACCAACTCAGTTCTTGTTTTTAATATGATTCTCAATAATTTGTTTTGTGTTATAACATTGATAAACTCATAACATGAGATAATAAGAGGTATGTTATGAATGATGAGAGACAATTAGGAACTTGGTATCTTTAGGCAAATAATGTGTAGTTCCTTGAGTCTATTATAAATATAAGTTATGTATTGATGAGACAAGTTACTAACTTATATTTGATTTGAATTCTCAGATTACGAGAAGACTCAGTGATATTAGACTACTGAGCAGAGGCTGAGGTGTCGGTGAGTGGATCTTAATCCTCAGTGTAATTTAGTTGTAACAAGTTTGGTTACAACGGGTAATGTATTATTAATGTATTAGTTTGCCATGATGATTATGGTTTGGTAGTAATAATACTGTGGATAGACTATTCAGGTTGATATGTTGCCATGATGAGTTGTGAATATGTGATCACATGATATATTGCCTTTGTGCACTGTGTATTGAGGTCAACGTGTTGGTTGGGCTTGGTTACTATTGAAGATGACATGAATTTCCTTGTACACATCGTTAATAGGAAATTAGGTCGTATGAGATTAGTACCAAGCTATTGGTCTATTATGTATTGGCCTAACAGATTGTTGGGTAAGTGTTCTTGGAGAATCCCCGGGTATTATGATATCTCAAGAACCACCGATCCTCATTGTATTGAGATGTTATCTCATTGATGCTAAGTGTTTATGACTATCTTGTTGTAAGATTTGTTGTGCTAAGTTGTGCTGTTGCTTATAGTTTCACTCAATTAGCGTTATGCTAATCCCACCACAGTCTTTCCTGCAGGTTATAAGTGATGCGACATATTGGGGCTGGGCCAGAAGTTCTTGGAAATGATGGAATGTTTGACAGACGAATTACTCTGATGTTGGTTTAATAACTGAAGACATGTTTTTGAATTATATAACACCTAGTAGATGAAATGAGATTTAAAGAAAGTAAATAGTTATGTATTTAGTTTGAAAAAGTTTATGTACATTTTGAGTAATGCATAATTATGATGTATGATTGAAATCTACACTTCCGAGCTGAAATCATTATAATAATGGTTTGTAAATTAAGGGGTGTTATATGAACATAGTACATAGCCGATCGGCTATGGTTTCTTAGCCGAACGGCTGGTGAACCTCACCCGATCGGCTAGAGGGGTATAGCCGAACGGCTGGCGAACCTCACCCGATCGGCTAGATGAGTATAGCCGAACGGCTATGGTGGTTTTTCAGGTCTGTTAGTCCGATCATCACTCAAAACACATTTTTAACCCAATTTTTGAACATAACTATTTAATGGAATAATATAACATGATGATATAAGTAGTTTAAACTTGAAAACTCAAAGAAAAGTGGAGTTTTCTTACGAATCAAAAGTGGAGCCGTGGTGATGTTGATGATTGATTACGATGAAGATGATGATGAAGACGAAGATGATGATGATGATGATGCTTGCTGATGTTGCTTAATCTTATTGTTATTATTGTTGGTTGTTGTTTGATGGAGATCAACCAAGAGAAAGAGATAGAGAAAGATGATGAAGAAGATGAAAAATGATTGAAGAGGGTGTTTGGTCGGCTTATACTTCCCAGCTCCAATAATTGGAGTTGGGTGTCTCCCATACGTAGTGTAAAATGCCCGTTAATTTCGGATACGGGTATAATTAGTGCAATATAAAATTTAATATTTTATATTTTATTTTGTAGATGTTCTCCAAGTACGTTATTTAAAATCAGAATAATGACATTTTCATTATTTTTGACTGATGTATGATTTGTACATTATAAATGTTCTGCGTGCTCAATATGTGTTTCAAACACAATATTATTTCGTCTTAAAATTTTTCCCACATATTACTTTAGTTAAATAATATTTCGAAATGATTCTGGGAACATATCTAAGATGTTTTTCGGACGCGTGTTTCGCTAACCTTCTGTAAATATTCAGATTATTTTGTTTGTAATTATGATAATCACCACTTTTGTAATACTTTTCATATTATTATTTTGGGCTTGCTAGACTTATTTCACATCAAAACTTTTGTTTTAAATTTTGTCAGGAATTTAGCATAAAATTCACGAGTTCCCTGTACTTAATTGTACTCAAATTTGCGGGGTGTCACATTCTCCCCTTGTTAAAGAAATTTCATCCTGGAAATTTAAGTTATGTTATGAGTTATTCGCATATGTACTTTACCTCATGACTCAATTTTAGCTAAGTCTTTTGACTGAGAGTAGGCCTAAATTGTCTAGATCGAGTTTGAAGGTAGTCATTCCTTGACCTGTTTCGTAGCTCACAAGTGTAGTTGGGAGTGGGGTCTATATATTAATATGCACATATATAATAGTCTAGTGTGTCGATCATAGCAGACTGTGTATCACCCACCGATAGCCGGGTATGTGTCAAGTAGTGTGACGTTCAGGTGTGTTTGTCTTCCTCGCCTTGTTAGGCTAGTGCCGTGCTGGCAACTAAAGAAAATAGAGAGAAGGCTTTCTATGTGATGACCTTTCACATCCAAGGGACTAATGTCTGTTCATTAGTTCACTAGTGCTTAGTTACCATCGGTATTGGTAGCTTACAATGACATTGTTAATTGTCCATGACTCATGTCGTAGTCCAAAACAGTAGTTATATCATAGTAGTCGTATCCTGACTATTTCATGGTTCAAATCGTAGTTATATTGTGGCTACAAAGTAACCATTTACAAGGTAATCTATCCCTGACTAAATTGTTATACGACGGTTGTTTAGAGTGTAGTCCTATCATGACTAATCGGTTGACAAAATAGTGAGTTGACTTGTCTGCTAAATGCAGACCTTGAGTTTAACGTTGACTTAGATATGTCATTCCCATGATGATCTTGATGTTAAATCAGTAGAGGTGACATTGAGGAAGGAGTAACATGCGTTTAGTGTCAACCAACCTTAATGAGTTAAGTTCTCAAGAAAATGCGAGGCTGCCATCGTGGCGTTCAAAGTTGTCTAAGTTTTCAAAGTTTGCATATATACCAGATCAAAATATTCCAAATCTAAATCATAGATGGACTTGTAGTTGTTATTGTAGTTTCAAGAACTTTGTTGAGCAAACTGATGAATGTTTCATCATAAAGACACTCTTTAAAATTTGTAATTCAACGAGTGTCACAATTGTTATTGAGCTCCTGAAGTAGTTTGCGCTTGTAAGAGACAGGACCAAATCCTCTCAAGGATTTCAAAAGGTCCTATGTATCGTAGGTTTGGTTTTTCCCCGTTTTCCAAGTTGTGCGACCCCTTTCCAGGGTGATACTTTGTGTAGAGCTTGGTCACCTACTTGAAATTCAAGAGGTTTGCAGCGGTTATCGGTGAAACTCTTTTTTCATTCTCGCGCTGATTTCAGTTGGTTAAGTACTTGAGATATCTTGTCCGTAGTTTCTTGGAAAATCTAAGAACCAGATAGTTGTCTGTCACCCAACTCTGTCCAACATGGTGGTGATTGGCACTTGCGTCCATATAACGCCTCAAACGATGTCATTCATATACTGTTGTGATAACTATTGTTGTAAGAAAATTCCTGCTAGAAGTTGGTGAGTATTCCAGCTACACCCTAATGTCAATCACGCATGCTCACAACAATTAGTCAAGCGTTTGTATCATTCATTCGCTCTGGCCATCGATTTGTGGATGGTAGGCAGTACTCCTATCAGAATGAGTACCCAGTGCCTGTTGCAGTAACTGCCAGATGCGAGATGTAAAGCGCTTATCTCTATTGGAGATAATGGATAGTGGTAATCGTACCAACCTATCGAAACATACAATCTCAGTTCGATCCCTCGACAATCAGTCTACACCGAATATGATATCAAAACTGTAACACCCGCCAAATTATGGCTAGTCATTAGGTCCTAATCGTTTTTATAATACATGTAATTAGTACTGTGTTAGGCTAATCTGTGTATCAAATAATATATATTGTTATATATATACAGTTGCGCGATTTGGTTAAATCAAGCACGTTTAAATCGAATGTAATTAGGTTCAAGTAAATACGAACGTTGGTGATCAATTTTATTGAATAATATAAAATTATTTAATAACGATATCATACCCAAAAATATTATTTTGATAATATTTTAATTTCATTTCGTATCGTATAATAAACATCTACGTGACTTAAACATTTAACACACAAGCAAACGAAACCATTTAAGTTTATTAAGTATTTGGCAAAATACTTCAACAAAAATATTGAATAAATCTCCCTATTTTAAAACTTGTAATTAAACGTATGAAAATAACTATTTAACGCAAAACGATCGAAAAATGAACACTGCACGGAGCGCGTACGCGGGAGAATGAAAAACTGGTGAAGTCCACACTCGGTGGACCCCACCAGCCCCGCCCCCTCTTCCCCCTCCTTTTCTTCCCTTATTCCTTTCTTCTTTCTCACTTTCACATTTCTTCTTCTTTTCTTTTTTCTCTAAACCAAACCACACCACCATCCCTTAAATCTCACTAATAACACCACCAAACGACCTCGATCTTCATCACTCGTTTGGAGAAAAAGAACCACCTCGCAACGATCTACGTTTCTATCCTTCCGAATCCTCCGCGCAACGATTTGTAAGTTTTCGACAAAACCTGAAAACTCTCAATTTCAAGTATTTTTAGGTTCTAGTTGTTTCTTTAAGCTTAGAATGTCCCTATAAGGGTTGGGTAAAAGAATCAAACCAAAGGGAAACCCGAAAACTCATTTTTGGCTCAAATTTTCATCAACGGCTTTAAGTTCGCAACGAAGGTGCAGTATAGCGTCACTTCATGCGTCACTTAAGTGACGCATTGAGTGTCGCTAAAAGCCCTAATCATGCGTCACTTGCATAAGTGCCGCATAAAACTCCTTTTTCCCGACACTTACCTCTGTCACTTGTTTAGTGACGCCTAGAAGCCTTAACCGACACTTATACCCGACACTAATGGAGTGTCGCCACCTTATGCGTCACTTACCTAAGATGCCATAAGTTTAAACGTTATTACAAAAGGGTACGACTTATAAAGTCGTACAAGTAGTGGTGTTGTAGAACAACATAAGTTTACAAAACATGAGTTTATAAAAGAGGGATTTCGTAAGTATAACCAATGGAATTGGTAATACAAAGGAAATCCGAGTGTCCCCAAAAGTGGCATCATAAATAGTCTGGGTTGCCTACGTCCTTTATGCATGCAGAAGTACCTGAGTCCTAATTCCCTGAAAAACATAGTAAACCGTCAACATTGAATGTTGAGTGAATTCACAGGTTTAGTATAAAAGTAGTTAAACCAAGTTTTGTGTAAATCATTCATGTACACAAACATAATGTTTATATGTATAGCAGGAAACACAAGTGTTCTTATTAAAGAAAACATTTCCTATTTGACTGTAAGAATGTCATTCTTACTACAAATCAGTCGATGTGTTAGGAAACACAAGTTTAATCATAAACATTTCCTAATAATAGTTGCAGGAAATACAGTTTAACAATCAAGTAAACATTTCCATATAAATAGTAGTTATAAAAATAACTTTGTTTAATACTATTGTCATAGTTCATTTATATAACTATATATAAATTATAATAGTCAACTATATATATAACTCATTTGTCGTGTTTCTAATCTCATTTGTCTTGTTTAACTCGTCACTTATATATATTCTTTCCACTGCTAGTTATTTGTTACCACTGTTAGTTATATTCTTCCCACTGTTAGTTAGTCTGTTACCACTGTTAGTTATATTCCACTGTTAGTTATAGTTTGTTGCCCCTGTTAGTTATAACTTTCCCACTGTTATAACTCGTTACCACTGTTAGTTATAACTTTGCCACTGTTAGTTATATTCCTCCCACTGTTAGTTATAGTTTGTTGCCCCTGTTAGTGATCTTTCCCACCGTTAGTTATAACTTTGCCACTTATAACTTTGCCACTGTTAGTTATATTTTGTTGCCCCTGTTAGTTATAACTTTGCCACTGTTAGTTATAGTTTGTTGCCCCTGTTAGTTATAACTTTGCCACTGTTAGTTATAGTTTGTTGCCCCTGTTAGTTATAACTTTGCCACTGTTAGTTATAGTTTGTTGCCCCTGTTAGTTATAACTTTGCCACTGTTAGTTATAACTCGTTAAGCCTTTCGATTTGGAGCATTTCTCTTTCGATTTATACCTAACCAAAAATCACGCATGTTCTCATATATGTCTAGTTTATTTCTGCACTTTATGGTATTTTTATATGTTCATTTACTATTTTAAACAAAAATAGTTTCAAGGTGTGGTCAGACTGGGTCCAAAACAGTTATATGTTCAAAGATCGAGTTATACACGAAATTACGGACATTTCTGGAAATGGTCATAGAAGAACTTTTTAAAGTTAACAAAATATGTGAGGTTTTGGCACTGGTCTTATACGTTTTAGTGGTTTAGAACTCAAGATATGGTCTCGAGAAGTTACTGAAAATTCCTGTCTGCCGGAACAGTAAACCTATGTCACTGAAGAAAAATGTTTTCGAGTAGCAAACGGAGTCAAAAAGTCACGAGACTAATTTTGTTGGAAAGGTAACTTCTTGTACTACATTCTAGGCTTAAGAAACGTCCATTTTGTTGTTGTAATGATTTTTATAAAATTCGTGGAAGTGGAAACAGAATCTGGACAGGAACATAAACTCTTAGTTTCTAGATTTAAATTGCGTTTCGGTTAATGTTTTGGACATGTAGAAGTTGAGTGAACACTAACACATGTATATAACCATAAATAAAGTAGAACTTGTGAAAATAAAAGAGTCCTTACAATGGTGATGATGATAACCCGAAGATGGTGATGATTACGGTTAATGATGATGATGATGATGATGATGATAAAATGGTAGATGTGCTGCTGATTATCGTGAAGAAGAAGAAGAAATAGCCTCAGCTCAGATCTCCTGTTGTTGCTTCAGTCGATGGATGAAGAAGAAGGAACAGAGAAAACCAATAATTTGAGTTGGTGGGAACTTATGTGTGTGTGTATTTGATATTGAGTGTAAGGAAGTATAAAGGATGGTGTATGGTTTAAATTGTCAACGTAGGAAGTATGGTTCAACAGGAGAATGTTCCCCAGATATTTTAATTGGGTTAAAATTGTAGGCTTTTAACATGTTAATTTCGTATAATATCTTATATTATTTCAATAATATAAGTTACTAATATTAGTAATTAATAATTTTCGAATTATTAATTATTTTGTATCACCAACTTTATTGTATTTTAGTTTGTCGAGTCTAGTACGTTTATTTCACCCGTAATTATATACATATAATTGCGAATTTAATATATCACGTATCACATAATAAGTTTCATAAACTTAACATATAGAAATTGTTTTGAATTCACTAATCAGGGAATTACTCTAGGTAATGCATGAAATTAAGAAAGGATTAATACCCTAAATGGAGGATTGTCACATTCTCCCCCCGTTAGCGAAATCTCGTCCCGAGATTTAAGTTGAGTTGTTCGTGACTGGTGTTCATTCAAACAGGTGAGGGTATTTCTTTCGTATCTCATCCTCGCGTTCCCAAGTAAACTCCGGGCCATGTTTCGAGTTCCAACGAATCTTGACCAGTTTGATTCGTTTGTGTCGGAGTTTCTGTGTTTTCGTATCAGTTATTTCGATAGGTTCCTCCACAAAGTTAAGTTTTGAGTTAATAAAGACTTCGTCGGGAGGGATGATAAGTGTTTCATCGGAAAGACACTTCTTCAAGTTACACACGTGAAAAGTGTCGTGAATGCTACTAAGCTCTTGTGGCAACTTTAGTTTGTAAGCGACAAGACCAATCCTCGCAAGGATTTCAAAAGGTCCAACATATCGCGGGTTAAGTTTTCCTCGTTTGCCAAATCGTGCTACCCCTTTCCAGGGCGATACTTTGAGTAGGACCTTGTCTCCTACTTGGAACTCAAGAGGTTTACGACGGTTATCGGCGTAACTCTTTTGTCTGTCCCTTGCCGTTTTCAGTCGGTTGAGTACTTGCGATATCTTGTCTATGGTTTCCTGGACAAGCTCTGGTCCGGATAGTTGTCTGTCACCCAACTCTGCCCAACAGAGTGGTGATCGGCATTTGCGTCCATACAGTGCTTCGAATGGAGCCATCTGTATGCTGGTGTGATAACTGTTGTTATAGGAGAATTCAGCTAATGGGAGGTGAGTATCCCAGTTTCCCCCAAAGTCAATCACACACGCTCTCAATAAATCCTCGAGCGTTTGAATCGTTCGTTCACTCTGGCCATCTGTTTGTGGATGATAGGCTGTACTCATGTCGAGTCGAGTACCTAAAGCCTGATGTAGTGATTGCCAGAAGCGAGATGTGAATCTGCTATCTCTATCAGATATAATGGACAATGGTACACCGTGTCGAGAAACGATCTCTTTGATATAGATCTTCGCCAGTTTCTCTAGTTTGTCAGACTCTTTGATAGCAACAAAGTGGGCTGATTTCGTCAATCGATCGACAATCACCCATATGGAATCAACTCCAGTTGATGTCTTTGGTAGTTTCGTGATGAAGTCCATCGTTATGTGCTCCCATTTCCATTTTGGCATTTCTGGTTGTTGCAAAAGTCCTGAAGGTTTTTGATACTCAACCTTGACCTTTGAACAAGTTAGACACTTGCTGACATAAGTAGCGATGTCTCTTTTCATGTTAGGCCACCAATAGAAACCTTTCACATCTTGGTACATCTTATCTGCACCAGGATGAATCGAGTAGTTGGACTTGTGAGCTTCGTCCAAAATCAGTTTGCGTAGTTCATCATCGCATGGTACCCAAATTCGATTCATGAAGTATAAAACTTCATTTTCTTTGGTTTCGAGTTGTTTCTCCATTCCTCTCAGGGATTCTTCTTTCATGCGTTCGGTGGTGAAAGCTATTCGTTGTGCATCACGAATTTGAGTAATAAGATTCGAGTGGATTGTTAATACCAAAGCTCGAACTCTACGAGGTTTTACATTCTCTTTACGACTCAGGGCATCCGCTACTACATTAGCCTTGCCCGGATGGTACTTAATCTCACAGTCGTAATCGTTCAGCAATTCGACCCAACGTCTTTGTCTCATGTTGAGCTCTTTTTGGTCGAATATGTGTTGTAGACTCTTGTGGTCGGTGAAGATCGTACACTTTGTACCGTATAGATAGTGTCTCCAGATCTTGAGTGCAAAGACGACTGCTCCCAACTCTAAGTCATGAGTTGTATAATTCTTCTCGTGAATCTTCAATTGACGAGATGCATAAGCAATAACTTTGTCGTTTTGCATGAGAACACACCCTAATCCTTGATGTGAGGCATCACAGTAAACGATGAAGTTTTCTGTTCCCTCAGGTAGAGATAGGATCGGTGCGGTGCTCAACTTTTGTTTCAATAGTTGGAAGGCGTTTTCTTGTTTTTCGCCCCATTCGAATTTCTTATCCTTTTGAGTTAATGTGGTGAGTGACTGGGCTATTTTGGAAAAGTTTTCGATAAATCGACGGTAATAGCCAGCCAAACCAAGAAATTGTCGAATCTCGGTTGGGGTCCTTGGAGCTTCCCAGTTTTTGATCGCCTCTATTTTGGATGGGTCCACATGAATTCCTTTATCATTTATCACGTGACCTAGGAAATGAACCTCTCTAATCCAAAATTCACATTTGGAGAACTTAGCATACAGCTTCTCGTTCTCGAGTAGTTGGAGGATAAGTTTCAAGTGTTGTTCGTGATCCTCTTTCGTTTTCGAGTAAATCAGGATGTCGTCAATGAACACAATGACAAACTTATCAAGATAAGGTTTGCACACTCGGTTCATGAGATCCATGAATACTGCAGGCGCGTTAGTCAATCCAAACGGCATGACTAGGAACTCATAATGACCATATCGAGTCCTGAACGCGGTCTTTGGTACATCCTCTTCTCGTACCTTCAGTTGATGGTAACCAGAACGCAGATCGATCTTCGAGTAGTAACCCGATCCTTGTAACTGATCAAACAGATCGTCTATGCGAGGTAACGGGTATCGGTTCTTAATAGTTACCTTATTCAGCTCTCGGTAGTCAATACACATCCGCATAGATCCATCCTTCTTCTTGACAAACAAAACTGGAGCTCCCCAAGGTGAAAAGCTCGGTCGGATGAATCCTAAGTCTAGGAGTTCCTGCAACTGTGCAGACAGTTCTTGCATTTCTGATGGAGCTAGACGATAAGGTGAGCGAGCGATTGGTGCAGCTCCTGGCACCAGATCGATGCGAAACTCGACTTGTCGCGGAAGTGGTAATCCTGGAAGGTCATCAGGAAACACTCCCGGATAGTCTCGCACTACAGGTATATCACTTAAACTTTGCTCCTCGGGTCTCTTTTCTACAACATGTGCTAAAAACGCTTGGTATCCCTTTCGGAGATACTTAGTGGCTTTTAAGCAATTGATCATTTTAACGGCACTCGTCCTCTTATCTCCTTGTATCACCAAGGTTTCTCCAGTCAATAAGGGTAAACGTACCATTTTATCAAAACAAACAATCTCCGCACGATTCTTCGACAACCAGTCCATACCGACTACGATGTCAAAGCTTCCCAACTCAACCGGTAGTAAGTCTATTTTGAAAGAATGACTTTGCAATGTTAGAGTACATCCTGGTACTATTTCTCCTGATTCAATCAACCTACCATCGGCTAGTTCTAAAGTGTACTTGTTGTCTAGCTTACAGGACCTAATGTCTAATAGTGGTCTAAATTCCGTAGACACAAAGCTCAAATCGGCGCCTGAATCAAATAACACAGAGGCATAATGGTTGTTAACTAGGAACGTACCAGTGACAGTGTTGGGGTCCTGGCGTGCCTCCTGTGCTCCAATGACAAACGCACGACCTCGAGCTGGTTGGTTGTTGGTGTTACCCCGGTTGTTGTTGTTGTTCGGGTTTGCATTGCGGTTCTGATTGTTTTGGTTTCCACGGCTAAGTTTAGGGCACTTGTTTCGGAAATGACCTTGCTCGCCACATTCGAAACATCCATTAGCTGGTCGATCCCTATTTGTTTGAGTAGTAGGGTTCGATCTACAGTATTGGGCCAGATGCCCCCAGCGTTTGCAATTCCCACAGAAAGTACAATCACCATCATGGTGACGTTCACACTTGCCACACTTGGGCTTGTTCCCCAAGTAAGTCTTGTGTTCAGCATTCGTGGCAAGGTAAGCTTTCGTGGTTCCTGTCGGCTTCTTGTTCTGTTGACCTTGATGGTCATTCCACTTACGTTTTCCTTTTCCAGCATCAACACTGCTGGATTCAACCTTTCCCGAAGTAGTTTTCTTAGTAAGGGTTCCCATTCGGATTGCTTAGTCTGTCAAACGCTGTGCTAGTTCCACAGCACTCTTAAAGGTGGCAGGATTAGACGAAGTCACCAAGCTTCTAATCTGCGGCATTAAACCCCAGATATACCTTTCAGTGCGCTTGTACTCAGGTGTGACCATGTGTGGTACAAGGCGTGCCAGTTCTTGAAATCTGGTGGTATATCCTGTGATATCAGTACCAACCATAGTGATGTCCCAGAGCTCAGTCTCAATCTTCTGCAGCTCACTGCGGGGACAAAATTCTTCCACAACCATGGTTTTCAAAGTTTCCCAAGTCATCGAGTGGGCGGTTGTGCGTCCAAGTGCTTGAACTTGGCTATTCCACCATGTCAATGCCCTATCAGAAAATGTGCAGGTAGCATACTTTACCATGCAGTCTCGAGCACAGTTGCTAATATCTAGCACAGACTCTATTTTCTCTATCCAATGAATGATTCCAATAGCACCCTCCGTACCACGAAAGTGGCTCGGTTTGCAAGCTAGGAATGTTTTGTACGAACATCCTCTTTGGGTACTCTCAGGGTTACCGTCAGATACAACAGGTTCGGTATTTCTGCTACCGCTGACCCTGTCGCTACGGTTTCGGTCAGTATCATACTGAGCAAGTGCTTCAGCAATCCTTCGGTTGACCATTTGTTCAGTTGTCTCCTCAACAGCAGGAGGTGGTGAAGTGTTTCTGCGGACGTTCCGGGTATTCCTACGCTTAGGCGGCATGACTCAGTCCTAATCACACACAAGAAACACTCGTAAGATACCCTAGTCAAACCATCACTCATAAGGTATGTGATAAATATAGATATAGTATGATAATCAATCATCAATTGATATCACTCACAGTGTACACAGTGACATAAACTAAACATAAGTTATATATCATATATAAGGCAAAAGGTGTTACATAAGTTTTGTACAATGATGGGGTTGACAATAACGAGAAAATACACCCATCAGATCAAACATGATCTACAAAATGTGATGGATTTAACCTATACATCCATCTAGTCAAAAGTTTTGTCCTACTACCTCATAGCTATAATCCTAATACATCATAGATACCATCCTAACATGGTGAATCTAGTAGAAATATGCTAAAAACATCCCTGCAACCATCCTAATAGCTGCCATCAGTACACAAACTCCAACTGCAGAACCTACTATCCCCAGACGTCTCTCAAGCCTAATCAGACGTGCCCTAGTCGCATCGGCTGACTCTCGATCCATCGCAATGTGTACCTCGGAAGTGGCAAGGCGTCCATAGATAGTAAGTACATCACCATCCAGTCGAGAGGCATCACTGTGCAACTCTCTGATAGAATCCTGCGTACCATAATGAAATCCAAGAAGGGTACGGACAACTGCAACTACAGTAGGGATAGTGAGCTCCAGAGGCTCCTCAGTCAGATGTAAGGGGGTCGATGAGTGAGATGACTCCCCAGTCTCGAAAGTGGAAGGAATCCTCTCAAGTGTCCTCCAGTAGCGTAGTATACGTGGCATCCAATCAAGATGCGGGACTCTAGTCCTCTGTAGTGACTGCTGATCACAAGGTATCTCTCTCTCCTCAGTCATCGGATCCTTGTCACGAGGTGCCAAGGGTCCTACAGGTGGGGATCTAACGCTCATCCTAGCCGTCCTACACAATCCAGGCCCATGTGAAGACTCTCCAACATGGCGAGTCGCCATGAAAGTAGATCCTAGCATACGAGTAGTGGGATCAGTGGGTGGTGATGGTGGAGTGCCTATGGTGCCATCCGAAGTAGCTCTAGGGAATGTGGGTGGGTAGACCTCCTCAGAAGGGTCATCACTAGCATAGACAGGCTCCTCCTCTGACTCTGAGATGTAGACCGGAAACTGCCTAGACATAACTGTGACAAAGGCAATTGTGTGTGTCGTGTTAGACGTATGCAAAGTATGAATGCAGAAATGTGTTAGCCAAGGCTATAGTCTAGGTCTCTAAAGTTTTCAGTCACTTAAAGGCTCCTAGTTCTCTATAACCAATGGCTCTGATACCAAGTTCTGTCACACCCCCAAAATCAGTAATCGTGTTTATTTAGTAATTAGCGGAAGCATTTGATTATTAGCGGAAGCATTTTAAGTTTACAGTTCAACAGCGGGGGTGCTGACGTTATAATAGTGCATTCATCGTATCAGAGCATATGATCACACAAAACATATTTATTTAAGATGCCATAAGTTTAAACGTTATTACAAAAGGGTACGACTTATAAAGTCGTACAAGTAGTGGTGTTGTAGAACAACATAAGTTTACAAACATGAGTTTATAAAAGAGGGATTTCGTAAGTATAACCAATGGAATTGGTAATACAAAGGAAATCCGAGTGTCCCCAAAAGTGGCATCATAAATAGTCTGGGTTGCCTACGTCCTTTATGCATGCAGAAGTACCTGAGTCCTAATTCCCTGAAAAACATAGTAAACCGTCAACATTGAATGTTGAGTGAATTCACAGGTTTAGTATAAAAGTAGTTAAACCAAGTTTTGTGTAAATCATTCATGTACACAAACATAATGTTTATATGTATAGCAGGAAACACAAGTGTTCTTATTAAAGAAAACATTTCCTATTTGACTGTAAGAATGTCATTCTTACTACAAATCAGTCGATGTGTTAGGAAACACAAGTTTAATCATAAACATTTCCTAATAATAGTTGCAGGAAATACAGTTTAACAATCAAGTAAACATTTCCATATAAATAGTCGTAGGAAACACAGGTTTAGCAGTCAAGTAAACATTTCCATATAAAAGTTGCTTTGTCGGGAAACCAAGTTTATCCAATCA
This sequence comes from Pseudognaphalium luteoalbum, assembly GCA_963422505.1. Taxonomy (NCBI): domain Eukaryota; kingdom Viridiplantae; phylum Streptophyta; class Magnoliopsida; order Asterales; family Asteraceae; genus Pseudognaphalium; species Pseudognaphalium luteoalbum. The sequence continues at coordinate 131,759,787 of OY730192.1, read as the reverse complement.
AGGTAAACGTTTCCTAAAAAGAAATCATGTGTAGGAACACCTGTCCTATTAGTTGTCACAGGGAATTCCCTTCCCAAATTCAGTTGTAGTTTAGTTGTTTAGTTTAAGTGGGAGATATAGACTATGATCCCTCTAAGGTGAGCTAAACCTTTAGAGTTAAAGTAACGATACCTAGTACTATAACCAAACCACGACTAGTTGTTGTTGTTGCCTCGGTAACACGGTAAGTATACACTCCTCGTTACGACTGCCGTCGTGTGGTTGGAATGACCAACGAGTTATATCAGTGGGAGGGTTGTCAAATCGATAGTACTATCTGTATACTCAGTGGCTAGAGTCACCTAGCTAATGGTTATAGGTTGCAAGCACTGGGACTTATGTGCACTACAACTACCTTGCGTAAACCTAGGATCGTACCAAGATTCGTTGTCTTATTCCCAAAATAGTTGTGAAAACGTTTCATATAGTTAACAATTGATTTATAAAGCAATAAGCATTATTACAAATCAGTTCGATATAAAAGCATGTCAAGCAATTATATAAACAAGTAGCATGTAATAGCACGTAGTTCTATGTTTTCCACCCCTGGTTTTAAAAGCATTTAAAACAAGTAAAAGGTAGGGGCTGTGAACTCACGTGTAGCAAGTCTTCAGCTAGTACAGCTAGAAGTACTGTAGTCCGAACGTGCCTCTCAATTACCTAAGCACAATTAAATATACTTTACATAAGTATATGGATAAATCGTTAAGTTGAAATGTTCATGACATTTTAATTATTGGTGATAATTGCGTTGAAGTAATCGTGGCGTATAAGTATATATTTACATATACTTATTGGTTGAATATATATATCCTAATATATATATGTCATTTTTCATCATCTTATATATATATATATATATATATATATATATATATATAGTTGTCATTGTTGTTGATTATGTTTCCAAAACCTAAGTATAGTAGTTATAAAAATAACTTTGTTTAATACTATTGTCATAGTTCATTTATATAACTATATATAAATTATAATAGTCAACTATATATATAACTCATTTGTCGTGTTTCTAATCTCATTTGTCTTGTTTAACTCGTCACTTATATATATTCTTTCCACTGCTAGTTATTTGTTACCACTGTTAGTTATATTCTTCCCACTGTTAGTTAGTCTGTTACCACTGTTAGTTATATTCCACTGTTAGTTATAGTTTGTTGCCCCTGTTAGTTATAACTTTCCCACTGTTATAACTCGTTACCACTGTTAGTTATAACTTTGCCACTGTTAGTTATATTCCTCCCACTGTTAGTTATAGTTTGTTGCCCCTGTTAGTGATCTTTCCCACCGTTAGTTATAACTTTGCCACTTATAACTTTGCCACTGTTAGTTATATTTTGTTGCCCCTGTTAGTTATAACTTTGCCACTGTTAGTTATAGTTTGTTGCCCCTGTTAGTTATAACTTTGCCACTGTTAGTTATAGTTTGTTGCCCCTGTTAGTTATAACTTTGCCACTGTTAGTTATAGTTTGTTGCCCCTGTTAGTTATAACTTTGCCACTGTTAGTTATAACTCGTTAAGCCTTTCGATTTGGAGCATTTCTCTTTCGATTTATACCTAACCAAAAATCACGCATGTTCTCATATATGTCTAGTTTATTTCTGCACTTTATGGTATTTTTATATGTTCATTTACTATTTTAAACAAAAATAGTTTCAAGGTGTGGTCAGACTGGGTCCAAAACAGTTATATGTTCAAAGATCGAGTTATACACGAAATTACGGACATTTCTGGAAATGGTCATAGAAGAACTTTTTAAAGTTAACAAAATATGTGAGGTTTTGGCACTGGTCTCATACGTTTTAGTGGTTTAGAACTCAAGATATGGTCTCGAGAAGTTACTGAAAATTCCTGTCTGCCGGAACAGTAAACCTATGTCACTGAAGAAAAATGTTTTCGAGTAGCAAACGGAGTCAAAAAGTCACGAGACTAATTTTTTTGGAAAGGTAACTTCTTGTACTACATTCTAGGCTTAAGAAACGTCCATTTTGTTGTTGTAATGATTTTTATAAAATTCATGGAAGTGGAAACAGAATCTGGACAGGAACATAAACTCTTAGTTTCTAGATTTAAATTGCGTTTCGGTTAATGTTTTGGACATGTAGAAGTTGAGTGAACACTAACACATGTATATAACCATAAATAAAGTAGAACTTGTGAAAATAAAAGAGTCCTTACAATGGTGATGATGATAACCCGAAGATGGTGATGATTACGGTTAATGATGATGATGATGATGATGATGATAAAATGGTAGATGTGCTGCTGATTATCGTGAAGAAGAAGAAGAAATAGCCTCAGCTCAGATCTCCTGTTGTTGCTTCAGTCGATGGATGAAGAAGAAGGAACAGAGAAAACCAATAATTTGAGTTGGTGGGAACTTATGTGTGTGTGTATTTGATATTGAGTGTAAGGAAGTATAAAGGATGGTGTATGGTTTAAATTGTCAACGTAGGAAGTATGGTTCAACAGGAGAATGTTCCCCAGATATTTTAATTGGGTTAAAATTGTAGGCTTTTAACATGTTAATTTCGTATAATATCTTATATTATTTCAATAATATAAGTTACTAATATTAGTAATTAATAATTTTCGAATTATTAATTATTTTGTATCACCAACTTTATTGTATTTTAGTTTGTCGAGTCTAGTACGTTTATTTCACCCGTAATTATATACATATAATTGCGAATTTAATATATCACGTATCACATAATAAGTTTCATAAACTTAACATATAGAAATTGTTTTGAATTCACTAATCAGGGAATTACTCTAGGTAATGCATGAAATTAAGAAAGGATTAATACCCTAAATGGAGGATTGTCACATTCTCCCCCCGTTAGCGAAATCTCGTCCCGAGATTTAAGTTGAGTTGTTCGTGACTGGTGTTCATTCAAACAGGTGAGGGTATTTCTTTCGTATCTCATCCTCGCGTTCCCAAGTAAACTCCGGGCCATGTTTCGAGTTCCAACGAATCTTGACCAGTTTGATTCGTTTGTGTCGGAGTTTCTGTGTTTTCGTATCAGTTATTTCGATAGGTTCCTCCACAAAGTTAAGTTTTGAGTTAATAAAGACTTCGTCGGGAGGGATGATAAGTGTTTCATCGGAAAGACACTTCTTCAAGTTACACACGTGAAAAGTGTCGTGAATGCTACTAAGCTCTTGTGGCAACTTTAGTTTGTAAGCGACAAGACCAATCCTCGCAAGGATTTCAAAAGGTCCAACATATCGCGGGTTAAGTTTTCCTCGTTTGCCAAATCGTGCTACCCCTTTCCAGGGCGATACTTTGAGTAGGACCTTGTCTCCTACTTGGAACTCAAGAGGTTTACGACGGTTATCGGCGTAACTCTTTTGTCTGTCCCTTGCCGTTTTCAGTCGGTTGAGTACTTGCGATATCTTGTCTATGGTTTCCTGGACAAGCTCTGGTCCGGATAGTTGTCTGTCACCCAACTCTGCCCAACAGAGTGGTGATCGGCATTTGCGTCCATACAGTGCTTCGAATGGAGCCATCTGTATGCTGGTGTGATAACTGTTGTTATAGGAGAATTCAGCTAATGGGAGGTGAGTATCCCAGTTTCCCCCAAAGTCAATCACACACGCTCTCAATAAATCCTCGAGCGTTTGAATCGTTCGTTCACTCTGGCCATCTGTTTGTGGATGATAGGCTGTACTCATGTCGAGTCGAGTACCTAAAGCCTGATGTAGTGATTGCCAGAAGCGAGATGTGAATCTGCTATCTCTATCAGATATAATGGACAATGGTACACCGTGTCGAGAAACGATCTCTTTGATATAGATCTTCGCCAGTTTCTCTAGTTTGTCAGACTCTTTGATAGCAACAAAGTGGGCTGATTTCGTCAATCGATCGACAATCACCCATATGGAATCAACTCCAGTTGATGTCTTTGGTAGTTTCGTGATGAAGTCCATCGTTATGTGCTCCCATTTCCATTTTGGCATTTCTGGTTGTTGCAAAAGTCCTGAAGGTTTTTGATACTCAACCTTGACCTTTGAACAAGTTAGACACTTGCTGACATAAGTAGCGATGTCTCTTTTCATGTTAGGCCACCAATAGAAACCTTTCACATCTTGGTACATCTTATCTGCACCAGGATGAATCGAGTAGTTGGACTTGTGAGCTTCGTCCAAAATCAGTTTGCGTAGTTCATCATCGCATGGTACCCAAATTCGATTCATGAAGTATAAAACTTCATTTTCTTTGGTTTCGAGTTGTTTCTCCATTCCTCTCAGGGATTCTTCTTTCATGCGTTCGGTGGTGAAAGCTATTCGTTGTGCATCACGAATTTGAGTAATAAGATTCGAGTGGATTGTTAATACCAAAGCTCGAACTCTACGAGGTTTTACATTCTCTTTACGACTCAGGGCATCCGCTACTACATTAGCCTTGCCCGGATGGTACTTAATCTCACAGTCGTAATCGTTCAGCAATTCGACCCAACGTCTTTGTCTCATGTTGAGCTCTTTTTGGTCGAATATGTGTTGTAGACTCTTGTGGTCGGTGAAGATCGTACACTTTGTACCGTATAGATAGTGTCTCCAGATCTTGAGTGCAAAGACGACTGCTCCCAACTCTAAGTCATGAGTTGTATAATTCTTCTCGTGAATCTTCAATTGACGAGATGCATAAGCAATAACTTTGTCGTTTTGCATGAGAACACACCCTAATCCTTGATGTGAGGCATCACAGTAAACGATGAAGTTTTCTGTTCCCTCAGGTAGAGATAGGATCGGTGCGGTGCTCAACTTTTGTTTCAATAGTTGGAAGGCGTTTTCTTGTTTTTCGCCCCATTCGAATTTCTTATCCTTTTGAGTTAATGTGGTGAGTGACTGGGCTATTTTGGAAAAGTTTTCGATAAATCGACGGTAATAGCCAGCCAAACCAAGAAATTGTCGAATCTCGGTTGGGGTCCTTGGAGCTTCCCAGTTTTTGATCGCCTCTATTTTGGATGGGTCCACATGAATTCCTTTATCATTTATCACGTGACCTAGGAAATGAACCTCTCTAATCCAAAATTCACATTTGGAGAACTTAGCATACAGCTTCTCGTTCTCGAGTAGTTGGAGGATAAGTTTCAAGTGTTGTTCGTGATCCTCTTTCGTTTTCGAGTAAATCAGGATGTCGTCAATGAACACAATGACAAACTTATCAAGATAAGGTTTGCACACTCGGTTCATGAGATCCATGAATACTGCAGGCGCGTTAGTCAATCCAAACGGCATGACTAGGAACTCATAATGACCATATCGAGTCCTGAACGCGGTCTTTGGTACATCCTCTTCTCGTACCTTCAGTTGATGGTAACCAGAACGCAGATCGATCTTCGAGTAGTAACCCGATCCTTGTAACTGATCAAACAGATCGTCTATGCGAGGTAACGGGTATCGGTTCTTAATAGTTACCTTATTCAGCTCTCGGTAGTCAATACACATCCGCATAGATCCATCCTTCTTCTTGACAAACAAAACTGGAGCTCCCCAAGGTGAAAAGCTCGGTCGGATGAATCCTAAGTCTAGGAGTTCCTGCAACTGTGCAGACAGTTCTTGCATTTCTGATGGAGCTAGACGATAAGGTGAGCGAGCGATTGGTGCAGCTCCTGGCACCAGATCGATGCGAAACTCGACTTGTCGCGGAAGTGGTAATCCTGGAAGGTCATCAGGAAACACTCCCGGATAGTCTCGCACTACAGGTATATCACTTAAACTTTGCTCCTCGGGTCTCTTTTCTACAACATGTGCTAAAAACGCTTGGTATCCCTTTCGGAGATACTTAGTGGCTTTTAAGCAATTGATCATTTTAACGGCACTCGTCCTCTTATCTCCTTGTATCACCAAGGTTTCTCCAGTCAATAAGGGTAAACGTACCATTTTATCAAAACAAACAATCTCCGCACGATTCTTCGACAACCAGTCCATACCGACTACGATGTCAAAGCTTCCCAACTCAACCGGTAGTAAGTCTATTTTGAAAGAATGACTTTGCAATGTTAGAGTACATCCTGGTACTATTTCTCCTGATTCAATCAACCTACCATCGGCTAGTTCTAAAGTGTACTTGTTGTCTAGCTTACAGGACCTAATGTCTAATAGTGGTCTAAATTCCGTAGACACAAAGCTCAAATCGGCGCCTGAATCAAATAACACAGAGGCATAATGGTTGTTAACTAGGAACGTACCAGTGACAGTGTTGGGGTCCTGGCGTGCCTCCTGTGCTCCAATGACAAACGCACGACCTCGAGCTGGTTGGTTGTTGGTGTTACCCCGGTTGTTGTTGTTGTTCGGGTTTGCATTGCGGTTCTGATTGTTTTGGTTTCCACGGCTAAGTTTAGGGCACTTGTTTCGGAAATGACCTTGCTCGCCACATTCGAAACATCCATTAGCTGGTCGATCCCTATTTGTTTGAGTAGTAGGGTTCGATCTACAGTATTGGGCCAGATGCCCCCAGCGTTTGCAATTCCCACAGAAAGTACAATCACCATCATGGTGACGTTCACACTTGCCACACTTGGGCTTGTTCCCCAAGTAAGTCTTGTGTTCAGCATTCGTGGCAAGGTAAGCTTTCGTGGTTCCTGTCGGCTTCTTGTTCTGTTGACCTTGATGGTCATTCCACTTACGTTTTCCTTTTCCAGCATCAACACTGCTGGATTCAACCTTTCCCGAAGTAGTTTTCTTAGTAAGGGTTCCCATTCGGATTGCTTAGTCTGTCAAACGCTGTGCTAGTTCCACAGCACTCTTAAAGGTGGCAGGATTAGACGAAGTCACCAAGCTTCTAATCTGCGGCATTAAACCCCAGATATACCTTTCAGTGCGCTTGTACTCAGGTGTGACCATGTGTGGTACAAGGCGTGCCAGTTCTTGAAATCTGGTGGTATATCCTGTGATATCAGTACCAACCATAGTGATGTCCCAGAGCTCAGTCTCAATCTTCTGCAGCTCACTGCGGGGACAAAATTCTTCCACAACCATGGTTTTCAAAGTTTCCCAAGTCATCGAGTGGGCGGTTGTGCGTCCAAGTGCTTGAACTTGGCTATTCCACCATGTCAATGCCCTATCAGAAAATGTGCAGGTAGCATACTTTACCATGCAGTCTCGAGCACAGTTGCTAATATCTAGCACAGACTCTATTTTCTCTATCCAATGAATGATTCCAATAGCACCCTCCGTACCACGAAAGTGGCTCGGTTTGCAAGCTAGGAATGTTTTGTACGAACATCCTCTTTGGGTACTCTCAGGGTTACCGTCAGATACAACAGGTTCGGTATTTCTGCTACCGCTGACCCTGTCGCTACGGTTTCGGTCAGTATCATACTGAGCAAGTGCTTCAGCAATCCTTCGGTTGACCATTTGTTCAGTTGTCTCCTCAACAGCAGGAGGTGGTGAAGTGTTTCTGCGGACGTTCCGGGTATTCCTACGCTTAGGCGGCATGACTCAGTCCTAATCACACACAAGAAACACTCGTAAGATACCCTAGTCAAACCATCACTCATAAGGTATGTGATAAATATAGATATAGTATGATAATCAATCATCAATTGATATCACTCACAGTGTACACAGTGACATAAACTAAACATAAGTTATATATCATATATAAGGCAAAAGGTGTTACATAAGTTTTGTACAATGATGGGGTTGACAATAACGAGAAAATACACCCATCAGATCAAACATGATCTACAAAATGTGATGGATTTAACCTATACATCCATCTAGTCAAAAGTTTTGTCCTACTACCTCATAGCTATAATCCTAATACATCATAGATACCATCCTAACATGGTGAATCTAGTAGAAATATGCTAAAAACATCCCTGCAACCATCCTAATAGCTGCCATCAGTACACAAACTCCAACTGCAGAACCTACTATCCCCAGACGTCTCTCAAGCCTAATCAGACGTGCCCTAGTCGCATCGGCTGACTCTCGATCCATCGCAATGTGTACCTCGGAAGTGGCAAGGCGTCCATAGATAGTAAGTACATCACCATCCAGTCGAGAGGCATCACTGTGCAACTCTCTGATAGAATCCTGCGTACCATAATGAAATCCAAGAAGGGTACGGACAACTGCAACTACAGTAGGGATAGTGAGCTCCAGAGGCTCCTCAGTCAGATGTAAGGGGGTCGATGAGTGAGATGACTCCCCAGTCTCGAAAGTGGAAGGAATCCTCTCAAGTGTCCTCCAGTAGCGTAGTATACGTGGCATCCAATCAAGATGCGGGACTCTAGTCCTCTGTAGTGACTGCTGATCACAAGGTATCTCTCTCTCCTCAGTCATCGGATCCTTGTCACGAGGTGCCAAGGGTCCTACAGGTGGGGATCTAACGCTCATCCTAGCCGTCCTACACAATCCAGGCCCATGTGAAGACTCTCCAACATGGCGAGTCGCCATGAAAGTAGATCCTAGCATACGAGTAGTGGGATCAGTGGGTGGTGATGGTGGAGTGCCTATGGTGCCATCCGAAGTAGCTCTAGGGAATGTGGGTGGGTAGACCTCCTCAGAAGGGTCATCACTAGCATAGACAGGCTCCTCCTCTGACTCTGAGATGTAGACCGGAAACTGCCTAGACATAACTGTGACAAAGGCAATTGTGTGTGTCGTGTTAGACGTATGCAAAGTATGAATGCAGAAATGTGTTAGCCAAGGCTATAGTCTAGGTCTCTAAAGTTTTCAGTCACTTAAAGGCTCCTAGTTCTCTATAACCAATGGCTCTGATACCAAGTTCTGTCACACCCCCAAAATCAGTAATCGTGTTTATTTAGTAATTAGCGGAAGCATTTGATTATTAGCGGAAGCATTTTAAGTTTACAGTTCAACAGCGGGGGTGCTGACGTTATAATAGTGCATTCATCGTATCAGAGCATATGATCACACAAAACATATTTATTTAAGATGCCATAAGTTTAAACGTTATTACAAAAGGGTACGACTTATAAAGTCGTACAAGTAGTGGTGTTGTAGAACAACATAAGTTTACAAAACATGAGTTTATAAAAGAGGGATTTCGTAAGTATAACCAATGGAATTGGTAATACAAAGGAAATCCGAGTGTCCCCAAAAGTGGCATCATAAATAGTCTGGGTTGCCTACGTCCTTTATGCATGCAGAAGTACCTGAGTCCTAATTCCCTGAAAAACATAGTAAACCGTCAACATTGAATGTTGAGTGAATTCACAGGTTTAGTATAAAAGTAGTTAAACCAAGTTTTGTGTAAATCATTCATGTACACAAACATAATGTTTATATGTATAGCAGGAAACACAAGTGTTCTTATTAAAGAAAACATTTCCTATTTGACTGTAAGAATGTCATTCTTACTACAAATCAGTCGATGTGTTAGGAAACACAAGTTTAATCATAAACATTTCCTAATAATAGTTGCAGGAAATACAGTTTAACAATCAAGTAAACATTTCCATATAAATAGTCGTAGGAAACACAGGTTTAGCAGTCAAGTAAACATTTCCATATAAAAGTTGCTTTGTCGGGAAACCAAGTTTATCCAATCAAGGTAAACGTTTCCTAAAAAGAAATCATGTGTAGGAACACCTGTCCTATTAGTTGTCACAGGGAATTCCCTTCCCAAATTCAGTTGTAGTTTAGTTGTTTAGTTTAAGTGGGAGATATAGACTATGATCCCTCTAAGGTGAGCTAAACCTTTAGAGTTAAAGTAACGATACCTAGTACTATAACCAAACCACGACTAGTTGTTGTTGTTGCCTCGGTAACACGGTAAGTATACACTCCTCGTTACGACTGCCGTCGTGTGGTTGGAATGACCAACGAGTTATATCAGTGGGAGGGTTGTCAAATCGATAGTACTATCTGTATACTCAGTGGCTAGAGTCACCTAGCTAATGGTTATAGGTTGCAAGCACTGGGACTTATGTGCACTACAACTACCTTGCGTAAACCTAGGATCGTACCAAGATTCGTTGTCTTATTCCCAAAATAGTTGTGAAAACGTTTCATATAGTTAACAATTGATTTATAAAGCAATAAGCATTATTACAAATCAATTCGATATAAAAGCATGTCAAGCAATTATATAAACAAGTAGCATGTAATAGCACGTAGTTCTATGTTTTCCACCCCTGGTTTTAAAAGCATTTAAAACAAGTAAAAGGTAGGGGCTGTGAACTCACGTGTAGCAAGTCTTCAGCTAGTACAGCTAGAAGTACTGTAGTCCGAACGTGCCTCTCAATTACCTAAGCACAATTAAATATACTTTACATAAGTATATGGATAAATCGTTAAGTTGAAATGTTCATGACATTTTAATTATTGGTGATAATTGCGTTGAAGTAATCGTGGCGTATAAGTATATATTTACATATACTTATTGGTTGAATATATATATCCTAATATATATATGTCATTTTTCATCATCTTATATATATATATATATATATATATATATATATATATATATATATATATATATATATATATATATAGTTGTCATTGTTGTTGATTATGTTTCCAAAACCTAAGTATAGTAGTTATAAAAATAACTTTGTTTAATACTATTGTCATAGTTCATTTATATAACTATATATAAATTATAATAGTCAACTATATATATAACTCATTTGTCGTGTTTCTAATCTCATTTGTCTTGTTTAACTCGTCACTTATATATATTCTTTCCACTGCTAGTTATTTGTTACCACTGTTAGTTATATTCTTCCCACTGTTAGTTAGTCTGTTACCACTGTTAGTTATATTCCACTGTTAGTTATAGTTTGTTGCCCCTGTTAGTTATAACTTTCCCACTGTTATAACTCGTTACCACTGTTAGTTATAACTTTGCCACTGTTAGTTATATTCCTCCCACTGTTAGTTATAGTTTGTTGCCCCTGTTAGTGATCTTTCCCACCGTTAGTTATAACTTTGCCACTTATAACTTTGCCACTGTTAGTTATATTTTGTTGCCCCTGTTAGTTATAACTTTGCCACTGTTAGTTATAGTTTGTTGCCCCTGTTAGTTATAACTTTGCCACTGTTAGTTATAGTTTGTTGCCCCTGTTAGTTATAACTTTGCCACTGTTAGTTATAGTTTGTTGCCCCTGTTAGTTATAACTTTGCCACTGTTAGTTATAACTCGTTAAGCCTTTCGATTTGGAGCATTTCTCTTTCGATTTATACCTAACCAAAAATCACGCATGTTCTCATATATGTCTAGTTTATTTCTGCACTTTATGGTATTTTTATATGTTCATTTACTATTTTAAACAAAAATAGTTTCAAGGTGTGGTCAGACTGGGTCCAAAACAGTTATATGTTCAAAGATCGAGTTATACACGAAATTACGGACATTTCTGGAAATGGTCATAGAAGAACTTTTTAAAGTTAACAAAATATGTGAGGTTTTGGCACTGGTCTCATACGTTTTAGTGGTTTAGAACTCAAGATATGGTCTCGAGAAGTTACTGAAAATTCCTGTCTGCCGGAACAGTAAACCTATGTCACTGAAGAAAAATGTTTTCGAGTAGCAAACGGAGTCAAAAAGTCACGAGACTAATTTTTTTGGAAAGGTAACTTCTTGTACTACATTCTAGGCTTAAGAAACGTCCATTTTGTTGTTGTAATGATTTTTATAAAATTCATGGAAGTGGAAACAGAATCTGGACAGGAACATAAACTCTTAGTTTCTAGATTTAAATTGCGTTTCGGTTAATGTTTTGGACATGTAGAAGTTGAGTGAACACTAACACATGTATATAACCATAAATAAAGTAGAACTTGTGAAAATAAAAGAGTCCTTACAATGGTGATGATGATAACCCGAAGATGGTGATGATTACGGTTAATGATGATGATGATGATGATGATGATAAAATGGTAGATGTGCTGCTGATTATCGTGAAGAAGAAGAAGAAATAGCCTCAGCTCAGATCTCCTGTTGTTGCTTCAGTCGATGGATGAAGAAGAAGGAACAGAGAAAACCAATAATTTGAGTTGGTGGGAACTTATGTGTGTGTGTATTTGATATTGAGTGTAAGGAAGTATAAAGGATGGTGTATGGTTTAAATTGTCAACGTAGGAAGTATGGTTCAACAGGAGAATGTTCCCCAGATATTTTAATTGGGTTAAAATTGTAGGCTTTTAACATGTTAATTTCGTATAATATCTTATATTATTTCAATAATATAAGTTACTAATATTAGTAATTAATAATTTTCGAATTATTAATTATTTTGTATCACCAACTTTATTGTATTTTAGTTTGTCGAGTCTAGTACGTTTATTTCACCCGTAATTATATACATATAATTGCGAATTTAATATATCACGTATCACATAATAAGTTTCATAAACTTAACATATAGAAATTGTTTTGAATTCACTAATCAGGGAATTACTCTAGGTAATGCATGAAATTAAGAAAGGATTAATACCCTAAATGGAGGATTGTCACACTATTATAACATTGTAAAACTTTTGAATTATCAATGTAATGTTTAAAACGACGCATATAGAGTCGTTCCTTATACCTTGTGTGTTTTGATTATTGATTAGTAGCACCCCAAAGCTTGCTTCCGCTAAACAGTAAACTTGGGGGTGTTACAAAAACCCTCCACTCTACCGGTAGTAAGTCTAATTCGAAGAGATGACCCTCAAACGTTTGGATACATCCCGGTACTGTTTCTCCTGATTCGATCAACTTACCGTCGGCTAGTTCTACGGCGTGTTTGTCATCTAGTTTACATGAGTCAACTTCTAAAAGTTGAGTCATCATTTTCCATGACATCTCGGTGATAACGTTAGGATTCAATCAATTTTGTTTTGTTGGAATGTCATCCAAAAGTATAGTTTTATTGGGATGTTACCCAAAAATACAGTTTCATTGGGATGTCTGCCCTAAACTTAGTTTAGTTGGGATGTCTGCCCAAATTACAATTTGAGTGGGATGTCTGCCCATAACATAGTTTAAGTGGCATGTCTGCCCATAGTATAGTTTGGTTGGTTCACTATTCAAAATATATAGTCCTAATTGGGACGTTACCAAAATATATAGTTTTCATTGGGATGTCACCCAAAACATAGTTTAGTTTAGTTGGGATGTTACCCAAAATACAACTTTGTTGGGATGTAACCCAAAATATAGTTTAAACACTTTGCTGGTCGTTCTCCATCAATCATAATACTGGTCGTTCTCCAGTTTATCTATCGGTCGTTCTCCGGTTTATCGCACTGTTGGTCATTCTCCAGCGAATCATAGTACTGGTCGTTCTCCAGTTTATCTACCGGTCGTTCTCCGGTTTATCGCACTGCTGGTCGTTCTCCAGTGAATCATAGTACTGGTCGTTCTCCAGTTTATCTATCGGTCGTTCTCCGGCTTATAAATGCGTACTGGTATGTTCTCCAGTATCCTATTCAAAGTGTTTGTAGGAATGTTATTCAAAGTTATTGTTTTCATTGGAACGCTATCCAAAATATAGTTCTCATTGGAATGTTATCCAAAATTTAGTTGTTGTTGGATTGTTATCCAAAATATAGTTGTAAAGCATTTTCGTAAACAATTTGTATAAAAATTGTCATATATAAAGTTTGTTAGTTGTGGGGAGGAATTTTGTTTCGCAGAATTGAGTCTGATTACCCCAGTGGTTGTTTAAGACTCTGTCTCGATTAGTGTATAACGACACCTTACTATGTTTTGCTTGTGTGTTACTTAAAAGGCTCGTTACTCCAATATGTATCACACTTCCATCTGTTCTCTCCATCCATTCGACTGATAAGTTGTCAGTCCTAATCGTTAAATGTTTAGTAAGGATTTGTTCGATCCTTTAGAAAGTTAGAGTTTGTTTGCATAGTAGTCAACTATGACCAAGTAGTTGTCAAACATGACTTTCGTACGATCATGTTCATGTAAGATGTGACGGAATTCGTATGTATGTGTTGAATAGAAGTTTTAGTATAACATAGTAGGGGCACAACCCGCCGAACATAGATTTTACGCAGATACGATAAGTACCACTTCTGCCATCATATAGTCATTATCATGCTGATCTCAACTACATTCTCTGCCACTCGAGCACGCTCCCCTAGCATTTTATACTCGGGCATAAGTAGCATGGGAAGTTTTCTTGTCCAAGTTCTTGTGGCCTTCAACGGGCTCGAGGCGCTTTGTATGTGGAGATCGTGTCTCCATCCAATCGGGGGTATTGCTTTGTAATTTCTTTAAACATTATTTCGTGTGTCAGGAAGTTTCCTGATTAGTGTGTGAAGTATAGTAACTAAGGTAGGTACCATTAGTTTTATATATGTTTGCTCGTAAAAGTGGGAGTTGTATGTATTGGAAGAGTTCCAGACTTTTAATATGATAAAAGTGCCCTCAAGCATTCTTCTAATGCTCAAGTAGGATTGATTGACTCAAGTGTAGTTTGTTTCAGGTAATACAAGTTAGATTAACTATTCATCAGACAATAACGTCTGTATAGATTAAGTGTGTGAGGTGTTGGTTGATGGTTTCTCGTGTATCGAGTTGCTATTGTTATCCCAACCATATTTGAGAAGTCACGCGTAGGAATACGCAATTATTCATCCAAACGCATTGTGACAATAGTTGTCATATAGTGAGTTAGGCGTATGCAAATGTGTGCATGCATGTTCTAGCCAAGGCTATAGTCTAGGTCTCTAAGGCTTTCAGGTCACTTAAATACTTTTAGTTCGCTATAACCAATGGCTCTTATACCAATCTGTAGCACCCCCAAATTCGGTCAACGCGGTCAACGCGTGATTTGCGGAAGCATCAGTTTAGGCGGGGGTGCTGACGTCAACATTTAAAACTCATGCCAGATCAGAACGTATGATTATTGCAGAACATAAAATTAAGATGCCATTTAAGAAAGTAGTTTGTTTACAAAAGAACTACGACTCATCAAGTCATAGAAATAATATCAGTTATACAAAATAAATCCTTATTTGTCCCAAAATGTGGCATCCAAATTCGTCATAGGTCGCCTAACTCTGTTAGTATGCGTTCTTACTTGTGCTGTGAATTACCTTAAAAACATAGTAAAAGTCAAAAAAATTGTTGAGTGAATTCACAAGTTTTATGTTTGTAAGTGGTTTGTTAAACCATGTACATTTGAGAGTTATTGACATGAGAGTCAAATTCAGTTGCTCATAACAGTCTGTAGGAAGGTAAGTATCCTAATCAAAAGTACCTATAGGGAAGTAAGTATCCTAAGGTAAGGTTTGTGTAGGATGGTAAATAATAGGAGTTGTTTATACAACAATATATAAGTATACACAAATAGTTCACAAACATAATATGAAATTATTCATGAAATCAGTAGCACATAAGCACCAATACATTTATAAACAGTTCAAGTAAATACATACAATATTTATAAACAATTATCACATGTAGTAGCAAAACCTTTGCTATGTTTTTCACCCCAAGTTTTAAAAGCATTAAAACAGTGAAAATTGGGGCTGTGAACTCACCTGGTAAGCTAAGTACGCAAGAGTGCTAGCAAAGTCTAAGCCCAAGTGTTCTCCTAGTCATTAATCTCCTAACGCCCTAGACGAATGAGATTAAATGTATAAGTATGTGGATGTCATACCAGATAATCCATGTTAGTGTTTTGTTCAACCACATTATATCCAAGTATTTTGTTTCTCGTTTAAGTCTGTAGTTTTGTATACGTACACGACTCGTTGGTGATAGTTCGAAAACATAATTCCCAATGTTTGATTATGTTTGTTTCGCATTTAAAAGTTTTTCTAAACGTGTATTATATCGTACGTAAATGTTTGTGTTCGCATATATATATATATATATATATATATATATACACACACACACGATAAAAGTTGGTTGTTAAACTGATTTGGCGAGGATGCAACATTTTTGCCATATCTCCCTCATACGAACTCAGATTGAGGTGATTCAGGCGCCCAAATGACCGTCACTCAGAGGGCTACAAATCTACAAAATAGGGTTTGCTAGAACATAGTACATAGCCGATCGGCTATGGTTTCTTAGACGAACAGCTGGTAAACCTCACCCGATCGGCTAGAGGGGTATAGCTGAACGGCTATGGTGGTTTTTCAAGTCTGTTCATCCAATCATCACTCAAAACACATTTTTAACCCAATTTTTGAACATAACTAGTTAATGGAACAATATAACATGATGATATAAGTAGTTTAAACTTGAAAACTCAAAGAAAAGTGGAGTTTTCTTACGAATCAAAAGTGGAGCCGTGGTGATGTTGATGATGGATTACGATGAAGATGATGATGAAGACGAAGATGATGATGATGATGATGCTTGCTGATGTTGCTTAATCTTATTGTTATTGTTGTTGGTTGTTGTTTGATAAAGATCAACCGAGAGAAAGATGATGAAGAAAATGAAAAATGATTGAAGAGGGTGTTTGGTCGGCTTATACTTCCCAGCTCCAATAACTGGAGTTGGGTGTGTTGCACTGCACACCGGTCGTTGGAATTTCTTATGGAGATTCAGCACAGCAGTGGGTTTTTAATTTGTAAGGCTGGGGCCTAGGGTTACTACTATTGCTAATCTAAGGCTAGCAAAGGATAAGTATGACCTAGAGTTGTTCTTCAAAGCGCGACAAATTGAAACTAGGAAGGTTTAGGAACTTTTATGAATTTAGCTGAGGCTCAGATAGATGGTTTTGGTTTTGGGTTTTTCTAAATTAAAGTTAAGTTTAAAATAAACTAAAAGGGTGGAGGTTACTTCGGGCGTTCAATAATTTAAGCGATTGTCTACTATGAAGTGGTTTAGGTGAAGTTAAATAAGAGGAGTTCTAACGAGGATAAATTTGTAGGTTAATGTGAGTTATTCTACAGTTCTTTTATTGGGCTAACGTGAATGTGTCCACAATCAGGCAAATAGAATGTCACATGGATTGCAGAATATATTAAAACATACACCGAAAGTTCTCTCAAATGCATGTCCACATTATCCAACAGTTAATCTCAATTCCTACCCCCCCAATCTCGGTCATCAGAGACGTCCGAATCATGGCACAGTTTGTTGAATAAACAATCTTGTAAACGGGTTTTACCCTTGCCGGAATAGGTTGGAATAACCGGTCTAGACGGTTGGATAGCATGTCATCACTTATTCATACAAATTATCAACATTACTCAAGTATGCAAGAAATCAGGGATGATTTATACTAAGAATAGAAACCTAATTAACACGTTTGTTAATCGATTCATAATATGACTACCTTCGGTCGTTCTCGACTACCATACATTTGTACTCAGCCATAGGCATTTCCAGTACTATATCAAAGAACAGTCGAATAGGGGGCCGTCACATTATTTCACGATGATTAAGGCTAAATATATTTTACTATCATGATAATCCTAAGGCAACAATCAAACAAGAACATGCAATAAGACAATCAAGGTAATAGTTCAATTTGAGCATACAAAGGTGTTATCTAAGTCGAGGATATTCCGAAAGTTGTCTCAAAAATATCGTCTGTTTGAATTAAATCTTAATCTACCTCTATTCCCATGTTCAGTGTCTCTTAGATCCGAATGTGGTCCAGAGAACACCGGCCATGCCGAGCTCAATGATTCAATCTGACATAGTATAACTGATTGACCTATACCTTATGAGTTAGCTACGTTCATTTTTGGATAAGGTTTTAGTCACAACATGAGTTGGGCAGATAAATGATAAAGATTCAATCCCTACATCTATTTATAATATAAAGCATCCGCAATCTCATAACATACAATACAATCACATATTTAAACTTTCCCTAAACGACTATCATAGCAGACAATTGAGTTATTTAGTTAATCATGGTAATTCTAGCATGCATATTTAAATTTATTAAAGAAAGAACAAACATATTAAATATGGAAGATAGATTAACACCTGGAGAGAAGTACAATAACTCGTAGCTAAAATATGCGTCCCAGAGCACCTCCGTACAAATCTTCCTTGATTAGTTAATTAGCTAGCCTAATTAACTAGGAAGAATTAAAAATTACAAAGAAAATAAAAGTATTTAAGTGAAAGTGTGAAGATAACAAAGGATGATATTTCAAGATTGCTTCAAATGAGGTCTAGGGGTTGCTATTTATAGGGAAAATATGGCTCACATTAGCAACCCTAGGCTCACATTAGCAAAAGAGTGAAAGGTGGTGCACCAGGTACGAAAAAGTAGCGAAAGGTGGTGCACCAGGTACAAGCAAGGATGAAAAAGTGAAAAAGAGATGGGGGGTGGAGGCCGGCGCCGCCCACCAGCAGGCCGGCGGCGGCTGGCTACTGGCCGGCGGCGGCTGCCTGCCACCTGTCCCGGTCCGTCATCTTTCGTTGCGTTGCTCGATTCGTGCGTATCTTCGTCGTTATGCATCCGTTTGAATTGATTCTTTTTGTGTTGGATTCGTAATTCAAAAACAAAGACTTTGATGTAAAGATATCCAAAAAATATGCCTGCTATCTCCAGATATTGTGTACGAATCATTTGGATCTTCCGGCGGGCGTAGAATCCTTATTCTTTATCCGTTTTTGTTGATTCTTTTTCTGTTGGATTCGTAATTTGAAAACAAACATCTTGGGTGAGATGGATGTTGATGATGGGAACTTTTGTCTTGAAACCTCATTTTGATGCCTTGAATCTTCAAACGTGTGTGGAATCTTCGATTTTCATCCGTTTTGCTTGATTTTTATCGTGCAACCTGGTTTTGACCATCTTGGCATAATATCATTGATTTGTGTTGGTTTTGAGTTTAAAATGCCAAGAATCGTTCTAGAATGAGAGAGATATCGGTAGTAAAAACATGACTTTTTACGCGATATCAAGTATCTCACACTTAGAACTTGCTTGTCCTCAAGGAAATCTTCAGTAAAACGGTTTTTAAAAGTCTAAAAAGGGGGTTTTGTATCTTAGAGAACTTTGATTCCTGCAGGCTAGGTAAAGGAAAGATTTAAGGCGGGGTTTTAACCTTCTGATGTTTTTCCAACCTGGTTCTAGCAAGCTCTCTTTTCAATCTTCGTAATGTAAGATATACATGACTGGGATCCTCACAGGTGGTCACTCAATTCACTCAAGTGTATTGGGTTTCCTAATTTCTAATTCACTCAAGGGCCAGTCATGCAGTTCTTCCGTCGTCATAGGCTTGGTCGAGGATCAGATCTACAGTACTTAAATGAGGACGGTGCAAATTATCCCTAGACATTCATAAGAGGGTGGAAGTAGTGTATATGGATGAAGGGTTTTGTAGGTGGTTTATTTGGGGGTTTTAATATAGCCTAAGAGTTGTCTGTGATGACTTATCTTTGGTGCTTAGTAGCGCTTCTTCTTGGATTTTTTTCTCTCTTTGAGCCTTCTTTTGCAGCTTTTTCTTTCAAGTTTTCTTTTGATGAACATTTTCCTTGGCTTTAAATGATCCTTGGGCTTTTAGGTTTCTTCTGACAGCCTTGTTTTTGCTGAATTTCTTTTTCTTGGAGCTCCTTTTACAGATGATGCTCATCTTTTGGGGAACGCTCCGTACTTCTTATAATAATTCTTCTGACAGCTTTGCTTTTGCTGAATTTCTTTTTCTTAGAGCTCCTTTTACGGATGATGCTCATCCTTTGGGGAACGCTCCGTACTTCTTATAATAATTCTTCCGACAGATTAGAAACTTAGGCTATGGCCAAAAGATGAAAGAAGGGATTGCTTTTGAAGTGAGTTTTTGAAATGAAAAGGCTAAGGCTCAGCATATTTTCTGCTGATCTTCAATGCTGAAGGTGAGCATTGGTTGGGTTAGGTTTGAAAGCAAGGGTTTTATGAGAGGGTTTTTATCCTAGGAAATGTCGAGGTCTTCTAGTTGCACCTTCATCACGTATGACGCCCATTTTTGTAATCTCGAAATGTATTCCTTGAACAAGTTCTGATTCTAGAGAGCATACATCAGCACACTCATAATCGAAAAGTGAAGCATCAAAGATGAATGCTTTTATATGGCTCAAGAATCCTCACTTAGTTTGGTGGTTTAGTACCTAGTCATGCGATTGCTTGCCTCGAAACAGAGCTTTGGAAAATCCTTAAAGGATTTTGCCTGACATTATCTACTTATGCGTGTGAAAGCGCGTCTTGTTTTATTATTTATAACTGAAAATACCTTATTAGTACTATCACACAATCAGGCAAGAATACCCGATCGGAATAGCATAGCTGTGGTAAGTCCAGGTCGAACACAGGAACACGGGAACAATATTATCCAGTTAAATTGGAATTATTAACTAAACTAATAAAGCAGTAAGATAAGGGGTACATTTTAGTTCCGTACGAACGTTCAATATGAACTAATTAACCAAACCAACAACATAAAACAAGATAAGAAGAACAAATAAATAATTGGAGATAGACATGTAATTTCTTAGAGTCTTCACCTCAGATTCATATTATCCAGTTCATGTGTTTTGATTGTCTGATTGTGATTTCCTTTATATTAACTTAGATACTAATCAAAGAGTCCAAGTTAAATGTATACTAGCCAACGGTTCGGGTCTAACTAATATCTACAATCTAGGGTTCCACATTAAACATCGATCCGTTGTCATAAGGATGGTGCTCTATTGTGTGCTTTTCCCTAGATTGTGCATTAAGTATTCACGATTTGTTATGATTGATCCTAGCAGTACGACTCAACAATACCTACTAATAATCACTTATTAGCTTGCTCATTTTAGATTGATTAGTTACCAGTCTCTTAACCAATCAGACTCAACATATTTAGTAATGACTATAAACCTAGATTCATAATCATCAATAATCAATAACATCAAAGGAACTCAATCTCAATGACATTATCAACCACGTTAAGTAGTAACTAACAATCACCAATAAACAAGGTTCTACGGATAACATAACAATCTTCAATCAGACGAAAACACAATTATAACTTTCAAACAATCATAATCAAAGGTTATTAAACTAAACAATTAACAATAAGTCTAATCCATGATTCAATTATACCAAATCATATTCATATCCCAAAATAAAACACATAGACATGTTTAGAATGGAAATCGGAAAGTGATACGCAAACCGAATCGATAAACCACGCGAAGTAGGATCAATTGGCAACAATCCCCACCTTCTTGTGCCTCCAAAACTCCATTAAAATGCCTCTTGAACCAGCCTTTGTCGAATTAGGGTTTAGGGTAAAAGTTCCGGTTTCAAATGAGGGAAAATGGGACGTATGGAATTTCTATACGCCGTATGGATGCAAAAGGCCCATGGTCCAGGCCCGCGTAACTGGCAGCCCGGCTCACTCAATCCATACGTCGTATGGATTTTCCATACGCCGTATGGATGTCAAATTCCAACTTTTCACCATTTCGACCCTCTTCTTTAAAACTTCAACTTTTTAGCTCGTTTTCTGATTCTTTTCCGATTCAATCTTCTCTTGTCCATTGTTTTATTCTTTTAGCAACTTTTCTTCGCAATAAGCTCATTTTCTGTTCCTTTTCGATCCAAGCTCCAAATAAACTCCTAAATGCAAATATGAACGAAATAAGTATCTTATTCATACAAAATGCATTAGAAACCTATCTAACAAAGGGGTAATTAGTACTATAATTTAGTACATTTTGGCGTTTATCATCTACTTTCAAAGCCTTTGAGCTTCTGTTGACCGGAAATATCCCTTTTTTGCTTTGAAAATTTTGAAATTTTGCTGAAAACATGACTTTTACTTAAAAGATTGATCAAAATTAATGTTGCATACTTTAGTAGTGAATACTACTTGATAACACGTAAAAAGTCATGTTTTTACGTACGTTATCTTCCACATTTTAGACACAAAGTTAACAAAAACATACTTAAAGGACATTATTCATAAAGTTTTGTTAACTAAGTCAAAACGGAGTCGATGTTTGAAAAATCACTAAAAATGGCATGAAAAACATAAGAAACCGGGCAAAACTGCTTTATCACACCACCGTTCACTCTTTCAATGCACTTTAAGCTACGCTCCGAGTTATGACCTCTAACTTATGTCATTCTCTTCGTTAGGAAAATACGAACGCGTGGGTATAAAGAACGCTCAAAACGGATAAACGACGAAGAAGTTACGCCCGAACGAAGAAACGAAGAACCGAGAGGCCAGCATACGGCTGAACCAGACCGTATACGGCTGGTCCAGGCCGTATACGGCTGGACCTAGACCGTATACGGTCTGTGCAGGCCGTATACGGCCTATGCACAGCCGTATACGGTCCAGTTCAGCCGTATTCACCCTATGCACAGCCGTATACGGTCCAGTTCACCCGTATTCACCCTAGCTCAGCCGTATCGCGCGTTTGGGTGATAAAAATCTGATTTTTGTTCGCCTTTGCAATACGGTTGTGCGTTTTGAGGTTTGGATACGGTCTACGGATACGGTTGTGCGTTCTCTATAAATACAAGCCTCATTTCTTCATTCCAAGACATCTCTCATTCAACATACACATTTCACACTTCAATTCTTCGTTTTCTTATATTTTTATATTTTTACTCTCTCTCTAGAATAGTTTAGATAGTTTCTCTCTCTCTAGAGTTTCTCTCTCTAGAGAGAGAGTTAGATAGTTAGTTGGTTAGCAGTAGAGAGAGAGAGAAAGCTGGTATTGTAATCACGGTGTAATAAGAAGCATTCTTGGTGCAAGACTCGGCCTTTTCTTTTCAGCTGTTACTCTGCTCAATTTTACTGGTGATATCTCTCTTTTCATACTTATACTATGTCCGAATTATTTCTGCCTGTTTGTATAATGTATGTTAATGTTATTGCCATGTTTATTGAGTAAGTATGCTGTTGCGGTTGTTGAAATGTAGATAGTTAGAAGTAGGGATGATGTTCAATTAATCTTTAAATCTATATAATTGAGAATTGTTATATTTGTTATGTCTAAACTTATCATGCATCTAGACTTAGCTATGGATCACCCTTTCCAGTCCTTCGCGTGACTACTACTTTAGGCTTAGAACCTGATCAACTCTAGGTACAGTAGGAAGTTATCTGTGTTATAGTAAAGAAACCGTGTATGTCACTGTAAACCGGCTGTAATACTGGGCAAATGCCCCGGAAAGAGCCGTCTGTGCCTACTCTGTGGATTACCTAGAGACCCTAGAATATGGCCTAGAAACCAATATAGCTGTGGAAGTGCACAGTACACCGTCTGGCTACCCCTGTAACTAAAGCTATGGAAACACTTCGATATTATACACCGTATATGTACCTAGGGATGAAAAGCTGTGGAAACATCATAGTACACCGTAAGTACATCCTCGGTTACACGAATCTGTGGAATTATCTAAGTGCTGTACATCGTGAACGGTTCCTAGGTTAGTACACTGTGGAAGGAGTATGCATTGTACACCGCTGGTGTTCCTATGGCTGAATGACTGGTTGCAAAGGAGAGGCTAGATCATGACAGAAGTAGTTGAACTAATAAAACGTAAGGAATGAGTCTGGAGATGAAAGTCAAGCCCAGCAGTGGTTCGGGATTCTTAAAACCCCTAGACTCTACAAAACTGATAGTTTAGAATAGCAAGTTAATAATCTGAACATGTTTAGGAAATGGAATTTACATTTAGGTGTTAAGAATGGTCAGAATTACCCAAGTGGCAGTCTGTTACCTTATTCCTGCACCCTTAAAGGGTCACTTGTCCACAAAGACAGTGTGGGGGGTTGAGCAGCCTGTTCTGATCAGAATCACGATAGCCTAGGTCTCGTGACATACTAATTCTGGTACATAACTAGAATGAGTAGGGTCCTAGTGTTTACACCCATAATGCATTTGTTTATTAACTGAAAATGTCCCCAATTATCTTTATAATAAGCATCATCCCCGCAACTAATTATTGAAGTTTCAACCACCGCAATTCTCTATCTATCTACCTAGCTACCGATTCTACTCTATCTTATTTACTTTTCCTGTCTTTAGTTAATTAGTTAATTAAATTAGAAAACCCCCAAAACCTACCTATCTGCACAAACCCATCCTAAAAGCAAAACTCTATTTTTGGCATCACTTCGTTTCATTTCGCTCCGATTTAAGAACGACCTCGAGTTATACTTACTGCTTACTCACCTTGTGTGATAGGTAGTACATATAAATTGAGTCCCCATCTCTTTATAAATTTAAAACTTACCCACCGACGCGCGCTCGGTACTGTCCGGTCAAGTCCCTTGACGACGGGGACGGGCTCTCGCCCCTCACGAGGAGAGAGCTTCAGAAAACCTGACCGTTCGGGCGCCGTCAAGTTTTTGGCGCCGTTGCCGGGGATCGTAGAGCGTTACGATTCTGAAGCCGCCTTAGATAAAATAAGCAATTAGGAGATCCTTTTCGTATAGGTTATCCTCAACCTATTCGAAAGTTACTTTACTTAGAATAAATTAACTTAGTTTAAAATAAAATGAAAAATCCAAAAATATCTTTCTACGATTCGCCGCCTTCCTGTCCCATTTCTCTATCCGCCTCCAAGACGACTGAAGAAATGACGACTATGGACGATGCTGAGTTCTTCGACCACTTGGAACCAGAGTTGAAATCCGACTTTCACTCATCACCGGAAGAAGCCTCCGCTAGCCCAGACGACGATTCTAGAACCTTAGGGAAATTCTTAGATCTTGACTTAGGAACCCATAAATCTCAACAGAAGATCTCAACTTCTACTTCTAGCATTCCAAGCTATCAGGTTTTACCTGTGCCTGAGATTAAATATTCCTTAGAAAATATCCCTAGATTCCCTGATTTTGCTGATAATATTCTTGAAAACACTCAATCCTTTCATTCCTCATCTAATGAAGAACGAATCCCCATAAGGAATGAGGATATTCATGAACATCTTCCAAAATCACCAATTTTTGTCCACTTCGTACCAGAACCTTCGTACACCATTTATCGTGTTGTTGATAAGGAGATACTGAAAGATTCAGATGGTTATGAAATCCGATACGTTGGTTATTCTTTTGACCCTAATAAGAGGTTAGGTGTATGTAAGGCATTTGCCTTACACTTAAATATGTCTGACTTTCCGTACTCAGTCGAGCAAAGAAAAACCATCTTAAGGATTGACATACTCGTAGGTGTTCTCCACTGTCTTCCGATCCAAAAGGAAGATGGTATCTTCACTCGATATCGAGAGAAAGAGCGAAAGCTATTATCAGAAATAGATCGCCTCATGGATCTATTTGCTTGCACCGATTATCCATCAGTTTCACAAACCATGATTAATCGTTATGTTGCAGCAATGATAAAAGAGCTTGAGCTATTAACTTCTAAAGATCCTGCGATCACTCTCGTCATTTCTGGAAAAATTCCATTCTTCGTAGATCCCGCCGCTTATATAATCGCCAAGTTGCAAGAAATATTTCCTGGAGCTGACGACGACAAGATAGAAGCCGTTTTCTTTGCCGAAAGAAAAGATATTCACGTTAAACTCGCTTCGTTGTTCGATCAATCCAAATTCCCTTTTACCGTTTCTCAAAGATCTTTAATTTGGGATATCACCATTGCAGTGCAAACAACAAATGGAGATCCCGACTCAAAAGAGGAACTTAGGTTTCAGAGAATTTTAGGAAATCTTCTTCACGATCTTAATAATATAGACCGCGGTATGCGAATAGGAATTTCAAGTAAAAAGAAAGTTAGAAAGGAATTTAATAAGTTTGTTAACAATCTGCTAGAATTAGGCCAGAAAGAATGTAGGATTCTTAGCGAATTCGAAAATTTTTCATTACACCCTGCCAAGCTAGTTGATTATGTCATTTACATTCTAAACTGTGATTTTATTCCTCGCTATACTTCAAGATTGCTTTCAAGCAATCCCCTTTAAATAGATTTGGAACAATAGTCGAGCTACAGACTTGAAACAAGCGCTTTTTGGGAGGCAACCCAAATTTTTAATTAGGTCTTTAAAATAATTTTCTTAGGTTAAAAATAAGTTAGTTTATTTGATGGTTTAATTTGTTTTAGAAAAAGAAAAAAAAAACCCTTTTAAAATCTTTGTCTCCGCATAATCTGCGCAGTTTCTGAAAACTTGAAAATCTTAAATTAAAATATCTTATAAAGTTTTAAATTGCTTAGATTTTAAAGAGTCAAGATTTTAAACCAAAAATATTGTTTATTTTTATCTAGTCAAGTAGTTCTCCTTGCGTTTTAATAAAACAATCTTTTGTTGCGCACAGTCAAATACCAAATTCTAAACTTTTGCTAAAATATTTGGCTAAGGTTTTTAATTACCCAAAATACCTAGTAATTACACTTAAAATGTTATTTATGCACAAATGGTAAAAAGGAGGAGTAAATTAAAGGGGTAAAAAGGGTCAACCAAAGTCAAAACAACAACAAAAAAAATCATTTTTCCCCCTCCTTCTTCCCCCTTGCGACCGGCCACCATCACCCCACCCCAAACCCAACATTTTCCACCATTTTTGACCAAACCAAGCTTCAAACCTTCACCTCTAGGTCATTTTTATGTCATCTAACATCATTGCATCTTCATTAAGGTAAGATCCAAGCTTAAAATACCAAAATTCTCTAACTTTATTAACCTAGGGTTTCAAGTTAGTTTTTGATGATTTATGTTTTACATTGTGAAATTGAGCTTTGATTCTTGCTTAGTGATGATATAGGATGATGTAGGAACTAGCATTACTTCTTAGATTGAAGCAATTTGATGTTTGACTTTGGAAAGTTGACTATATTTGACTTTTGTGACTAGTAAACCCATTTTGGCCAATTAATGATTAAATTGCTTATGATAAGTTGTTTGTTGATTGATTAATGCTAAATATGATTAGTATAGCTTATTCATTTGCTTCATTTGTGGTTAAATGCGTAATATGGTCAAGTTAGCAAATTAAAGTAAGCATGGAAAGTTGACTTTTGTTGAAACGTCACCATTTTGAAACAAAACCTTTGGTAAAATGATGTTTTAATTTAAGTATATGCTAATGCCTTGCTTTGATTTGCTAATGTAAGTTAGTGTTATGATAGATTTGGCAATTGACAAAAAGGAAACCTTACTTTGGTAATGTTGACTTTAAAAGTCAAAATGCTTAATTTTTAGTAATACTAGTAACCATTCTAGTTAAAAAGTCATGGTGGTGTTTTAAAATTGTACCTTTGAAAGTGTTATGGTAAATCTTAAATGGATACTACATTTTCCTTAATTAACTACTTTTAAATTTTAAAATAGTATCTACTTAAAAGAATACCATAATTACCTAAAAGATACAATCAAGAAACACATTTATCAACTAATGAAGCTTTGTTGCGATACTTGCATGATATGGTCAAAATTGCTATATACTTGTTTAAATATCATGGTTTGTTTGCATGCGGTAATAGGTTATACTTGCCATGATAAGGTAATTACATGATTAAGATTTAACTCTTTATCGTACATGCTTGTTATGGTTGAATAAGTCTTTGACTTTTCTTGTAGAAATCATTAAGATCTAATAACCTATTATTGTAAACCAAAGTTTCTTGTGGTGATTGAAAATTGAGTTTGGTGGTATTATTAGCTATTACAGGTTTTTGGAACTGCTCATATTCTAAAGCCCACATTTCGAATTTTTATTCAAAATTGGGAATGTGATTTAGTCAAATAAATTGTAATTATTCCTGGTAATTCACTATGTTCTTGTTTTCTCTTATTTTTCAGATGACTGATTTTCCCCGGTATATCAGAAAATCCATCAAGGACCCAGAGAAACGGGAAAGGTATCAGACATGGCTAACACATCAGTTGGGAGAAAATAGGTACTTAGTGTGGGAGGATTTGGAGCAAATCGGTTTAAAGGAAGGGTTTGAAAATTTGATAGTATTTAAGGAAGGGAAGCGACATCTGCGCGCATGGAGGAATCTATTTGAGATTAAAGAAAATGTTTACCAAGAGTTAGTTGCTGAGTTTATGGTAACATTCCAGTTCGACAAAACGATTGATAAGATAAATGATGACCGAATGATTAGATTCAACTTCATGGGAAATCCTCACCATATGTCATTAGCAACCTTCGCCAGACATCTTGAATTATACACTGAGTATCAAGTTACCACTCCTTTCTTTCTGAAGGCAAACACTGAGGTAAAGTAGCGAGACCACACTGCTATTTGGCAAGAATTGACTGGAAATCAGTTCCAGTCCAATGTCAAGGCCACTTCTTTTCTTGATAAGCACTACCAAGTTCTCCACAACCTCATCGCTTGCAGCATTCGAGGAAAGAGGAAGACTAAGGGAGCTGTTGGGGTAAAGGACTTGCAGATCATCAAGAGCATTATAGAGCAGGAACACGTTAATGTTGCTTATTTGGTTGCTGATAGGATCCTTACTGAGTCGGGGTACACCGAGTCAGAGTTTGCATATATGGGAGCAATAATCACTAAGTTAGTTAGGAGAATGGGGCTGTTGACTGAGGAGGTGATTGGTAACCTGACACCAGTGGCAAACAGGGTATCTAAGCCATATGACATTAACTATATGGTTAAGGTTTGGTTGCTAGAGAAAGATGCTGATGGACAGATAAGATGGAAGGATGGTGATATCATTCCGGGAGTTCGAATGAGACCCCCGAGGAGCAAGAGTGTTAGGTTTGATTTTGATGACAGCACGGTCCACCGACAGCCTAGGACCACTGTTGCTCATGAGCGAGAGGAAGGAGAGACAGCCGCTGCTGAGGCACAAAGTCCACTAATACCACCTGTTCGAGAGTTTGGTTGGGGAGATCCGGTATCATCCGAGCTCATGTATGGTATATTGGGTATGCTTAACTCACATTACACACAGGACACATATTTAGCTACTGAGTTTGGATTCCCACAACCTACACGCCCTACATGGGTATGCGGCCCACGACCACCCAACTACCACACCATGCCACTACATCCATTTGCCATGATACCACCCACTACCACCGTTCCCTACACCTCCATACCACCCACATCCTCCACTCGCACTGTGCACATGGAGATTCCTCGAGCCCGCCGTACCAGGACTACTCCTGCGGCTGAGCCGGTTTTCTCTGTGCACACTGCGACACCACATGAGCCTCATATCCCACATATTGGACAGCCATCTTCCCGTACCATGACCCGTCTGAGACCAGCTAAGTCAGCCACATCAGACATATCTTCGGAGACAGACTCACCTCAGTCAGGGTTCAGACAGGACATGCAGGTTGATGACCAGGTACCGGTGCAGACTGATTATTTGCCTGATATGACTACTGCTACTGTTGTGCCTACTTTTTCAGGATTCACAGGGATGCTTCAGAGCAACCCAGTGCCTTCTGCTGAGCTTCCACCGTACCCGATGCATGTTGCTTCCTTAGGATTGTATGAGGTTGCAGAGATGGGACTAGATCCCAACTTCCATTTGTACCCGATCCAGCCACCAACATCCGGCAGGCAACGCAGTTCATCTTCAGGATCAGTCTCCCGCAGATTATCCAGTGGACAGCACTCTGCCGCCCGTCATGCACCTTACAACTCCATGCCACCTCCAGCGCACGGACCACCATCCGACCAGGATCCTTCTCACCCTTGATCTTATCAGATTTTATTTTCATTTGTTTTGGATAACTGTATCACTTATTATTATTATTACTGATATTTGGGATTACTGTATTTGACTGTTGCTGCATGAACTATTTGGGTTCCAACCTGTAATCTGGTTGGACCCATCTATCTATCTTATCTTATCGTTTATCTATCATTTACTTATTTTATGATTTTCTTAGTTAGTTTTTAGATTACTTGCAATAAAAGAGAGAGTAAAAAGTATGAAAGTTCCCCGAGAAGAAACCGAGATGACGCACGAATCACGCAAAGATCCTGACACAAACTGATCGACCTACACATCTGAATCAGAATCTTCATTCACACATCTCAATCCTTTCTAGGGGAGTTTTTTTTCTTCCATTCCTTAGTGATTTCCTTTCATCATCTATAACTCGCCGTTATGCCATCATGCTTAAATTCTAAGTGTGGGGTTCTAAATCCCACACAAATCAAATCGACTTAGAAATAGAGTTCCAAAATATTTTTAAACTTTAAGTGTGGGATTCCTTCACAAGAATTTTAAACTTAGTCTGAGAACATTAGGGACAATGTTCCTCTAAGTGTGGGATACACGGTATGTTATACCGTATTCTTTGACTTTGATTGCTTGTCCAAAGTATAACTTTCCAAAAATAAGCTTAACTTCGACAGTGGAGATACCACTCATTCAGTTAGCTTAAAATTTTTCCTAAAAACCTCATTTTTGCTAAAATTTTAGAAAACGTTTTTCAAAATCATAAGCTTAACTTCGACAGTGGAGATGCCACTCATTCAGTTGACTTAATTTTCAAAAAACTCATTTTTGTTAAAATTTTTAAAATTTTCTGACTCTAAATAATCTTGAGAAAAATAAATTTTTCAGAGATTAATTAAACTGCTTTGGAAAGTAAAATAAGTTAAGATACGATCTCCTTAAAAATGAAATGTTAATCTAAGAGCATCGCACGGTTAGGCACATACAACCCTATTGCAGTGAGGTATTTGAGCCCAATAAAAGCATTCATCTTTAATGCTTCACTTTTTCATTTGATGTGTGTGCCGATGCATGTGCTTTAAGTTAGAACTTGCTCTTGGTATACGCTTCGAGACCACACCAATGGGCACCGTACGCGGTGAAGGTGCAGTCAAAGGACCTTGACATTCCTTAGGATATAAACCCCTTTCTATCATATCTCTTCAAGCCCAAAACCCTTCCAACACTTACTTTTAGTGTTGATGATCCGCCTAGAAAACCCTGTTGAGCCTTAGCCTATTCGTTTCTTTCAAAACCCAAAAATTTGAACCCACTTATTCCACACCCACCAAAAATCTTATCTTAGAAATTTTTAAACTTGTGGGAAATGTTATTTTAATTATCCTTTTTGCTTTCACTCCAAATCACAAATACTGGTGTTTACTCAAAACTTTCTCGTGTGCGTTCCCCTGATAAAAATTAAAAGTTGAAAAAGTTTATGGTGTGAAAAATTGACACCAAGTAAATGCAAAGTCATCAGAAGGATGAAAAAGATGAAAGAAAGAAAAGGATTTCAAAAAGGGCAAAAGAAAGAAACAAAATAAAAATCCCTAGAAAAGTCCAAAAATAGAAGCAAAAGAAAAGAAAAAAAAAATAGAATAAAGCTAAGTGCTTCGAATCTCTCGAAAAATTCCTGTTCTTATAAAAGATATAAACTCCCCCGAGTATTTTCAAAAAGATAGAAGTCAAAATAGCTATCTTCTTCCCTTGCCATTTATCCGTTTCCGTTTTCATTAAAAAGGTGTTTAAAGTAATGTTTTCCCAAAAAGTTTAAAGTTCTTAAAAGATAAGCAAACTCCCTATTTTAAACCAAAAACTCCCACTTATCCATACAACTTAACCCTCACCAACCATTACAACCCATTTCGAATGTCCTGGGATGATTAGCACCGTCCTCATTGAAGTGGTGGAGATCCGATTCTTGATCAAGCCTATGATGAGAAGCAATGCATGACTGGCTTTATGAGCGATTTCGTTTGATTAGAATGATAGAAAACCCGATACACTCTGAGTGAATTGAGTGACCACCTTTGTGAGATCGCCTAGTCATGTACAATATCCATCGAGAATTGTGAAAGTATGCCAAGGTTGACATTTCAGGATTAAGGGAGGGTTATCTTAATGATGTTTGCTCTCTAAAAAGGTTTTCTTAGTCGCTGGTTAAGTAAAAATCTCAGATTATTTCTTGTCAAAACCCCAAAAACCGATTTTTTCAAACCTTTATAGCAAGTGAGAATTTTAAAGTTTGCTTGAGGACAAGCAAAAGTCTAAGTGTGGGATATTTGATAACACGTAAAAAGTCATGTTTTTACGTACGTTATCTTCCACATTTTAGACACGAAGTTAACAAAAACATACTTAAAAGGACATTATTCATAAATTTTTGTTAACTAAGTCAAAACGGAGTCGATGTTTGAAAAATCAATAAAAATGGCATGAAAAACATAAGAAACCGGGCAAAACTGCTTTATCACACCACCGTTCACTCATTTCAATGCCCTTTAAGCTACGCTCCGAGTTATGACCTCTAACTTATGTCATTCTCTTCGTTAGGAAAATACGAACGCGTGGGTATAAAGAACGCTCAAAACGGATAAACGACGAAGAAGTTACGCCCGAACGAAGAAACGAAGAACCGAGAGGCCAGCATACGGCTGAACCAGACCGTATACGGCTGGTCCAGGCCGTATACGGCTGGACCTAGACCGTATACGGTCTGTGCAGGCCGTATACGGCCTATGCACAGCCGTATACGGTCCAGTTCAGCCGTATTCACCCTATGCACAGCCGTATACGGTCCAGTTCACCCGTATTCACCCTAGCTCAGCCGTATCGCGCGTTTGGGTGATAAAAATCTGATTTTTGTTCGCCTTTGCAATACGGTTGTGCGTTTTGAGGTTTGGATACGGTCTACGGATACGGTTGTGCGTTCTCTATAAATACAAGCCTCATTTCTTCATTCCAAGACATCTCTCATTCAACATACACATTTCACACTTCAATTCTTCGTTTTCTTATATTTTTATATTTTTACTCTCTCTCTAGAATAGTTTAGATAGTTTCTCTCTCTCTAGAGTTTCTCTCTCTAGAGAGAGAGTTAGATAGTTAGTTGGTTAGCAGTAGAGAGAGAGAGAAAGCTGGTATTGTAATCACGGTGTAATAAGAAGCATTCTTGGTGCAAGACTCGGCCTTTTCTTTTCAGCTGTTACTCTGCTCCATTTTACTGGTGATATCTCTCTTTTCATACTTATACTATGTCCGAATTATTTCTGCCTGTTTGTATAATGTATGTTAATGTTATTGCCATGTTTATTGAGTAAGTATGCTGTTGCGGTTGTTGAAATGTAGATAGTTAGAAGTAGGGATGATGTTCAATTAATCTTTAAATCTATATAATTGAGAATTGTTATATTTGTTATGTCTAAACTTATCATGCATCTAGACTTAGCTATGGATCACCCTTTCCAGTCCTTCGCGTGACTACTACTTTAGGCTTAGAACCTGATCAACTCTAGGTACAGTAGGAAGTTATCTGTGTTATAGTAAAGAAACCGTGTATGTCACTGTAAACCGGCTGTAATACTGGGCAAATGCCCCGGAAAGAGCCGTCTGTGCCTACTCTGTGGATTACCTAGAGACCCTAGAATATGGCCTAGAAACCAATATAGCTGTGGAAGTGCACAGTACACCGTCTGGCTACCCCTGTAACTAAAGCTATGGAAACACTTCGATATTTTACACCGTATATGTACCTAGGGATGAAAAGCTGTGGAAACATCATAGTACACCGTAAGTACATCCTCGGTTACACGAATCTGTGGAATTATCTAAGTGCTGTACATCGTGAACGGTTCCTAGGTTAGTACACTGTGGAAGGAGTATGCATTGTACACCGCTGGTGTTCCTATGGCTGAATGACTGGTTGCAAAGGAGAGGCTAGATCATGACAGAAGTAGTTGAACTAATAAAACGTAAGGAATGAGTCTGGAGATGAAAGTCAAGCCCAGCAGTGGTTCGGGATTCTTAAAACCCCTAGACTCTACAAAACTGATAGTTTAGAATAGCAAGTTAATAATCTGAACATGTTTAGGAAATGGAATTTACATATAGGTGTTAAGAATGGTCAGAATTACCCAAGTGGCAGTCTGTTACCTTATTCCTGCACCCTTAAAGGGTCACTTATCCACAAAGACAGTGTGGGGGGTTGAGCAGCCTGTTCTGATCAGAATCACGATAGCCTAGGTCTCGTGACATACTAATTCTGGTACATAACTAGAACGAGTAGGGTCCTAGTGTTTACACCCATAATGCATCTGTTTATTAACTGAAAATGTCCCCAATTATCTTTATAATAAGCATCATCCCCGCAACTAATTATTGAAGTTTCAACCACCGCAATTCTCTATCTGTCTACCTAGCTACCGATTCTACTCTATCTTATTTACTTTTCCTGTCTTTAGTTAATTAGTTAATTAAATTAGAAAACCCCCAAAACCTACCTATCTGCACAAACAACTCTATCTTTGGCATCACTTCGTTTCAATTCGCTCCGATTTAAGAACGACCTCGAGTTATACTTACTGCTTACTCACCCTGTGTGATAGGTAGTACTTATAAATTGAGTCCCCAGCTCTTTATAAATTTAAAACTTACCCACCGACGCGCGCTCGGTACTGTCCGGTCAAGTCCCTTGACGACGGGGACGGGCTCTCGCCCCTCACGAGGAGAGAGCTTCAGAAAACCTGACCGTTCGGGCGCCGTCACTACTGTCATCCCACACTTAAAAGAACATTGTCCCTAATGTTCTATTTCTATGTTGGGTTAATCCCACACTTAGGTTTTCGAATGTCGGACAATCTTTCGAAGTTATACTCTCCCTTGTGGGACATAATCCCACACTTAGAGTTTTACTTAGAATTTTAGTGTGTTTTAATCAAGCAAAGTAAGGTTAGAAGAGATACTCCCTTGTGCTGCGTGTGTATGTGGATTTGCTGGAGATGGACCAGGCTCATTAAAATGAACTCTAATTGTTTTCTGCTGATCTTCAATGCTGAAAGTGAGCATTGGTTATGTTAGGTTTGAAAGCAAGGGTTTTACGAGAGGGTTTTTATCTTAGGAAATGTCAAGGTCCTCTAATTGCACCTTCATCACGTATGACGCCCATTTTTGTAATCTCAAAATGTATTGCGTGAACAAGTTCTGATTCTAGAAAGCATACACCGGCACACTCACAATCGAAAAAGTGAAGCATTAAAGATGAATGCTTTTATATGGCTCAAGAATCCTCACTTAGTTTGGTGGTTTAGTGCCTAGTCATGTGATTTCTTGCCTCGAAACAGAGTTTGAAAATCCTCAAAGGGTTTTGCCCGACATTATCTAATTCCAAGCCTTTGAATTTCTGTTGACCGGAAATACCCTTTTTGACTTTGAAAATTTTGAAATTTTGCTGAAAACATAACTTTTGCTTAAAAGATTGATCAAAATTAATGTTGCACACTTTAGTAGTGAATACTACTGTCATCCCACACTTAAAAGAACATTGTCCCTAATGTTCTATTTCCAAGTTGGGTTAATCCCACACTTAGGTTTTCGAACGTTGGTCAATCTTTCGAAGATATACTCTCTCTTGTGAAACATAATCCCACACTTAGAGTTTTACTTAGAATTTTAGTGTGTTTTAATCAAGCAAAGTAAGGTTAGAAGAGATACTCCCTTGTGCTGCGTGTATATGTGGATTTGCTGGAGACGGACCAGACTCATTAAAATGAACTCGTTCCATAATTCCTACATCAATTTCTGCATAATCAACATCCTTCACAAACATCAATACACGTTAATATTAAACACCAACAATACTTGTTAATACAAATAACTACTAGAAATTAATTCATGTCAGCAGAGAGCGTCTCCCAATCGGTGAAGTCATCATCCACGAAGATCGTGTTTTCAACGATCGATGTGGGTGATGATGACTCCTCAATAGTGTGGACCGGAGATGCGGTACCATCCTTTGGATCCTGAATCCAAGCATCTAGTGCAGCAGACTCCTCCTCTAGTGGGTCCATAAAAGTGGGGTGGTCCTGCGCAGTCATGCTCCAAGGTGGAAATAAGTCCCACGGTGGAATGTGCGGAGCGGGATCAGGTCCCATCTGAAAGGGGCACATAGGTGTGGAGGGGAAGCCCAGAGCAGTGTGGATCTCAGCGATGGCACTGTGCTGGACCTCAAGGGCCCTCAGTATAGACCATGTGACAGCAGGGTCTGCAGTAGTAACCCCATACTCAAAGATGGGTACTCTGGAGTTCCCTGCGGTCTGTCCCTCTAGTCGTTGAGATGAAGGTAACCTAGCGTGGGTGGAGTGCAGAAGAAATGTCTCCTGAACGGTCACCTCCACCAAGTCAGCCAAGATCTCATCCAAGCTAGGAGGTGGTGACTGGGATCCTCTGACAGTCCTCATGCTACTGCCCGGTGATAAACTCCGGGAGTGATACATGGCACGTGAGCGTCTCTGTCATGGTATGTCTCCTGAACGGTCACCTCCACCAAGTCAGCCAAGATCTCATCCAAGCTAGGAGGTGGTGACTGGGATCCTCTGACAGTCCTCATGCTACTGCCCGGTGATAAACTCCGGGAGTGATACATGGCACGTGAGCATCTCTGTCGTGGTATGTCTGATGTGAACTCATCCTGCAAAATACAAAAGGTTAATGGCCGAGGACTAATCATTAGTCTTTCATGCGGCGAGAACTGCATAAAATGGATTAAATTGAGAACAAGAAAATAAAATTAATGCTGAAAATGTAAGATAGGCTTGGGGTGCCTCCCAAGAGTGCTTTGTTTATCGAGTCTCGTAGTTTGACTCTGTTATTCTATTAGGGCTGTTCGTAACCATAGACTTCCTCGGATGGGGGAAAGTCTTGTACGTAATGCTTCAAACGGTGACCGTTTACCTTAAAGTTTCCTTCAGGGGCCTCGAGCTCAACGGCACCATATGGAAATACTTTAGATATCATAAATGGACCACTCCATCGTGTTTTAAATTGCCAAAAAACTTCTTAAATCGCGAGTTAAAGAGTAGAACTTTATCACCTGAGTTGAAGCGTTTGAGGCGGAGTTTTGAATCATGGAGCACCTTGGTTCTCTCCTTGAATTTATAGGAGCTTTCGTAAGCGTGATCTCTTAATTCTGTCAGCTCGTTCAGTTGCATTTTTTGGTGTGTTCCCGTTATTGTAGGATCCAAGCTACAATTTTTCAATGCCCAGTAAGCTTTGTATTCTAGTTCGATTGGAAGGAGACATGCCTTTCCATATACAAGCCTGTAAGGGGTTGTTCCTAACGGTGTCTTGTAGGCTGTTCGGAATGCCCATAAAGCATCGTCTAGCTTATCTGCCCATCTTTCCCCGTGTTGACCAACTGTTCGTTCCAAGATCCTTTTTAGTGCTCGGTTTGTAATTTCTGCTTGCCCATTTGTTTGTGGGTGGTAGGCTATAGACGTCTTGTGGGTAACACCGTATTGTTGCAATAGTTTCATAAAGTGCGTATTGCAGAAGTGTGTGCCACGATCACTGATGATTTCTCAAGGAGTTCCAAACTGACAGAATAGTTGTTTTAAGAACTTGGTTACGACCCTTGAGTCATTTGTTGGAAATGCTTGAGCATTTGGCCCATCTGGAGACATAGTCGACAAATACTAGAATGTATTCTTTTCCGTATGATTTTGAAAATGGTCCCATGAAGTCTAGTCCCCATATGTCAAATATTTCACATGCTTGGATATTCGTCAACGGCATTTCGTTACGCATTGTGATATTTCCAAACCTTTGGCAAATATCGCAGCGTTTCACCAAGTCTTGTGCATATCTGAAGATAGTGGTCCAGTAGAATCCTGAGTCGTAAACTTTCTTTGCTGTTAAATTGGCTGCATGGTGTCCTCCGGTTGGTCCGTGGTGGCTTTGATGGAGTATGTGTTCGGCTTCTTTCCCATCGACACATCTTCTTATGATTTGATCGGGACAGAATTTGAACAAGTATGGATCATCCCAAAAGTAATGCTTGGCGTCACGGAAGAATTTCCATTTTCGTTATGATGGCATTCCTTTCCTTACGATCCCTCCAACTATAAAATTTGCAATATCTGCAAACCAAGGATCATCAGTGAATTGCGAGCCTTGCATTGATTCTCCTAAACTCATTAATTGTTCTTCTGGAAATTGGTCTCTAATATCTCTTTCTGCAAGTTGTTCCATCGACGGATTTTCGAATCGACTTAAATGATCTGCGGTGACATTTTCTGCTCCCTTCTTATCTTTTATCTTGATATCGAATTCTTGTAGGAGTAGAATCCATCGTAGCAATCTGGGTTTTGCGTCTTGCTTTTTGAAGAGGTATTTTAGAGCGGAGTGATCCGTGTACACTATCGTTTTGGACAATATTAGATAGGATCGGAATTTATCAAAGGCAAATACTACGGCTAGCAGCTCCTTTTCAGTTGTTGTGTAGTTTTCTTGAGCGTCTATTAGCGTTTTGCTAGCGTAGTAGATTAGTCGGAAGTGATTGTCCATCCTTTGTCCGAGAACTGCCCCTACTGCGAAGTCGCTAGCGTCACACATGATTTCAAATGGTAGATTCCAATCTGGAGCAACCATGATTGGTGCATTGGTTAGCTCTTTCTTTAGGTAGTTGAAGGCCTTCATACAACTTTCGTCAAACACAAACTTGATGTCCTTTCCCAAAAGGTGAGTGATAGGTCGAGAGATCTTTGAGAAGTCCTTGATAAAACGACGGTAAAATCCAGCGTGTCCTAAAAAACTCCAAATGGCTTTGACGTTGGTTGGTGGTGGAAGTTTAGTGATGGTTTCGACTTTGGCTTTGTCTACTTCAATTCCTGACTTTGATATCCTATGTCCTAAAACTATTCCTTCTTTCACCATAAAATGACATTTTTCCCAATTCAAGACGAGATTTGATTCTTCACATTTAGAGAGCATTCTGTCGAGGTTTGATAAGCATGATGCGAAGGAGTCTCCAAAGACCGAGAAGTCATCCATAATGACTTCCATGCATCGTTCGATCATGTCGTGGAAGATTGCAACCATGCATCTCTGAAATGTTGCAGGTGCGTTGCATAACCCAAATGGCATTCGTCGGTAGGCGAATGTTCCATACGGGTATGTGAACGTCATCTTCTCTTGGTCCTTCGGGTCGAGCGGGATTTGGAAATACCCGGAGAATTCGTCAAGGAAACAGTAGAATTCGTTCCCTGATAATCTTTCGAGCATTTGGTCAATAAATGGAAGTGGGAAGTGATCCTTACGAGTTGCTTCATTTAACTTCCTATAATCGATGCAAACTCTCCAACCGGTGACAGTCCGAGTTGGTATAAGGTCATTCTCTTCGTTTGTAATGACCGTCATTCCTCCTTTCTTTGGAACTACTTGAACAGGGCTAACCCAAGGTGAATCGGAAATTGGATAGATCAATCCAGCATCCAAGAGTTTGATAACTTCTTGTTTGACCACGTCTTGAATCTTTGAATTCACTCTCCTCTGCCTTTGCACGGATGGTTTGAAATCATTTTCCATGAGGATCTTGTGGGTGCAGTAGTTTGGACTGATTCCTAGTATATCAGAAATTTTCCATGCGATTGCTTTCTTGTGCGATTTCAGAACATCAATTAGTTGAGCTTTCTCTTCGGGTTTTAACTCCTTTGAAATTATTACTGGGAGATGTGAAGTTCCTTGGAGGTAAGCGTACTCAAGGTGAGGTGGTAATTCTTTCAATTCTAGGGCTGGTGGTTCTTCAATAGACGGCTTTATTCTAGCTATCTCGTCTCTATTTAGTTTTTCGTACTCTTCTTGGAATGGTGCTTCGTCTATCTCAGGCTCAGCTGTGGAGATTGATGCTATTTCGACCCATTCTGTTTGGTTTGAAAATCCTTTCGTCTTTAGCTCGTATTTGTTGACTGCTGATGAGGATATTTCTTCATTTCGGGTGAGAAGAATCCTTCCGTTGTCTAACTGGAATTCTTGAAATTGAGTGGTTGAAGATTGGTTTATGGTGATTTCGGGATTTGGTAGTGATACGGGTTGGTTGGTTAGTTGAGGTTCAATTGGGGGTGTTTCCATACTCATTCCTTTGAATGAATCTAGGATTTCTTTAATTGAAGGAAATGGGTTTGGTTTGGCCCCTTCTCTTTTTAGCCAAGGTATCGGTGTACCGCATCCTAATGGAACAGCGATTGTTTTGTCATTAGTGCAAGAGGATTTCTTTTCAAGCAGGGGAGATGGTAGCTCTTCGGATGTTGTTGGTGAAGTGATTCCAGATTGCAGCCCAGGGTCCTCATTGTATAACCTTCCAACGGTGACTACCGTGTGGGAATCGGATCCCGGCGGGATATTGCCAATACTTCGTGGAGATGTTCATCAAAAATGTCATGCATAGTATCACACAAACCAAGGTCTTCTTCCAGAGGTTGCTTCATTAATCGATTGACATTAAAGGTGACCTCCTCCGTCCCCACTCTCAGTTTTAAAGATTTTTCGTTTACGTTGATCACAGCCTTGGCAGTGTTTAAGAAAGGTCTGCCAAGGATGAGCGGGACATGGGTGTCTTCCTCTATATCCATGACAATGAAGTCTACCGGAAAGATGAACTTATCGACTTTCACCATGACATCTTCAGCAATCCCTCGAGGGAGTTTAACTGATCTGTCTGCTAATTGAATGGTCATACGAGTAGGTAATAAGTTATCTAGTCCTAATTTCTTGTAGAGGGAATAAGGCATAAGATTAACACTAGCACCTAGGTCGGCTAAGGCATTACTGATTTGAATATCTTGGAGAAAACAAGGTATGGTAAAGCATCCAGTATCGCCTAGTTTAGGTAGAAGACCATGTTGTACAATTAAAGAACATTCAGCATCCAAGGGTAAACTAACTATTTGCCTAAGCTTTTCTTTATTTGAAAGGAGTTCTTTAAATAATTTGGCACATGAAGGCATTTCTACTAAAGCATCTAATAATTTAACATTTAAGTGTAGGCTTTTAAACATTTCCATATATTTTCCGAATTTGGCTTCCTGCTTTTCCTTTTTAAGTCTTCCAGGATAAGGTATTCTTGTACGAGGTACATTATCCTGGGTTTGGGCTGGTGATGGGTCAGGGATGTCAATTGACTCATGTTCACTAGGTATAGGTGTAGGTAAGGAAGAGTTTTTGGGGGTGTTATCTGGTGGTGGTGGATCAACTTTGGTTACTTTTCCTCCTTTTGTCATGATTAACACATCGTCACTTGGTGGGTTAGTGTTTTCCTCAATAAAACTTAAGTTTTTCAAAATGGATTCCATGTTAGAGATTAATTTTTCTGAAATTTTTATCATGGCGTCAATGTTATCTTGAAATCTGGTTACTCTTTTGTTTATAAGGTCTTGTTCAAGCATAAAAAGTGGCAAAAGTGATTTTGAGGAAAATGAGTGACTTGTGGGGGAAGAATTAT
The DNA here is from genome assembly GCA_963422505.1 of Pseudognaphalium luteoalbum. Lineage (NCBI taxonomy): Eukaryota > Viridiplantae > Streptophyta > Magnoliopsida > Asterales > Asteraceae > Pseudognaphalium > Pseudognaphalium luteoalbum. The sequence continues at coordinate 131,718,669 of OY730192.1, read as the reverse complement.
CCAAAAGTTGGGTCCAATCAGGATAAGGTGTTGACATGGTTGGTTAAAAAGTAAGTAAAACTAATCTAATCTAATCCTAAAGGCAAGAAATGTAACTTTTGATTGATGTTAATCTTTCAAAAGGATCGCTAAATACTAAAGTTGCTAAGCTCCTAAAATCGGTCGCCGAAGCTCCCCGGCAGCGGCGCCAAAAACTTGTTGCACTGCACACCGGTCGTTGGAATTTCTTATGGAGATGCAGCACAGCAGTGGGTTTTTAATTTGTAAGGCTGGGGCCTAGGGTTACTACTATTGCTAATTTAAGGGCTAGCAAAGGATAAGTATGACCTGGAGTCGTTCTTCAAAGCGCGACGAATTAAAACTAGGAAGGTTTCGGAACTTTTATGAATTTAGCTGAGGCTCAGAAAGATGGTTTTGGTTTTGGGTTTTTCTAAATTAAACTTAAGTTTAAAATAAACTAAAAGGGTGGAGGTTACTTCGGGCGTTCAGCAATTTAAGCGATTGTCTACTATGAAGTGGTTTAGGTGAAGTTAAATAAGAGGAGTTCTAACGAGGATAAATTTGTAGGTTAATGTGAGTTATTCTACAGTTCTTCTATTGGGCTAACGTGAATGTGTCCACAATCAGGCAAATAGAATGTCACATGGGTTGCAAAATATATTAAAACATACACCGAAAGTTCTCTCAAATGCATGTCCACATTATCCAACAGTTAATCTCAATTCCTACCCCCCAATCTCGGTCATCAGAGACGTCCGAATCCTGGCACAGTTTGTTGAATAAACAATCTTGTAAACGGGTTTTACCCTCGCCGGAATAGGTTGGAATAACCGGTCTAGACGGTTGGATAGCATGTCATCACTTATTCATACAAATTATCAACATTACTCAAGTATGCAACAAAACAGGGATGATTTATACTAAGAATAGAAACCTAATTAACACGTTTGTTAATCGATTCATAATATGACTACCTTCGGTCGTTCTCGACTTCCATACATTTGTACTCAGCCATAGGCGTTTCCAGTACTATATCAAAGAACAGTCGAATAGGGGCCGTCACATTATTTCACGATGATTAAGGCTAAATATATTTTACTATCATGATAATCCTAAGGCAACAATCAAACAAGAACATGCAATAAGACAATCAAGGTAATAGTTCAATTTGAGCATACAAAGGTGTTATCTAAGTCGAGGATATTTCGAAAGTTGTCTCAAAAATATCGTCTGTTTGAATTAAATCTTAATCTACCTCTATTCCCATGTTCCGTGTCTCTTAGATCCGAATGTGGTCCAGAGAACACCGGCCATGCCGAGCTCAATGATTCAATCTGACATAGTATAACTAAGTGACCTATACCCTATGAGTTAGCTACGTTCATTTTTGGATAAGGTTTTAGTCACAACATGAGTTGGGCAGATAAACGATAAAGATTCAATCCCTACATCTATTTATAATATAAAGCATCCGCAATCTCATAACATACAATACAATCACATATTTAAACTTTCCCTAAACGACTATCATAGCAGACAATTGAGTTATTTAGTTAATCATGGTAATTCTAGCATGCATATTTAAATTTATTAAAGAAAGAACAAACATATTAAATATGGAATATAGATTAACACCTGGAGAGAAGTACAATAACTCGTAGCTAAAATATGCGTCTCAGAGCACCTCCGTACAAATCTTCCTTGATTAGTTAATTAGCTAGCCTAATTAACTAGGAAGAATTAAAAATTACAAAGAAAATAAAAGTATTTAAGTGAAAGTGTGAAGATAACAAAGGATGATATTTCAAGATTGCTTCAAATGAGGTCTAGGGGTTGCTATTTATAGGGAAAATATGGCTCACATTAGCAACCCTAGGCTCACATTAGCAAAAGAGTGAAAGGTGGTGCACCAGGTACGAAAAAGTAGCGAAAGGTGGTGCACCAGGTACAAGCAAGGATGAAAAAGCGCAAAAGAGACGGGGGGTGGAGGCCGGCGCCGCCCACCAGCAGGCCGGCGGCGGCTGGCTGCTGGCCGGCGGCGGCTGGCTGCCACCCGCCCCGGTCCGTCGTCTTTCGTTGCGTTGCTCGATTCGTGCGTATCTTCGTCGTTATGCGTCCGTTTGTGTTGATTCTTTTTGCGTTGGATTCGTAATTCAAAAACGAAGACTCTGATGTAAAGATATCCCAAAAATATGCCTCATATCTCCAGATATTGCGTACGAATCATTTGGATCTTCCGGCAGGCGTAGAATCCTCATTCTTTATCCGTTTTTGTTGATTCTTCTTCTGTTGGATTCGTAATTTGAAAACGAACATCTTGGGTGAGATGGATGTTGATGATGGGCACTTTTGTCTTGAAACCTCGTTTTGATGCCTTGAATCTTCAAACGTGTGTAGAATCTTCGATTTTCATCCGTTTTGCTTGATTTTTATCGTGCAACCTGATTTTGACTATCTTGGCATAATATCATTGATTTGTGTTGGTTTTGAGTTTAAAATGCCAAGAATCGTTCTAGAATGAGAGAGATATCGGTAGTAAAAACATGACTTTTTACGCGATATCAGGGTGTCTCCCATACGTAGTGTAAAATGCCCGTTAATTTCGGATACGGGTATAATTAGTGCAATATAAAATTAAATATTTAATATTTTTATTTTGTAGATGTTCTCTAGGTACGTTATTTAAAATCAGAATAATGACATTTACATTATTTTTGACTGATGTATGATTTGTACATTATAAATGTTCGGCGTGCTCAATATGTGTTTCAAACACAATATTATTTCGTCTTAAAATTTTTCCCACATATTACTTTAGTTAAATAATATTTCGAAATGATTCTGGGAACATTTCTAAGATGTTTTTCGGACGCGTGTTTCGCTAACCTTCTGTAAATATTCAGATTATTTTGTTTGTAATTATGATAATTATCACTTTTGTAATACTTTTCATATTATTATTTTGGGTTTGCTAGACTTATTTCACATCAAAACTTTTGTTTTAAATTTTGTCAGGAATTTAGCGTAAAATTCACGAGTTCCCTGTACTTAATTGTACTCAAATTTGTGGGGTGTCACAGAGATATCGGTAGTAAAAATGTGACTTTTTACGCGATATCATCACTCAACGCATACTTTTGACAACTCTTTTTTTTTAATTAATTTTTTGATAGGTTTACAAATTAGTAACACATGTGTTAGTATTGCATTTAGGGTTTATGGTTTGGGGTTTAGGAGTTAGGGTTTATGGTTTTGGGGTTTGAAGTTCGGTGTTTTTTTCCCGAAACCTCAAACCCTAACCCCTAAACTCCAAACCTTAAACGCTTTACAAAACTCTAAACCCTAAATTATACTAAACCTTAAACCGTACTAAACCCTAAACCCTAACCCTAACAACAAATTAAATGTATAACCACTCAATAACACATGTGTTAATAATTAGTAAAACCCACCAAAAAATGAAAAAAAATAAGTTGTCAAAAGTATGCCTTAAAGGATGGCAAACCCGTCTTACAGTGTGTTATAGACTCACATATATTACAGTCTTATTTGATAACCCGTCCTACATAATAATTGAGCATTAAACCAACTGAAAGTTTGCTCAACATAGACGGGAAGGGAGCAACCTGAACTCCTTAAACCTTAAGAAACAAACATGCTTATTGACGACGACGAGCGTTGAAACCACGACGTACACGAGCAACCTTCTCATCCAAAGCACATATTTCCCCATCAGCCTTCTTTGTTCATATTTAAAACGGTCGATTTCATTCATATATGTAGACATATCGTTGTCATGATCGATCACCATATCCAGCAACTCGTGGCAATAAAGCTCGGTTGTGGTATTAGCCCTCCCTCATCTACAAGGAAGTGTATTTTTATTGTTTACATCAATTGTGTGATAATGTGTTCACACCGTCTACGTTCCCACCAAAATGTCCACTAGGTGGGACACGTTTATCGGTGGGATATAAGCCACGGGCCAAATAACGTTCTTCACTTGGATTCATAGTCATCCTCACTAAATTTTACTCGGTACATCCTTCAACTCTCCCAAACGTGAATTCTGAATGAACAACTAATCGCTTGTCAAGATTAGCGATGGCATCCACATTTTGGCTTCCAAAGATCCCTAAGCAATTCAGTAAGTTATATTAGATATATAGTTTTACACCACATATCTCAAACGAGAGCCGAGGTGTTATATAATCCGGGAAGAATACACAATAAAAGTTTCTCATTGTCTGTATATTAAACACATGAAATATGAATATTAAATTGGAAGATATTAAAGTCTCTATCCTTTCTGCCTCTTGAAACTACTTAATTCATGATATGTTTACTTGATTAATGAATTTGAAAGTTCCCTTACACAGTCATGTTACTTTGAAAACGTAATTATTTTATCTTTATAATTTAATATAGGTTATCCTATCATTAACTACTTCATTATACAAGAATAGGTTCTGCATCAGAAATACTTTAAGCTTCATAAATTTAAGGACTATAATCAAACAGTGAGTACACAACTCATAAGTAACTAACGAAAACAGCACTTCAAAACTTTCTTTCAATAAAATTATGTATATTATACAAATTAAATAAGAACATAATCAACATTTAGAATTCATGTTCTTGATTACAGATATAACTCTCCAAGCAAGGTTCTTATCTACAATAGACCAATTGCAGCAAAAAAATATAGTTTCAGAAGTCTGCGTAGAGCCATCGTCAATAGTTCTATGAGGGCAGTTATCATTCTTACATATTTCCAGACGAAAAGAGTTCACCTGAAGAGTTCCCAAACAATCCTGCACACTAGAGTTAATAACTTCAGTCAACAGTTTTGCATTTAAAACCCCAAGTAATGAGTTGTCATCGGAACCCACAAGTTCTTCACCGGTAGGCAAACTATTCTTCAAATCACAGAGATCCAATGCAAAACAATAAGCAAACTCGACTTCAGTTTCATCATTTCCAACAATGGCTAGAAGCTCATCCTGGTGCACAATCTTGACTTTTTGACCTTTAAACATGGTTAGGATCCCTTCGGTTACTCTTTCATCATGAACCTTAATTGGGGATATATCTGTCACTTCATCTTTTATGAACTTGAAGTTAGGTGTCAAAGAAGTATTGATAAATGTCTTGGTGGCATCTGCTTTAACAAAATGGGTTGAGGGGAAAGATATTGTTTCGGTATTTGCCGGATCATAACATTGTATTCCCAATTCAGACTTAATTTTTCCTTTAAGTGAAACCATCTTTGGTTTTTCACCGTGTACAAGTATTACGTTCTTGGGTGAGAGAAACTTGACAAGATCCATTATCCCTTTTGCATCCGTATGTGGGCTAAACGACAACTGATGAATCTGGAAAAAAATAATTTAAAAAGACTATGATTTAATAAATAAATAAATAAATAAGCTTTCAGCGGGATTGGGTATTGTTGTTGTATAATTGAGAACAATTTTAGAATATACATACATATTTCTTAGGGTCCATAGTTTCAAAGTGTATGAAACTCTACAAGTTTTCTATTGTCGGTGCCCAACTTTGAAAGTTCATATTATATGTATTAAAATTTTAAAAAATGCCTATTATATGCATTAACTTACTATTTTCGAATATAACCTACACAAAAACACACAAATATCCAAAAACTAGAATACAACGCAATAGTTAAACATGTTAAGCTCCATATGTGTTGAAACTATAAACCTATTTCCTATACTGGTACCATATTTTAGTTTATTTAAAAGGGGAATATATGAAAATTGTACCTGGCAGCGTACGTCAATTTGTGTATCTTTGTCCAAATCAACTTTTGTGGGCTTGCCTGACATCAATTTGTGTCCTACAGTTCCAGCAACACAGTAGCCAGGAAGTGTAATAAGATTTAATTCAGAAGGAGCCCAATGCTTAAAAACTTCAAGCGAAAAACCACCACTAATCATTCCCGGTGTAGCAAAAAGAACACAGGGTCCAGGAGCATCTAGTAATGACCGATCAAAGTTGTGAACTGTACCAACCAAAATGAGCCAAGCAAGGAAACTGGAATGTTGTTTTGCATCAATGAAGAGAGATTTATATATAATACCATTTTTAAAGTCAAATGCGTTCCTAGTAGCATAAGTATCTTTCACCTTCTGGCTAGTCCAATTAATGAGCACTTTGTAATACAAATTAGCTTGCATTGTCAAACCTGGAGGGGACAAATACAGATGATCATACAACTTCCAAAATGATCATTGTAGTTGTGATATGCATATCAAAGAAAGCAAAATAAGAGGCTAGACCTGATGAGAAGTAGATAGGAACTTTGAGATTCATTCGCTCCCAATAATCCTCTAATAAAATACAAAGTTCCTACATGACAATTAATAACCTATGTTATTGATAAATAAGGAGACTGAAGGACTTTATTATAATGTGTGAAATATGAAATTAGTCAAATGAAAACCTGGGCCCGTCCAAGAGCAAATGTAGGGATCAGAACCTTTCCTCCGTTAGCAACACACTTATGAACCTGAAAAATAATGTGTAACGATAAAATTTGATAATCATCATTGTTGCAGCACATGATTAAATGTTGACAAAGCTTACATACAGCCTTAAGAAATTCCCTCTCCCGAGCATATTTTGAATCACGAATAGTTGTCGCATATGTTGACCTGCAAGCAATAAGATGGTATAAGCTTAAAAACATAGCTTTAAAGGATATCATCAAGAGAGTAACCATCATAAGCCTAAGATATAACGTATGACATATAAATCTAACGCACATAAAGACATTTCTTACTCAGTTATAAGAAGGTCCAAGTGTAGTCTATCAATTTGAGCGGCTCCAAGATGCCTATCAGGTGTCATGTTATAATCTCCAGTATAAACCATAGCAGCGTCTCCCACACTAGCATAAAACATTGCAGCTCCAAGGACCTTAAACATAATCCAACCCAAAGTTATAAAATCAAATAAAAAGGTACAAACAAAGGTGTCATGAAAAAAAATTAAAGTTATTCTCACTAATAAACATATAGCAGTCTGACACTCCATTCCGCAGTAAAATGTTGATTTAACTTTTAAGTCCAAAGCATACAATAAAATACTCAATAGACCACAAGCAAGAAAAACAGCAAAAAACAAAAAAAAAAAGATATCCAAATATATAATAAAAAAAATTACAACAAAATACAGAAATAGCAAACTTTGTTATTTATAAGTTCCATTATTACTAGGTAAAGAGATTAAATGTTATAGTAGTGTACATGTCCAGCATAGTAAGCACGGATTTGAAGGTCGTTATCAACTTGCAGAGTTTGCTTAAGATCCACCGCAGTAACTAAACAAATAACAACAAAAAACCAAGTGTACTTGAAGAATAAGTAAGCATGTACAAATGAAATAACATTTCGAAAAAAAGAAGAAGGAAGTCTCACTACCTTTCTTCATACAATTAAGAATGTCATCGTTAGTAAACTGTTGTTCTTCTCCCCTTCCAACCATCACTTTCCGATAATCCTCTAGCATTATTGGAGCCAAAGCTTTGGTAGGATACTGTAAAACAAACAGATGAACAATTCTTATTCAATAATGAAACAACACAACAAGCTAAATGAATCAAAAACCACGTTTACCGTCATGTAAATCGGTCCCTTGTAACCACAAACTTCAGTGAAGTACGGAAGAGCTCCAATATGATCCAAATGACTGCAAAGAACAACAACCCACTTCACTTTATCTGTAATAACTAACAAACTAAGAGCATGTGTGACATTAAATTAAACTATTGATTAAAAGAAGGTTGAGGTAGCAGAGCTTACAAGTGTGTTATAATGATACAAGAGAGGGTGTTATGGAAATCGCCAGATTTTGAAATGAGAGAGAAATCAGGGTAGCGGTGGTGATCGGTGTAACCCATATGCATACCACAATCAAACATTATACGTTTTCCATTCATAGACACAACCACACAGCTCTTACCTACTTCTTGTCCTGCACCTAATTAATTTTACAAATTACTATTATTTCAAATGAGAGAAACACAATAAATCAAATTAAAGAGTTGAAAAATTGAAAATATAATACATACCTAGAACAAGACACTCAATCGCCATAAGTTCTATGTTCACTTATGATTGAAGCCCTAATTCTTATGGAAAGTACTCTGCTTTGCGCCTTTTTTTCAGTTTAGGAGATCGTTGCAGCAATTGACTTCTGCCAAATGAAAAACCATTAACATTAACATTTGACATACATATATATTATGAGTCTCAATCTAATAAATCATGAACAGAACACGTACTCAGCTTTGTAGTCAACAAACAAGCTTTGCATAAACAACAATCGATACAAGACATGCATAACTTTGCGGTCAAATGCTATAAAGAATAACAATAGGATGCTAGAACTATAATGTTATTAATATAATTAACAAAATGCTAGTTAAATTATTATGAAAACTTCCTAAAACAAAATTATAATCACACTTAACATTCTTTAACAGTGACCCAAAGCCCTAAACGAGTGTTCCTTAACATCATCGATTATAAGCATATCAAAAATGCCAATCAATTAATGACCTTTGACAAATGATAACAACCAATAAAATTTACCCTCAAATAAGCAAGAAGAAGAAATGGTGGTGGCCGGCGGCAGAGTGCCTGGTGCCTGGTGCCTGGTGGGCTGGTGGCGGTATGTGAAATAGTGTAGTCCCTTACCTTTTACAAGAACAAGAAGCAAAAAGTAATGTCAAGGTTGTGTCTAGGGTGTAGTTTTTTTATATATACAAAACTGTGCATTGAAGTGTTATACAGTACTATATCAATATGCATAAAACTGGTGTATGAAATAAAAGTTTTGTTGTATATACCAATGCCCTTGTGTTTGATAGCATCTCTGGATGAAGATATTCAGTAATTCAGAGTTGCATACTGAATCGTTAAGTGTGATTGTTTGAAATTAAAATGGGCATCTGAACTGGACCACATACTTTAAGAGAGTGTTTGGCTTGGCTTTTGAGATGACCTTTTTAGCATTATCATAACTTACAAGCTCTTTTTAATTATCAAACAACAGTTTAGCTTTTTAGCTTTTAGATAGCAAAAGGTTCTTTTTTGTGAAGCTAAGAAGTTGGAGCTTTTTCAAAAAAAACTTTTGAACATAAATTAAAAAGCAATAAGTTTATTTTCATAAGCTAAGTCAAACACCTCTTAAAACATTCACCAATCAGTTTCTTATGGGTGGATTTGAAAACCTAAATGGATATTATTGTTCTTTATATATTTTAATTTATTTTATTTAAGTTTAACTACTTTTGTGATAAAAGTTACATTAAAATAGCTCTTCAGCAAAAATATCACCCTTTTTATATTTCGAGTTTCATTGCTTATCATAAACTCATGTTTATAGTTTCATTGTTTTCTAATTCATTGAATGTATTTATCATTCAAATATGATTATAATTTATTCGATATTAAACATATGTGAGCAGGGGTGGATGCAGTTAAGAAGTAGGGGTCCTGGGCCCCCAATCATCTTGGCCCGATAAGTGTTAATCTATGTAGCCCAAATGCTTGGCCCCCAACCTCTAAACCCAATGGACACCATTATCTGTTATTTTTTAGGCCCAATTGAAAAGAAAAACTTAAAAGGGAAATATAATATAATAAGTAGTAATAATACTTCAGCAATGCTGTCAATACCCGTAGCATTGAGTCCAAGCCCACAGCTTGCTTTTTAACCTTCTTTAATGATCATATATAAGCATTATATATTTGAGTCAATAGTTGTATCTTATTAGTATATTTCATATTTCATAAGTGCCCTTTGATATGTTTAGATGGTTTTTTGTACCTGACTCGTATAACCTGACTCGTTTTGACAGGTTATTCAGCCTTTTACCTATGCTACCTCTAGCGTCAACTGCCAACTGCCTCTCCTCCCTAAACAAAATTTTTAGATCCGCCATTGTATGTGAGGTTAAAAAGGTGCATTAAGCTAAAAGGAAATAAACTAAAAAATATTGTTTCCTTTATAATACGCAATGAAAAGGTTACAGAAAGTCACAAGGCCTTGAATGGTCCATACCATGTATCTTTAAAGCATAAACTAGTAAGATACTCACGCTATATAGTAGAAAAATGATGACATTCTATAGGATGAATGAGTAAGTCGAATCATATGTACGTCCATTTAGTGGCTTTGATGTTATGGTAATGAAGTCGATAGACAACTGTTAGAATTTGAGGGGGTGTTTGGTTGGATGTTTTTAGCTATAAGGAATGGATAAGGGTATCAATAAATGGGCTTGGTTAAATGGTATGCCATCAATGATTACCCAAAAGTAAGCAATGAAGCATTACCCACTAAATTGGGAGGTATGATTATGATTACCCTGTAATTTATCCATCAAATTATATTCCTCCCACCAGGGGTTCATGTAATCACATCTTTTACTTTTTTTAATTCTCCTCAATGATCTCATTATATATATTATATTTATTTTCATAATAAAAAAATCTTCAATTCTCGATCTCAACCGAATGAGATAACTTATATGGATTCAACCGGGTGGATAAACAATTCATCTAATGAAACTATTTCAGTTGTTCATAAATTTCATGTATTCTATTATTCGTATATCGCACCAATTAAATCTTAAACCTACACCGCTGCTGGGCAACGGCTGTTAGGATAAATTATCAAACCATATTATTTGTATAATTACAGTGCTTCTATTTTGTTTCAATAAAAAATTTCTTAGATTTGTTATGTTTAGTAACCTTCAATTCATGTTTATTTTTAGTTAAACTTGTTATTGTGATCAATGTGCGTAAATGAGAACGTCAAGTGTTGATCATGGTGCGTAAATATGCTATAATGATTATACATAATCAACCAAGCATTATCAATGCAATGGGAATGCCCATTACCTTACCCTAGCATTCCCTTTCCCATTGCGTACTTTAAACCAAGCACACACTGAGTTCTTTTTTCTATTTATAGATTTATTAAAATTTAAGTTATACAATATTTAAGTTGTTTCCCTTATCTAATAAAATTAGTAACCCTATTCTTCATGGTCTTAAATGTATGTATATTCATGTTAACGAGTTTTTTTCACCTGCTCGTTGCGGCGGGATTTTAAATATATGATTTTTTAAGACGCTCAAGAGTGAAGACCCTTTTACGTAAATCGATCTTATCTTAGTTATATTTATTAAAGTGTAAATATTGTGTAATCTTTGTGCAAGTGACTAATCGCTAAAATTGACTTATCAAATTTGAAATATCTAGGTTTCTAGGTAACAGTTAATTTAGGTTCTCGAATCTTAATTGAAAAATATATTTAATTTTTTTACAATGAATAACAATAATATAATAAACTCTCAATAAAATTAAAATAAAATTTATTTTTTTTCTATGAGCGAGTTATGTTTGATGTATATTTAAATTTTATTCACACACATATATATATATATATATATATATATATATATATATATATATTTATATATATTTAAAGTAACTATTTAAAATCAACTTCTAACACCAATTCATTGTTAATCATTTTTCTTGTCCACACACACACACACACATCTATATATATATATATATGTTTTATTTTCATAATTTATATATTTTGTTGCGTTTCTGTATGATAACACGCAAAAAGTCATGTTTTTACGTGCATTAATCTCACCTTTTTAGCCCAATATGTGACGAAACTAATCAAAATAGATACTTTATCATTAAAACTCGTCACATGGGCCAAAATATAGACAATGTTTCAAAAATCAACTAAAATGGTCAAAAAACACGATAAATCTAACGAATACAATCATAAGCATTCTCGTTCACTCGTTCTAGCACTTTTTGAGCTACGCAAAGAATTATGACCTCTAACTTATGTCATTTTCTTCGTTAGGAAAATACGAACGCGTGGATATAAAGAACGCTCAAAACGGATAAACGACGAAGAAGTTACGCCCGAACGAAGAAACGAAGAACCAGCATACGGCTAAACCAGGCCGTATACGGCTGGTCCAGAACGTATACGGCTGGGCCTGGACCGTATATGGCCTGCACAGACCGTATACGGCCTGTGCTCAGCCGTATACGGCTCAGTTCAGCCGTATTCACCCTATGCTCAGCCGTATACGGTCCAGTTCAGCCGTATACGGTCCAGCTCAGCCGTATCGTGCGTTTGGGTGATAAAAATCTGATTTTTATTCGCCTTTGCGATCTCTATAAATACAAGCCTCATTTCATCATCCAACACACACTTCTCAACCAACTACAACACACACACACTTTCTCTCACTACTCCCTCTCTAAAAATTAGTTAGTTAGTTAATTAGGTTAGTTAAGCTAGTAGATTAGTAGCTTACTTGTAACGGAGGTGCTCCGAGACTGCGGTGTCGCACGATTTGTAATAACGTTTTGTCAGGTTCTATTATAATCTCTATCTTGTTATTTTAAATAATGTTGTGTTGTTGCTATACTTGTTTAGAATTACTTGCTAGGATTATTGCCATGCTTAGCTAGACAAATCTGTGTTTGCTATGATAGTTGCCATGCTAGGGTAGTTATACTTAAATCATGCTGTTACTCTGTCTATATGTTGTTGAATTATATTTGAATCTATGAATTGAATCTCAAATGTTTATCTATCCAACTTATGCTGTGGTTAGTAACATCCTTCTAGGCTTGGCCAATTGCTAGTTGTATGCCGCTAATTATTCTGTGTCTGATGATCGTTGAACTCGACATGGTCGGTGTTCTCCTGGTTGAAATATTACCGGAGGGAGACACGGAGCATAGAATTAGAGATAGATTAGATTCAGGTCATTTAACAAGTATCTTAGAGAGAACTTTTGGGACACTTGTGACTTAACCATGTACCCCGTCACTCTGCATAATTGATCCCTGCTATGCTGCCTTTCTGCATGTTCTTGTTTGATTGTTGCTTAGGGTTTGCATGCTAGTATCTGTTATGCTGATTAGTTACATGATTAGGTTTTCGAATATTTATCAATTGCATACACCAGTTTAACATGCATAGAATAGTTAAAATGATTTATATGAAATAATGATGAACAATTTAATCAGCCGTTAGACCAGACCATCCCAACTTGTTCCGGTAGGAAACCCCTGTTCATGTTTTTGTTTATTCAACAATTCATGCCATGATTCGGATATCTCAAATGTCCGAGATTGGGGAACAAGACTCGAGGATGGTTGTTGGTTAAATTGGTTGCTACATTTGGGACAACTTCCGGTGTAGTTTACATTCCATAACTGTCATCCACGTGACATGTTATTTATCTGATTGCGGACAACTCTGCGTTATATAGATAATAGGCTAGGAGTTATGACTCATTAGGAAATATTGTTGTCATCTTAACTAAGGCTTTATCCCATTAACTACCCCTAAATAGCATGAGTAATTATCATAGTAAACACTCGCTTCACCTATAAGTTCTCGTTGCCACCTCACCTCCACTTTACTTTATTTTATTTTAATTTTAGATAATTAGTAGTTAGTTAAAACCAAAACAAGCCAAAACTTCTTTTAAACCCTTGCTAAATCCCCATAAATAACTAAAGTCCTAGATCTCATGCCCGTTGTAGTTTGAAGAACGACCCTAGGTCATACCTATCGCTGTACTCACTCATAGCTTTAGTATACTTAGGCCCAGCAAAAAACAAATTTTAAAACCCACTGATCCAGCCAAGCGGGAGGCCCGCAATGACAGGAAGCGATTCCTAAAAACTGACCGTTCGACTGGCATCAAGTTTTTGGCGCCGCTGCCGGGGACTACAACGACCGATTTAGGAATTTAGTTGTCTTAGTTATTTAGCGATCCTTTCAGAAGATCAATATCATCCGAAAGTTCCTTTTCTGTTCTTTCCTTTCCAAAACTCTCTTTTCTACCAAACCCGAACTTCATCAGCTATGACGAATCGTATTACTCTCGCCTCAACCTGTGCACCACTACTAGAAGGAAGAGGAGGACCTATCGTGCTGCCCGATGAAAACTTCGAAATTAAGCCTAGCGTTTTTAAGTTACTCAAAACCTTCTGCCAATTTCTCGGTTTTCCGCTCGATGATCCAAATTCACATTTGGATAGATTCATCAATCTTTCTGATTCCTATGAGCAATCAGGGATTTCAAGAGAAGTCTCCCGACTATATCTTTTTCCCTATTCTTTATCTTTGCGTGCTCGAACCTGGTTTGATGAACTCGAACCCAATTCGATTCATACTTGGGAAGAGTTGGCTACTAAGTTTATGGCTAAGTTTTTCCCTCCTTCCAAGCTAACCAAGCTCAAGAATGACATCGTCAGTTTCCGAAAAGAAACCAATGAATCATTATATCTAGCATGGGAACGATTTAAGAAGATGCTTAACAGATGTCCGAATCATCAAATGGGTAAGACGAACCTAATCTGCATATTCTACAATGGTCTGACTCCTCAGCACAAGTCAACCCTCGATGCTGCTTCTCAAGGAAATTTCATGTCACACACTTCTGAAGAAGCCTGGGAGCTAGTTGAGACGATAGCAATGCATCAACATGACTGGGAGTTTGGCAAACCGGCTAAGGAAGTAACTAGTACTTCAAGCCTATCCTTTGAAGCTCTGCAAGCTCAAGTGGACAATCTCTCCAGAGTCTTCAAGGATCTTCAATCTTCTACACCTCAGCCTCGTAAAGGTACGGAAGAAATTCTTGTCACTACTGTTAAAAACCCTGAATCGAACTTTCATTCTAAACCTTTCATTCAGCGGCCAACCAATAACCCACCTACTCAGTTTCTGCAACCTTTATCCTCTAATATGTCAGATTCCCCCGTAAATTCTCAACAACACTATAATGAAACTTTGACTAATTTCATAGTTGATCAAATGAACATAAACAAACAAGTAATAGATTTTCAAGATAAAATTGATGCTTTACTTAAAATATCAGAAGATTTGATCAAAAACCTGGAAGTTAGTGTTAAACAACTATTTTTAAAAGTTGAGAACCAAGGAGGAATCATGGTCATCACTAGAGGAGGTAAAGAAACCAGAAATGAGAAGTCCTCAGATAATTCTTCAAATCAACTTCCTATCTCTGAACCGACCACTGATCCAGTGCCTAGTGACACCCCTGTCACTGCACCAGATCCAGTATCACCTAAAGCCCCAGAAATCATTCCACGAACTAGGATACCCTTCCCTGGTAGGCTTAAGAAAGAGAAACAGGAAGCACAATTTGGGAAATATCTAGAAATGTTTAAAAGCCTGCACTTAAACGTTAGACTATTAGACGCTTTAGTAGAGATCCCTAGCTGTGCTAAGTTTTTCAAAGAACTCATTTCAAATAAAGAAAAATTAAGACAAATAGTTAGTTTACCCTTAGATGCTGAATGCTCAGCAATCATGTTATATGGCCTTCCACCCAAACTAGAAGATACTGGCCGTTTCACTATTCCCTGTTTTCTTCAAAACATCCAAGTTAGTAACGCCTTAGCTGACCTAGGAGCTAGTGTCAATCTTATGCCTTACTCTCTCTATAAGAAACTAGGATTAGGTGAACTGCTACCCACTCAAATGACCATCCAATTAGCTGATAGATCAGTTAAACTCCCCCGAGGAATTGCTGAAGATATATTGGTCCGAGTCGGTAAATTTATCTTCCCGGTTAACTTTGTCATTATGGATATTGAGGAAGATGCCCACGTTCCCCTCATCCTTGGTAGACCTTTCCTAAACACTGCCAAGGCTGTGATAGATGTAAACGAAAAATCTTTAAAACTGAGGGTCGGAGCGGAGGAAATCACCTTTAATGTCGATAAGTTAATGAAGCACCCTATGGGAGAAGATCTTGGTCTTGTGGATGCCATGCAGGAAATATATGACGAGCATTTGGAAGAGATTCTAGCAGTCAGCAGTAACGAACCTTTCTCCAGCACTGTCATCACCAAAAGAAGACTTTGCCCAAACGATATCGGACTCTGCTCGGCTGTCTCCGATCAATCAGCACCTTCCGGAGAGCTGCTATTTCCCTTACCTGAAATGAAGAATCCTTTAGCACCGCTTAACTACTCTCCCATGAACAACTCTGTTGTTGCTGTTCCTTTAGGCGAAGGCATCCCTATCCCACTTTTAAGAAGAAATCAGTTTTTTTCGATACCCGAATCGTCTCCGTCTGTAGCTGAGATTCTCAAATCTTTCGAGGAGATGGATTCCGGTACTTTGCCACAACTATCTGAAGGTTGTGAGAAATCAAATCCAAAAATCACCATAAGTACTTCTTCTAAAGCTCAATTTCAAAAGTTCGCACTCACCGACAACAATGATGTCATCATCACTAAGGGTAATGCAACCTCTTCATCATCTACCAGCAAATACGAGTTAAAGATGAACGCACTTTCCAATGAGACAGAACTAGTAGAAATAGCATCAGCCACTACAGCCGACTCATCTCCAGAAGAATCAGAGTTCCAAAAGGAGTATGATGAGTTACAAAGAGACGAGATCGCTCGAATGAAACCCTCTATCAAAGAACCGCCAGAATTGGAGCTGAAGGAATTACCCCCTCACTTGGAATATGCTTTTCTCGAATGAACCTCACATTTACCCATCATAATTGCCAAAGGTCTTTCACCTAAAGAGAAAGCAAGACTTATCCAGGTCTTGAAGTCACATAAGAAGGCGATTGCATGGAAGATTTCTGATATACAAGGGATCAGTCCAAATTACTGCATGCACAAGATACTCATGGAAAACGACTTCAAACCTTCCATACAGAGACAGAGGAGAGTAAACCCAAAGATTCAAGACATGGTCAAGAAAGAGGTTATCAAACTCTTGGATGCTGGTTTGATCTATCCTATCTCAGATTCCCCATGGGTCAGCCCAGTTCAGGTTATCCCAAAGAAAGGGGGAATGATGGTTATCGGTAATGAAGATAATGAATTGATTCCTACACGAACCGTCACCGGCTGGAGGGTGTGTATCGACTATCGGAAATTAAATGAAGCCACCCGAAAAGATCACTCCCCTCTGCCGTTCATCGATCAGATGTTGGAAAGATTATCAGGGAATGAATATTACTGCTTCCTCTATGGTTTCTCCGGCTATTTTTAAATTCCTCTCGATCCAAAGGACCAGGAAAAGACGACATTCACATGTCCATATGGTACATTTGCCTACCGCCGCATGCCATTCGGTTTATGCAATGCGCCTGCAACATTTCAAAGGTGTATGGTGGCAATATTCCATGACATGATTGAACAGTGTATGGAGGTATTCATGGACGACTTCTCAGTCTTCGGTGATTCCTTCACATCTTATCTTTCCAACCTTGAAAGGATGCTAGCCCGATGCGAAGAATCAAATCTTGTCTTAAACTGGGAAAAGTGCCACTTTATGGTGAAAGAAGGAATAGTTTTAGGACATCGAATATCAAAATCCGGAATCGAAGTTGACAAAGCTAAAGTTGAGACTATTGCCAAACTTCCGCCACCTACTTCTGTTAAAGCCATTCGCAGTTTTCTAGGTCACGCCGGATTCTACCGTCGCTTTATCAAGGATTTCTCTAAGATCTCTCGACCTATGATGCACCTTCTCGAGAAGGATACTCCGTTTGTCTTTTCAGATGACTGTCTTAAAGCTTTCAACATTTTAAAGGATCAGCTCACACATTCACCGATCATGGTCGCCCCCAATTGGAGTCTTCCATTCGAAATCATGTACGATGCTAGTGACTTCGCTGTTGGAGCTATCTTAGGGCAAAGGAAGGAGAAGCAGTTTTAGCCAATCTACTACGCCAGCAAGACACTCACTGATGCACAAGAGAATTACACCACAACAGAGAAAGAGCTTCTTGCGGTAGTATTCGCTTTTGATAAATTTCGTTCTTATTTAATATTATCCAAAACTATTGTCTATACAGATCACTCAGCCTTGAAGTATCTCTTCAAAAAGCAAGACGCTAAGTCAAGACTGCTTAGATGGATTCTCCTCCTCCAAGAATTTGACATAGAAATCAAGGATAAAAAGGGAGCCGAGAATGTCGCAGCAGAAATTCTTAGTCGACTGGAAAATCCGTCAATGGAGAAGCTTGATGAGAGAGAGATTCAAAACAGTTTCCTGAAGAACAACTCATGAATATTGGAGGATACCAAAAGGGATCTCAATTCACTTACAACCGTTGGTATGCAGACTACGCAAATTATCTGGTTGGAGGAATCGTGCCAAAAGGAATGCCCACCTCTAGAAGGCCCAAATTCTTTAGAGACGTAAGGAACTACTATTGGGACGATCCATACTTATTCAAAGTATGCCCGGACCAAATCATCAGAAGATGCACAGACGAGAGGGAGGTAAGGAACATTCTTCACCAAAGTCATCACGGACCAACTGGAGGACATCACGGAGCAAATATGACTGCAAGAAAGGTATATGACTCTGGCTTCTACTGGCCTACTATATTCAGAGATGCTCACGACTTGGTGAAACGCTGCGATGCTTGCCAAAGGTTTGGAAGTATTTCATCGAGAAGTGAAATGCCACTTACTAACATCCAAGCTTGCGAGATCTTCGATATATGGGGGTTGGATTTTATGGGACCATTCCCAAAATCATATGGGAAAGAGTATATTCTGGTTGCTGTCGACTACGTCTCCAGATGGGCCGAAGCTCAAGCATTTCCTACAAATGATTCCCGAGTAGTGGTGAAATTCTTAAAGCAGCTCTTCTCACATTTCGGTACTCCAAAGGCGATCATTAGTGATCGAGGCACGCACTTCTGTAATGCTCAGTTTATGAGGACATTACAATATTATGGTGTCACCCATAAGACCTCTACGGCTTACCACCCGCAGACGAATGGGCAAGCCAAAGTGATGAATCGAGCGCTCAAGAGAATTTTAGAATGAACCGTGGTTAATCATAAGGAAAGATGGGCTGAAAAATTAGACGATGCTCTGTGGGCGTTCAGAACCGCATATAAATCGCCACTAGGAACCACGCCCTACAGACTAGTCTACGGAAAAGTGTGTCATCTGCCGATAGAGTTGGAGTATAAAGCTCACTGGGCGCTAAGAGATTGTAATTTAGACCCTTCTGCAATTGGATCACATCGGAAAATGCAAATGAACTAGCCGAATTAAGAGACCAATCATATGATAGCTCTCTGCACTTCAAAGAACGAACAAAGAATACTCATGATGCTAAACTCAAATATTCTAAGTTCAAGCCCGGAGATAAAGTTCTTCTGTTTAATTCGCGCTTCAAGAAATTCTCCGGCAAATTCAAATCAAGGTGGAGCGGACCATTTGTTGTATCAAAAGTCTTTACCTTCGGAGCAGTCGAACTAGAAGCCCCAGACGGTAATTTTAAAGTCAGTGGCCATCGCTTAAAGCACTACATCGAAGATTTCCCCTCTGTTGAGGAAGTCTATATCTTTGAACCACCTTGAGCCGACTAGTAGGTATAAGGAGTCAAGCTAGAGACTCTCTAAATAAGCGCTCTTGGGAGGCACCCCATTGCTTATCTTATTTTATTTTATTTCTTAGTTATTTTTGCTTTAGTATTATCATCCCTAAACTAACGATGCAGGATAACCCAAATATCTGACAATGCCACACTCCTACATATACATCAGATAAGTTTTATTCATAGTATACAAATGCGAATGAACAGATGACCTCGCAAAGCTTTAACATTTAAACAAACATTTCTTGAAGTCATCTGATTATTTTGCATTTGTATACCCATTTTAAAACTATAGCATTACATGTTTATCTTTATGTTTCAGGATGGACGCTTCAGCTGAGACTTCGGGACAAGCTACTTAGAAACAACAGAAGAAGAGGACCCGCAGAGGAAAAAGAAAGAAGACGACCACCACTACTGATGAGCATGCTCAGACCGCTCCTGTATCTGCCCCACTTTTTGACTTTGGAGTTACCACTTCAGATCCGATGGTGACTTGGGCGATGCTCAGTGAGCTTTCGATTCAGCGTAGCTCTCAGTCCGAAATCAGAGAAGCGATGGGACTGCCGAAACTCGCCGACCAGCTGTATCAGCTTGGTCAGGGTCCCAGGCCAGCTCTCCCACCTTGGTCCTTCTTCCCAGCTGCCCCACCACAGACTATTCCTCCCACTGCTGTTGCTCCTTCTAGGCCACCTCAGAATCCCGCTGATGCATCCATGGTGTCTGATCGCACTGCTGCCTTATCACTCACTTCAGATCCCGATCCTGACGCACTTGCAGCATTTGATCCAGACATGGATGATTTACTAGACGATTTCTAGCTTATTTTATCTTTAGTTATCTTTATTTATCATTAGACCTGTTATGTTATTGAACTGATGATTATGATGGTATTTTATGACATTGTAGACCTTATCTTCGTAGGAATTGGATGAGCTTTGAAAAGAGTCTGGTCCTCACAATCCAGCAAATTATTTACACCAACCCTACACGAATATGGTCCTATATCCAGTGCCCACTGTCCGTAGGGAAGTATCTCTCCTAAACCCGTTCTTCCTACTTTAATATAACTTTGATATGCCTATTGACCACTTAAATCTCTAAGTGTGGGATCCCCCTCGCTTATAACTTTTAAATTCACATTTTTCCTAAACCAAAACCCTAAGTGTGGGATTTTCTCCCTACTTAGTGTAGAAACATTGGGGACAATGTTTATTTCTAAGTGTGGGATAGCGGTATATCTCTCGTCTGTCAAAATATCTGTTTAAGTTGATCTAGAAACATGCTAGTCCTCAAAATAAATTTTCAACCCTTATTTTGCCAAAATTTTCAAAAATTTTAAACTTTTTTTAGTCACAATAAAAGCAAATTGGTTAAAACTTCGACAGTGAAATTGTCACTCATTCAGTAAAACCTAAACACTTTTACTTCGACAGTGAAATTGTCACTCATTCAGTTGGCCAATAAGTTTTTCAAGAATGAATACAGATTTTTTTTTACAAGTATGTCAAAAGTTGGTAAATATAAGGTCGAAATCATGTCAGATTCTAAACAATTTAAGATGAGGATCTAAGAGGGGCATCGCACGACTGGATACATATAACCCATTTTTGCGGTGGGGAATTTGAGCCTTATAAGCATTCATTTTAAATGTTTCACTGTTCGTTTGTTGTGTGTGACCGGTGCACACATTACTGAATTAGAACTTGCCCCAGGTATACATTTCGAGATCACATTGACAGGTGTCATACGTGACATAGGTACGATTAGAGGACCTTGACATTCCTTAGGATTAAAACCCCTTTTCACATATCTTTTCAAGCCAAAAACCCTTCCAACACTCAATTTTAGTGTTGATGATCCGCTTAGAAAACCCTGTTGAGCCTTAGCATATTTTTCTTTTATTCACCCAAATTTTTAACCCCTTATTCCCCTACCCACCAGAAACTTATCTTAGTATTTTTGAAAAAAGAGATATTTAGGTATTCCTTTTGCTTTCACTCTAAAAATCACAAATAATGTTTACTAAAACTTCTCGTGTGCGTTTTATTGATCTATACAGAAAAAATCGAGAGTCATGTGGTGCGAAAAATTGGCACCAAAGTAAACTCAAAAATCATCAAAGGATTGAAAAATGAAAATAAGAAGGTGATGCGCCACCAACGGTCGATCAGGTTTTACCCTGTCGTCGGACCGTCTGTCAGCGCCGGCACCAGTGGGTATTAAAATTTATATTTGCGGGGCCTAAGTATACCTAGTTACTATTGGTGTATAGCAATAAGGATGACCTAGGGTCGTTCTCTGAGTCAGTGTATTGTGGATCGTGGACGATACATGCGTACTTATCAATCTAGCGGATTTTAAAAGATTTGATTGGGGTTTTGTTTTATACTTAGGCAGAAAATTTAAACTAAAGCGGAATGTAAATAGCAGATAATCAAGAGAGGGTGTTTGCTATGATTTCGGTAGCCTTATTGATTGGAATGAAAACGTGTTCTAAAGGTTTGTATTTTATTTATTTCAGGTATTTGTGGAGTAAGCACTAGCCCCCTATTGATAGAGTTTTCGATCAGTATGTCACTGGGCGACTAGGCTATCCTGATTCTGATCGGAGTAGTTTATCCAGCCCACAACACTAACCGGTGAAGGTATAGTGACCCTTATCTTGGATGAAACCCTGGGTGCATGAATAAGGCGACAAACCAACTCGATGTCCGACCTTTCTTAACCCCACATTAATATCTAATCTAAATAAACATTTAAGACCAAGTTTATAGAGTGTGCTTGATTACTTTCTATCGATGGTTTTGTGAGTCTGGGGGTTGAGTCATGACTCGTGATTCACATAGACCGATAACAACGACTCTTTCCGTGATTACTGCACTGTACTCCACTGGAGGTGTTTCCATTGCTGAACCAAGGACCTAGTCGGTACCAGCTCTGCTGATCACAGAGTTGCCATTATTCCACAAGGCTTAGTAACTGCGGCTTTTCCTCGGCTTCCACGTGTTAACTACACCGGAGGTGTTGTCGACGCTATACCGAGTAATCAGTCGACTTACGGTACTTTACATTGCTTCATAAAAGCTAACCCAGACTACTTAACTAAGTTTGTATTTAAGCATAATACTATCCATGTATGATATAAACCAACCCTTACTTTTAAGTCCCAATAAATCCCTAATTTGTCAACAATGTAATATTCACGTTCAGTTAGAAAACCATATTTCCACGGGCACAGTGTACTTTGCATTCAAAGTAGAAAGCAGTATTTCCACGGCTCCAGTGTACTTAGTGTTCAGTTTGAAAACCAGATTTCCATAGCCACAGAGTACTTTGCGTTCGAATTAGAAAACAGTATTTCCTCGATGACGATGTACTTAGCGTTCATTTAGAAAGCGATGTGTACACGATTAACAAATCAGACCATGTTCATGTTTGACACAGATAACTAAGTACCTTTGATGGGGTTCGCGACGTCCCATCATTAAGGCCGTAATCACGTTTACTGGTTGAAAGGCGATTAGTTTAATAGGTTTAAAATCATAGATAGAAAGTAAATCAAAGCACTATAACATCATTCCAACCAACTTACGACTAACTACGTCATAGCAAACACACAATATCACTACTCGCAAATCATGGCAATCAATCCTAAATCTAGCATGACAACAGTAATAACAATCATCATAATGAAATAGATAAAGGATAGATATAACCGTAATAAGAGCGTAGCTGAATACAACTTGAACGTTACACGAGCAGAACTCCTAGTATGCGCCAAGCGATATTACAAGATTTCCCCTCTACTAACTAGCCGCTAATCTACTACTAATTATAACATAATCTAGAGAGAGAGTAGTGAAAGAAAGTGTGTGTGTAGTGTTGTGTGTTTCTTGGTGGTTGGTTTTTTGGATGATGAAATGAGGCTTGTATTTATAAAGATCACACAGCCGTATCCGTAGACCGTATCCAAACCTTCAAACGCACAACCGTATCGCAAAGGTGAATAAAAATCAGATTTTTATCACCCAAACGCACAATACGGCTGAGCTGGGCCGTATACGGCTGACATGGACCGTATACGGCTGAGCGCAGGGTGAATACGGCTGAGCTAGCCCATATACGGCTGAGCACAGGCCATATACGGTCTGCACAGGCCGTATACGGTCTGTGTCCAGCCGTATACGGTCTGGCTAAGCCGTATACGGCTGTGTTCAGCGGTATCCTGGCTCTTCGGTTCTTCGTTTCTTCGTTCGGGCGTAACTTCTTCGTCGTTTATCCGTTTTGAGCGTTCTTTATATCCACGCGTTCGTATTTTCCTAACGAAGAAAATGACATAAGTTAGAGGTCATAATTCTTTGTGTAGCTCAAAAAGTGCTAAAATACGTGAACATAAGATTCAATGATCGTTTCTTCTCTGTTTTACTCATTTTTAGGATGTTTTTGCTGATTCTTGAAACATCGTCTATATTTTAGCCCTTATGATGAAATGTGATGTTTAAGTTCATATTTTAAGTGTTTTCATTAATAATTGGGCCAAAATGGTGAGATAATGATACACAAAAACATGACTTTTTGCGTGTCATCAAATATCCCACACTTAGACTTTGCTTGTCCTCAAGCAAAACTCAAAATTCTCACTTGCTTTTAGGAAAAACATTTTGAAAACATGAGTTTATTTTTGGGGTGAATCAAAATATATCAAAAAGAACCATCTTCATCTACAAGTAACATATCCTGGAAATTAGAGAAAGTAAGGTATTCCTTTCAGAGGCATAAAATGATTCTCTTAGGCATGCTTTCAATTCTCGCGATCAAACGAAATCGTCATAGGCCAGTCATGCAACATCCATCGTCATAGGCTTGCTAGAGAATCATATCTCCACCACTTAGGTGAGGATGGTGCTAGCTATCCCAGGACATTCAGAGTGGGTTGTAATGGCAGGTGAGGGTTACGGGGTATGGATAAGTGGGAAATTTTTTAGTTGTTGTAAAGGGTTTTGCTTATCTTAGGACTTCTAAACTTTTGAAAAACATTATTTAAACACCATTTTTAATGAAAACGGAAACGGATAACAGTACGGGAAGAAGATAGCTATTTTGACTTCTATCTTTTGAAAATACACGAGGGAATCTATGTCTTTTATAAGAGCGGGAATTTTTCGAGAGATTCGAAGCACTTAGCTTTATTCTATTTTCTTTTCTTTTTCTTTTGCTTCTATTTTTGGACGTTTCTAGGGATTTTTTATTTTGTTTCTTTCTTTTGCCCTTTTTGAAATCCTTTTCTTTCTTTCATCTTTTTTCATCCTTCTGATGACTTTGCATTTACTTGGTGTCAATTTTTCACACCGTAAACTCTCAACTTTTGATTTTTATCAAGGGAACGCACGCGAGAGATTTTGAGTAAACACCAGTATTTGTGATTTGGAGTGACAGCAAAAAGGACATTTAAATGACATTTTCCACAAGTTTAAAATTTCGAAGATAAGTTTTGGTGGGTGTGGAATAAATGGTTTAAAATTTAAAGGGTTTTGAAAGAAATGAATAGGCTAAGGCTCAACAGGGTTATCTAAGCGGATCATCAATACTAAAGATGAGTGTTGGAAGGATTTTGGGTTTGAAGAGATATGATGAAAAGGGGTTAAATCCTAAGGAATGTCAAGGTCATTTAACTGCACCTATACCGCGTACGGTACTCTACCAATGTGGTCTCGAAGTGCATACCAGGAGCAAGTTCTAATTCCGGATGCATGCATCGGCACACTCAAACAAACAAATAGTGAAGCATTAAAGATGAATGCTTATATTGGCTCAAGATACCTCACTGCAAGTTTTTGGGTTTGTTTGTGCCTAGCCATGCGATGCCCCTCTTAGATGATCATTTTAGACCTAAGAAATTCCTATCTTATTTACTCTTAATTTCCGAAATACCCTACTCATATATGAAAATGCTCCTTCTTAAGACATTTTAACTCAAAAACTTTTGAAATTTTTTAGCAAAAATGAGTTTTTATGAAAATTAAGCCAACTGAATGAGTGGCATCTCCACTGTCGAAGTTAAGCTTATGATTTTGAGAAACATTTTCTGAGTTTGCTTTTGGAAATAAGAATCTAACAAGCAATCCTAAGGTATTCTATACCGCTATCCCACACTTCGAGGAACATTGTCCCTAATGTTCTCTTGAGTTGGGATTTGAGAAAAATCCCACACTTAGAGTTTGAACAAATCGGAAAATGTTACTCAAGTGTTTCTTTTGGGCTGGAATCCCACACTTAGTGATAAGCTTGGGATATGGCATAGACTGCTTTAATGAGAATTTAAAGCTAACAATCATATCAAAAACGAGAGTGAGAACGAGAGAACTACCCTATCGATGCGAAGGTGGAAGGATGGAATTCTGGAAGATGCGCTGAAGAGGAGATCTTGACAGGAATTCTTCTTTAGCGGTGGCTCCATGAAGATCTTTCGGCATTAGCGTGCGCAGCTTACAAATAACAGCTTTGTCCTCCATCTTTACACTTATTTCACTCTCTTGTGAAGATATCTCGTAAGTGTGAACACGTTGGGTATATTTTTACCGACTTCGTATTATAGCTTTTACTGAAAGTGCCTAAATCCAGAATGCGAAAAGATATTTTAATTTAAAACGAGTTTTAAGTCATGTGTTTTTAAACGAGTTTGAGCATAATGCGTGAAAGTAGCACACAAGTACCTCAAATGCTCGAAACACATGTCTTGTTAAAATTTAATCCTTATTTTCCTGGATTAGGTGGTAAAAGCTGAAGTGGTGTTTTGAAAGCATTTTGAAACCCAAGTGTGAAGGATAGTCAGAGATATATCACTTCTTGGAATTTAAAAACAAATATTATTAATACTAATACTAAGGATACTTATTGCACGGGTTGCCTCCCGAGAAGCGCTTCTATTTAGAGTCGAGGGCTCGACTTTTCCTCTTGGATCAGCCAGAAGAGGAATTCCCAGGACTTGGGATGCGGAATGTGTCGCACCCCCAAAACACGTGGTAGCGGAAGTGGGAGGTGTCACGGGGGCGCCGACCAAATCAAATATCATCAACACAAAGATCAAGCAAACGACCTCTATATGAGACGTTTGAAAATATTACATTACCATAATTCAAATGTTTACAAAATAATTCTGGAGTTCGCATAACCCGTTTAGAGATTTCTAATACATTACTGAATTTACAAAATACAGCTACATGCAATCTAATCTCCTGATGTTTTGAAAACAATGCGACTCGAGCTAAGCTTTCCAAAAGCTTCCTACTGCGGCGGGTTACCTGAGAAATACATACTAAAAGGTCAACATAAAGTTGGTGAGTTCATACGTTTGTTAAGTAATCAGTTGCTAAAATGATCCACAAGATTTCACAAGTTTTGCATCATTCGTCAATGATATGTAAAAGTATCGTTATCCAACGACAAGTAAAAGTATTTCATACAGCAATATAAGTATACCATTTGCATGAGTCTCATAGTCAAGCTTAACGTTGTTTGCCTCCGGTAAGTGTACTAATCTGATACACTTCTAAAACACAAGTAATATTGCGCCCGTGGGTTGGCTAGCGCGACTAGCCCGGACGAGGTTTGTCAAACCCTGATGGTACCACCCAATAATACTCACGCACAAATTTTAATGACTATGATAAGTAGAGGACTTTAGTGGATTATTCAGGTCTCATACAATCAGTACAAAAAGTAGTTTCCAGTACTTGTGATCATAAAGCAGTTTATAAAACAGTTGTATGTATTCTCACCCCAGTGAAAACAGTAAAAAAGGGCTATGAAACTCACCAGAGTTGAGTAGGTAGCAAGCAATATCAAATATTAGCAAGTAGTGGGTGTTCTCGTTCCCGTGTGCAACCTCCTAACGCCCTAAACGTATGAGGTTGTATAAGTAGATATCTCAAAAGACCATCTATAGCGATTGTATAAGTAGGGGTTAATGTCCACTTAAGCCAATCAGGTAGGTGGGGGTTTTATGTCCACCTAAAGCTAGTTCATCAACTAGTATGTCCAAATAGTAGTTCAAGTTCGTTTATCGAAAACGTGTACGACCCGTTGGTGAAAGATTGTAATAATAATTCGTTAAGACATTATCATTATGATGTTGTATTGTGTGCTTACAAAGCATGTTTTATGTGTTACTGAGTTATATCGTATAAGTTTAGATGTTACATAAAGTTCAACATGTAACACCCCCAAATTCGTTGATTTAATTTAGCGGAAGCATTTAGTTAAGTATGGGGAGTGCCACAATACACAGTACATGCATACGTATCAGAACTTATGATTACAACAGAACATATATATATTAAGATGCCAAAGTATTAGTTACAAAGTTTATGATCCCTCGAACCATACAAATCAAAAGTATTAAGTTTGCAAAAGTAGATTTCGTAAATATGACTAAACAGTTTCAGTTATATAAAAGAAATCCAATTGTCAAAAGTTGGCATCCTATTCTTCGTGGGTCGCCTAAATTCCAACGTGCAGGCTATTCTTACGTGCGCAGCTAATTCCCTGAAAAACATAGTAAAAGTCAACAACGAGGTTGAGTGAATTCACAGGTTTCATGTTGCAAATACAGTTTGTTTAACCAAATACGTTCGTAAACAGTTGTTGAATATCAAATATGTTCACAAGTAGTATTGCCATAATAGATGAATAAACGTTTTGTGGGATGCTATCCAAATATAGTTCGGTTGGGATGTTGCCCAAAATACAGTTCGCGTGAGATGTTACCCAAAATACAGTTTACGTGGGATGTTACCCAAATACAGTTTAAAATATGTAGCTGGTCGTTCTCCAGCATTTTCCAAAACAGTACCGGTCGTTCTCCGATCAAAAGACGCACGGGTCGTTCTCCCGTCCAATAAAACAGTTTACCGGTCGTTCTCCGGTCTGGATACACGCGGGTCATTCTCCCGTCCAATAAAAACAGTTTACCGGTCGTTCTCCGGTCTAGATACGCACGGGTCATTCTCCCGTCCAAACACTGCTGGTCGTTCTCCAGCGAAATATGCACCGGTCGTTCTCCGGTCCAGAATACGCACGGGTCGTTCTCCCGTCCACTTGGCCAGTCGTTCTCTGGCACTAAAATATGTAGTTGGTCGTTCTCCAACATTTTTATAAAAGTACCGGTCGTTCTCCGGTATACCAAACAAAGTTTAACACGACATTCGTATGAAAATGTTGTATCATAAATTCCAGTTTTTGTGTATGAGATTAACAGTTTAAGCACTCTAATCGTGTGAGCAAACAAGTATGATAAACAATCATATGAGTAAAAGCAGTTATGGCAATAAGTAAAACAGTTGACTATGTTTTCCACCCCTGTTCAAAAGCAGTTGAAACAGTAAAGGTAGGGGCTGTGAACTCACCTGTTGAGTCGAGTATGTTCGAGTGCTAGCAAAGCCTAAAGCCCAAGAAGTCTAGTCGAAATCTCCTAACGCCCTAAACGTATGAGATTTAGTAAGTATGTGGAGGTTTAAGTTTAACCATCCATTCCAGTATTTGTTTAACGTTTGCATTTGTATTTCATAGTTGTGAAAATGTATACGACTCGTTGGTAGTAATCCCTGAAAGTATTATCATATTGTTTCATTGTGTTTCATAAAGTATGAAGTTGTATACGGGGGTCCGGGGGCAGCGCCCCTGGTAGCGGGGTCCAAGGGGTGGCAACCCCTGGCGGGGTCCAAGGGGTAGAGCCCCTAGCTGCGGTCGAGCTATAGTGAAAACGCATTCGAAATTTCATTTTAGAGTAAAATCAGGTGGTAAAATCTCAGTTTCGACACTTAGTGAAAATCATGTGTATTTTCTGTTTTTAGCGACACAATATGTGACACAAAGGTCAGGTATGCGACACAAGGGTTGTGTCGCATAAGAATGTGACACAAGAGCTTAGCGACACAAGGGTTGTGTCGCATAAGCTTTTAGTGCTAAATCAATAGCGACATAAGAGTTGTGTCGTATAGGGTATACGACACAAGGTGCGACATAATCATTGTGTCGCAAAGTCTACGACACAAGGGTTGATGCGACATAAAATACGACGTTAATGGGTTTATGCGACACAACCTTGCGACACAAGGCTTGTGTCGCAAAGATGAACACCAGCCCAGAAACAGCGCCTGTCGCACTTTTTCGACCCAAATCACAAATCTAACTCACTTTTAGGCTATGAAATCATGTTCTAATCCTTTATTTAGGCATAACTAAGTGGTGTACACAATCTAACATCAAAACATAACATCGAAATGAGTAGATCTAAGATTTTAGAGTTTTTCTTACAATCGCGAATCGAAGCTAGAGGAGGCCGAAAATGATGATGATGCTTTTGTAAATCTTGTTCCTTGCTTGATGGTGATTCCGAAAATACAAGTGTTGGTGGTGATGTTGTTGTTGATTTTTGTTGTTGTTGTTGGTAGTGAGTTAGAGAGAAAAGAGATGAGAGAAAGGAGAAGAAAAGAGATAGAATGAGGATGAGATTGGGGTTTGGGGGGTGTTTGGGTCAGCTGACCCAAGGGGCAAGGGAGGGGACTTTGTCCCAAACTTATGGTATTTTACCCGTGTTCGTTTACCCGATCGCTAAATGTTAAAACGTTTTTAAATGGTAGGTTTTTAAATACGTTTTCGATTATTCTTTTAGTTGTTTTATTTAATTTAAAAAAAAATGTAGTTGAGTAATAAAATTATAACTTTGTTTTATTTTAAATTTTACAAATGGGTTTTAAGTTGTTTTAGTTATACGAAATAAACGTTATTTGCAACGAAATACTTTGTAAATATTATAAACATAATATTTAATAAATAAATATCGTTATTTAATAATTTTCATATTATCAAATAATTTGTTCACCAACGGTCGTATATTTTTGTCGCGTTTGTTTCCGAATGTTTTGTACGTAATTATACTAATTACGAAATGTGTAATACTACGCGTAACAACTAGTTGGGCTTTGCTAGACTTACCTCTAAAATGGGTTGTGAATTCACTCAAGGTAGGGAATTAGCCTAACAATGCAAATGTTTAATGCTCGTAATTACGTTTAAATTTGCGAGTTGTTACACAACACTTAGTGTGAAATCTAGTTTTAAAGTTTCTGTTTTAGGCGTCACTTAGGTCGTCACTCTGTGCGTCACTTAGGGGCGTCACTCAAGTAAGTGTCGCTATAGGCGACACTCGGTTGGTTAGCGGCACTAGGTCAAGTGATGTTAAATGTGATTTTTAGATTGGCAGCGTCACTTGGGGTAGTGACGCTATGGGCGACACTTGGTTCAGGCGGCACTAAGGGTAAGTGACGCTATAGGCGTCACTTGGGTAAGTGTCGCTGGTAGGGCGGCACTTGTGCCTGATCAGATTTTTAATTTTAATCCAAGTGTTCTAAGTGTCGGTTTTTCATTCGGGAAACTTTCTAAATTTAGTTTTTGGTCCAAGTTACTAACTAAGTCAACCAAACCCATTTTTGTTACCACTTTCCAAATATAGTAAGTTTTTCGAAATCGAGCCACTTTTGTTGACTTGGTCAAACTTACTCGGTTTGACTCGAAACTTTCACCCAACCCAAATATCAGTTTATAGAGTCCAAATATATTGTCGGTTCATGTCCTAATTTACCAAAAGTGTCGGTTCTTATAAAAGTCCCAAATCTTCAAGATTTCACATTTTCGACTTTTTGTCGGTTTGTTTCACCATGTGTCTTACATACTTCTGGTCCAAATCAAATCTCACAATTTTTACCAACTGATCTTTTAGGTGTTTAGTGTCTAACATATGATTTCTAAGAATTTTAAGTCCCATTATCATAGAGAAACAATATAAATGGCCATGCATAGCCCAGATTCTGTTTTTACCCAGACCAGTCCCACAAATCGTCCAATAGAGAAAAACGTGTATGTTTCTGGAAAAAGTGTAAAACACGGAAGTTGTAGATCTTTTCAATACGCAAAATTTTAAAAAAAAGGAATCTTCTAACTCTTCCTAGAACTCAAGATATGACGTTTTTAGTAACCTGTGTTTTTGAAGACAGATTATGTATCTTTGTGTATAGAATCATAAAAACGTATTTTAAGCTTATATTTGGACATAATCTTGTTAGATGAGCCTTATAACATGTAAATAAACAATATGAGAGTAGTGATAGGTTTCCTTACAATAATTTTGATGGAGATGAGATGAGGAGGAGAAGAAGTTGTTGTAGAGCTAGTTCCTTTTTAAAAATGATGAATTTCAAGGTGGTGGAGCTATGGTGGATTATGGTGGTGGTTATTGGTGGTGAAGGGGATGGTGTTATAAGATTTTTAGAGGGAGAATTGAGAGAGTTTGAGAGTGTAGAGAGAAGAGTGAAAGTGAATAATGATAGAGTTCTTGCATGTAGGTGGAGTGTAAAGAGAAAAAATCTCATGAGTGGAATTTGCATGGTCAAAGAGAGGGGAAAGGATGGGACAGCCATGGGGGGAAGAGGGGGCCGGCCAAGGGGGGCCCACCCAAGGGTATTTTAGTCATTTTCTTGTTTATCCGATTTGTGCTTCGCGCGGTGTTCGTTTTCTCGTTCGGTTTGGTGTTAAACGTTTAGTACGCGTTTTTAAGTATCGATTTAAATTTCAATATTTTCACTTGAAGTATTTATTCTAAATACTTGAAAAACATTTATAAAAAATGATTCGTTAATTTAGTGATCTTGATTTGCGCGTTCGTTGTACGGATTCTAAATCGCGTGACGTTTTATTTGGACGTTTTTCGTTATCGTTTAAAGACACGATATATTAATTGATAGTTTTACACTAAATAATATATTTTAGATTCAAAAATATATTTTGACTTTCGTTCGATTGTCGGGCGCGTTCTGCGCGTTTTCGTTACGTTTGAGACGTTTTAATCGAAACGTCTAGGTTTTTCGGGTATTATTATATTCAAATAATAATATATGATAAATAACTTTTAAAAATAGATTTAAGTTATTTATAGAAATGTTTTCACCAACGTCGTATTTTAAGCAGTGTCAGACTCCGTCCGATTGTTTTGCACAATTTCACTAAATTGCGTAAGCGTAATTATAACTAATTACGTAGCGTAATATAAATCAATTACGGAGGTGTATATTCACATAAAATATACAAATAGTTACAATTAATTACAAGTATTTAGCCTAAAAGTAAACTAAACACACGTAATTAGGGTTTCTAGAGGGTTAATCAGTAACCCTAAATCATCGGGTGTCACATTCTCCCCCTGTTAGGAGAATTTCGTCCCGAAATTAGCTTGCTGTTGTGGTCTGTGAGGTATCTAAGAATAGATGTGGATGTTTTAGTCGCATTTGGTCTTCCCGTTCCCAAGTGAATTCAGGACCGCGCCTAGAATTCCACCGGACTTTAACGATGGGAATACGACTCTGTTTCAAGCGTTTGACCTCACGGTCCATGATTTCAATAGGTTCCTCGACGAAATGGAGTTTTTCATCAATGTGGATTTCATCGAGCGGGATTACAAGTGTTTCATCAGACAGACATTTCTTTAGGTTAGAAATGTGGAACGTGTTGTGCACGCTACTTAGTTGTGGTGGTAGCTGCAGTCGATATGCCACCGGACCAATTCTTTCAAGAATCTCAAAAGGTCCGATGTCCCTGGGGTTTAGTTTGCCGCGTTTGCCAAAACGAATAACACCTTTCCAAGGTGATACTTTTAAGAGAACTCGATCCCCAACCTGGAACTCGAGTGGTTTGCGTCTCACGTCAGCATAGCTTTTCTGACGATCACGTGCGGCTTTCAGCCGGTTTTGAATATTCATGATTTTCTCGGTTGTTTCATGGATGATTTCAGGACCAGTGAGTTGGCTATCGATGATTTCGGTCCAACAAATGGGTAATCGACACTTTCTCCCATAAAGTGCCTTGAACGGTGCAGCATCAATGCTGGTGTGGTAACTGTTGTTGTAGGAAAATTCACACAAGGGTAGGTGGTTTTCCCATGTGTTTCCGAAGTCAACTACGCAAGCTCGTAGCATGTCTTCTAAGGTTTGAATGGTCCGTTCACTCTGACCATCGGTTTGCGGATGATAAGCAGTACTCAAATCGAGGCGAGTACCGAGGGCTAGTTGAAGTGTTTGCCAGAATCGAGAGGTGAAGTGGCTATCTCTATCTGAGATGATTGAAATGGGAATACCATGTTGTGCCACAACCTCTTTGATGTAGATGCGAGCCAGACGCTCCATCTTGTCGCTTTCTTTGATAGCTAGGAAATGGGCAGATTTCGTGAGACGATCTACGATCACCCAAATGGTATCGTAACCGCTCGGTGTTTTCGGTAGTTTCGTGATGAAGTCCATGGTTATTTTTTCCCATTTCCATTGAGGTATCTGGGGTTGTTGTAGCAACCCGGAGGGTTTCTGGTATTCGGCCTTAACCTTAGCGCAGGTTAAACATTTGCTAACATAGGTGGCGATGTCAGCTTTCATATTGGGCCACCAATACCATTGTTTAATGTCGTGATACATCTTGTCAGAACCAGGATGTATAGAGTATCGAGATTTATGAGCTTCATCCATCACCAAATTTCGTAAGTTTCCAGAGTTTGGTAACCAGATTCGGTTGGAGAAGTATCGGGTTCCGTTGGGTTTGATTTCGAATTGTTTATCCATGTCTCACAAGGCTTCGTTTTTGATGTTTTCATTTTTGAGCGCTTCGAGCTGAGCGGTGTGGATTTGAGTGGTGAGATCATTGTGAATGGTTAAACGAAGGGCTCGAACACGAAGGGGTTTTGAACGTTCTTTTCGGCTGAGGGCATCAGCAACAACGTTTTCTTTGCCAGGATGGTATTTAATTTCGCAGTCATAATCGGTAAGCAACTCGACCCAGCGACGTTGCCTCATGTTGAGATCTTTTTGATCGAATATGTGTTGGAGACTTTTGTGATCTGTAAAGATGGTGCACTTAGTGCCATAAAGGTAGTGTCTCCAGATTTTGAGAGCAAATACGACAGCTCCGAGTTCAAGGTCATGAGTGGTATAATTCTTTTCGTGGATTTTGAGCTGTCGAGAGGCGTAAGCAATGACTTTATCACGTTGCATTAACACACAACCTAGTCCCTGGCGTGAGGCGTCGCAGTAAACTACGAAATCATCAATGCCTTCGGGTAAGGACAGGATTGGTGCACTGCAGAGTTTCTGTTTCAGAAGTTGGAAGGCGGACTCCTGTTTATCGGTCCAGTCAAATTTCTTGTCTTTCTGAGTCAGTGAGGTTAAAGGTAAGGCTATTTTGGAGAAATTCTTAATGAATCGTCGATAATATCCGGCGAGACCTAAGAATTGTCGTACCTCAGTTGGTGTGGTTGGCGCTTCCCAGCACTTAATGCCTCGATCAGGGCTGGATCAACACGTATCCCTTAACTGTCAACGACATGCCCTAGGAATTGTACTGTTCGCATCCAGAACTCACACTTGGAGAACTTGGCGTATAACTCCTCGTGTCTGAGTAATTCCAAGATGGTTTTCAGGTGTTGGCCATGTTCGGTTTAGTTGCGTGACTAGATCAAGATGTCGTCAATGAACAAGATGACAACCTTATCTAGATAGGGTTTGCACACCCGATTCATAAGGTCCATGAATACAGCCGGTGCGTTGGTTAAGCCAAAAGGCATCACTTGAAATTCGTAATGTCCATAGCGGGTTCTGAAAGCTGTTTTTGGGATGTCGGAGTCTCGAACTCGAAGTTGATGATAACCCGACCGTAGGTCGATTTTCGAGTAGAAGCTCGAACCTTGAAGTTGGTCAAACAGGTCATCAATTCTTGGAAGTGGGTATCGATTTTTGATGGTAAGTTTGTTCAGTTCGCGGTAGTCAATACACATTCTGAAGGATCCATCCTTCTTTTTAACGAATAGGACAGGAGCTCCCAGGGTGAAGAACTCGGTCGAATGAATCCCTTGTCCAGGAGCTCCTGTAATTGGGTGGATAACTCCTGCAACTCGGATGGGGCTAATCTATACGGGGCTCGTGCCACGGGTGCAGCACCGAGCACAAGGTCAATTTGGAATTCGACTTGTCTAGGCGGGGGTAGGCCTGGAAAGTCTTCGGGAAAGACTCCCGGATAGTCTTGGACGATGGGCACATCCTCAAGTCGCTTTTCAGCCGACTTCTTTTCGGTTACATGTGCGAGGATTGCCGAGTACCCTTTCCTCAGGTACTTTTGAGTTTTCATACAAGATATGATGTTCAGGTTTCGCCTTCCAGTCTCCCCCTGTATGATCAAGGTTCCACCGGTAGTGAGAGGTATACGCACGATCTTCTCGAAACAAACGATTTCGGCACGGTGTTTGGACAACCGGTCCATGCCTATGATGATATCGAAGCTTCCGATTTCCACGGGGATGAGGTCTATAGGGAACACTTCGTTGGTGAGGTTTAAAGTGCAATTTGGTATTACACTATTGGCCTCGATCAGTTTGCCATTCGCTAATTCTACAGTGTACTTAGCATCTAAGGCAAGGAGTGTGATGTTTATTAGTGGACAGAATTTATCGGATATGAAACTTTTATCAGCACCGGTATCGAATAATACTGAAACGGTTAGATCATTTAGGAGGAACATACCAGTGACAACGTTGGGATCTTGACGAGCTTCTCCAGCATTGAGCACAAAAGCTCGACCGCGAGGGTTGTTGTTGTTGTTATTGTTGTTCCTGTTGTTGTTGTTGTTGCGTTTTGAGCAGTTGTTTCTAAAGTGGCTAGTGTCGCCGCACTCGAAACAAGCCTTTGGTGCATTAGGGTTGGTGTTTGGGTTGGGTGTTCTGCAATCTTTGGCTAGATGTCCCTGTCGTTTGCACTTGGTACAGGTACAAGGGCCATCATGGTGTCGCGTACACTTGGAACAGTAAGGTTTGTTCCCAACATACCCTTTTCTGTCCCCCGACCCTGAACCAGAGGTGTAGGCCTTAACAGTCTCGGCCTTTTTGTTTAACTGCTGCTGATGCTTGTTGTGGTTGTTGCCGGACCATTTCCTTTTTTTGTCCCCGATGGCTTTCTCAGTGGTTGTCCCTCGGCAGACAATCTGGGCCATGAGTTCATGTGCCATGCGGACAGCACTTTGGATGGTCCCGGGTCTTGAGGATATGAACTTCCCCTGGATTGATTCTGGTAGCCCCCAAATGTATCGCTCGATACGTTTGTATTCGGGGTCCACCATAGATGGGCATAAGATAGATAGCTGGTGGAATCGAGTGGTGTAGGTGGTGATGTCGTTTCCCTGAACAGAGAGTTTCCAGAATTCTTCTTCAAGTTGTTGCAGTTGCTCACGGGGACAGTACTCATCTCTGAGCATGGTCTTGAAGTCTTCCCATGGAAGTTGGTAAGCGGTATCAACACCCACAGTTTGGGCATAAGAATTCCACCAAGTGAGGGCGCCGTCAGAAAGGGTGCATGCGGAGAATTTAACCTTGTCTTCCTCAGCGCAATTGCAGATTCGGAAAACAGATTCTGTCTTTTCGATCCAACGTATCAGACCGATAGCTCCTTTAGATCCTTTGAAATACAAGGGTTTACAGTTCAAGAAATCTTTGTAGGTAGATGGTTTTGAAGTAGATGTGTTAGCAGGTGCACCTCCGCCGCCCGGATTTTGTTGGGCAGCAAGGACTTGAGCTACGCTCTGTGCAATGACTTGAGCGATTTCGGTGTCGGTGTAAGTATGTCGTCTTGGAGGCATGATGCTGAACAACAATGAAATGATACATATAAGAGGTTTGCGCGAGGTTATGATATATCAGATGTGTATATATAATGAGATAATATACAACAACTCAGAATGATAACCATATTTCATTAAACAGAAAAGTTGAATACAAAGTACGAGTTTCAAAAGACAACAATCACAAGGATTACAAAAGATGCCAGGAATGTTACTTCCGGTCTGAATTCGAAAGTTTACAGAACATAATAAAGGATAATAAGTTTGAGTACATCCTGCCTCAATAGGTTACAATAGGAGGAATAGATCTAGTCCTGACGCAGGTTTACTCGTGACATTAGAGTGACAAGGCGATTTATAGTATCCGCAAGTCTGCTTGTTTGCCTGGCACCTTCTTCAGCTAAGGTTAGTCGCTGCTCGAGTGCACGAGCATACTCCTCGGCTTCCCGTGAACGTTGTTCACTTTCTTCCAACCTTGCTTGTAGGATGTCGGTGCGCTCATGTTGTCTATTACCTGTTGATGAATCATTTCCAGATCACGGTTCGTGCCTTCCTGTTCTTGAAGAAGTTGTGTTATGCGATTATCGGTTCGGTACAACAGGTAGTTTTCTACTATATAATGATCTCGTTCTAGGGTTTTGAGCCTTTCTTCATGATGATGAAGTCGGGCTGCTAACACCGGTACAGTATGGTGTATTGGTTCTTGAGTGTACGGGGAGATGTTCATGGGGTCAGCAGGAATCTGTATTGCTTCCTCAGACCTCCAAGTGTTTAAGGTGGTGGGTAGCCAGTCCCACCTATGGGCGTATGCAGAACGGAGGGTATTAGTCGTGGTGTTAGCAACGGAGTTTGAGTAAGGGTTTGCTCGGGATGATCCGGCATTCCCTCGGCGTCTTCGTACTACCCGGGCTTCGCCGGTCATGTAGTAAAGAGGTTCGGGAGAGTTTGGTGTCGCAGGGATAGGTAAGGGAGTGGTACCCCTAGTAGTAGACAGCGTTTGAGTTTCGTTGTTCAAGCCGGTTGATGATACGTTAGAGGAGTCTGCCATTTCTGTGGCAAGGAGTTTAGTTTACGAGAGGTTAAGGTTATATATAGAAATATAATAACCTAGCACATAAGCACGTATAGGGTTGGTCTCGTTTCTATCCTTGGTCAAAGTCTTCTAATGCATTTCCATTCACTATAACCATTTCAGGTCTTGCATCAATTCTCCTTTAATTGTACATAGTTGATCAGGCTATGTTAAATTAAATTCAAATGATGCAATCGATGAACCAGTCATAATAAACAAGAATACTAACCTAATGGTTATAGTCTAGGTCACTAATGCAATTCTAGTTCGCTATAACCTTTGTCTCTGATACCAATCTGTCGCACCCCCAAAACACGTGGCCGCGGAAGTGGGAGGTGTCACGGGGGCGCCGACCAAATCAAATATCATCAACACAAAGATCAAGCAAACGACCTCTATATGAGACGTTTGAAAATATTACATTACCATAATTCAAATGTTTATAAAATAATTCTGGAGTTCGCATAACCCGTTTAGAGATTTCTAATACATTACTGAATTTACAAAATACAGCTACATGCAATCTAATCTCCTGATGTTTTGAAAATAATGCGACTCGAGCTAAGCTTTCCAAAAGCTTCCTACTGCGGCGGGTTACCTGAGAAATACATACTAAAAGGTCAACATAAAGTTGGTGAGTTCATAGGTTTGTTAAGTAATCAGTTGCTAAAATGATCCACAAGATTTCACAAGTTTTGCATCATTCGTCAATGATATGTAAAAGTATCGTTATCCAACGACAAGTAAAAGTATTGCATATAGCAATATAAGTATACCATTTGCATGAGTCTCATAGTCAAGCTTAACGTTGTTTGCCTCCGGTAAGTGTACTAATCCGATACACGTCTAAATCACAAGTAATATTGCGCCCGTGGGTTGGCTAGCGCGACTAGCCTGGACAAGGTTTGTCAAACCCTGATGGTACCACCCAATAATACTCACGCACAAATTTTAATGACTATGATAAGTAGAGGACTTTAGTGGATTATTCAGGTCTCATGCAATCCGTACAAAAAGTAGTTTCCAGTACTTGTGATCATAAAGCAGTTTATAAAACAGTTGTATGTATTCTCACCCCAGTGAAAACAGTAAAAAGGGGCTATGAAACTCACCAGAGTTGAGCACGTAGCAAGCAATATCAAATATTAGCAAGTAGTGGGTGTTCTCGTTCCCGTGTGCAACCTCCTAATGCCCTAAAAGTATGAGGTTGTATAAGTAGATGTCTCAAAAGACCATCTATAGCGATTGTATAAGTGGGGGTTAATGTCCACTTAAGCCAATCGGGTAGGTGGGGGTTTTATGTCCACCTAAAGCTAGTTCATCAACTAGTATGTCCAAATAGTAGTTCAAGTTCGTTTATCGAAAACGTGTATGACCCGTTGGTGAAAGATTGTAATAATAATTCGTTAAGACATTATCAATATTAAGTTATATTGTGTGCTTACAAAGCATGTTTTATGTGTTACTAAGTTATATCGTATAAGTTTAGATGTTACATAAAGTTCAACACTTAGTGTGAAATCTAGTTTTAAAGTTTCTGTTTTAGGCGTCACTTAGGTCGTCACTCTGTGCGTCACTTAGGGGCGTCACTCAAGTAAGTGTCGCTATAGGCGACACTCGGTTGGTTAGCGGCACTAGGTCAAGTGACGTTAAATGTGATTTTTAGATTGGCAGCGTCACTTGGGGTAGTGACGCTATGGGCGACACTTGGTTCAGGCGGCACTAAGGGTGAGTGACGCTATAGGCGTCACTTGGGTAAGTGTCGCTGGTAGGGCGGCACTTGTGCCTGATCAGATTTTTAATTTTAATCCAAGTGTTCTAAGTGTCGGTTTTTCATTCGGGAAACTTTCTAAATTTATTTTTTGGTCCAAGTTACTAACTAAGTCAACCAAACCCATTTTTGTTACCACTTTCCAAATATAGTAAGTTTTTCGAAATCGAGCCACTTTTGTTGACTTGGTCAAACTTACTCGGTTTGACCCAAAACTTTCACCCAACCCAAATATCAGTTTATAGAGTCCAAATATATTGTCGGTTCATGTCCTAATTTACCAAAAGTGTCGGTTCTTATAAAAGTCCCAAATCTTCAAGATTTCACATTTTCGACTTTTTGTCGGTTTGTTTCACCATGTGTCTTACATACTTCTGGTCCAAATAAAATCTCACAATTTTTACCAACTGATCTTCTAGGTGTTTAGTGTCTAACATATGATTTCTAAGAATTTTAAGTCCCATTATCATAGAGAAACAATATAAATGGCCATGCATAGCCCAGATTCTGTTTTTACCCAGACCAGTCCCACAAATCGTCCAATAGAGAAAAACGTGTATGTTTCTGGAAAAAGTGTAAAACACGGAAGTTATAGATCTTTTCAATACGCAAAATTTTTTAAAAAATGAATCTTCTAACTCTTCCTAGAACTCAAGATATGACGTTTTTAGTAACCTGTGTTTTTGAAGACAGATTATGTATCTTTGTGTATAGAATCATAAAAACGTATTTTAAGCTTATATTTGGACATAATCTTGTTAGATGAGCCTTATAACATGTAAATAAACAATATGAGAGTAGTGATAGGTTTCCTTACAATAATTTTGATGGAGATGAGATGAGGAGGAGAAGAAGTTGTTGTAGAGCTAGTTCCTTTTTAAAAATGATGAATTTCAAGGTGGTGGAGCTATGGTGGATTATGGTGGTTGTTATTGGTGGTGAAGGGGATGGTGTTATAAGATTTTTAGAGGGAGAATTGAGAGAGTTTGAGAGTGTAGAGAGAAGAGTGAAAGTGAATAATGATAGAGTTCTTGCATGTAGGTGGAGTGTAAAGAGAAAAAATCTCATGAGTGGAATTTGCATGGTCAAAGAGAGGGGAAAGGATGGGACAGCCATGGGG
Organism: Pseudognaphalium luteoalbum; assembly: GCA_963422505.1. Classification (NCBI taxonomy): domain Eukaryota; kingdom Viridiplantae; phylum Streptophyta; class Magnoliopsida; order Asterales; family Asteraceae; genus Pseudognaphalium; species Pseudognaphalium luteoalbum. The sequence goes on along the minus strand of OY730192.1, from coordinate 131,677,508 downwards.
GGAAGAGGGGGCTGGCCAAGGGGGGCCCACCCAAGGGTATTTTAGTCATTTTCTTGTTTATCCGATTTGTGCTTCGCGCGGTGTTCGTTTTCTCGTTCGGTTTGGTGTTAAACGTTTAGTACGCGTTTTTAAGTATCGATTTAAATTTCAATATTTTCACTTGAAGTATTTATTCTAAATACTTGAAAAACATTTATAAAAAATGATTCGTTAATTTAGTGATCTTGATTTGCGCGTTCGTTGTACGGATTCTAAATCGCGTGACGTTTTATTTGGACGTTTTTCATTATCGTTTAAAGACACGATATATTAATAGATAGTTTTACACTAAATAATATATTTTAGATTCAAAAATATATTTTGACTTTTACACGTTTTCGTTACGTTTGAGACGTTTTAATCGAAACGTCTAGGTTTTTCGGGTATTATTATATTCAAATAATAATATATGATAAATAACTTCTAAAAATAGATTTAAGTTATTTATAGAAATGTTTTCACCAATGTCGTATTTTAAGCAGTGTCGGACTCCGTCCGGTTGTTTTGCACAATTTCACTAAATTGCGTAAGCGTAATTATAACTAATTACGTAGCGTAATATAAATCAATTACGGAGGTGTATATTCACATAAAATATACAAATAGTTACAAGTAATTACAAGTATTTAGCCTAAAACTAAACTAAACACACGTAATTAGGATTTCTAGAGGGTTAATCAGTAACCCTAAATCATCGGGTGTCACAGAATGGAAGTGTCCTGGGGTTTGGTGGGTAGAATCTCATAAAATGTCGTGCGACGACTTCTATGATGTTTGGGATTCTCGCCACATGAAGAGGATAGGTATGGAAATTCTCCTCAGCAGTCCTTTGCAAGTATAAAAGATCCATTATAGCATCTTGGACTGCCTTGGAGATTGGTCCATTAGTGTCCACAAGGGTGGCTCCATCGTGCTCAAGCGTCTCACGCACCGGTCGATCTGTCCGCAGGGTGTCCATAAATCCGAAGAAGCGTAGGTGGATTTCCTCATGAGTGGCATTGCTGATGTCCTTCCCTAGTTCTTCAATGGATCCGAATATGCCTTGGATCAGCCATTTCTGATGGTTGGTATACGTCAGCTCTGGTTTCAGGAAGATGTTAATCATCCTGTTGTAAACCTCACGTAGCCCATTGTGGAATAGCTGTCTGGGCTGCTCCCATAGGATAGAACCGAAAATGTCCTTAAGTCGTTCAGAGATGAAATCTGCAACGTTAACCGTCAAACCTTCTAGAACAGAAGAAGGGATGGCACGTCCTCTCTCATCTGAACTGACGTGTTCTAACTTTTCGACGATTATCTGGGCGTGATGCTCGATAGTGCAGCTGATGAAAAACCTGTGTGGTGAGGACTCGTCAATGTGATCATTATCAGCCAAAGAATCTAGAAGTCCCTTGAGATCCGCCATTAGCTGAACATCTACTTCGTTTTCAGGGTTCCCAGTAGCATAATCCATGTTGTGTCTGAAATTTTGGAGAAACTCCATCTGTTGGCATGAATATGGAAATGCGGACCTGATAAATGCTTGATACACTTGGCCATACGTGGTCTTTTGTGTTTCATAGAATTCCTCTTCATCGGGGAAAGGCTCATCATTGTCTGATAATTCTCCTGCGAGGTCGTTGGCGAAGGCATTGATGCGACTAACTAGATGTTGCGGACTCAGGTAGGAGTTGGCTTGATAAACCTCATATTCAGTCTCAATGTCCTCAATAATATCCCTTTGACGTTGCGTGTATTCAATAGTAGAATCTCATATAATCGCAATCAGAGTTTGAAAATCCTCCCCGTGTTCTTCAATAGCACTAAGCATTTCTTCTGGTTCAGACACGATCGGGATTTCGGTATCTCCTATAGTAGGAGGAGGGATAATGACTGGAGGGGGAATGATTGGAGTGAGGTGAAGGCGAATGGAGCGGGTATCGATCGGAACATCAATGAAAACGATATCATCCTCGTCACTCCCGATTGCTGAAGTGTCTGGAAACTCAACAGCGTTGGTGAGTGGTTGAGACTCGTCGGTGATCTGTGATACTGGCTGGGAAGAGTCCATCTTGATATCCCTCTCATCCTGGGAATCAGAATCATCGCTTGATCCAGATGTACCTCCAAGCTCAATATATGATCGAGGCTCGGATGAGTCAAAGGGTAGAATCCTTCAAGGAGGTATATGTGGCTTAAGTCGAGACTCATTATCCAGGGAGTGGTCAATCGAAGGTTCCTCTGAGTCACTCTCCGGCAGAGGGATAAAGTTCAAAGCATAGTCTATCTGCATGATCTCTGCGGTTGGAGGGTGTGTCTTAGGAATGTGTGGTGGTGTAGCTTCCACTGGCTCTTCCTCTTCTTCTCCCTCAGTTTCCTTTTCTATCTCTTCTTCCTCAGTGTCGGAAGTAATCGTGATGGGCTCGTCAGACATAGGGGTGTCTGGTTCAGAGTCATCATCCGTGGTAACTCTTCCTGTCGAAATCGCACACATCTCTGCATGCTCTGTGACAGACTAATCAGCTTGATCGATCTTGAAGGTGATAGTCTCTCCATGAGATCTAAGACTGATAGTCTGAGAGTAAACATCTATGATAGTGCATGTGGTGTGTAACACCCACTCAATTTACATCATTTAAATATAATAAATCCGGAAGCGTTAGTCCAACTTTCAACAATACAAAATTACATTACAATTTCAACCTAATTTAAACCATAGTTTATCAACATGGGTGTTATTTAAAAACCACAAGATAACATTAATTTGTATAATCAAATATCAGAATAGCGCCAAGATGTCAAACATTCCTTTCAGTCCAACTTCTTGCCCACACGATAAAATCTATAATCTGCAAGAAGTGTTAATGTGGGGGGTTAGCATAACGCTAAGTGAGTGAATAATAATCAACAGTACAACTTAGTATAACAACCTTGTGTACAACAACTAATCTTAAGCATATCAGTACACAATACAGCTTGTCAACAATACAACAATTCAACAACATCACATCTCAATAATGAGGATCGGTGGTTCTTGAGAAACCCTTCTGCCGCGGTGGCTCTCAAAGAACACTTACCCAACCATATCCGTATGGCCATACGGACGAGACCGATAGCTAATTATTATCATCCACCAACACAGGAGATGTGTTAAATCTTAGATAACAATTAGCCCAACCAACCATTTCAACTCGTTGACCTCATTAACAACTGATGCCCGAAGGCCAAATATCAAGTGATCACGTATTCACATATTCAATTAAGTCAATTTATCAGACTAACCAGTCCATCAACAATATTATTACTATTAAACCAAAATCATCATGGCAACAAAACAGTAATAATACGTTTACTTGTTGTAACCAAACCTGTTACAACTAAACCACACTGAGGATTAAAGATCCACTCACCGAATACCTCAGTCGTCCACTCAGTAGTCTAATCTCACTGAGTCTTCTCCACATCTGAGAATACAATAGAATAACACCAGTTAGTAACTTGTCTTAAAATTATATACAACATTCCTCAAACATATTTACACCCATCATTCTCCAAAATACTTAATTCATATAAGTCACATAATCATCAATATTTGATCCTTACTTATATCAATTCATATCATAATTTTCAACTAATCAAAAACATCAATTTATCACTTCTATTGAATCAATAATACTTAACTCGTATTAACAACAATTATTCATCATATACCACTAACATGATCTTAAAACTTTCATAATCATTTATCAACTAACATAGCTACACCATTACAATATTATTAACTTTCAACATCAACAATTTATCAAAAGCCCAATATTAGATCTAATGAATGCTTAACAATTAAGCTCACACAATCATCTTTAATCATCAAATACTAACTTATCAAACTCATTTCATAACTAGTTCACCATTTAACAAATTTCATCAATTCAAGCTAGGGCTTAACTTCTAATCACAATTTAAATATCAACTAATCATTCTAACATAATTACAAGCTTCTCTTCATGAGAAATCAACTAAACCCATAACTTAATTCATAATCATAACTCAATTATATCAATATCTAACATAGGGTTTCAACTATAATCATGAAATTAACATCAACTAACAACTATATAATCACTATAAGCTTCAATTTCATATTAGTCATGCTAATTAAATCAAATACTCAAATACCCATTTCTAGGGTAACATGAAAATCATGAATTAACAATTTCAACATGTTTATAATGATGATGTAATGATGAATACATGTTATTAAAGCTTAACTAACATCAATTTAATCATTTGAAACCCTAATTTCGGATTGAAGGTCAAGAACATCAAAACCCCCAAATTCTAGGGTTCTAGAAATCAAGAATTGAGACTTACAACTTGATTAGGATGATCAAGGGATGATTAAATCACGTTTCTGAAGCTTAATTCGAAGTTCCTTAGCTTCAATTTCATTCCAAAACTCGTTTTTCAATTTAAGAATCGTCCCTGGGTTTGGTTCTGGTTCGGCCGAATGTAATCAAGAAGAAGGGAATTGATTTTCTTCAATTGATTTGAAAGTTAAAGTTAAACTAGGGTTCTAATTTGTTCTTCGCAAATGAAATGAAGTTTATGGAATTGTTTCTCAACTTCCAGACATAATTCGTACATATATTTAGATATATGTATACTAGTTTTGTCCCCTTCTAAATCTATTGCCTGGAACTTAAAACCATTTGCGGGGAAATATTATTTTATTTTACTGTCAACTGAATTAAATTAAAACAGTTAATAATTTATTAACTACAATAAATTATTAGACTCTTTTACCCATTTATTTTTAAATAACAATTGAAACTATTTTCTGGCACATTAAATAATATTTCACCATCAGAAAATATTAGAATACTACTAGACCCGAGGAGTGGATGTTACACGGTGTTCAAGAATGGTCTACCTAAGAAGATAAGGATATGGACATCTTCCTGAATGTCCATCACTACAAAGTCTGTGGGAAATAGGAACTTATCAACTTGAACCATGATGTTCTCAGCTATTCCCTTAGGGTATCTAATGGATTGGTCAGCTAGCTGGACACTCATTTTGGTCGGTTTAAGGGGTCCTAATTCCAATCTAGTGTAAAGCGAATAGGGCATCAGGTTGATACTGGCTCCTAGGTCGGCTAGAGAGTGTATCATGCCCGAGTGATAGATCGAACAGGGAAGGGTAAAGCGTCAAGTATCTCCTAATTTCTCAGGGATAGAGTTCTTTATAAGAGCCGAACATTCTGCGTTCAATGGGACATTGGGTACTTCGGGTACCTTATCCTTGGTCGACAAGAGTTTTAGGATGTATTTTGAACTGGAAGGGGTTCGGGACACGGTGTCTACGAACTTCCCATCGAGACGGAAGTCGTTAACCTTATAGGCTTTCTTAAGACGGCCGGGAAACGGGATGCGTACTTCCCTTTGTGGTGTAGGGACAGACGGGGACTCAACTGTCGGTGGGACAGGAGTATCTCTCTTCACCGAAGAAGGAGTGGGAGGTTGGCTCGGTGCCACCTTCTTGTCTGTAGTACTCATCTGTTTGGCCTCTTTTACATGTGGGTTCTGTACCGTATTACTAGGGAGATTACCCTGGGGCCTAGATTCAAGACGTTGGGCTAGCTGTCCTATCTGGGTCTCAAGATTTTTGAGAACGGCCAGTTGGTTCCTAATGAATAGGTCGGTTTGGTCCTGCCTAGCGCTAGTCTTTTAGTTAATTTGGTGCTGGCCTTGGATGAACTTAGTGAGGGTATCATCCGTACTAGTAATGGGCACTATGGTCTTAGAGGGTTCGGTCGATTGATCTGCGTTGGGTGCAGTCAATGATAGTGGTTGGTTATAGGTGAGTTGGGGTTGTTGTTGGTAAGACAGGTACCTAGGTTGGTAGTTGGGCTGAAAGGGTGGTTGGTTCCTAGGTGGGTATTGGGTGCCTCTAGTCCTAGGCGGAGAGGTTCGAGCGAAGCCAGGTGGATTTTGTTGGCGAGCTGGAAATTGAGCATAGTAAACCGTTTCGTCAGTAGGATCCTCGTACTCAACCTGATAACTTTCTGTTGGGAGGTTGGCACAGTTCTGGCATGCATGAATTTGATGGGCGTGCTGGGATGGTTTCTTCATTTCGCCGATCTGCTTCGTCAGGTGCTCGATCTTCTCTATCAGAGACTCGATAGCTTCGGTCTGGAATGGATTGGGTGCAGCAATCGGTGCTGATGATGAGGAATGCTCACCAGAGTTCCAGTCGTGATGGTGCATCATCATATTCTCGATCAAGTTCCAAGCTTCCTCATCGGTGAGTTGCATGAAATTGCCCTGAGCAGCGGCGTCAAGGGTAGTGCGATGGTTTGGAGCGAGACCGTTGTAAAACGTGCACAGCTGACTGGTTTTCTCTATAAGGTGGTTAGGGCATTTGTTCAACAGACTCTTGTATCTCTCCCATGCTGTGTAGATAGATTCGTCATGAGCTTGGTGGAAGTTCATTATGTCATTCTTGTACTTGGTTTGCTTAGCCGGAGGAAAGTACTTACTAAGGAATTTTGTAGCCATATCCGTCCAGGAGGTGATAGAGCCGGTCTCTAATCCCTCAAACCAAGTCAAAGCGTGGTGAGTAAGCGAATAGGGGAATAGGTATAGACGGACTATATCCTGATCAACCCCATTCTGCTTGTACGAGTTGGTAGTCTGAATGAATCGGTTGATGTGGGCGTTAGGATCATCATGGGGTAAATCATTGAATTGGCAGAATTCCTTGATAAGCTGAACGATATGATGTTTAAGCTCGAAAGACGCGCCGTCGATGACCGGATAGCTGATGGGTCTACCTCGACCTTCAATTGATGGTTTGGTGCTGTCGGCAAGCGTGACACGTGCAGCCATCGGTTGTCGGTTGTGGATGCGTTTCTCCTTGCGGATCGTTCGGATGATCTTCTCAGGATCGGGTACGAAAGTGAGAGATTCGAATCCGGATGATCGGGTCAAATATCGTTGTGTGTTGTGGGAAGGAATTTTCGAATGGAACAAGGAAAAAGGAAAAACCTAAACTAAACTACGGGATACTAGAAGGAAAATTCGTCTGGAACGTCTTCAGATCTTATGGCTGACTCCCCGGCAGCGGCGCTAAAAACTTGATGCGTCACCAACGGTCGATCAGGTTTTACCCTGTCGTCGGACCGTCCGTCAGCGGCGGCACCAATGGGTTTTAAAATTTATATTTGTGGGGCCTAAGTATACCTAGTTACTATTGGTGTATAGCAATAAGGATGACCTAGGGTCGTTCTCTGAGTCAGTGTATTGTGGATCATGGACGAAACAGGCGTACTTATCAATCTAGCGGGTTTTAAAAGATTTGATTGGGGTTTTGTTTTATACTTAGGCAGAAAATTTAAACTAAAGCGGAATGTAAATAGCAGATAATCAAGAGAGGGTGTTTGCTATGATTTCGGTAGCCTTATTGATTGGAATGAAAACGTGTTCTAAAGGTTTGTATTTTATTTATTTCAGGTATTTGTGGAGTAAGCACCAGCCCCCTACTGATAGAGTTCTCGATCAGTATATCACTAGGCGACTAGGCTATCCTGATTCTGATCGGAGTAGTTTATCCAGCCCACAACACTAACCGGTGAAGGTATAGTGACCCTTATCTGGGATGAAACCCTGGGTGCATGAATAAGGCGACAAACCAACTCGATGTCCGACCTTTCTTAACCCCACAATAATATCTAATCTAAATAAAACATTTAAGACCAATTTTATAGAATGTGCGTGATTACTTTCTATCGATGGTTTTGTGAGTCTGGGGGTTGAGTCATGACTCGTGATTCAAATAGACAGATAACAACGACTCTTTCCGTGATTACTACACTGTACTCCACCGGAGGTGTTTCCATTGCTGAACCAAGGACCTAGTCGTAACCAGCTCTGCTGATCACAGAGTTGCTGTTATTCCACAAGGCTTAGTAACTGCGGCTTTTCCTCGGCTTCCACGTGTTAACTACACCGGAGGTGTTGTCGACGCTATACCGAGTAATCAGCCGACTTACGGTACTTTACATTGCTTCATAAAAGCTAACCCAGACTACTTAACTAAGTTTGTATTTAAGCATAATACTATCCATCTATGATATAAACCAGCCCTTACTTTTAAGTCCCAATAAATCCCTAATTTGTCAACAGTGTAATATTCACGTTCAGTTAGAAAACCATATTTCCACGGGCACAGTGTACTTTGCATTCAAAGTAGAAAGCAGTATTTCCACGGCTCCAGTGTACTTAGTGTTCAGTTTGAAAACCATATTTCCATAGCCACAGAGTACTTTGCGTTCGAATTAGAAAACAGTATTTCCTCGATGACGATGTACTTAGCGTTCATTTAGAAAGCGATGTGTACACGATTAACAAATCAGACCATGTTCATGTTTGACACAGATAACTAAGTACCTTTGATGGGGTTCACGACGTCCCATCATTAAGGCCATAATCACGTTTACTGGTTGAAAGGCGATTAGTTTAATAGGTTTAAAATCATAGATAGAAAGTAAATCAAAGCACTATAACATCATTCCAACCAATTTACGACTAACTACATCATAGCAAACACGCAATATCACTACTCACTAATCATGACAATCAATCCTAAATCTAGCATGACAACAGTAATAACAATCATCATAATGAAATAGATAAAGGATAGATATAACCGTAATAAGAGCGTCGCTGAATACAACTTGAACGTTACACGAGCAGAACTCCTAGTATGCGTCAAGCGATATTACAAGATTGCCCCTCTACTAACTAGCCGCTAATCTACTACTAATTATAACATAATCTAGAGAGAGAGTAGTGAGAGAAAGTGTGTGTGTAGTGTTGTGTGTTTCTTGGTGGTTGGTTTTTTGAATGATGAAATGAGGCTTGTATTTATAGAGATCGCACAGCCGTATCCGTAGACCGTATCCAAACCTTCAAACGCATAATCGTATCGCAAAGGTGAATAAAAATCAGATTTTTATCACCCAAACGCACAATACGGCTGAGCTGGACCGTATACGGCTGAACTGGACCGTATACGGCTGAGCACAGGGTGAATACGGCTGAGCTAGCCCGTATACGGCTGAGCGCAGGCCGTATACAGTCTGGCTCAGCCGTATACGGCTGTGTTCAGCGGTATCCTGGCTCTTCGGTTCTTCATTTCTTCGTTCGGGCGTAACTTCTTCGTCGTTTATCCATTTTGAGCATTCTTTATATCCACGCGTTCGTATTTTCCTAACAAAGAAAATGACATAAGTTAGAGGTCATAATTCTTTGTGTAGCTCAAAAAGTGCGAAAATACGTGAACAGAAGATTCAATGATCGTTTGTGCTCTGTTTTACTCATTTTTAGGAAGTTTTTGCTGATTCTTGAAACATCGTCTATATTTTAGCCCTTATGATGAAATTGATGTTTAAGTTCATATTTTAAGTGTTTTCATTAATAATTGGGCCAAAATGGTGAGATAATGATACACAAAAACATGACTTTTTGCGTGTCATCAGAAGGGATCTTAAGAAGGGAAATAAAAGAAAATCCCTTAGAAATTTCTTGGCAAGAAAAATCTAAGCCCAAAAATGGAAATAGAAATAGAAAAGCAAAGAAAAAGAAAAGAAAATAGCTGACATAAAGCTAAGTGCTTCGACTCTCTCGACAACTCGACTCTTCAAAAGAAATATCATTCCGTGTGTTTTCAAAAGATAAAAGTCAAAATAGCTATCTTACCGCCCAAAAGTGTTATCCGTTTCCGTTTTCATTAAAAAGGATATCTAGATAGAGTTTTTTTTCAGAAGTCCCAAGATAAGCAAACACCCTTAGAAACCTAGATACCCCCAATCTATCCATGCCCTTTTAAACCCACACCAAACACTACAACCCATTTGAATATCCTGGGATAATCAGTACCGTTCCTGTCAAAGTGATGAAGATTTGATCCTCGGGCAAGCCTATGATGACGAATGTTGCACGACTGGTATTTGAGCGATTTTTCATTTGGCTTAGGATAATAGGAACCCCGATACACTTTGAGTAAATTGAGTGACCACCAGTGAGATCGCCCAGTCGTGTATATTCCACAAATTTGAGAATTGAAAGTTTGCCTAAGTGAATCATCTTGAAAACCTTTAGATACTTCATGTGAACACCTCTTATTTATCTAACAGACAAATACTTGTTTCCAATCTGTGTGAATTCTTCATTGTGGGTCGAAATCAAAAACTTTTTTTATGGTGAATTCTAAGAGGGTAAGTTTGCTTGAGGACAAGCAAATGTCTAAGTGTGGGATATTTGATAACACGCAAAAAGTCATGTTTTTACGTGTATTAATCTCACCTTTTTAGCCCAATATGTGACGAAACTAATCAAAATAGATACTTTATCATTAAAACTCGTCACATGGGCCAAAATATAGACAATGTTTCAAAAATCAACTAAAATGGTCGAAAAACACGATAAATCTAACGAATACGATCATAAGCATTCTCGTTCACTCGTTCTAGCACTTTTTGAGCTACACAAAGAATTATGACCTCTAACTTATGTCATTTTCTCTTTAGGAAAATACGAATGTGTGGATATAAAGAACGCTCAAAACGGATAAACGACGAAGAAGTTACGCCCGAACGAAGAAACGAAGAACCGAAGAACCAGCATACGGCTGAACCAGGCCGTATACGGCTGGTCCAGACCGTATACTGCTGGGCCTGGACCGTATACGGCCTGCACAGACCGTATACGGCCTGTGCTCAGCCGTATACGGCCCAGTTCAGCCGTATTCACCCTATGCTCAGCCGTATACGGTCCAGTTCAGCCGTATACGGTCCAGCTCAGCCGTATCGTGCGTTTGGGTGATAAAAATCTGATTTTTATTCGCCTTTGCGATACGGTTGTGCGTTTGAAGGTTTGGATACGGTCTACGGATACGGTTGTGCGATCTCTATAAATACAAGCCTCATTTCATCATCCAACACACACTTCTCAACCAACTACAACACACACACACTTTCTCTCACTACTCTCTCTCTAAAAATTAGTTAGTTATTTAATTAGGTTAGTTAAGCTAGTAGATTAGTAGCTTACTTGTAACGGAGGTGCTCCGAGACTGCGGTGTCGAATGATTTGTAATAACGCTTTGTCAGGTTCTATTATAATCTCTATCTTGTTATTTTAAATAATGTTGTGTTGTTGCTATACTTGTTTAGAATTACTTGCTAGGATTATTGTCATGCTTAGCTAGACAAATCTGTGTTTGCTATGATAGTTGCCATGCTAGGGTAGTTATACTTAAATCATGATGTTACTCTGTCTATATGCTGTTGAATTATATTTGAATCTATGAATTAAATCTCAAATGTTTATCTATCCAACTTATGTTGGTTAGTAACATCCTTCTAGGCTTGGCCAATTGCTAGTTGTATGCCGCTAATTATTCTGTGTCTGATGATCGTTGAACTCGACATGGCCGGTGTTCTCCTGGTTGAAATATTACCGGAGGGAGACACGGAGCATAGGATTAGAGATAGATTAGATTCAGGTCATTTAACAAGTATCTTAGAGAGAACTTTCGGGACACTTGTGACTTAACCATGTACCCCGTCACTCTGCATAATTGATCCCTGCTATGCTGCCTTTCTGCATGTTCTTGTTTGATTGTTGCTTAGGGTTTGCATGCTAGTATCTGTTATGCTGATTAGTTACATGATTAGGTTTTCGAATATTTATCAATTGCATACACCAGTTTAACATGCATAGAATAGTTAAAATGATTTATATGAAATAATGATGAACAATTTAATCAGCCGTTAGACCAGACCATCCCAACTTGTCCCGGTAGGAAACCCCTGTTCATGTTTTTGTTTATTCAACAATTCATGCCATGATTCGGATATCTCAAATGTCCGAGATTGGGGAACAAGACTCGAGGATGGTTGTTGGTTAAATTGGTTGCTACATTTGGGACAACTTCCGGTGTAGTTTACATTCCATAACTGTTATCCACGTGACATGTTATTTATCTGATTGCGGACAACTCTACGTTAGATAGATAATAGGCTAGGAGTTATGACTCATTAGGAAATATTGTTGTCATCTTAACTAAGGCTTTATCCCATTAACTACCCCTAAATTGCATGAGTAATTATCGTAGTAAACACTCGCTTCACCTATAAGTTCTCGTTGCCACCTCACCTCACCTCCACTTTACTTTATTTTATTTTAATTTTAGATAATTAGTAGTTAGTTAAAACCAAAACAAACCAAAACTTCTTTTAAACCCTAGCTAAATCCCCATAAATAACTAAAGTCCTAGATCCCATGCCCGTTGTAGTTTGAAGAACGACCCTAGGTCATACCTATCGCTGTACTCACTCATAGCTTTAGTATACTTAGGCCCAGCAAAAAACAAATTTTAAAATCCACTGATCCAGCCAAGCGGGAGGCCCGCAACGACAGGAAGCGATTCCTAAAAACCGACCGTTCGGCTGGCATCACTGTACCTTACATAATTTTTCGGGTTGTTTAGCTTGCGTTACTAACGTCATTTATATAATTTTATTACTTTTTGAGTATAGATTAGTTAACAATATAGTTCAACATCAATGTTGATTTTTCAAACTCTAACAATATAATCTTTATATACCATTTACTTTATGATTTTGATCATGTTTTTTAAACAAATTTGTAATATGTGTATAAATTTTAATCATCTGTAGCATATATGACTAATACGATATGCTTAGCAAATATTTTTAAAGATATGAATTTGATTCTTGTTCACAATAATTATTATTTAACACGATAAATCTTTATATTTGATTACAATTAAATGACATAGATACTTTGTATGAAAAGAACATGAACTATTTCTTTTATTTTCTATTAAGAAAAAATCATAAAACTAAAGGTAAAGAGAAAGAAAATAGCTAGGCACTAACATATATAATAGGTGAGAAATTAATATATAATATTAACACTGAGTTTAAATAATGTATATGAGTTTGAATAAGATATTAATAGGGAAAGTAACATTTGGTGATTGTAGTAGTTTAAATAGACTTATATATTGGTAGACGATCCTCAAGGCCTTCTTTGAGGGTGAGTGATTCGGTCCACCTCCCAGGTCCTCGATATTTTTTATGTTCAACTTGATTTTATAGTATATAACTCCTTTAAATAGGTTCTTAATAGGAAAATTACATTTGGTGAATGTAGTAGTTTAAATAGACTTGTGTATCAGTAGACGATTCAAGGCCTTCTTTGAAGGTGAGCGATTGAGTCAACCGCCAAGTCCTCCACATTTATTTATGTTCAACTTGATTTTATAGTATATAACTCCTTTAAATAGGTTATTAATAGTAAAATTACATTTGGTGAATGTAGTAGTTTAAATAGACTTGTGTATCAGTAGACGATTCAAGACCTTCTTTGAGAGTGAGCGATTGGGTCAACCGTCAAAGTCCTCCACATTTTTTTATGTTCAACTTGATTTTATAGTATATAACTCCTAGAATTAATTTGTTTAAAAAATCACTCATTTTGAATGAGACGATAATAATTTATATTTTAACTCTATCGATAATACTTACATCCATATGATTGTAATAAATATAAATTATATTTGGTAGTCGTTTAGTTAAGTTTAGAATTCATAAACTTATCTTATGAAAAAAAAGTATAATAATTTCAAAGGTTAGCATTCTCTTTAATATGTTGGTATACATTTTTATTTGTGTTTATATTTTTGTTTCCTTGTTACTATTAATATTGCAATATTATAATTCATATAACAAAAGAATCACAATTTATTCATTCCTTTCTATTTATGAAAAATAAAAGTTAAATACCTCTTGGACTATAATAACCACTAGGTAATTTCTAAGGCTATGCGTACAACAGCCCATGACTGTTAACCTTGATTTCAAACATATAATTGGAAACTATAAAGTTTTAGGTTTTAAAATTACAAAACACTCATTCCATATATTTTTTGACGTTTTCGAATTAAACAACAATCATTTTTTAAGAAATTACTTACAAAGTTTGTATAGAACACAAACTTCGGACCAAATACATTGATAGATTATATGGTGGTTTCACAACACATCATGCACGTTGAGACGACATATATGCGCACATCAGCATATGTAGCTAAAGCATATTATTAAGTAACTTACATATGTTGTTTCAAAAATGTTATCCTATTAGCTTCAATGATTTGCAGATTGAAGAATTTGATCTGCCTCCCTATTAGCTTCGGTGATTTGCAGATTGAAGAATTTGATCTGCCTTTTTAGTCCGGTTCACTATGTAATCAAGTGAATTTTTATTGTACGTTGACCCACACCTACTCGATTGAGCAACGTACGTAATCAAATGAGTCAAAACACAACGCAATCATATAATTCCTTACATATATTTCTTTATTCTATCAAAATCAATATTTGAAAGTCATTTTAGAGATGTCTAACGAAGATTTAGCTAACAATATATAGCAACTGTTAGATTGACAAACACAAAAAGCCTAGTCTGTTTTTTTGGGTATATAGATTGGGGAACTAACTTTTTTCCATCCAACTGTAATTTAATAATTAATTAATTTAATAATTAATTAATAATACTCATTTTGTCCCATTACAAATGTCCACTATTGACTTTTTGAAGTTTTTATTTTTCAACTTTGACCTTAAATATTTTTATTTGTGTTATATAATACTTGATGAAAATTATATCATTGAAAATACATTTAAAACCAAATTCATTCATATATTTTGCATCAAATATTATATAACGCAAACAAAAATATTTATGGTCAAAGTTGTAAAATAAAGACTTTCAAAAGTCAATAGTGGACATTTGTAATGCGACAGAGGGAGTAACAAGTACTACTCCCTCTGTCCCAAAATGATTGTCACCAAACAAGAAACACACAATTTAAGAAAAGTGCATTTATTACTGTTGACTGCCAATAGGATTTCAACTTTACAATTTTCCAGTATTTTGATTGGTTGATTTTGGAAGTGGACAATAATTTTAGGACAAACATAAATAGAAAGGTGGACAAACAATTTGGGACAGAGGAAGTATATATTATTTCAAAAATACCAATAATTACGATTTATAATGAGTATACGTGGTATGTATAATAATAATTAATAATAATAATAATAATAATAATAATAATAATAATAATAATGCACAAAAAAAAGTAACATGATCTCATACAATTTACAAATAGATTTTCTATAAAAACACATTTTCTTTCTCTTTTTCTTTTTTTGCAAACTAGATCATTATCCGTACGATGCACGAGTTGATTAATGAATAGTTCAAAGAGTGTAAATAAGTATCGAATATTAACAATAAGTTTATAATGGACATTTTTATAGATGAGATTCATTTGGCTCTTTGAGCTATATAATGTGATATGAACATATGTTCAGAAATTGGGTGATAATTCGATTATAAATTACATGAGTACAAAATAGAATGAAAATACGGATGGAAATATGTTTAGGATCTTGGTCGTTATTATTAAGGTTAGTTATTAACGAAGTGATTATAACCTGTTAATATAAAAAAATTCAGAACTTTACATTGAAAAATATTGAAAAAATTTCATGGCTTCTATCTAAAAGTACAAAATTTAAAAGTCAGATGATGCAAATCATTAGCCATTTATGATTTATCATGTAACCCATTTGCAATGATTAATTATTAAGCTTTCATGGTTCAATTTAAAAGACATTATTTTATTGTTTTCTATAAGATGATATATAATAGAATGAAACCCTTTTGCATTTGTGTCTGCTGCCTTTTTGTTGGTTAAAAGTTACCATTCAACTACGAACTACACCGCATAACCATTTATGCAATTTCTACCGGCAGCTTGTTTCATAACATAGATATCAAAATAAAATAGCAAATAATGTTTTACTTACATTCGTCCACGTATATGGCTCGATAGGGATAGTAAGTAATATAATAACTTGACGTAAACAAATGAGCGCTTTCATTTGTTTTGTACATATTCTTTTCTTAGTAAACATGGAGTATATATTGTACATCAAAAATGTATATTTCGCATTAGAAAATGTGAGAATTTGGAATAATCATCGGTTTTCATTCAGCCAACCGTCATGACTATAATCATGAACCACGGAAACAATGAAATCTGTTGAAAACCAAAAATGTGTTAATCGAATAATCACTACTATGCGGTTCACGGGTTATTCGGTTTGATTATCAGATTTCCTAAGAGCATCCACAGTCCGCTTACGTGGCTTTGTGGAGTAGAACTTAACACGATGAGCTGGCATATGTTCAACCCATTGTGGGCTGCCACCTAATGCAATGCAGAAGAGAAGGTAGGTGTCTGCTACCACTTGTGTTAACACGTACACAGTTATGGGCCCATATATATTAATGTCATTTTTTTATTACCCACTAAGGCCACTATAAAATTGTTTCCACTACTTATATTTTATAGACTTTATTGTTAACTTAACTTGCAATTAAAGAATACTGCATAACAGTTATGTATATATTTGTTCGATCAATACAAATATATATTCAAAGTAAATACTAACGTACTCGGCAGTTTAATTTTATATAGTATGTAGGCATGTAGCTTGTAACATTCTTTTATATTAATGCAGTTTGATTTAATGCAACATTTTAATACATAGAAAATAAAATATCTTTAGATAATATATATATATATATATATAGAGAGAGAGAGGATTACGATCAGTGGAGAAGGAAAATTTGATGGAGAAAAGAGAGAATAGTTTCTGACCACTAGATCGTTGAATCAATGGATGAGATTATTCATGGCAAAATTGTAATATTTATTATCATATATTAAACTTTCAGGGGCAAACATGTACATTTAGTCAATTAAAAAAAGGAAAAAATCAGTTTTAATTAAAAATTAAAAACCGTCGCATAAAAGTAGGAAATTCAAATCGCTTTTGGCATGCATTAAATTGTGGTGGTTTTCTTTGGTAATTATCATTTATTTATATATATAATATAATTTTATTTGTTATGTAAAACGTGTCCAGTAAGAAAAAATGTAGAGAGATCACATGGAGCCAATTCAAAATATTTATATTTATTATTTGTAAATAGTGGATCTGATGAGTTTCATTTTTTCTAGACATGTATTAAATTTATTTATTTTGGTTAGCTTAATTTTTAAAAAAAATATAAATGGTATGATTACAAACTGACTAGAGATGTATTTGTGAATCAATTGTCCACTTTTTTGAATCTTGGTAGTAATTATATGAATCACAGTAACATATTTGTGAATCAATTTGTATAAAGTTTTGAATCACATTTTTTTAGAAAGGCAATCCTACACTTTTTGAATCACAATTACAAACCAGTGAATCACAATTTAGTGATTAGTGAATCTATAGTATAAAAGAAATGAACCAAGTATAGAAAGTTTATTAAATCATTTAATACGTATTTGGAATCATAAATATAACTATATCTGAATCGCTTTGTATGTTTCTGAATCACTTTGCATTTTTTCTCTGAATCATCTTGGAATTTGTTGATGAAGCTCATTGAAGAATTTCAATGGTCAAAATCTTAAAGTGCGATATGACTTGGAAGATTGAGAAAAATAGAACCTCTAAATTTCAATGATTCCATTTGATGTTGATCAAATTTTGGATGAACATGAAAATTGTTTTTAGTTTAACAAAAACTAAAACATAAAAATACAAAAAGTTTGATTGCCAGAACATGCAAAATCGATGAGAAGGAAAAAGGCAAATAACAAAAATGGATAAAAAACGATAAAACAAACTTGAAAAAATAGAGAAGTATTGACGTTGTCAATTCTTTAAATTGGATGAATATCACCAACTCCTTTAATTAATGGAAGAAAAGAGAAATTAAATTGTATCTCACAACTAGGAACCATGATACACACGATGATGTAACTGCCTTGATTTATTGAATTAAAGATAAAGATAATACAAATATTTAGTTAATTACAAGTGAATTCCCATCAATACCCTTCCATCACAATTTAAAATGATTGGTCAAAAATCTTTCACCCTCTTCTCCCTCAAATTTTCTTTCTTTTTTGATCCCCAACTATATATATATATATATATATATATATATATATATATATATATATATGAATTAAATATTATTAAATAGTATGCTGACGTGTCAGTCTAATGAATTCTAAAATGTTCAATGCACTGCGGAACTTTTATTGAAGATGATGAAAAGCTGATGTGTCAGTTCATTGAACTTTTAACAGTCTAATGCATTGAAGATGGTCTAATATATTGAACACGTGGCACATAGTAATTGTTGAAGTTGGAAATCTCAATGTGAAAGTCGACAATGCATCTAGGCATCTTTTCTACATCCAAACACTAAACTATATTTACAAACATGAACAAAAACTGTCTAACAATTATCATGTTTAACAACAATCAGTTTTCTTCTATTGTCCTACACGTGAAAAAAAAAAACATATGATACATACCAAATTTCCAATCACTGGATGCAGTTTTTGTAAATAACTGGGAGAAAACATTTCAAGAATGGAAAGAGTGATATACATAATTAATTACTTCGTATATTGTATATACATCTACTATCCATATAAAACAAAGGTTTTTATTTGATTTTTAGATATGTCATATCATAACATTTTTTTTCTTTAAAACCTTTTAACTTGTCACATCGTCATATTATTTTTACGAAAAAACCTTAACTAATAATTACTAAGAGTATTCTTTATCAGTTATACTTTATTATAATAGTTTTTTATTCTCATATTATATTTATTATATAACAATTTTTACCAACGTAAAAATACATTAGTTATAAAAATTAGTTGTAAGCGTATGGGAAAATGGCGGTTATAATATCTTCTGCAAGAGAGTTTTTTTTGTTTGTCATAAAAGAAGAGTGGCATCGGAGATTTTTTGTATTCGATCGGGAAATATAAGTATGTTGGAAATTATTATTAGAATATTTTAATATCTGGGATACATAGATAGATAGATAGAAGCGTTAACTAATATAAGTATCAGGATGTCTTAGAGCAAATTTGTTTTAAATGAAATGGAAAGTAGAACCTGACAGATATTCGTGTCATCAAATGTACAACTTGAAAATGTAGAATTATGACACTTTTCCAAATTAGGTATATATGTTTATACTTAATATCATGCATTTTTACGCTAATTCACTACACACACTTAAACTAAACCTTGGATGTGATATAAGTCTAGCAAGCCCAAAACTTTTGAACAAAAAGTATTACTAAAAATTTTAATTATTTATAATTATAAATCAAAAGATACGAAACCAAATCGGAAGGAATCCGACAAAACAAATACAACCGTTGGTGATACAAAAGTTCAGAAAGAACTCAAAAATACTTTCGAATAATTTCTATTTGAAAATGTTATGTGAACAGATTGAAACAAAAATGAAACGAAAACAATTATAAGTTTCATATAAAACGTATCGTACAAAACTGAAACAATTACAGAACGTGCCCAACAATCAAAAATAATAAAAAAATTATTTTTATTATTCATTTTAAAGTATTTGAAGAAATACCTCAAAATGAATTTACATATATTAAATGTAAATTTACACTTAATTGGACTCGTACCTAAAATTAACGGACTAAAATACTAAGACTCCTACTACAATAAAAATATCAGGAGACATTTCTATGCTATACCATACTTCCTCCGTTGAAAATATTACACCGTATGATTTTATATATCTTTTTCCCTTCTCTGTACACACAACAACAACTCAATTATTTGAGTCATCAACTTCTTTTTCCTCATTCGGTAGAAGCAACAGCAGAGAACGTAGAAGCAGCAGCAACACAACAATATCATCACCTTCATTTATTCATCATCACAACACCATCGTCAACTCATCTCCATCATCTTCACTTGCTCATCATCATTGACAAACTTATATCATCATCATTGTATGTCACACCCGGCTAAAGCGGAAACACGAGGTGCAACAGTATCGGGTAACAATACATAAGATATGGAAACAACATCATACATAGTTTAGAGAAAATATTACAAGTCACTACAAGTTCAAACCATAGTTCCAAAAGAGATGACAACAAGTTCATAAAAGTTTCCAAAAGGTAGTCATAGTTCAAAATAAAGCAAACGCATGCGAGTATGCATCCACACAAAAGTACTCCTAAAATGCGCCTTACTGTCGTTCTCCTGAAAAGCATGATAAAACAAAAGGTCAACTATGGTCATAGTTGGTGAGTTCACAGGTTTAATGTTACAAACAAATGAACTAAAGCTTTGTTCATAAATGACATGAATAAAAATGATTGGTTGTAATAGTTGAGAACATGAAAGGTAATATACAAGAGTGTTTATGCAATTGAGGCCACTACTAAACCGATTCGACCGACACATGCCCCAAGCTCCACGTTCTATCGCTAACATGAGTAAAGGTGATACTATGCACTCACGTTACAGTGTGAGTGAGGAGTGGTCTCCATCTAAATAGCGCTATCCATAAATATCAATGGCTCGTCTGGCTCTCGGACGAGTTAATAAGTAGTGTAAAATGTATTTCCGGGGACTTTAGCACAATAGTACTCAAGCATAACAATAGTATACACCAATTCGCATAAAAAGTATAGTAAAAGTTCAACAAGTTCATAAAGACTACAACCAATTTAGTTAAAGTTAGGATCATGTTTTTCACCCCAAAATAATAAACAAGTAAAAAGAGGCTATGAATACTCACTATTGAGCGTAAGAGTAAACGATGGATGTAGCACGCGTGCTTGACGGTTATGACTCTTATCCAAGTCCTATGAACATGAGGTTTCTAATTAGTTTCTTGGTAAATTAGGTTTGATAGGATTTCTTAGAAAAATATTTAGATTACAAAGTGCCAAAATGGTTTGTTTGCTTTGAAGTTTGTTAATGTCCAATAATCGCATTGGTGTACAATAATGAATACACAAATTTACAACATCCAAAATTGTCAAACATTTCATATAAGTCGTATAATATCACATGATTGTTAGTGTCCAAATTTCAAATTGTTTTGAGTTTTGGAACTTTGGTTCCTCACCATTTATGATTAATACATCATAAGACACCCAAACCCCTTTTGGTCACCATTCTTTCCAAAAATAGTAAGTTTTCCGTTTTTGAAATCGAGGTCCAGTCTTGTTGACTTGGTCAAACTTCTCGGTTTGACCCGAGACTTTTACCCAAACCTTAAACATGTTCATGAGTCATAAAGAGTTAGTCTTTCCTTAAATAGCAAGTCCACAAGTGTCGGTTTTCAACTTTTACCAAAATCAGTCCATATTCTTATTTCCAGGAAATTACATCAGTTTGTTGAATTTATTAAAATACTTATGATCCGAAATAAAATAAGGAAAAAATCGCAGATGTTACTCAATATGTTATCTACTTTCTGTAATTTTTTCAGAGTGTATAAATAAGTTCAATTATTTTTAAAATTTACTTTTATCATCCGAGGTCAGATCTGAACACATTCATGCATTCATGCATTCATTACTTTTGGGGAAAATCTATTGGGTTCCAGAAAAAATGATCAGCACGAAGGTTTTAGCTAGAAAAATTTATAAACTTTTGGTGTTAGTTTCAAGTCATTTGGAGGTGTGAAGCTCTAGTTATGATTAAAACACTGAGAAGAAAGTTTCTGACTTAACATGACAACTTGTACACATTTTCTTACAAAAATTATTAAAAATATCAAATGAACTAAAAAAATATGAGGCTTATGGGGTTTCAAAGCTAACATCTTGAACTTGATTTTTGGCTCATAAAACGTCCATTTTGGTTATGTTAAGTGGGAGAAACACCTTGGTGAATCTCGTACTCAAATTTAGACACAAACCAAACAAGCCCTAAAATGATGTTTTGTTCAAAATGAGAAACATTAAACATTAAATAGAAGTGGTTCTTGATTCTTTTGACCTTTAATCTACTCTCTAACACATGCATGGTGTTGGATTACATCCAAGATGTGTTAGAAATGATTTTTAGGATAAAAAGAAAGACATACACAAAGATGAACAAGATTACAAGCAATAACATGATTTTTCACTTGATTTACGGTTTGATCATGGATTACTCTTTCTTTTAACACATAAGGATGTGAAAAGAGATAACCTACAAACATCAAGATTTGCATGAAGATTTTAGCCATGGAAAAGGTTTAAAATCTGAATTTATAAAGAAGAACACAGGAAAATGAAAGATAGATAGATGTAGATGATGTAGACTACCTTTAAGATTTTATTTGCTGTTGAACACCTTCAAGAAATCTGGATTTTAGTCTTGAATGTGGCTGTATTTTTTAGAGAAAATGTAGAGAAAGTGTGTGTGTGTATTAGAGAGAGAAAGGGGAGAGAATGAAGAGTGTGTTTTGGAAAATGAAAGTAATAATGAGAAGTGTTTAGGGAAGTGAAATAATTTGAATGGAAAGGAGGGGGACAGATTTTTGGAGCTTATTATTGTCATTATTATTATTATTATTATTATTATTAATATGTATAAAAGTTTAGTTTGTGGTTAAGTATTAATTTGGTATAAGTATTTGTATAATTATTGGTTTATTTGGAGATAATTTAGTGATTAATATTTGACTTCTAAAGGTTACAAATTTTAAATTCTTGAATTAAATTATCATACACTTAATTTGTCTAAGTTTGATGTTCATGTATTATTTATCCGATTAAGTTTGCGTTGTCGGGTCACGGCGATTTCGGTTTTGCAAATCGTTAAGGATTTTGTTAAAGTATAAAGAGGTAAATTTTTCTTTGTTTAAATTGACACTTAGTAACCTAATTTAGCATTTCTAAAAGAACTCATAGTTCACTAAGCAATCTCTAAGTCGTTCTATGGCTTTACTATGCCTAATGAGTCATAACCTAGAGTTTTCACTAGGATTTAAGGAATGCAGTAAATTTAAGATTCAAGTGCGGTAATGACATGAGATTTTGATGGTTTTCACATTATCCCACCGTTGAAATGAATTTCGTCCCAAAATTCAACTAGTCCTATTGGGTGACGAAGCACTCGTGAATAGGTGCGGGTACTTTCGTTTCATTAAATCTTCCTGTTCCTATGTGAACTCAGGTCCATGTTTAGAATTTCAGTGATCCTTAACTAAGGGAATCTTGTAACATCTCAACTGTTTGGTACCTCTATTAAGGATTTCTGATGGTGCTTCACTAAAAGAGAGTAATCGATCGATTCGAATCTTCTAAGGGCAAAGTATGAGAGTTGTCAACTAGACACTTCTTAAGGTTTGAGACATGAAATATGTCATGAACGCCACCTAATTCTTTGTGTAATTCTAGTTTGTAAACCACCAGGGCAATTTGTTTCAAGATTTTGTATGGTCCGATATAGCGTGGGCTTAGCTTGCCTTTCTGCCAAAGCGTACAAGTCCTTTCCGAGATGATACTCTCATGAACACTCTATCACCTGTTTGGAATTCTAGTGGCTTTCTGCGATTGTCAACGTACCTTTTGTGAATGATGTCTGGCCTTGTCAAGTGCTTCTCACCGACTTCGTGCCAACACAATGGTGATCAGCATTTCTATCTATACAAGGCCTTAAACGGTGCACACTTGATGCTAATGTGGTAAATGTTGTTGTAAGTGAACTCTATCAGGGGAAAGTGTACATCCTAACTTCCTACGAAGTCTAGTACACAGACTCGTAGCATATCGTCTAAGGTTTGAATTGTTCACTCACTTGCCCATTTGCTTGAGGGTGATAAGTTGTACTCAGGTTTATTTGGGTATCCAACACCTTCTGCATTGATAGCCAAAACTGTGATGTAAAATGACAATCTCCGTCGTAGATAATTGAAATGGGCATTCCGTGACGTGACACAATTTCTTCAATATAGCTTTGAGCAAGTCTCTCCATTATGTAATCCTCTCGGATAGGTAGAAAACGCACGGATCTTGTCAGTTGGTTGACGATAACTCGAATGGAGTCGTGACCTTTGGAAGTTCAAGGTGACTTAGTAACGAAGTCCATTGTTATGTGTTCCCATTTCCATTGGGGTATTTCGGGTTGTTGTAATGATCCTAACAACTTTTGGTACATAATTTCGCAATCATAATCATTAAGTAACTCCATCCACCTTCTTTGCCTCATGTAGAGCATCTTCTGCTCGAGTATGTCCCAGAGACTCTTATGATCGGTAAACACTATACATCTCAAACCGTATAGGTAACGTCTCCAGATCTTAGGTGAAAAGATCACTGCTCCATGTTCCAAGTTATGTGTAGTACATGTCACCTCATTTTTCTTAAGCTACCAGGAAGCATTCGTAATTAATTTATTCTTCTGCATCAGAATGCAGCCCAATCCCAAGTGTGACGGATCACAATATACCACAATCTATTCCTTCAGGCAATGATAGGATTGGCACATTGTTCAGTTTCTCCTTCAGCGTTTGTGATGCCTTCTCCTGTTCAATATCCCAAACTTATTCTTTCATCTTTTGGGTCAGTTCCGTCAAGGGATTGGCTATCTTTGAGAAATTTTCTATGGACCTTCTGTAGTATCCAGCTAATCCTAGAAATTGATGGATTTCCGTAGGAGTCGACGGGACTTCCCATTTCTCAATCGCCTCGATTTTAGATGGATCCACATGGATCCCTTATATGTTCACTAAATGACCGAGGAAGTGTACTTCTCTTATCCAAAACTCGCACTTAGAGAATTTGGAGTACAACTTCTCTTCCTTGAGTGGTTGTAACACTTGCCCTAAATGTTGCTTGTGATCTGATATCGCGTAAAAAGTCACGTTTTTACCACCGATATCTTTCTCATTCTGGAACGATTCTGAGCATTTTAACTCGAATAACATCAAAATCAATGAGAATCCACCAAGAAGATCAAAATGAAGATGCCCGATAAAAATCAAGCAAAACGGACGAAAAACGAAGATTCCACGCACATTTGAAGATTCAAGACATCAAAACAAGATTTAAAGACTAAAGTGCCCATCATCAACATCCATCTTATCCAAGATGTTCGTTTTCAAAATACGAGTCTAACAGAAGAAGAATCAACAAAAACGGATAAAGAATGAAGATTTTACGCCTGCCGGAATATTCAAATGATTCGTACACAATATCTGGAGATAGGAAACTCACTTTTGGGATTACTTTTCATCAAAGTCTTCGTTTTTGAAAAAAGAATACAACGAAAAAAGAATCGACGAAAACAGACGCATAACGAAGAAAACACACGCGAATTAAGAAACGCAGCAAAAGACGGTGAACCGGGGCGGGTGGCAGCTAGCCGACGCCGGCCAACCACCAGCCGCCGCCGGCCACCTGGTTGGTGGCGGCGGCCTCCCCTCTGTAACACCCGGTTTCTGGGCCTGGAAATAAATGATTATTTAAATAATGAGAAATAGTTATTTGGTTTATTTGAAAATAAATAAGTAAAAGAGTCACAGGTTTTATTGTGATTAATAAAATAATACTTGTTTTAAATAAATAGAGTTGACAGTAAAATAAAATATTTGTTTTGTGGGTATTTTCGAGTTCCAGACAATAGGTTTAGAAGGGGATAAAAATAGGAGACTGAGTCGGTTGTTAGACCGACCTATTTCTTTCTCTAACCTTCCCCAAAGTTCTCATTTTCTTCCATATGCTCTAATTATCAAATACTTTCACTAAACACAAACATTAAGAAATCAAGGGAAACTTGTGTTTTTGGATTCAAGTTAGTATCAGATTCATATCATCACCTCCATCTTAACACCTCCATCTTCATTTAAGAGGTGAGTGTGATTTTTAAGTTTATAAAATGGGTTTTTGAGGTATTAAGTAAATTAAGTGAAATTAAAGTTGGTTTGATTATTAGTAGATGTTGTTTGATCTTTTTTGAGTGTTAGAAACCATAGAAATCGAGTTTATTGAGTTTTGGTTCGAAAATCAGACATCTGCAGCGAAACTCGCAAAACTCAGTTCGTCTTGCGAACTGAGTTCGTCTTGCGAAGCGAGACGAGCTTTGCAAGTTGAGTGAGTCCTGCGAAGCGAGTTGACTGCGAACTGAACCTAGTTCTGCGAGCCGAGATGGTTGTGCGAACTGAGTTATTTCGTTGCGAGTTGAGTTTCTGTGAACCGAGTTGACCTGCGAAACCAGATCACTACGAACCGAGATTTTTTAAGATTTTTGTTTCGCAAATTTTGAAAATGCGTAAGTCTTTTCGAGGTAACGGACAGATAACAATTTCACTAACTCGGATTGGATGAAATTCGCATGGTCACTCGGAAACAGCCTAATGATCCCGGCTCTATTCTAAGAGTCTAGGCAGTTTTTGGCCATTCGGGGTCATCTAGGGCCCGAAAATGGTATTTTTCGGTTTTTAAACGTCATTTCAGGATTTTCTGATTTCTTATCTAATTGAATTGTTGTTTGTCTAGACTCTAGGGATTACATGATTTGATAAATATGTTAAAATAATGGTTATGGAATGAGTTACTGATTTGTTATTATTTGTGTTCTCAGATAAGCAGAAGGAAACTCAGTGACATTAGACAACTGAGTTTAGAGACTGGAATATCGGTGAGTGGTAACTGTATTCTTCTGTTCAATTCCGTTGTAACAAGTTTGGTACAACGGATGGACACTTTGGTAATTGGTTATTGACTGTTTAGTTTATTGGGTTATAGTTATTGTTGATTGGTTACTTATATTTAGTATTGGCATGATTAATGTACATTATGTGATTCTTGGCCGCTGGGCATATTTGACTATGTGGATTATTCAGAGGTCAACACTGGTTGGGTTTGTTGCTATTGTTTGGCTGACGGGGTTTCCGATACATATAGTTGAAGGATGAACCCTAGTCAGTGAAGATAGCTTCAAACTATCGGTAAATCACTGTGATGGTATACCAAGGGTTTAAAGTGTTCTTGTGATGGCATACCAAGAACCGCCGATCCTCTTTGATTGTGTTGGGATATGTTTATTTGTTGTATGATTTGTTATCTCTGAATTGAACTGTCGGATACAGTTTCATTCACTTAGCTGTGAGCTAATCCCACCGTGTTTAACATTTTGCAGGTTTTGGGTAAGTATGGATCGGGATTAGGAATGAGATGGAATGTTTGATTTGGACCGCGCACACTCTGATCCTTTTGGAAAATTAGAACTATGTTTTGTTAGTTATATAACACCCGACCTTTAGTAAATGGTTTGTAAATACTTATTTATAAGTGTGATGTTTTAAAATTTGTTACATGTTAGTATATGTAATATCGGTAAATGTGTTTTGGGACGCGCTTCCACCGTTTATAATATAATAAGTGTTTGTGAAACATGGGGCGTTATACCCTCCCCCATCTCGTTTCTGCTTTTTGGTCCTTTTGTGTACCCGGTGCCACACCTTTACACGATTGTACGTACCCGGTGCCACACCTTTGCGCGATTGTACGTACCTGGTGCACCACCTTTTCCACCTTTTGCTAAAGTGCTCCTCAAGTTGCTAACGTAAGTCGGATTTCACCTATAAATAGGAGGGCTTTGGTTCATTTGGAAGACACACCAAAAACACCTACAACACACCACACCACACCTTCCATACCTTGGAAAACACACACTTTCACTTTTTTTCTTTATTTGTAAATTCTTCCTTAGTTAATTAGATTATCTAGTTAACCAATCTAGGAAGACTTGTACGGAGATGCTCCGGGACGCATTTGTAGCTACGAGTTATTGTACGCCCTTTTCAGGTTTTAATCTATCTTTCATATTTAATTATGTTTGTTCTTTCCTTAATAAATTTAAATATGCATGCTAGAATTGCCATGATTAATTAGATAACTCAATTGTCTGCTATGATAGTCGTTTAGAAAGTTTTAATAAGTAATTGTGTTGTATGTTACGAGATTGCGAATGGTTTATATTACAAATAGATGTAGGAATTAAATCTTTATCGTTTATCTGCCCAACTCATGTTGTGACTAAAACCTTATCCAAAAATGAACGTAGCTAACTCATAGGATATAGGTCACTTAGTTATACTATGTTAGATTGAATCATTGAGCTCGACATGGCCGGTGTTCTCTAGACCAAAATAGGATCCAAGAGACACGGAATATAGGAATAGAGGTAGATTAAGATTACATTCATATAGACGATATTTTTGAGACAACTTTCGGAATATCCTCGACTTAAATAATACCTTTGCATGCTTATATTGAACTATTGCTTTGATCGTCTTATTGCATGTTCTTGTTTGATTGTTGCCTTAGGATTATCATAATAGTGAAATACATATGACATTAAATATCGTGACGTAATATGACAGCCCCTATTCGACTGTTCTCTGATATAGTACTAGAAACGCCTACGGCGGAGTACAAATGTATGGAAGTCAAGAACGACCGAAGGTAGTTGTATTATGAATCGAATAACAAACGTTTTGCTTAAGTTTCCATTTGTAGTACAAACCATCCCAGTATTCTTGCATACCTGAGTAATGTTGATAAATCGTACGAATAAGTGATGACATATTATCCGACCGCCTAGACCAGTTAGTCCAACCTATTCCGGTGAGGGTAAAACCTCGTTCATAAGATTGTTTATTCAACAAACTATGCCATGATTCAGACATCTCTGACGACCGAGATTAGGGAATAGGATTCGAGATTAACTGTCAGATAATATGGGTATACATTTGAGAGAACTTTCGGTGTATGCTTTAATATATTATGCAACCCATGTGACATTCTATTTGCCTGATTGTGAACACCTCCGCGTTAGCCCGATAGAAGGACTGCAGTAATAGCTCACATTAACTTACGAACTTATCCCCATTAGAACTCTATATATTCAACAACTCCTAAACCACTTCATAGTAGACAATCGCTTTAATTGCTGTACGCGCGAAGTAACCTCCACCTTTTAGTTTATCTTAATTTAATTTAGAGTAGAAAATCTAAACCCAAAACAAAAACTAACTCTTTTCTTCCCAACTAAATAAATAAAAGTTTCTAAATCCCCTAGCTTCAATTTGCCGCGCTTTGAAGAACGATCCTAGGTCATACTTGTCCTTTGCTAGCCCATTGATTAGCATAATAGTAACCTTAGGCCCCAGCCTTATAAATTTAAAACCCACTGTTGTCTTGCATCACCATTAGAAATTCCAACGACCGATGCGCAATGCAACATGATCCTCCTTATTACGCTAGTATACTAGTATGTCGATGTTAAACACAATCACTAAATTATTTAAGTATGCTTTACAGAATTTGTTCATTAAGTTCATGAATGCCGCAGGAGCATTGGTTAGGCCGAAGGGTGTAAGCTTAAACTCATAATGCCCATATCGTGTTTGGAACACTGTTTTAGGTATATCTTCTTTGTGAATCCGTAATTGGTGATAACCTGACCGTAGATCGAGTTTGGAGAAGTAGGAGGCGCCTTGCAGCTGATGGAATAGATCGTCGATTCAAAATTCAATTTGCCTATGAGGGGGCAATCCAGGTAGATCATTTGGAAATATTTCAGGGTAGTTGCATTCCACTGGGACATCTTTTATGCGTCTTTCCTTTGGCTTAGTCTTGATGACGTGTGCCAAAATAGCAAGACATTCTTCGGTCAGATGTTTACGAATTTTTATTGGATGACACTATCTTCTGATTTCTTCCAGGTCTTTCTCTACGTACTAATAGTATCTCATTCATTTAAATAGGTACTTGCATAATCTTATCATGACAACTCATGTCTACATGATTTTTGGCCAACCAGTCCATGTCGACTACTACATCAAAACTTTCCATTTTCATCGGAATAAGGTCTATTCTGAAGGATTTACCTTTCAGTTCTAGTACGTAGTTGCGTATTATTTCACTAACAATCAGTTTGTAACCACTAGCGAGTTCTACCGCATACGGAGGTCCTAAAGGTTGTGATTCTCTATGGATTAGGGGCCCTAAACGATATGAGACAAAGCTCTTGTCTGCCCCTTAGTCAAAGGTACTCATGTGTAGTGGTTATTTAGGAGAAACATACTTGTCACCACATTGGAATTTCAATATGCTTTCCTAAAATGTTCAGTGTTTCCACACTCGTAACAAGCTCTTGTAGCATCAGAGTTTAGTTTCTAAAGATATATAAATTTCTAGTATATGAAAGGATTTTTAACTATTCTAAGTTTTAACACAAAACAACTACTAATTCTGGTTAATTTGGCGTCGTCTCCTCTATTACCAACGTCATCGTGATTTTGGCAACTTTGTAAATAATTTATGGATTTGAATATTTAATAAAATATTTTTTGGAAGAGTTGTCATAAAATCTGTTGAAACAAATTTTACGTTGAAAATCTGTTTTACAACTTAGAGTTCGTTGAAAATTTAAGTAAGTCAAAATACGTTGAAAATACTTGTCACTGAAAAATCGTTTGAAAATTCTATTTAACATAATCCGTTCGAAAGATTGAAGTTGTGGAAAATTTTGATTAAATGTCCGATGAAAATCCGATGAAGACTTGAGTCGATAAAATACGTTGAACGCTCTGGTCATTAAAAAGTGTTGAAAATTTTGTTTTATGAAGAATCTGATGGAAGATTTATGTTTGTGAAAAATCCATGGAAAATGTCTGACGAAAATTTGGTTGAAACTGTTTCTCACACATTGTACATGTGTAGTGGAATTTCTACAAGTCTCAAGTGAGTTCTATTTTGCACTCTAGTCTTAATCGCAAGGTAACACTTCGACTCTGGTCTCCATCACCTAGAGATGTGTAGTTTCTATGGTTTTGCTAAGATCCTGCTGATCCACATAGATCTGTGCAACTTGGCCCTGTGGCAGGTGCATCCAGCCTAAAGGGGTTTCATATTGTTCCAACTCCATAGCGTCTATTCTATTCTCGTTAATTCATAGCCTAGCAGCTAGTACCAGGACGGTATGGTAAGAGAGTTCATGTGCGTATAGAGAGATTCTGATGTAGAAAGTTTCTTCGTCCTCTATAGGAATTTGTATTCCTTCTTCAGTTCTCCAAGTAGCAAGAGTTGCGGGTAATCAATTCCATTGACGGACATCTGACCGACAATGGGTCCTAGTGGGTGGAGTATCAGTAGTAGTATAGATAGTGTAAGGTCTAGTTCGAGGTGGTCTGTCAGTCCTTCTAGTCGTGTATAACACACGCGATTCATAGGTGTTTGATAAAAGTGGGAGGAAGAGTGTGAAGTAGAAGAACTAGATGTAACGCGCCTAGGTGACGAGTTTTCATGTTGTTCCAGTTTTATTGGTACATCCTTAGGCGAAACTTCCTCAAGTGGGTCATTTTTCGGATAGATTCTCCTCCTCGGTACTTGGTAGGTTGTGCGAGGGTGACTAGTGATGTAATCATAATCGTCGGTTGATATGGCGGCGTGGGATGAGGGTTGCGATAAGGTAAGACAACAAATAGAAGATTTAGTCCCTAAGACGATTAGTGATGTGTCCTGACGCGTTTGTTGAGTAAGCAGTGTGGGAAAATGATGTGTAGTTTCCATTCTATTGATCTTTAGGGTTCGATTCACTAGTTAAACATGCGGAATATTGTTTAACGAGTTTATGTATGCGAACTCAAGGGCCATTTAATACAAACAAGAGTAGTAAAATTATTGCTCTATAATTAATTAGAATCGATTAGAATATCACATAATATGGCTCGAGCATAGACAGAAAGAACAGTCACAGATCCAAACATAACCACTATATACAGAAGCTAATGCAACACCCCAAGTGTTGCTATCCTGTACTTAGTGTCGCTTACAAAGATCACAAGATTTGACTAACACTTTAAACAAGCTACTTTGACATTATGCACTAACATGTTAAATGTAAACACCCCCAAATTCACTGTTTAGCGGAAGCAAGCTTTGAGGTGCTACTAATCAAGTATCAACAGCACAAAATATACATCAAACGACCTCTAAATGAGACTTTTAAAAATAGTTACATTTCCATATATAAAATGTATGAAAACATAGTGTTTTCGGTTACAAAAATGTAGTTCCCTAGAGTCCACGCATGTAGCGGAAAATTCTATTACATAATCATAATATACAAAAGATAATGCTAAGAATCTCCGTTAAATGCAGTGTAGAAATCATGCGACTCTAGCTAGTATCCTGGGGTAATCCTACTCCATCTGTGTACCTGAGATACAAAGCTAAAAAGTGTCAACCAAAAGGTTGGTGAATCTTATAGGTTTAGTAGTAAAGTAATAGTTATGAATCACAAGTATGTACCGATGTTGCTATCAAGCAAAGTAAGTAAATCAGTAAGTCAGCATAGTTTCCATGAGCTCATAAGTTGAAGTTTAACAGTGTGTAAGTATGAATCAATTAAGAATCATATAAAGTACCCCCGTGAGTGCTATCCCGACACTCATATGTAACAAATACTAATATGCCTGTTTCTACGGTGAAATCCGTGGTAGCGCTACTACCCCAGGCAGGGATTGTCAGTCCCAAATGGATCCATTTACTAGTACTCGCCCTTAAGTCCATAACTAACAACTTACGATAGGAGGCTTTCAGTGGATAAAAAGTACTCATGCAATGTGTGTAAGAAAAGTAGTATAGTCAGTCCAGTACTCGTGTTCATGCATAAAATGGTAGCAAAGTATCCCACCCCAATAGTAAAAATAGTAAAAAGTGGGGTTGTAAGACTCACCTGAGTCTAGCAAGTATGATGTGAAATCAACCAAGTAAAGCGGATGTAAGTCCATATATCGGTTCTCAGAACCCTGCAACCTTTTGGCATCCGAAACGCACAAGGTTGTAAATAAATAAGTAAATAAGTTGGTGTCTTGAAAGATCACCCATGCTAGTCGTCTACTCAACTAGGAAATGTCCAAGTGTTTGTTTAGTATTTCATTTGTAGTTTGAAAACAAGTATGGCCTATTGGTGACGGTTTGTAATAATAATCCAAAAGTGTTATTATTATATGTATCGTTGTATCAGGTTTCATTATTTGTAAGTGTTCGACACTTAGTGTGAAAAGTATTTACAAGTTCCTGGATGACGGGGGTCCCGGGGCAGCGCCCCTGGTAGCGGGGTCCAAGGGGCAGCAGCCCCTGGTGGGGTCCAAGGGGCAGAGCCCCTGGCTGGGGTCGAGCTGACCCTGCCAGGTGAGCTTGGAAAATTTTTATTTCTATTACATTGCTTTGGTAAAATACGCATCTGGAATTTAAAATCGGGAAAATTGACCTAGTCTGGCTGCGGGCTAAAAAGGTATTGCGAACCGAGTTCGCGGTGCGAGCTGAGTTTGGGCTCGCAAAGCAGGGTAGGCTGCGAACCGAGTTCGGTTCGCAGAACAACGTTCGGCTCGCAAAAACACGACTCGCAGGTCAGTTCGCAGGTCGACTCGCAAGTCAGTTCGCAGGTCGACTCACATGTCAGTTCGCAAGTTGACTCGCAAGTCAGTTCGGTTCGCAGTTTGACTTCACGAGTCAAAGTCAACTCGTAAAACTCAGTTCGCAGATCAGGGTTGCGAATTGAGTTGGATCTTGGTTCGCAGAACGAGCTGTTCATGAATTTTGTGTGGATTTCAGTTTTTAAAGCGTTTTCAAGGGGATTTTTGGGCATAATCTTGTTGAGTAAACGTTCTAGCATGTAAATCAAAGTCTCACAAGTGATTTAAAGGGTTAAAAGTTTCTTACCAAGAAAATAAAAATCGAAGAAGATGATGATGATGATGATGATCCTTGTGCTTGTGTCTTGATGATGATGATGATGAACGATTATGGTGATGATGTTCTTGTTATCTCAATTTTTAGAGAGAGAGATATAGAGATTTGGTAGAGAGAGAGATGAGAGAAAGTAGGTGTTGGTGTGTGTGTGTAAATAGAAGGAAATGAAGAAGAAATGGAGTAAAAGGGGGAGTTGGGTCTTGGGTCGGTTGGGTTGGGTCCACGGGTCTGGACCGAACCACTTGCGGGCTTGGCTCGTGGACTCGTTCCTCAATTTGTGTTACCTTCCGCAGTGGATTAAATGTCGTTGTGCGTTTTATGTTAAGGTTTATCCGAAATATTTTAACCGAAGTAGTTTATCAAAATACTTGATAATGAGTTATAAATTGTAAAATTATAAATTGGTTAATGTTTGTTTGTTGAGGTGTGTATCGCGCGATTTCATTGCTTAGAATATGTATTAAACAAAAACGAAAATTCGTGTAATATATTATCGTAATATATTATAGTAAATAATGTTTGTTTGGATTATTCCACACTATTTAATAACTTTATCACCAACGTCCATATTAAATACATGTCGGACCTCGTCCGGTTCATAAGTGTACAATTTAACAAATCGTGAACGCGTGTATGAAATTACATGAATTGTCACATATATTTAGATTAATACAAAACTAAATACACATAATTACAAGTAGTTTAAGCACTAATTACAGTCAGAATTTGGCGGGTGTCACATTAACCTCGAAATGATAAGACTAAAATGGAGGTATACTTAGTTACTAACAGTGCTACATGGATGCCTACGATATGCAATGCACACACACAACGTTTGCTTTCCAAAGGTTTAAACAAGAAGGAATAATCGAACATAATCGTAGTATACCTACTCTGTGTCTTGCATAATCCTACCTAAATTAAACATAGGTGATCAAGCTATGTCTAATTGAGGTCTAATAATGCAACATGCGGGTTAGCTATACAAGTTATATGGTTAATTTAGTTAAACTAGTAATGCTTTTGGTGTTTTAAGAAAATATTTTTTCAAAGTGTTGGTTATAGTTGGGGTTTTGGTTTGAAAATTGGCATTCTCTATAACCTTAGGCTCTGATATCAAACTTGTCACACCCCGCTAAAGCGGAAACACGAGGTGCAACAGTACCGGGTAACAATACATAAGATATAGAAACAACACCATACATAGTTTAGAGAAAATATTACAAGTCACTACAAGTTCAAACCATAGTTCCAAAAGAGATGACAACAAGTTCATAAAAGTTTCCAAAATGTAGTCATAGTTCAAAATAAAGCAAACGCATGCGAGTATGCATCCTCACAAAAGTACTCCTAGAATGCGCCTTACTGTCGTTCTCCTGAAAAGCATGATAAAACAAAAGGTCAACTATGGTCATAGTTGGTGAGTTCACAGGTTTAATGTTACAAACAAATGTGATAACATTGAATAATGTTATATTTATAGTAGTAATATTTATTATTTTTATTATATCTATATAGCATTTATTTGATAATAGATACTAATTTGGTTAATATTTGTAAATAGGTATATAAATTAGTTGGGACAAGAAAATGTTCAAGAAATGAAGAAAGTTACGCAAATAATTGGGTTTGAAGATTTAAATGAATTGCGAGAAAGAAATAAATTGAAGAATTATTGAAGTGTGCAAGTTGAACCGAAGAAGAATTGGGATAAATGAAGTTGGGCCGAATAAATAAATAAATTAAGCAAAGTGAGCCTTAATATAATATCTTGTATTAGGCTTTAAATTAATTAAGCCTAAGAATAAATGAGATTTTGGATGCATGTTGACGTGAGTCTAGCCCAAAGACAAAATGGAGGAGCTGCGTAGGAACAAAACAAGAAAATGGGCTCGGCTTATAAAAAAACGAGGAGGTCACGTGAAAAAAAAAGAATGGCGGCTCGTCAAAACCAATCCATACGCCGTATGCTTTTTGCATACGCCGTATGGATTGGCCCAGCGAGAAATATAAAAGCAGCCTCCTGCCTTCGATTTTGGGACAACTTTTTCATATATTTTTATTAGGGTTACGAATATTTTAGGGTTTTTGAAGGTTCTTATTCATCTTTGAAGATCTTTCATTGTCTAAAGCTATTCGGTTACGCGCATTCATCAACAACCATTGTAATCACTCGGTTTGCATTATTTATTTATTTAAATCATGTTTTCTTTAATTTCAGTTATTACTTTTGATTGTCATTGCTTGAATATGAGTAGCTAAATCCCTTAACACTTACTTGAATGAAGTGATCTAATGATTAGGGTTGTTATCTTTTAATATTTATGTTGAATTATTTTTGTTTAATCATGAACCTTATGTATTCGAGTTTATATTAATTGATTTATCTTGTTGGTAAATTATTATATGATCAATCTAGCGGGAGCTTTTTCATATAATAGTTTATTATAATTATTTGTCTATGAATGATTGTTAATTGATTGCGGAAGCAGATATTAAACAAGATAATCGTTTAAACATGAATGTGTAAGTAGGTGAAGTTGACGGAAGTTATTCACTAGATTAAATCTTAAATTATTGAATCGAAATTAAGGTATAGGATAAGTGGATACTAATCCTAGTTTAATTAAGATTCATATATTCAACTTAAATATGGTATCTATTGCAATTTAATTAATGTTTAATTGAAACTATTATGTGTTTAAGTTTTATATATTATTGAAGCTTGTTAATGATTTAATTAGTGGCTATAGCGAACGTTTGTCACAAAGTTATTTCATTATTTAATTATATGTCTATGTATGATTAATCCAATGATAGCGGACGCAGATTTGGTATAAGTTAAATAATTAAACTTAAATGTATAATGTGATGATATTGGCGAACGTCTTTCATTAAGTTAAATTATTAATTAGTTAATCAAGGTTTATGTGAAGGTGATGGCGAACGTTAAACCTGATCTAAATTAAGATGAACATTGATCGCTAGATAACCTGGTTTTTTATTAAACAACCCAAAATGTTTAGTGAGCTAGTTCAAGTAAGTGTCGTTTTTATTATCTGAAAGTTAAATAAATCAATTTGACTCTTCCTGAGTCCACTTTAGTTTAATTAATTTAGTTGTTAAGCAAAGTGACAATTCGGTCACACAAAACCCCCATTTAATTACTTAAATTAATTGCAATTTAAATTATAATTCTTAAATACATAGTCCCTGTGGAACGAACTTGGACTTACTGTAGCTATTCTATACACGATAGGGAATACTTACCTCAGTTGTGTAATAGTTAACGATCAGTATTTCTTTGTTTAATTTTATAACTAGATTTTACACATCAAAATGAACTAAAGCTTTGTTCATAAATGACATGAATAAAAATGATTGGTTGTAATAGTTGCGAATATGAAAGGTAATATACAAGAGTGTTTATGCAATTGAGGCCACTACTAAACCGATTCGACCGACACATGCCCCAAGCTCCACGTTCTATCGCTTACATGAGTAAAGGTGATACTATGCACTCACGTTACAGTGTGAGTGAGGAGTGGTCTCCCCATAAATAGCGCTATCCATAAATATCAACGGCTCATCTGGCTCTCGGACGAGTTAATAAGTAGTGTAAACTGTATTTCCGGGGACTTTAGCACGATAGTACTTAAGCATAACAATAGTATACACCAATTCGCATAAAAAGTATAGTAAAAGTTCAACAAGTTCATAAATATTACAACCAATTTAGTTAAAGTTAGGATCATTCTTTTCACCCCAAAATAATAAACAAGTAAAAAGGGGTTGTGAATACTCACTATTGAGCGTAAGAGTAAACGATGGATGTAGCGCGCGTGCTTGACGGTTATGACTCCTATCCAAGTCCTATGAACATGAGGTTTCTAATTAGTTTCTTGGTAAATTAGGTTTGATAGGATTTCTTAGAAAAATACTTAGATTACAAAGTGCCAAAATGGTTTGTTTGCTTTGAAGTTTGTTAATGTCCAATAATCGCATTGGTGTACAATAATGAATACACAAAATTACAACATCCAAAATTGTCGAACATGTCATACAAGTCGTATAATGTCACATGATTGTTAGTGATGCGGAAATGACCATAAGGAACCAACAAGCAATTGACAATAATGGATTAGTTTAGATAACTAAATAATCTTTGTTATTCTAAATAACTAATTCCAATTTTCCTATGGGATATTTCTTCAACAAATAAAAAACAATTACATTAAGTTTTATCTCAATGGTAATTAGTATCATAATTATGTTTTAATGTTTTCTTTAATTATTTAGCAACTCTTGATTGGTCCTAAACCTTTGATATTTCATGAGTTATTGTCTCCTTTATTTTTAGCCTTTATAAATGTTCTAAGTTGTAATAGAATGAAGTTAGTTGATGATTTTATAAAAGTTCATTTTTCTCTCAATTTTGTGTTAACAATTGAGTTGAATTTATCCTCCTCGCGGTATTCTTGTGAATCAACGTGTGTTGGAAAATTCTAATTGCGGTATTCTTTGTGAATCAACGCTTGTTAGAAGAGATTATTCTTGGGTATTCTTAGAATCAACAAGTTTAATTTGTGTTATCTTATTTCACGCTACATCAGTTGGTATCAGAGCCAAATTTCCTATTCAAAATGACATTTTACGATGTCTATGAGGCGTTAGAGAAACCTTATGAAGATGAGATTTTGTTTATAAACAAAATTCTCGATGGTGATTTTGGATTTTCTAGTAATGAAAAAATGGGACTTGTATTCCATGCACGTTGCATTGACAAAAATGACAATTATGATGTCATTAACAATGGAGTAACATGTGAAAATGTTATGTCATTGAATATGGTTGATAAGTTATCATTTGAAGAGGGAGACTACAAACATCGGCATAATCAATCTTTACTTGGAAAAGAATAAGATTTTAACGGTGCCACGAAGATATTGGTTGCTTCATCTTTATTGGAACGTAATAATGAATCTTCGAAGTGGCAAGATAATGTTAAGAAGAATCAACGAACATTTCAATTTCCAAGAGAGACAAGTGTTTTTCACAATAATGTGAAAAGGTTTTATTTGTCTACTACTACCCTTATTCTCTTTAGTTACATTATTTTAACCTCTACATTATTGATGCTATTGATTTATCTTCAAATGTTGAAGAAAAAATTCAGTCAAAACTTGAGGACGAGTTGCTTTTAACCCGGGAAGAATGGTGCGGAAATGACCATAAGCAACCAACAAGCAATTGACAAGAATGTATTAGTTTAGATAACTAAATAATCTTTGTTATTCTAAATAACTAATTCCAATTTTCCTATGGGATATTTCTTCAACAAATAAAAAACAATTACATTAAGTTTGATCTCAATAGTAATTAGTATCGTAATTATGTTTTAATGTTTTCTTTAATTATTTAGCAACTCTTGATTTGTCCTTTACCTTTGATATTTCATGAGTTATTGTCTTCTTTATTTTTAGCCTTTATAAATGTTCTAAGTTGTAATAGAATGAAGTTAGTTGATGATTTTATAAAAGTTCATTTTACTCTCAATTTTGTGTTAATACTTGAGTTAAATTTATCCTCCTCACGGTATTCTTGTGAATCAACGTGTGTTGGAAAATCCTAATTGCGGTATTCTTTGTGAATCAACGCTTGTTAAAATAGATTATTCTTGGGTATTCTTAGAATCAACAAGTTTAATTTGTGTTATCTTATTTCACGCTACATCAGTTAGTGTCCAAATTTCATATTGTTTTGAGTTTTGGAACTTTGGTTCCTCACCTTTTATGATTAATACTTCATAAGACACCCCAAACCCCTTTTGGTCATCATTCTTTCCAAAAATAGTAAGTTTCCCGTTTTCGAAACCGAGGCCCATTCTTGTTGACTTGGTCAAATATTCCCGGTTTGACCCGAGACTTTTACCCAAACCTTAAACATTTTCATGAGTCATAAAGAGTTAGTCTTTCCTTAAATAGCAAGTCCGCAAGTGTCGGTTTTCAACTTTTACCAAAATCTGTCCATATTCTTTACATTAGTTTGTTGAATTTATTAAAATACTTATGGTCCGAAATAAAATAAGGAAAAAATCACAGATGTTACCCAACATGTTATCAACTTTCTGTAATTTTTTCAGAGTGTATAAATAAGTCCAAGTATTTTTAAAATTTACTTTTAACATCTGAGGTCAGATCTGAACACATGCATGCAATCATTACTTTTGAGGAAAATCTATTGAGTTTCAGAAAAAGTGATCAACACAAAGGTTATAGCTAACAAAATTTATAAACTTTTGGTGTTAGTTTCAAGTCATTTTGAGGTGTGAAGCTCTAGTTATGATTAAAACAATGAGAAGAAAGTTTCTGACTTAATATGGCAGCTTGTACACATTTTCTTACAAAAATTTTTAAAAATATCAAACGAACTAAAAAAATATGAGGCTTATGAGGTTTGAAAGATAACATCTTGAACTTGATTTTTGGCTCATAAAACATCCATTTTGGTTATGTTAAGTGGGAGAAACACCTTGGTGAATCTCGTACTCAAATCTGGACACAAACCAAACAAGCCCTAAAATGATGTTTTGTTCAAAATGAGAAACATTAAACATTAAATAGAAAGACATACACAAAGATGAACAAGATTACAAGCAATAACACGTGCATGGTGTTGATTATTTTGACCTTTAATCCACTCTCTAACACATGCATGGTGTTAGAATATATCCAAGATGTGTTAGAAATGATTTTTAGCATAAAAAGAAAGACATACACAAAGATGAACAAGATTACAAGCAATAACACGATTTTTTACTTGATTTACGGTTTGATCATGGATTACTCTTTCTTTTAACACATAAGGATGTGAAATGAGATAACCTACAAACATCAAGATTTGCATGAGGATTTTAACCATGAAAAAGGCATAAAATCTGAATTTTATAAAGAAGAACACAAGAAATTGAAAGATAGATAGATGTAGATGATGTCGATTACCTTTAAGATTATTTGGTGTTGAACACCTTCAAGAACTACGGATTTTAGTCTTGAATGTGGCTGGATTTTTGAGAGAAAATGTAGAGAAAGAATGTTTGTTTTAGAGAGAGAAAGGGGAGAGAATGAAGAGTGTGTTTTAGAAAATGAAAGTAATAATGAGAAGTGTTTAGGGAAGTGAAATAATTTGAATGGAAAGGAGGGGGCAGATTTTTGGAGATTATTATTATTATTATTATTATTATTATTATTATTATATGTATGAAAGCTTAGTTTATGGTTAAGTATTAATTTGGTATAAGTATTTTATAATTATTGATTTATTTGGAGATAATTTAGTGATTAATATTTGACTTCTAAAGGTTACAAATTTTAAGTTCTTGAACTAAATTATCATACACTTAATTTATCTAAGTTTGATGTTCATGTATTATTTATCCGATTAAGTTTGCATTGTCGAGTCACGGGGATTTCGGTTTTGCAAATCGTTAAGGATTTTGTTAAAGTATAAAGAGGTAAATTTTTCTTTATTTAAATTGGCACTTAGTAACCTAATTTAGCATTTCTAAAAGAACTCATGGGTCACTAAGCAATCTCTAAGTCGTTCTATGGCTTTACTATGCCTAAGGAGTCATAACCTAGAGTTTTCACTAGGATTTAAGGAATGCGGTAAATTTAAGATTCAAGTGCGGTAATGACCTGAGATTTTTGATGGTTGTCACATTGTAGCATCATCATCGTCACCTCGGATCATCATCATCACCATAATAACATCACTGTGAGGAAAAATTTCTCCATCTCATTTCTTTCGTAAATCTTGAACGTTATATATTGTAACACTTGATGTATACGAATAGATTTAAACTTAAAAGCAAATCGAAACATTGTAAAATGAATGGTTGGTGATAATGATCTTGAGTAACCATATGTATAACCTGTACAAATTTTTGCATGTGTAAACTCATGATGAATATGTGAAATCACTCGAAAAGAACCCGTAGATAATGAGTATAATAAGTATGAAAATTCACTCAAATATTATAGCTAAAACGAGTTAAGATTTGCTGCAAGTTGTTTGTTGGGTTCGGACCAAAAAGACTATGAGCCGATCGGCTCATAGAAGATAGCCGATCGGGTGTCACCGAAAACAAACAAGAGCCGGACAGTTGTTAATATTGAGCCCCTCGAGTGGAAATTGATACATGTGAATGGGTCACGTTATTTTGGCCTCAAAACACAAGTTAGTCAGGGGCGCGTGTGCGTGGGCAAAAAATAGAAGATAACCGGCCGGTTGACTATTGGGTAACAAGTTACACCCTTACGAGTGTTGGGTTGATGGCATAAAATAAACACTTTATTTAACTAGTAACATACACACACACACACATATATATATATATATATATAGTAGGGGGATCAAAAAAGAAGGGAGATTTAGGAGAGAAGAGGGAGAAGCATTTTGAACCAATCATTTCAAATATTAATGGAGGGGTATTATAGGTATTTGCTAATAGTAATTAATGGTATGTCTAATTAATCCCTTAAATAATGGAGGAGCAGTTTTTTACTTTTCAAAAAGTAATTATTTGATGTGTAACGAAATTGAAATACGATGTTTCTCCGATCGAGGATTTCAAATGAAAATCATATTAGAAAAAATTGGAGATCAAAAGTTCCAACCTCATAACTTGATATAATTAGAACTAGGTGTCATCCATAGTAAATATAGTATCATTTTTATTGTTAATCGTCATCCATGAATTTTATATATTCTTATTATATTAAATCACTAATCATCTTCGTTTCAGATGATAGTGTATTATTGTTGTGTTTTAAACTATATATACAATATACAAAAGCATGTAGTTGACAACCATGATGAAAGATCGCTCCAACTAAAACAATGATTAACTAGATTAAAAAATTTAAAACTACGATTTTTAATGTGTTATAAGTGAACAAGATATTAACTAGTCTATAAATATTATTTAAAACACTGATTCACATAATTATAACATTGAATCGGACTTTTTATTATGTTGATTCAAAAATATATTAAACTGATTCAAAAAAATCATTATACTGATTCACAAATTTAATCATGTTGATTCTTCAAATTTAAAATTTTGATTCACAAATTATATTACATTTGAGTCGAAAGATTTATAATTGTTTAACAATATGAAGTTTGAAAGTAGTGAATCACTTGAAACATCTCAGTAAAAATACATACATCAATGTGTTTTTATTAGATAAAAAAGATACTCATTTTAAGCATCTAAATTCATACCTTATTCTTATGATTCAGTTTCGTGAAAAAATAATAATTAACGTAACCAACTTGATTCAATCAATTTATGCTCTTGATTCAATATCCAAACTAAGATATGATTTGTAAATAAATAATGTTATTAACTATAAACAAATTTCTTGATTCAATATTTATACATTTATATCGAAAGAAAATAAAATAAATAAAGAAAGATGAAAGCAACAAAGTTTACCGGAACGTACATCTAGTACAAGAATGTGTATATGATTTATTATTAATAAATCTAATTTCCTTATTTTAGGAATGCAAGAATGTATTTAATATTTTATTAAATTTGGTCCACATCTTTTTTGCAACAGATGTGTTGCGGTTTCAATTCTCAATTAATAGTAATTTTTTCCTTTTTTTAATCAAACGAATGTACCTTTTTGCCCTTGAGTGTTCAAAATAAATGTATAAATATTACATTTTTGCCACTGAATAATCTCATCCATTGATTATCACATCTGGTGATCAAAAATGCTTCTCCCATTTCTCTCCTTAAATTTCTTTCTCCCTTGATCTCAATCATATATATATATATATATATATATATATATATATACTTGATAACTTATAAACAATAGAAGGCACCTAACCTAGCGGTAAAGGACTCTTATTTGTAGGGGAAAAGTTCACAGGTTCGAGCCCTGTGACCTATTTTGATTCCATTTCATTTTTGGACTAACTTGTTATAAACACATATACATATAAACCTAGTAAATTATCAATGATTATAGGCAATAGCCTAGTGGTAACGTGTGGTGCTAAGTATCTAAAGGTCACAAGTTCAAGCCATGTGAACTGTGTTTTATTATATATATATATACATACATTTAAGCAATAATTATTCGCATGATTGATATAAATAACGCAATCAATGATTGTGAATGGGGAACAAGCAAACTTTTAAATATCATCACCAACGATTCGTACAATTTAAGAAATCAACAATTTCTTCAAAACAATTATATAGTTAACATAGTTGACAAACCGTCAAGTACTTATGTTAATACGTTTCTTACGTATAGGTTGACTTATCGGGCGACGCTTACTATAAATTGCTAGCTTTTACATCAGTGCTACTACAGTGAGTTCACAGCCCCATTTATACTGTTTTAATGCTTTTAAAATTTGGGGTGAAAAACATAGCTAACGTTTTTGCTATAACATGCAATAAATGCTTATAATTGTTTTGGTGCTTATATGCTACTGATTATATGAATGATTTCATAATATGATTGTGGACTATTTGTGAATACGTATA
Source organism: Pseudognaphalium luteoalbum (assembly GCA_963422505.1). NCBI lineage: Eukaryota > Viridiplantae > Streptophyta > Magnoliopsida > Asterales > Asteraceae > Pseudognaphalium > Pseudognaphalium luteoalbum. Next base: position 131,633,125 of record OY730192.1, on the reverse strand, counting down.
GGCCCTTGTACAAACAACTTATAGGATGCTACATTCCTATAAACAACTATTAGCATACGTACTTTCCTACGAACATTTATGATATGATACTTTCCTACAAACTTTTATGAACGTACCTTATTTGTCTCTCATGACGACAACTTTCAAATGAACTTGGTTTAACAAAACATACTTATAAAAACCTGTGAATTCACTTAACCATGTGTTAACCTTTTATTATGTTTTTCAGAAAATTAGCAGCAAAAGTAAGAACGCATACTTACAGAGTTAGGCGACCCAAGACGAATTAGGATGCCAACTTTTGGGACAATTAGAATTTCTTTTGTATAACTGATATACATCAGTTATACTCGTGAAAACTTCTTTTGAATCATGTATTTTAAAACTGGTTGTGTTATATAACACTGTTTCTACGACTTTGACAAGTCGTAGCCTTTTGTAACAAATTACTTATTTAAATGGCATCTTAATTTAATTGTTCTGCAATAATCATATGCTCTAATCTACATGAGTGTCAAATGTTGACGTCAGCACCCCGTTTACTCTAATGCTTCCGCTAATCACAACTAACGAATTTGAGGGTGTGACATTATTCAAGATCATCACCACAAACCACAATTGATAAAATTAAAACTAAATAGTAACTGAACCCAAATATATATTACTAAAAGTTCAATTCTTCACGAATTTGTTGGAGCTGTATGACTGCTTGCTTTAAACTTATTTTTTCAATATATATATATATATATATATATATATATATAGGATGAGGATCATGGGAGAAAGGTTTTTTAGTGGAGAAATGGGAGAAGCAATCATGACCATCGGATATGTGATTCAATGGGTAGGATTAGTCAAAGCAAAAAAGTGAAATTTTGGGCGGAAGGTTATATGGATAGGGGCATTTCTATCCTTTCGTTGCTTTATAGAAAAAGGAAACAAAATCAAAATCAATATTGTATAGAAACCGATTGGTTACATGCAGAGAAAAAAGTGGCTCGCGATTCTCCGTATTCTTCTTAATTGATTTCACAAAACTAAAAACCCTACTTGGATTATCAAGAGCACTAACATCTTTTCTCCCAAAATCCCACCAAAATATCTAAACTTTCAAAATTAGATTATAGCTGACTTGAAGGAAGAGTTCGAGGCGGACAACGGTTTTTTTTTATTCGGGAAGATGGTTAAAGCTAAATTAGTTCAACAATCGGCCACAAAAGGTAGTGAATTTCATTTTGTTAATGCTATCTGCATTATTTTTCTGAAAGGGTGATTCAGTGTTTATGTTTTCGTTTTCTTAAGATCGGGTGTGATCATTCTTGAGCGTAAATATTTGAGGATTGTCGCAAGGGTGTATTCGATTTTTGTTTAGCATTTCTTATAGTGTATGTAATAGTGTTAGCCGATAGTGTTGATTATTAGTTTTTTTACTGCGCAAAATTTATTTTGAGAATCTAAAATGTGCTTGAACTTAAGTTGAATCAAAGCTATAATCACGTCTTACAGGAAAATAATATTTAACTTGAGAAGGTGCTAATATTCATGTACTACAATAGGCAACATTCACTTTAAAGTATCGTAAGCTTTGTGTGTTGTAGAATCATGGTTGTAAGTTGTGATTCTAAAATGTTGTGTTTTGTAATCTTTAGTTAGTAGTGTGTATAAAGAAGAGTGATAGCAACTGCACTATTGCCTCGATGTCAATAGTTTTTATGATACACCATTTAAATGTTAGGCATGAGCTAGGTAGGTCTGTTGTGTTGCTTATTATGAATCATGGCTTAATACGGTTTATAGGAAGCTAATAAGTTATGTTGATTCAGTAATCAACTACTAGATGTAGGTACTCGATATACTATTTGCTGAATTTGCTTCTAATCTATGTGAGTGTACTGGTTAATAAATGTGTGTCAAACCGAATTTTATGCTGACGGTGTTAATCTGAATGGGATTGTCAAAGTAAACGAATCAACGACAATTTTTTAGTAAATCAACAGACATGCTTAGATGTTGCAAATTTATGGTTGTGTTAGTCTAAGATTTCATTTATGAGCATTGCTACACACATGGAAAAACAAATTGTTGTTTCTATATAAATTTTAAAAATGCAGAATCAACATACTTCTTTCTTACATGGGTAGGCCATGCGCGTTGCTTATTTTGATTTGTGGTTTATTAATATTTTTTTGTAGACAAGGCCCAGCTGAAAGATGTTGATTCTGGCGATGATTTTATGCCACCGGCTCCAAACGCATCTAAAACTCAAAAGCGTAAGAGGGGATACACAAGGGAAAAGGGACCATCGAGTCTGATAATAAAGTCAAAAATGGTGGTAGGCCTTCGATTGGCATGAGGAACCTGCCAAAGGTGATTGTAGAATCATGCTTGCAGCCTTTGGCATCTGATGTGAGCTTCAGAAGTATGCAAGTAGTCGGATTTCTTGCTTTTTTCTTCCACTAAACTAGGTTAAAAGCTGGCTTTATTTGAAAGAATCCCAAATGTAATGGAAGTATATGGAATGGTTTGTTGTTTTTCAAACTCCTATGGTTTACGCATTTTGGGAATCATACAAATTGTCTACTTAAATTTTGGTTTTTTGGTTTTTTTAACTGAGATGATCCGAAAAGTAATTTAGTATGTGGTTGAATGATGTAGCTGAATCAAAGGTGTCGAAAGACTGAATCAAAGTGTTAATATACTGTAGCAAATGGTTAAAAGCGCTGAATCTATATATTGAAACACTGAATCAGTGTGCTATGGTAATTTGCGTACGGTATGGTAATGGGTAAGTATAATATAACTCATGTTGCATCATGCTATTGCAATTATATAGAAACATGGTTGTCAAAGTTATCGACTTTGTTTTTGTAATTAACTCATAAAGCTATTCTATTTTTTGGCTCATGCATTTAGTTGATGACTCCCGAATCTAATGGAATGGGAATCTAATGGAATGGAATGGGATGGGATGATACAAAAAGTAATTTAGTATGTGGTTGAATGATGTAGTTGAATCAAAGTTATCGCAAAGACTGAATCATAGTGTTAATATATTGTAGAAAATGATGAAAAGCGTTGAATCTGTATATTGAATCACCGAATCAATGTGCTATGGTAATTTGGGCACGGTATGGTAATGGGTAAGTATATTATTGCTAATGTTGCATCATGCTATTGTAATTATATGGAAACATAGTTGTGAAAGGTATCGACTTTCATGTTGTAATTAATTCATGAATCTATTTTATTTTTGTGCTCATGCATTAAGTTTGATGACTCCCGAATCCAATGGAATGGGATGTGATGTTTATTTGAACTCCTGCCTTTTCTTGTCTACTGCAATTTAGGGTTGTTTTTTGTATATTTGAGATGATCCGAAAAGTAATTTAGTATGTGGTTTAATGATGTCGCCGAATCAACGATGTTGAAAGACTGAATCAAAGTGTTAATATACTGTAGCTTATGGTGAAAAGCACTGAATCATTTTTAATGGATCATTGAATCAATGTGCTATGGTAATATGGTGACGGTATGGTAATGGGTAAATATATTATAGCTAATGTTGCATCATGCCACGTCGACACTGTCAAAGGACATTCCAATCACTTGTCTGATATCATCGGGGACCTCGGGCAACCAATATGGTACGCCTTCGGGGGAGACATGCATAATACCAACTGATATCGAGTTCGTTAACATTCCAGTTCTTGTTTAAGATGTTTGAAACAATCGGGCAACATAAACTTATCTACCCAAATTTACAACAAATACGCTACCAGTAATGTCCAATACATGAAGTCATGGCTCATAAAGGTTACTGAATCAACGTAATTTTTTAAACGAAAAACATTGGTAACTACCAAAACATGAATAACGACAACAAAAAACACGCACCAAGAACTTGCAACTGGCAACAACAGTAGTACACAAAACGAAAATCACCAACATCACAAAGTATCAGTTAGTACTAAAGTTTCCAACACGTAATGGAAGTAACTTACTCGCATCGGATGTGTTATCAAAATCATCGGATTCATCAGTTGAATACGTATTTTCAAGTTCCATCATCTGTTCATCGCTCGCCATTTCGATTAACCTAAAATCAAAGACTACTAAAATTACTTCCGAATGGACCTCAAAAACTGTCACAGTACTTGTTCAATATAACTCAAGAACTCGATCCCAGTAATCGGTATACAAGCAGTAGATTGCGTTACAATATACAGCCAAGTAGCGTATTAATCAGAATATGCGCAGATCATGTATAAATCAAAATATACGCAGATCATGTGTGGATCAACTAAACCTGGAGGAAGGATTATGTATGGATATACAAAAAAGGAGAACGGATTATCTAAGACAAAAATGGAGGATGAGATTATGCTTGGATCAAATAAAAATGGAGAATGGATTGTGAACATTATTGGTTGATACTTTCCTAAAAATGTGGATTTAATCGTGAGCTAAGAAAACCGCCAACATTAATGAATTTGAATTTCATAATATTAAATTAAAATGCCTAAAATTAGAAATGACTAAAATACCTTTTGACCTAATATTAGATTGATTGGTCAGGATTGCTTCTCCCCTTTCTCCATAAAACTTATCTTCTTTTTAGATCCCAGAAATATATATATATATATATACATATATATATATATATATATAAATATATATAATAGAAATATATACATGTACCAGTAACATTGAAGTAAACAAAATCCTAAAAACTTAACTTCCAACGATTTCTTAATTTGGAAAGTCTCCAAACTTTAGTTCTCACCCATCTCAACTGTTGACAAACAAATATTAGTCAAAATAAAAACAATAGATTTTTCCAATCATCAAAATTCCAAACACTTCACTAAATTTAAAGGCGAAATCGAGAAGAAAAAAATTACCTTAAGTTCCAAAAAGTAGGTTCTGCGTATAAGAAATTTAAAGAGAACAAGAAGATGTCGAAATCAAAGTTAACATGTTATTAGCGAATCTGAGCAAAAAATTGGTATTACCATAACAGTTTAATACAATTTCTCAACCAAATGATGAATACAATTACTCATAATCAAAAACTTGCCTGCAATTTCAAGTCTCGAAGTGAACTTAAGGTCTGTGTTTTCTTCCTCTCTTTTTTGTGTACATGTACATATAAAAATGATACTCCGTATGTGAAAGAGAGAGAAAGAATTAAAGAGAATCAAGTGAGATGTAGCGAATGAAATGAGAGGGATGTAGATGGTGTAGTATACATTAACAGTTTCAGACTGTTCATTGCTGATGTGTCTTTCTTTGGGTTGGCCATAGTAAAAAAGAGCACCCTGAGACTGTTCATTGCTGATGTGTCTTTCTTTGGGTTTGCCATAGTAAAAAAGAGCACCCTTATATAAAACAGGTAGATATCATATCTTTCTCTATCACCTCTACTCCTACCTCCCTCACCAACTCTTACCTCTACAACCTTTTTTATAATATATTTTCACAATGTAAAAAATGATGAGAAGAGCATGACCTTGGATTTGATCACCCAACCTCCTTTATAAAACATAACTTCCTAACCACTTAGCTAGCTTTCCGAATACCTTATGAATAGTGAACTTACCTTTGGTAAATGTAGTAGAGATAATATTACGTTTTAATAATTTTGCATTATTTGTAATGTATATCATGTGTTAGAAGATAAACTATTCAAATTTATAAACTTTCTTTTATAGATGAACTATATTGACATAACTCTAAATTCTATAGCTTTGATTTTATGGCAAGTATTAATATATTAATAGGTTTTATAAACATAAACTTTTGTAAATCAACGATATTAATAGGTTTTATAAACATAAACTTTTGTAAATCAACGATGAGTATATATCATCTTAAATATGAGGCATGACTTGATTAGGTATGACTTGATTATATGTTTGATATGCCAATTTAAAAGTTATGTCCAAGTATTAAAAGTAGCTTAAGTGTAAATTTTATAATATAGTAATAAATTTTAAATATGTTGATATCTCTCTTTGAAGATTTAGAAGTAGCTTAAGGGTGAATACTTTATGAATAGTGAATTTACCTTTTTTTAAATATGTTGATATCTCTCTTTGAAGATTTAAAAGTAGCTTAAGGGTAAATTTTATAATATAGTGATAAATTTTTAAGGGTGAATTTTATGATATAGCTTATGGGTGAGATTAAAAAAAACATAAAACTATAGTTAAAAATGGTATTTTTATCAAGTATGAAAGACTTTTTATTGTATTAAGAACATAAATGAACATCATAGATGATGACTTTATGTTCTCTTTGTATAATAGTGTAGAGAGGTATAAAAATAAAGAGTAAAAATATGAATTAAATATTAAAATGAAATATATATTTAACTTTAAAAATTAATTAAATGAGGACATGTGCCCTCTTAAAAATGAAATGGCCTTTTCTTTTTTTTATATATATATATATATATATATATATATATATACTAGTCAACCTTTCAGACCGTACGATGTACGGCTCACTCTCAAAACGATAATGTTTATCATGTATATTATGTTTAAAGTTGATGACCGAACCAAAACGAAAGAAATTAAATGATCTTTGTTTTTCTATAATTTAAATAAAAGTACGTACATAGAAAATGAAAAATGAGACGCCAATTCATCGAAAATGTTGAGTAATTTGAGTGTGCTTTATCTTTTTAACATTTGAAAGATAAATAGAAATAGAAAATACCGGTTCTAAATGGAGACAAAAACAAACTTTTACACGAGTACAAAAAATTTACCCGTTGTGTAGTACTCTCTTAATAGCAAAACTTTCATAGCTCATATGTATCTATTTCAGACTTTCTATACAGTTTAGTTATTAGCTCACTTGTTTAAAAAATCTCAAATATATGATATATACGTCAATATTAAAAATTTATGTACTTACAAGCATCAGAAGACATATAATTGAGCGTCAAGTTAAACATGTAACAAGCTAAGATACAAACTTAAACAAACATCAATAGACATAAAATTACTAAAGAAATAAGATGAAATGAAGCCAAAAATGATCATATAACAAATTTGAAGAGTAAGTGATAAAATAAGTATACATGTTAGTTTGTTGATTTATTTAATTACTTAATTTTAGTGAACCATCAAACAATTAGAGATACATAGTTTTGTTGTTATAAAGTTATTAAGAAAAAAAGATCAAATACTAAAATGATGAAAGATCTTATAACAAATTAAAAGAGTAAGTGATAAAATTAAGAATACATGTTAGTTTGTTAAAAAAATTTATTGATGAATGATTTGATATTAAAGTTTCAAATTCCTTTTCTTTGAGAGTTGAGAAGTGAAGTAAATATAAATTAACTTATAATTATGTTAGTTTATTACACATGACTTAATTATAGGTGCTTATGTGTTCACTTTTGGTTAACTTGATTCTTTTTATATATATCACACTTATAAGTATGGTAGTTGATTACACATGGTTTTGCTATAAGTGTATATGTGTTCAATTTTGCTTAAGTTGATCCTTTTAAATTATATAGTAATGACAATGATAATGATAATGATAATGATAAAGAGAAGTTTATGTCTAAGTATTACGATTTAAACTTATTATGATCATTAAGAAATTATAAGATGATAAGAAACTATAAGCTTATGTCTAAGTATTAAGATTTGAACATCTTATGTCAAGATACTAATGATACAAATAATATGCTTATCGTGATATAAGTTTTAAAGTCTAATTAACAAATTAAGATTAAAGTATATTAAGTGTTTGATTATTAGAAAATAAAATACGTTAATGGAGGACACATGGCTAATTTAGAAGTACTAATGTGTCAAATTGTGGTCAATTTTGAGCATAAGTGTTCTTTATATATATACTAGTAAATTTATCGGGTCGTGCGTCTGATTAATGTTGATTTTTGTAATGTTATATTTATATAAGCTGATATTTGATGGGAACATGAAAATAGTTTAGCAAGACCCACGTCTAGATAGATTAATGTTGATTTTTGTGATGTTACATGTAAATAATCATTAGCTGATGCTCAGCGAAAATATGAAAATAGTTTATATTTTCTCGTCAATCTATTATCTTCAAGCACAACGTTTTTTATAAATGAATTAGATCGTAATATTAACTATGATGACGCGTTGATTTTAGGACCCAAATATAAAGATTAAAAATAAATGTCATTAGTCGATGAACTATGATATATATACAGAAAAAATGTAGTTACTATAAAACTTAGATATGAATGATAACTTTTTTTTTAATGAGTAAACATGAAAATTTATAATGTGTATATACTTATATGAACTCATGTTGTTATGTTCTTTTTATATGTATCTACGATAAGAGATAAAGATGACATTCTATATATCTATGATAATATAAATTCCTTATATATCTATAATAATATGAATTCCATTCATGTAATAGTCAAATACTCAAAACAAATGAACTAACATCTTTTAAATACAAATAAATTAAGATTTCTAATAATTCTTGTCCCAAGCATTTAAAACTCCAATTTTCAATGTTTTGATGAATATATCAATTACCAAGTTAAGTTATATTATATTTTTTATGAGTATAAATAAGTGTTTTTTGAAGTTTTTTGAAGTTTTTTTTTATTTTTTTTATTTTTTTTATTTTTTTATATATATATAGCTAATGAGGTGTCAAATTTTTAAGTGTACATATATCAATCAAAGGATGATCATATGTTTTAATACAAATGTAAAAAACTAAGAATATATAATAACTAAATTAAAAAAGTTAATGTTTTAATAGTGACACATGTCAATTATTTAAGATGTACATGTGTCAAATTTAGAAGATTTCTAGTCTTCCTTATATAATATATATATATATATATATATATATATATATATATATATATATATATATATATATATATATATAGGATTGGGATTCATGGAGAAGCTTTTTTAAGTGGGGGAGAAGGATTCTGACCGTTAGATGATTGATTCAAGTGCTGAGATTAGTCAATGGGGAAAATGTAATTTTTGTTAACAATATGTAAGGCATTGGGGCAATATTGTCTATTCATTGTAATTAAAAAAGGAAACAATACAAATTTAATGTGGAAGTAATCCCCCGATCGGTTACCATGCAAAATTGATACCGATTGAACTTCTACCCTATTTCTTCTCCATCAACACAACACAAAAACATTCAAATTCCTCCACTTTATTGTACGTCGGCGCAACACAAAACCAGGAATCCTAATTCCAATTTCGATTGTTACACCACGTAAATGAACAATACGAGGTTCACGAGTTCCTGACCGGCAAGTTACGCGACTGAATCAAGGCTTGCTACATAGTAATACGATTTAATTGTTGTGGGTCTGATTATCAATATGGTGAAAACACGACAACTGAACCTAAGAGGTAACCCTTTTTGTTTCAGTCAAGACCCAATTGAATGACGACGATTCGGATGACGATTTTATGACAACGCCTCCAAAGGAATTTAGGAGTCAAATGCGTAAGAGGGTAGATGATAGCAAAAAGTAAATGACAAGGGCGATGAAAAATTAAAAAAAAACAAAATTGAGATCTGTTTACATTAGAAACCCACCAAACATTATAGTAGATTTGCTTTCTAAATTTACCGAAGAACAAAAGGATGTTACTGAATTATAGCTTAGCTAAAGTGAATCAAACATGTAATTTTCTGAATCGTAATTTTCAATTTTCTGAATCAGTGGGTTTGTTGTCTGATTTATATTTAAGTAAATGTATTTTTTCCATCAAGTGTTTGTTACATGATTCATAGGTAAGTAAGTGTATTCGTACAATCTGAATCAAAATATTTGTTATCTGAATCGTAATTGTCAATTTCTGAATCAATGGGTTTGTTGTCTTATTTATGTTTAAGTAAGTGTATTTTTTCCATCAAAGTGATCGTTACCTGATTCATAGGTAAGTAAATGTATTCGTACAATCTGAATCAAAATCTATGTTATCTGCAACGACGTTATTTGATAAATGTTTTGATCTGAATCAAAGTGTATGTTATCTGCAACGACGTTATTTAAAAAATGTTTTGATTCGGGTATGAACACGGGTATTTTGCATAAACTTGAATCATTAGAGTACCATGTGTTTTACGTGTTTGTCCGATATGTGGCAACAAATCCTCCATACATCACAATTATATTAAAAACATAAATACAAGTTTCATACATGATTCAATTAAATCCTCCATACATCATTAATATGAATGAATTCTACAAACCACTAAATCAAACTTATTTTTAAAAGAAAAAAAGCGTAACTAACGTAACAAATATATGGAGATGAAATATGGTAACAAATATGAAATAATCGATGATGCTAACGTAATCGATAGTAGGAAACTCTCAAAAACTTTTCAAAAATTTACGTGCTCCAAATGTATTACCCATATCCTCGGATTCATCTATGGAATATTGATTCGCAACTTCCATATCATATTCAACTCCAACCATATCGAATCAGATTCTTTGTGATGATATGTATATGATTTTAGACGAATAAACAAAATGAGTATAAATTATCTAATAAATGACAGGAGGATAGTATTTGATTCTCAAGTAATCTTCGTGAGTGATGTTGTGAGGATATACGAAATTCGTTCATGGAGAAATGGAATAACGGATTTCATGGGATATTAATTGATAGTTCCCAAAAAAATGCATATTCCATAACTACCAAAACAATTAATTTAATTAGAATTTCTATTTATTTTACAAACTAAATTAAAATTGACCAAATTACCCTTTGATCTTCAATTGAAATGATTGGCCAGAAATGCTTCTCCCTCTTCTCCAACTAAATTATCTTCTTTTTTATCCCCCAACTATATATATTTATAAATATAATATAATGTCGATAATCGTATATATACAAAAATATATTTGTTATATTTCAAACTTATGTGCGTGACACGGGGTTTAACACTAGTTAGTATTTTATAAAATCAAAAGTTCACTTTATACGGCTTTACATTTTGACACATATGCACTTAAGGAAATTGACACATCATCACAAACATAATATAAAAAATATATAGCACAAATAAGATAATACATTACTTTTATTGGTATCAATTTTTTTCTTGTTCGCTTACACTATCACGTGGATCCATTTTAAAAAAATAAGTGCAAAGTTCTTGAAAATATAATAACAATCTCATAGTTTTAACGAATTTCTTGAATATAACATACATTGTTCGAGTTATTGTTCGGACGATTTCTCACTATTGTAACAAGCATAACCTAAAAAATTTATAAACAATGAAAATAATATATGAATTTTAACAAAGAATATAGCCGAATTTATCTTATTATACTTCAAACAAAAATTAACGTAAATGATTATACAAGATAGTCGTGTTTCACTCATAATTAAGTTAAGCCGTCCAATTCGGACGATCAATATTTGAACAATCTTTTGGTTAAAAGTTCTTTTTATCTACTAATGCAATCCATAAGCATATTTGCTATACATATACTCATATCATTTGAATTATATCTTAATTTTGCTTCATATGTTAAAAAGATGGTACTAATTGACCGTTAATGTACATTGATACTGTAACTTAGTCCGAACGTACATATATGTGAGGCGATTTAAGTATTTTTCATGGATGATTCTACGAATTTCGTGGGTCCTAAACTAGTTAGAACAAAGATGGAAATATATTGATAGTATCTATCATTATCGTATAAAGTTAATCAATATATAAAACCATATCAATTAGTTAATGTCGGTAGTGAAACGTAGAGAATTATATAAACAAACCAAGGAAATTATGAGTGGTATCTTTATTAAAAAAGATCAAGCATGCATGTCCATTACAAAACTTAGTTATCCCAAGTAGGACCATTTGATATTGTTCTAAATTTAACTATCATAATATACATTATATTTTGTTTAAAAGCCTCTTATAATTTGTAAATGTGTAGATGAAGGAACCTATATTGTTTCTTGTAGCATCATTAATGGGGCGCATACCAACTACTAATATTATTTGGTAAAAAATTTCAGAATGTGTATCGAAGGTGCTATTATTTGTATTTTGACACTGACTTCATACCAAAAGAATCCTTCTTACTTGGTACTTTTTTCATAATAAATCATCATGAATTATCAAAAACTGAATTGAAGCATTCAATGGGGTGGCTTCAATCTCTCTTGTACCCCTTCAAGACCCTATGGAATCGAATTCAGTTACCTCATACTTGCAATAGAAAACGTATGTATTTTGATCATTTCTTGAAGTTCTAAACTTTACACGAGTTATGTGATGGTACGTATTAGATTTCTTGACTGACGTTTGGATTAATTTTGGTTTATTTGTAGGTAAAGGATTGTATGTGTTGTATGAGGACGTGAAGTGTTGCTCGTGTGAAGATGTGCAAATGTTATGGTCAATGTTGGTTGGATCGGAAGCAGCTGGTTTTCGTATCTAAATTAGTTGTAAATACACTGGATACAACTATGTTGGAATGTCTATGAAGAAATCAACTTACTTGTAAACGATAGGTGCAGTTGTGTCGATTTTTAGTGTGCGTATGTGTACTAGGGACTCAAAACATTACTTGTAATATATTTGATTTGTAAGTTATACAGCTAGATACCGACTGTAATTCATACGTAAATACGATAACAAAGATACAAATAGTGTTTGTATAATCATTTCATATATGATCTTATGTGTAAGTTAGATCATTTTTATTATCATAGTAAACATAGTATTAGCTAACTATTGTATAAATATAATTATCTAACACTGACGTCTCTAATTTTTTTAGTGCAAGCTAAAAGGAACTTTTTAAGTGTGTTTTGTAACTTGACTCAAATTAAAATTTAACAAATTTTCGTTCATTATCACTGTAATAAATGGGCCAGCCCATACGCTCTATAACTCAACTATTGGCCCAACCCACTAAAAGAGCAGTAAGAAAACATGTTGATGCGTCTCTTGAGGCTATCTGCAAATTTGATTTTAGGGTTTTTAACTGCCGACCACGAAAGAAGCAGCAGCAGCAGCAGCCGCAGCAGCCGTCGTTAATCGGAGTATTGATCTCAGGTAAGCATGTATTTCATGTTATTTCGATTATAATTGCATAATGCTGTTCGTAAATCTGCGTCTGTTGATTCATTTCAGTCGAATTTTCATTTGTTTTTTTCCTAAAAAGCTCCACATTTAATGAATTCGTTGAATATTATCATTAGTATTAGTATAGTTTAGTATAGTATAGTTTGCTGCGTTTGCTAGCCTTATAACTGTTATTGAGGTTAGTTTCGATTTCAGTTGCTATTTATTTGAAAAAAACTTGCTTTTACATCATTCTTAACTGATATGTTGTTATTGTTGTTTTCTGCACTTTGTTAGGTTGCTGTAGAGTTGTTAATATTATATATGCTTAATAATAAGTTCTATAGGCTGTTGAATTTCACTATTTGTTGTCATTATATCCTGTAGAAGTTATGTGCTGCACACAAATTTTACTTTAGAAGTTTTGATTTCATATGCTTATCAAAAGTCAATAGAGCAATTTATGTGTGTTTTTTTGACTTGATTTGCAATGAACGACTGCCATTTTATATTGTATTGTTTTGTCAGTTTGTAGTAAAAATGGCTGACACCAAGGCAGTGACGATACGTACTAGGAAGTTTATGACAAACAGGCTTCTATCCAGGAAACAATTTGTGAGTTGTGTAAATATGCAGTTGCTTTTATCTGTAATTTTGTCAATGGTTTTCTCGTGCTTACATTTGAGTTGATGTAGGTTATTGACGTGCTACATCCAGGCAGGGCAAATGTCTCCAAGGTACTGACCTGCTCGTGATCTCTCCTAAGCTATCTATTTATGTGTCTTTTTTTTATTTATAATTTTGTATGTGTGGTGCAAGTTAAAGGCTGATTTGAGTTTTTGTAATTGTGTTAAAGGCTGAATTGAAGGAGAAATTGGCAAGGATGTATGAGGTGAAAGATCCAAATGCTATATTTGTGTTCAAGTTCAGGACTCATTTTGGTGGTGGCAAATCAACTGGTTTTGGTTTGATATATGATTCTGTTGAGAATGCGAAAAAGTTTGAGCCAAAATATAGACTTGTTAGGGTAACTTTCTACACTCACTTTTTATTAGAATTTGTTCTAACTAAAAGGTTTACTGTATTCAAATACGTGTTCATTTTATTGTATATGTGAATTGTGAGCTTAACAATTTGAGGAATTCAATTTTCTTATTTGGTTAATTTTCTATGGCATATGCTTTTGGTGTCAATAATTGTAACATTTTTTATGACAATATGTAGAACGGACTTGATACCAAGGTTGAGAAGTCAAGGAAGCAATTGAAGGAAAGGAAGAACAGAGCAAAGAAGATTCGAGGTGTAAAAAAGGTCAGTACTTAACACTATTCATCTTAGTGAAGGCATTATCTTCTTGAAAATCAAATATGTGTACATAGAAAAAGAGTGTCTGTTTTGCATTAAATAAAATGCTTTATGAGTAAGTGGATTTCTGAAAGATTTTTGTTGATTATGCAGACCAAGGCTGGAGATGCTGCCAAGAAGAAGAAATGAGCAATGAAACTGGATTTGCTTATTTTATTTTCTTCTGGTGTCGACTATTATGTTGTCTTGATGCAATGTCTTTTTAATCGTGAACTATGAACTTTTGGTTCTGGCAGTTGTGTCTGTTTTGAGACAAATCAGCCTTTTGTTTTTAGATTTGTTAAATTAGTTAAATGAGAATTGTAGCTTTATGTTGCTGTGTGGTTGATGTTTAATGGCTTTTTGGTATACAAATTGGGATGATCTTTATGGCCTCCAGTTTTTTATATTCATTGTAATGGTTTCTCCACGTACCTAGGGGCCTTTTTTTTTTCTGGTAACGTAAATTTTACCTCACTACTAGCCTTTGCTGGAACTAGCCTATAATACGAGTGTTGGCTGCGGATTGAATGTAGTTTTTGATTCTGGAAATTGACTCGCATCATGTGTATAATGTATACACCACAAAACTATTTTAATCAATTGGCGTACATTGCATCTTGTGTATGTGTTCTTGTATAACCCTGACTGGTAGTCTTCTAATGGTCGACTCTTTAGATTGGGTCAGGTATTCAAGGGTGTGGAAAGGTTGGTTTTGTTTAATTATGCAACATATCAGGGTGTGAAACCGAAGTATATATGTGTGTCTTATGTGACATTGAATTTATTGATCAGTTATCTTCTCCGGCGATTGTGTGTCATCTTCATACACATGACAATCTGCAACAAACATTTCTTATATGACATTGACTTTATTCATTGGTTAACTTTTCCAGCCATTGTATGTCATCTTCTTGGTCAAAACACATGACAATCTGCAACAAACATGAATTTTATGTGACATTGACTGTATTCATTAGTTATCTTCTTGAGTTTATTGTTTCGTTATGTACTGAACTTTATACCTTTTGCTATTGTATGAGTCGAACTTTAAAAACTTCTATTGTATGTATTGAACTTGTAAATATTGTTTATTGTACAATAGAAGATATTTACAAGTTCAATACCTACAATAGAACAAATGAAAGTATGTTTCGTACAATAGTAAAATGTCATCTTCAATAGTAAAATGAAAGTTTAATACATAACGAAATAATAAACCCTATCTTCTTTGGCCATAGTGTCATCTTCAACCATTAATTAGACCATCCGCAATGGGGCGTTATAGCGCATTTTTTTGAGTGAGAATGCCCCAGAACGCAGCATTGGGGCGTTTTGGAGGGGCGTTATGTGAAAAAAAAAATGGGTGTTTCTGAGGCGTTTTGCGGGACCCATTTATATTTATTTCGTTTTTCTTTTCTTTTTCAACGATTTAAATGAAACTAAATTTAGTGGGACCAATGGGGTAGAAAATGGGCGTTCTGGTGTTACGATTGCTAGTGTTGAAAATGGTATTGTGGAGTTATGCTGATGTGACAACTGAAAAATGGGCATTCTGGTATTACGATTGCGGATGGTCTTAAGACACAACACACAATCTGCAACAAACTGGTGAAAGTGCAACACTGCAACCGTCTTGAAGCCTTGTCGGGTCATGATGACACGTCCACAACAGTAAGGTGAGGTGAGACCCGCATGCGTTTTTTTCCTTTTCTTTTATACCTCAACTGTAATGTAATATAATATTATGAGAAAATTACAAAAATCATCCTTATGATTTGTAAATAAAAAATACATCGTTGAATTAATTGTCAATTACCAAATCCAATAATATAGTTTAATAATCACTGAATAATCAGATTCAAGTGACAGAATAAAATATAACGTAGAAATAAACAAAAGTCATTTCATTCGACATCCATGTGTATTTAGGAATTTTGATAAACAAATCATGTATTCACAAGGTTAATATTCACATAAAGAAAATTAACAACAACAATTGTTACCTACATTTTGAAGAGTTACGTAGTAAATCTTCGTAACAAACCCTATGTACTAACAGGTTTGAAACATATAGCTTTATTATCAAGACAATAGTTTTATTTGATATTCGTTCGTATTCACAAGGTTATATTCAACATCCGGTTAAACAAAAAGCAGTTTAATTTGACAACCACATGAATTCACGAGTTTAACATTCACATAAACAAAATATAGATTTTTTTAACATCCGTGTGTATATATGGATATACAATAACGCATTTAAACTGAATATTAGTAATGATTACATAAATAACATTAACATATTAATAGCAACAATTATTACATATAGCTTTATTCGATATTCGTGTATTCAAGGGTTTAACATGAAATCAAGAAGATAGTTTTATTCAATATTCCACAAGGTTGTATTTAACATTCAATTAAACAAAAAGTAGTTTGATTTGACATCCATGTATTCACGGGTTTAACATTCATATAACCGAAATATAGTCTTTTCATAGAACATCTCCAATAACAATAAGCTATTAAAAGCTTTTTTGGTTGCCACATCATTTTTATCTAAAAAAGCTTTTGTAAAAAGCTTTGTCTCCATTGATAAACAACTTTTCAAAGCTTTTATTTTCAAAATTACACACACAAACTTTCAAAAAAGTCTTTAATGAAAGACTTGAGAAATGTCAAGCTTTTAATTGAAAAACCTTTTGCTCCAATGAAGTAAAGTTTTACCAAACACTTTTTTGCAAAAAAAAGCTTTACATCAACCCTTCATTGGAGGTGCTGTTAACATCTGTGTGTATATATGGATACACAATAACACATTTAAACCGATTATTAGTAATGCTTACTTAAATAACATGTACAGTAATAAAAGAAGATCTGTGATCATTTGACTTGAAAATACCAAATTTTAACAAGATAATAGAATAAAAAACTAAAATCACAAATCCGAAAAAATGAAAAATGGGTTGGGCTGGGCTTTGTGATGAATGGGCTGTGCTATCATCATATCATCATCATCATGGAGTATATATATTCTATAATATATATATATATATATATATATATATATATATATACTAGCTGGTAACCCGCGCAATGCGGCGGGAGTATTTCTGAAATTTATGATAAACATAGTGAAATATCAGGCGTAAAGTTGATTTAAAATCTACGGCTTAAAACAAACAAATAATAATAATACGGTGTAACATGATGAACAATAGCTGAACAAAAAATCGTAGCAAAATAAAAAAAATCGCATGTCTAAGATGTGTACATTATAAATGTCATATTTATATGATGACGTGAAAAAGTACATAACAGTTAGTTGAAAATAAAAATAAACTTCAAATAGCAAAATCCAAGCGCACATGAATACATTGGTTTCACATCGACGAGCATGAAATCATCTGCAATAGTGAGATATAGGTTAGTTTACGGATAGTGAAATACTAATAAACTATATATATATATATATATATATATATATATATATATATATATATATATCATAATAAAAAGAATTTTAAAATCCATATCGATTTATGTAATTTGAAAAAAATTTCGTATGCTACTACAAAATGAAAGGTATGAAAACTCATTTGTAATGACATATTGCATTGTAATGTTAATAATAAGTTAATAATAATAATAATAGTAATAATAATAATAATAATAATAATAATAATAATAATAATAATAATAATAATAATAATAATAATAATAATCGTACCTTATTCATCATGCAAGACTTCTCGATATACCACGTTTGATGTGTAGACACCTTCACGATCAAACTCTTTGACGGGTCTCACTAATACCTTGGTGTTACGACGTGATATTCCTCTCGATAAAGCAACATAAAGTTGTCCGTGCGAAAATACAGAGTCCGGTAGATAAACACCAACATTTGGAATTGTTTGTCCCTGAGCTTTATTGATTGACATAGCAAAGCTAAGCCGAATAGGAAATTGTTTTCGCTTGAGTTTAAATGGAAACATGTCGCTTTCTGATGGGCACAAAGGAATTCTATGTATGAATACTCGTTTACCGTAATGCTGGCCAACAGCTATTTCGGCATCGATGACGTTCGGCTGAAAACTTCTACATATCAATCTGGTTCCATTACACAATCCATTAGATGGTTCGAGATTGCGTAATAATATCATCGGGCATCCAATCTTAAGCCGAAGACAGTGAGGGGGTAGACCACTAACATTTAATGAGTTTAGAAATTCCATCGGATAGTAATTATTCTTATCATCTTCTGCCTCGTCGAAACTATAGTAGGTTTTTTCCTCACCCTGAAATCTGCCGATCAGCTTATCATTAATCTCGTCAACGTTATCATTTTTAGTTGATAATATTGCTCTAGAAATAATGTAATCTGCCGAACTTGCATTCATGTGAAGAGATGGAAAAACTGCATTAATCAAAGACTCAATCGATTTAGCTTTATCGCTGTAAGGAATAGACATGTCATCGGGTATGCGAATAAAGCTTTCGTCTAACACTTCTTCAGCACCGTCACCAACCCGTAACAAATAATCTGAAAACCATGGATCTGTTAGAGCCCTCATATTGATGGTTAAACGCATCTTTTTAATTAGGTGCCAAAGCGGTGACATTCGCAAGCTAGAGTCTACACTTTGTGCTCGTGTACCACGTCTTACCACCGGCAAAACTTGTCTAAAATCACCTCCTAAAACCATTATCTTACCACCGAATGGGAGTCTCACACCCGTGATATCTTGCATAGTTCTATCGACAGCCTCTACAGCTTGCCTCTTAGCCATAGATGCTTCATCCCATATAATAACTTTGGCAATTCGTAGCAGTTGAGCTGTCCCACTTTGTTTTTTGATGTTGCACATCGAGTTATTATTAAGAATAAGTGGAATCTTAAATCGTGAATGAGCTGTTCTCCCGCCTGACATATTATTGGCAGCAGCACCTGAAGAAGCCGTGGCTAATGCAATGAGGCCACGAGAACGAATCTCGGCAAGCAATGCCTTATACAAATATGTTTTTCCAGTTCCACCAGGACCATCTATAAAGAAGACGCCAGGGTGATCCTCATCAACGTGCCTTATGATTTCGTCAAATGCTAATTTTTGGTCGGGGTTTAGAGAGTTTCGGGCTTGTAAGTGTTCCTCTTCCACAGTTATGTCATACTCCTCTTGTACTTCACGAAATCCTCCATATTCTAAATTAATTCTCGCGTTTAACTTTGGAAGATCGAAATCATAAAGATGTTTTCCTTGAGATTGTAAAGAGATTGATATGTCATTAAGGACCATATTTCGGACTCGCTCATCATTTTGACATTCACGCTTATAATCTTCTGAAAGTGATTCATAGTGTGTGTCCCATAACTTGCGAACATCTCCTGGTTCAGAGTAAATCAATATAGTCACGAATAGTCTTCTAAGAGCACTTGGAAACTGAAATAAAGATGCCTCTCTCAGACACGCATCTAAATTATCATCTGACTCTATTAACCCTCTCTCAAGAGCTGCCCTTCGAAATGTTGGGTATATTATACCATTGACGGTGTAGAGATCTTCAAAACATGTAGGCCCACTAACATGTGTCAACAGGAGACGTAGGTAGTACCGTTCTCCTTCAGCGGGGTTAGCAGATACCAGACGCCCTATCATGGATCCTGATCTTCTTCTATTCCAAGTACGTGAATTTGCATCCCAAGTGAACGTTGCTGGGAAATCTTTGTACAAATGTTGTCTGGCAGTCACATCAATTCTATTCCTTTCAAAGAAAGCAGTCAACATTGATCTCTTATCTCTTTCTCTTGCAATAATGTCAGTCATTACGTCATCATCTCTAAACCTAACCATCTGTTTATTCGGAAGATGGAGATGCAATGCCATCACATATGGTTTGATTTTAGCAAGCGGGAAATTATATAGCCTCCACATTGCCTCTGGTGGAGAGACATAACGGGCATCTTGAAATTTCTTTATTTCATTGATAACAACCTCTTCTCCGTCAGGATCGATATGGACAACCTGTTTGTCATGCCCCTTGTAAACATACTTAAAGACATATTTAACAGATTTGATACTTGAGCAAACTTCCACATTGATATGGCAATTGAACATCATTAGTAGTTTGGGATTATAAGGAGCCACCCATCTATTATCTAGGGGCTTTCCTCGTACATTGACCTTCATTCCGTTATCTCTGCGGCGGTACAAAGGATATGAGTCTTCTCCCTGTGTCGTCTTCTCGTTGAATTCCTTTGGATATGAGAATCGACAACGTTTTGGTTCGCCCTGCATGCACGGACTCGAGGTGCGCAGATGACCACAAGGACCGTGTATCATATGTGAAACTACGTACTCATGCATTTTAGGACGCTTTGTGGGGTCTGGAATTTCAGCGCACACAATCTTGTCATAATGGTCAGGATTTGACATCTTGTGTTGTGATTTCATTATTAATAGAAAATGTGCATGCGGCAAACCACGTTTTTGAAATTCAATCACGTAAACATACGATTCTACCTCACCCAGGATGTGTTTCTTCAAAAGTTGATCCTTGAGATCCTCTAACTTGGCGCGAAATACTCTTGCAACCAATCCAGGTCGATCTTGTGCTGACTGACCATCTTTGAGTTCGTCAAGGATCTCATCCCATTTCGGATTGCATGTCATGGTTAGGAATATATCAGGTTTACCGGCACTCTGAACTAATGCCATAGCATCCAAAAAACGTCGTCTCATGTCACGTGGGCCTCCGATGAAAGATGCGGGCAAAACAACTCGTTGCCCAACTCTATTCGATTGAACCTCACCTGCATTGACGCAATCCACAATCCCTTGGTACAAATCTGCTCTTATTCGAGACTGATTTCTTTCACAAAAAACCAGACGTGATGTCTCAATCTTTATGTATTGATCTACCACAAACTGTTGTAGCAGCCTTCCCCCCAATAAAAGCACGTTATTAGTCGAACGGATCTGCAACTTATAACAATAATACTCTCTCATAGTTACGGTAGTTCTTCCTCGGCTATTAGTAGGCTCTACATATATAAAGGTATAATTCATCCTGTTAGTAAAATGCATATTCAGTGAGTAAAGTATGATTTATAGTTAAATACCTTCAACATCATCATCATTGTTGTTATCGCCTTCAATAATGTCATTGACAGAAACACCATGCCTTGGTATTTTAGGATGCCATCCATGCTCGCCGTTGGGAAAGAATAAAGGATAACATAATGGATCATAACAACCGTAATGAGGTTGAATTTTCTGACTGTATTGGGACTTCCCATACACAACGATACTTCTTTCATAAGAAGTGATGTTGTCATTACCTTCGACCCAAATGCCTGCAACCTACATGATGATGTTTTGTCAGTTAGGTGTACGTTGTAAACGTGGTTCACAAATACTTACAATTGTATTATGAAAGTTCAAAAGTGGTTATCACGCGTTATAAAACCTCAGAAGTGGTAGGACGATTGTAGACACGTTGGTCAAGTTCCACCGATGCATTCAAAGTGACTCTATAATTGTCAAGCGGTCCTAGATCAACAAGGCTTCGAAATGTTGCAACATATGGATTGGTAGCAAGGACACGTCTTATTATTTGAACAACATTTCTATCAAGATTTGGCCAAGCCAATCTATGTGCAAACTCGGACTGTTCGTCATAGAAATACAATTGTAAGTACCTCGGTTGGCCATCTCGTGGAACTAATTGATCAAGACTATGATATATCCCTCCGAAAACACGAAAAGTATATACGCCAGATGTCATACTCGCCATATGAGTATCTAATTTAACACCCATTGATGCGAAGGAAAAACTGGTGTTATACGAACGTATATTATGCCTGAAGTGTTTTCCCAGTTCACATTGAGACGTGAAGAGATGGTGTAGTTCATGTGGGATGATTGTGGTTGCCAACTTTGTCTTACCACTCATGCAACAGAAGGTGGGAAATTCGAATTGAAACATTTTTGCTCCACAGTGAATGCATGTTTTCTGCTTCTTCAAGACACGATGTGTTTTAGGTACCCCATCGTAAACGTAGTCATATGGATCCACTAAAAGGATGTCACTTTGAAAAGGGAAGTTAACATTGTTCTGGACAATGTATGCTCCACCTATGTAATATAGTGAATATAATTAAATGATAAGTAATATAGGTAATAATTTAAAAGTAACTCGATAGTACCCTATTGTCATCAATATTAAATAGATATAGTGTGTGACTGGTTATCACTAACCTGTTGATGTTTGCCCGAGTTCTTGTTCAAACAAAGGTAGCAGTGTTCCACGTTGACTTTCGATGCCTAAATCATATTAAAAAATAATGTAAATGCGAAGAATAATAGTTAAAGAATTGAATAACCATAGTGTCAAATGTATCCAGGTTACCATTGATGCTTGCTTGTTGGTTTAGACTTGCCAACTTGTTTTTTTCCTTTCTCCTTTCATAATACGCTTTATTACTAAGTTTTTTCTTTAAGGACGCGTCATCGTTTGAACTCATTCGGGTTTCGTTAATGTTCATTTGAAGAAGAGGTTGTGTCTGGCGAGGTGGAATATTTTCTTTGTTTCCAGAATCAATGACACGTGAAGTTGATGCAGTGTTTGCACTTGATGTCATTTCACTCCTACCACAATGATTTGCATAATAATAGGAATTACTTCGGCGATTTGAAAATATTCCAAAAGGTACCCTATCTGTTGGGTTTGTATAGCTTTGTGACACCACTTCAGATGTTGTATAAGGTGTAGGTGTGACAGATTGACTGTTTCCTTCACCACATGCTATATGTTTCATTTGTTTTTTCTCCTTTTGTCTCGCACGATATTCTCTTTGGTACTCATTTCTAATTTCTACAAGAATAAATGCAAGGAGAAATGAATTAGGTGTTGGTATATCATTTGAGATGTACTTTATTTATATCTACGTACCTTTTTGTATATCTACGTTGGCTATAGAGACATCACCAAGGACAGATTTTTTGAGCTTGGTATTCTCCTTTCTTTTTTGAAAATATTGTTTTTGATATTCTTTACGTTTTTCTGCATCACAACAATAGATAGTGAGTTTTCCCATGTGACTTAAACAAAATTATAATGTCATACCTTTTCGAACATCCATTTCACTCGGAGTAACATAAGCGCTCACATTTGCTTCATTTGCTCCTTGCACTACAAACTGCAATATCCATAAGCAAATTAGTGTTATACATACACACTCATGTGACTAAATAATTTCTTGTAATATGTAAAATATCTTCACTTTGTAAGTAGCCTATTAAATGTTGTTAATTATCGTTTTCCTTAATAATAAAAACATTTAAAGCGTCATTGCGTTACAATCGGACGATAAACATTACTATCATATGAGTTAATGTTTTTTTGTTTTTTTTTTTTTTTTTTTGGTATAGTACGTGAATTTTGATTTATTTTGGGCATTCAATAGGATAAAATTTGTTTGTTAGTATTCATATGTGAGGCTCAAATCTCAACACAATACATCGATATGTAATTAAACAACTACAAATACAAATAACAATTTATATGAAAATGTAAATAATCATATAAGTATAATATTGCACATGACAAACAATCACATAAAAACTCAATAACATAAATAATTTCCAACAATATGGTGACCCTTATCAAAATGTAATAAGACCGTAATTATAAAA
Source organism: Pseudognaphalium luteoalbum (assembly GCA_963422505.1). Lineage (NCBI taxonomy): Eukaryota > Viridiplantae > Streptophyta > Magnoliopsida > Asterales > Asteraceae > Pseudognaphalium > Pseudognaphalium luteoalbum. The sequence goes on along the minus strand of OY730192.1, from coordinate 131,608,964 downwards.
GTCAAAACCCCAATATTTGGTTCTTAAATCCAATAGCCGACCAACATAAACTTAATACTTAGTAGATGAATTGAAAAGAACGCATAATTAACTTTAGAGCCGTCCATTCCTAATGTTGTTAGCTTCAGGCATATCTGGTTCAAACTCTACCCTTGTTAACTCCGTAGATTCCAAAACATTAACTGTCAATAAAAATAACATTTAATAAAATATAATGTTATCGTTAAATATATCAAATAAATTATATTTTATTACTTACTTTCTTTTAGCTGAACAATTTTTACACGTGATGCAAATATTATCCCATGATCAGCTATAGATCGAGCAACCATCATTGGGGGTGTCTTATGACAATGATACAAGATCAACTTCACTTGCTGCCCTCTATTTATGTGGAAAAAAAAGTTAGGAAAGTTACGATTATTTATCGGGCATTATACGCTAGAAGATTGAAAAGTTGAACAAAAATATAAACGTACGTCAGATCTCGAAGAGTTAGATGATATGAGCCCGGGTTAAAAATATCTTGCCTCTTAAGCTTGCCATTAACAACGTATCCAACAACATCTAAAACAATCAATTAAATTAGTGTAGTAATAAATAATAACAAACGTTATTGTGAAAATTTAATAGACAAAATATGAGTACCATTAAGGATTTTTCGACCGGTTCTTTCATTTACAATATCTCTAATCGACGGGACATGTGCATAGATAGGAAAATCAGTAACCTCTTCACCCGACAATGGACTAAGTTTTGTGTTTTTACTAAAATAAATTTCCCATTCGTCACGTAAGAAGGAGTAGTTCTCGAACCTCCTATACTGATATGCCGTTCCTTCAATTTGGAAATGGTCGAGCGAAAACGTATTCCCCTCCAAAGTCATATTTTCATAAGCTTTCATTAAACAACGTGGGATGACTGCTGCTATTCTTTCTCTCTATTATACAAAATGCCGTGATTAATAGAGATACGATAAATAGAGTCTAATTAAATTATATTAGTTTGTTAATACTTACGCTTCGATCTAGTAAAAACAAAATTAGTTTGTCATCTTTCACATCTTTCCACACGTATTCAACTCGAACGGCCTTCAATTTTAACCAAGCATGAGGTGGATAAAGAGTTGAGAATACATCATGACAATAGGGTTCCATTTCTATATCAAAATATAAAAAAATGTAAATATTATATAGGATTACCAAATAAGTAAGGATACAAATATGTAAATGTATTCAACTTTACTAAAAGTATGATTATAACCCAAATATTTAGTAGGTATAATCAAACATAACATGGTCATATTTAAAATCAAGACATTGATATGTCATAATTAAGTAAAGTCATACACTAAACATTTTAAGTTTCAATGTTTGCATATGTATTTTTGTGTTTGAAGGTCTGATATATGGTTGCGAAAGATGAAAAGCGTGGAACCTAAATACAATTAAAAGTAGATATTGGTGCTATTTATTGAAACGTGGCAGAACTTACTTTAATGACGGTACTATTCTTTGAAACGGTGACATCGTTTCAATAATCAATTTAATGTTTTGTTTTGTGTGAGTTGTGAATGTAACAACCTTTTTGTAATATTGATGATGAAGGAATGACGGTCACTAACCATCCTACATTTGAAAGTGATTTTCAATAATTAATTTATTGTTTTAATTAAGCTATTTAATTAAACTTTTATTACAGTAGATCATTTTGTGTTAAACGAAGATAACGCAGAGTGTTAATATATTAAATTTGTTTTCTGTATTCATCAAGCTAAGCTATTTGTTTTAAAGTACATGTTGATACACTTTAGTAGCATATATATCCCCAGTGTAACGGGGACCATCATCCTTGTTACTTACATTATGCAAACAGGTACTAAATAAGCAATAACATAATTTTTAGTATTAGTATGTTTATAATGAAAATGATAGGTAATCAAAAGTTTACTTTTTTTTTTAAATAAAAAATGTTTGTCTCATAATAAAAGCTAATTATAGATCCCCAGTTAACACCCACTACGTCTATCCTCTATCCCTATCTCTCTCTCACATCTGATCTTATCCTCTTTTCATCATCTTGAAGAAGGGGATTATTAATTTTTTATATATATATATAAATCGTTGAAGAATAGTAAATAACCCTCTAATGCTATCATCACCATCAACCATAAAAACCCTGTGTTGCTATTTAGAGAGAGTGATCTTATTAAAAATAAATCAAACATAAAACCCTAGAAATATAAATCGAAGGAGGATGTGACATCAGTGGGTTTGGTGGCGACAGTGGGTGCGGAGGTGACCGTTTTGATGGTCGTAGATGCGATGGCAACGGTGGTAGGTGCTACGACAACGATTGTTGTAACGGCGGTGCAACTGGTGCGGTGGATGGTGGTGACTTGTGCGGTGGATGGTGGTGCGGTTGATGGTGGTGACTGGTGCGGTGGTAGTCACTTTCGTTAGGTATGTGATTCTGCACCAATTGTTCGTTCGTCCTTTTCAGATCTGATTTTTTAGTATGTTTATAATTCGAAATCCGGGTAAATTCTAAAGACTTTAAGTACATTTAGATGTTCTAATTAAAACTACATTTAGATGTGAGATTAAGAATCAAATCATTTTATACGCACATTTTATACGAATCAAATCATTTTAGAATTTAGAGTTTTTTTTGTTCTGCTATTACCTCTTACCCTACTTTCATTATATCTATCAATTACAATTGAAGTTATTAGCTATTATATGTTTTCTTTTAACATTAGTTGGTCAAGTACTTGAAGAATTCTGAACTATTTGACAAGATGGGGATTACGCCGACTAAGGGATACTTCTTTTAATTTATAGTTGTTGATAAAGATGATGCATTGATACGTTGAATGCGGAATTTGATATAGTGTGAAAAACTTATAAGACCTGCAGGAGTAGTTTGTAGGGACAAAGATTACGACTTTAAATTGGGTTTTTTCAGGTACAAGAGAGTTGCTTACTTAGATAGTGATGTTGGACAACCCTTAGTCTGCTACTGTCTTAGCTACTTAGTTTGTTATTGTGCTTGATAGAGAGACCATTTGTTATTGTGCTTGATGTTGGACACCCCTTAGTCCGCTACTGTCTTCCAATCAAGTTGATTGGTTTGTGGTAATAATAATATTATTCATTAGGTTTATGTAAGAAGTGTATATAATCTGAACAGACCAAAAATAACAATAACAATAGGTATTTGAAGTAAAAATAGCAATACTTCCAGGTACCCTTATGGAGTTTCATTACATTGGGAAATAAGATGAAATGAAGAGTAATACTTCCAGGTATTACCAGTTTTATTACAAGGTGAAGCATAAAAGTTTATTTATAATTATGATAAATTGAGAAAACTGAAATGAACTTTATCAATCTTCATCGCTTTCATCAATGAGCTGGTAAAGTTTGTTATCATGAAAAACTCTTTTCTGATTTTTCCTTGTTCTCTTCACAGTTTCCATAGATAAAACCTCTTCGTCATCAGAAATGTCAACAACTTCAATTTGTTTCAAGGTGTCATCTTGTTTTCTTTTTTTTGGAAATCTGTACATGTAATTATAAATTAGAAGACCATGAGGGTAGTAGGGAATGTTAGATAAAAAGCTATTTATTAAGGGCCTTAATAATTATCGGTCGTTATTTATAACTTTATTGATTTTCTTAATATGAATAGTTCTGTTTTTTGTAATTTGTGTTAACTGTATGAACATATGAATAGCCACGCAAATATGATCGAGATCTAAAAAGTAAATAAATACAGGAAAATGTATGTTACCTCCTCATCAGCAATGCGAGCAAGTGGAGGATCATGAACAGCAGCAACGGGAGCAGCAAGAGGAACATGAACAGCAGAAACGGGAGTAGCAGGAGGAACATGAACATTATCACTCCCTACAACCGAAGAAGCAGAAGTTGAAGCAACAAAGGTACTCGAGACTGGTTGAAGAACGGGAGCAGCAAGTGGATCAGTTTCCGAAGCAAGTTCGAGAATCATGCTGATGTCGGAATTCATCCTCAAGGGTGTGTTGATGTTGTTGTGGTAATTTTTTCATTAATACAAGTGGGTTTATATAGTGTTAATGTTGTTGTGGTATTTTTATCTAGTGATTCTATAATTTAATGAGTAGTGTTTTGCTAATGTAGAGATGATTTTGTAGGGAGTGATATGAGTTATTTTAATTGATTTGTGTGGTTGACTTCTCAAATTATGTTGACGTGTTAGGCTATAATAAAGGTGTATATTGATTTTTTGGGAGTGATGAGTTATTGTAATTGATTTGTGTGGTTGACTTCCAAAATTAGGCTAATGTGTTAGGTGATAATAAAGCTGTACAATTAACTATGCAGACAGCTATATAGACAGCTGGTTAAAGAGTGAACATCGATTCTTTTATTTTAGGTTTAAGATTAAAGATGAAAATAGTAAATAGAGGGGGTATTTTGGGAATTTCCCATATGACTTAAGGTCAATACATTGAAATGTTTAATAAGGGGTAGAGATTGAAGTTATTAGCTATTATATGTTTTCTTTTAACATTAGTTGGTCAAGTACTTGAAGAATTCTGAACTATTTGACAAGATGGGGATTACGCCGACTAAGGGATACTTCTTTTAATTTATAGTTGTTGATAAAGATGATGCATTGATACGTTGAATGCGGAATTTGATATAGTGTGAAAAACTTATAAGACCTGCAGGAGTAGTTTGTAGGGACAAAGATTACGACTTTAAATTGGGTTTTTTCAGGTACAAGAGAGTTGCTTACTTAGATAGTGATGTTGGACAACCCTTAGTCTGCTACTGTCTTAGCTACTTAGTTTGTTATTGTGCTTGATAGAGAGACCATTTGTTATTGTGCTTGATGTTGGACACCCCTTAGTCCGCTACTGTCTTCCAATCAAGTTGATTGGTTTGTGGTAATAATAATATTATTCATTAGGTTTATGTAAGAAGTGTATATAATCTGAACAGACCAAAAATAACAATAACAATAGGTATTTGAAGTAAAAATAGCAATACTTCCAGGTACCCTTATGGAGTTTCATTACATTGGGAAATAAGATGAAATGAAGAGTAATACTTCCAGGTATTACCAGTTTTATTACAAGGTGAAGCATAAAAGTTTATTTATAATTATGATAAATTGAGAAAACTGAAATGAACTTTATCAATCTTCATCGCTTTCATCAATGAGCTGGTAAAGTTTGTTATCATGAAAAACTCTTTTCTGATTTTTCCTTGTTCTCTTCACAGTTTCCATAGATAAAACCTCTTCGTCATCAGAAATGTCAACAACTTCAATTTGTTTCAAGGTGTCATCTTGTTTTCTTTTTTTTGGAAATCTGTACATGTAATTATAAATTAGAAGACCATGAGGGTAGTAGGGAATGTTAGATAAAAAGCTATTTATTAAGGGCCTTAATAATTATCGGTCGTTATTTATAACTTTATTGATTTTCTTAATATGAATAGTTCTGTTTTTTGTAATTTGTGTTAACTGTATGAACATATGAATAGCCACGCAAATATGATCGAGATCTAAAAAGTAAATAAATACAGGAAAATGTATGTTACCTCCTCATCAGCAATGCGAGCAAGTGGAGGATCATGAACAGCAGCAACGGGAGCAGCAAGAGGAACATGAACAGCAGAAACGGGAGTAGCAGGAGGAACATGAACATTATCACTCCCTACAACCGAAGAAGCAGAAGTTGAAGCAACAAAGGTACTCGAGACTGGTTGAAGAACGGGAGCAGCAAGTGGATCAGTTTCCGAAGCAAGTTCGAGAATCATGCTGATGTCGGAATTCATCCTCAAGGGTGTGTTGATGTTGTTGTGGTAATTTTTTCATTAATACAAGTGGGTTTATATAGTGTTAATGTTGTTGTGGTATTTTTATCTAGTGATTCTATAATTTAATGAGTAGTGTTTTGCTAATGTAGAGATGATTTTGTAGGGAGTGATATGAGTTATTTTAATTGATTTGTGTGGTTGACTTCTCAAATTATGTTGACGTGTTAGGCTATAATAAAGGTGTATATTGATTTTTTGGGAGTGATGAGTTATTGTAATTGATTTGTGTGGTTGACTTCCAAAATTAGGCTAATGTGTTAGGTGATAATAAAGCTGTACAATTAACTATGCAGACAGCTATATAGACAGCTGGTTAAAGAGTGAACATCGATTCTTTTATTTTAGGTTTAAGATTAAAGATGAAAATAGTAAATAGAGGGGGTATTTTGGGAATTTCCCATATGACTTAAGGTCAATACATTGAAATGTTTAATAAGGGGTAGAGATTGAAGTTATTAGCTATTATATGTTTTCTTTTAACATTAGTTGGTCAAGTACTTGAAGAATTCTGAACTATTTGACAAGATGGGGATTACGCCGACTAAGGGATACTTCTTTTAATTTATAGTTGTTGATAAAGATGATGCATTGATACGTTGAATGCGGAATTTGATATAGTGTGAAAAACTTATAAGACCTGCAGGAGTAGTTTGTAGGGACAAAGATTACGACTTTAAATTGGGTTTTTTCAGGTACAAGAGAGTTGCTTACTTAGATAGTGATGTTGGACAACCCTTAGTCTGCTACTGTCTTAGCTACTTAGTTTGTTATTGTGCTTGATAGAGAGACCATTTGTTATTGTGCTTGATGTTGGACACCCCTTAGTCCGCTACTGTCTTCCAATCAAGTTGATTGGTTTGTGGTAATAATAATATTATTCATTAGGTTTATGTAAGAAGTGTATACAATCTGAACAGACCAAAAATAACAATAACAATAGGTATTTGAAGTAAAAATAGCAATACTTCCAGGTACCCTTATGGAGTTTCATTACATTGGGAAATAAGATGAAATGAAGAGTAATACTTCCAGGTATTACCAGTTTTATTACAAGGTGAAGCATAAAAGTTTATTTATAATTATGATAAATTGAGAAAACTGAAATGAACTTTATCAATCTTCATCGCTTTCATCAATGAGCTGGTAAAGTTTGTTATCATGAAAAACTCTTTTCTGATTTTTCCTTGTTCTCTTCACAGTTTCCATAGATAAAACCTCTTCGTCATCAGAAATGTCAACAACTTCAATTTGTTTCAAGGTGTCATCTTGTTTTCTTTTTTTTGGAAATCTGTACATGTAATTATAAATTAGAAGACCATGAGGGTAGTAGGGAATGTTAGATAAAAAGCTATTTATTAAGGGCCTTAATAATTATCGGTCGTTATTTATAACTTTATTGATTTTCTTAATATGAATAGTTCTGTTTTTTGTAATTTGTGTTAACTGTATGAACATATGAATAGCCACGCAAATATGATCGAGATCTAAAAAGTAAATAAATACAGGAAAATGTATGTTACCTCCTCATCAGCAATGCGAGCAAGTGGAGGATCATGAACAGCAGCAACGGGAGCAGCAAGAGGAACATGAACAGCAGAAACGGGAGTAGCAGGAGGAACATGAACATTATCACTCCCTACAACCGAAGAAGCAGAAGTTGAAGCAACAAAGGTACTCGAGACTGGTTGAAGAACGGGAGCAGCAAGTGGATCAGTTTCCGAAGCAAGTTCGAGAATCATGCTGATGTCGGAATTCATCCTCAAGGGTGTGTTGATGTTGTTGTGGTAATTTTTTCATTAATACAAGTGGGTTTATATAGTGTTAATGTTGTTGTGGTATTTTTATCTAGTGATTCTATAATTTAATGAGTAGTGTTTTGCTAATGTAGAGATGATTTTGTAGGGAGTGATATGAGTTATTTTAATTGATTTGTGTGGTTGACTTCTCAAATTATGTTGACGTGTTAGGCTATAATAAAGGTGTATATTGATTTTTTGGGAGTGATGAGTTATTGTAATTGATTTGTGTGGTTGACTTCCAAAATTAGGCTAATGTGTTAGGTGATAATAAAGCTGTACAATTAACTATGCAGACAGCTATATAGACAGCTGGTTAAAGAGTGAACATCGATTCTTTTATTTTAGGTTTAAGATTAAAGATGAAAATAGTAAATAGAGGGGGTATTTTGGGAATTTCCCATATGACTTAAGGTCAATACATTGAAATGTTTAATAAGGGGTAGAGATATATATATATATATATATATATATATATACACTAATACACTTATACACGTACAACGTCCAAACCCACCTGTAATTCCCGCCAATTTCTTCATATGCAGGAAAAAAAAAGAAATCATGGAAAAACGCATTCACTCCGATATTAGAAAGCTGTAAGTAATTCCTTTGAATTCAACTGGTTATTTTAAAATTTGCAAAAACCTTGTTTCTTGATTTGAATATGGCAGTAGAAAAAAAGGGTTTTTTTACAAAATTGAATCTGTTTATTCATGTTAATTGTTTAAAATTGTTTCTTGATTTTGAATGTTGCCGATTAAAGGAATGGGTTTTCAATTAAATTGTCAAGAATCTGTTTTTATGTTAATTAATTCGTTTATTTGTGGGTTTAATTTATTTCTTGATTTTGAAAATTTTCCGATTACAAAAATGGGGCTTTTATTTTCTTTTCTTTCAGTTTCCTAGTGAATACTCTATTCTGTTGACTTTATCCCTTTCATCAAGCCTTCAAGGAGAGCTGCAGTATAAGCTCTATTCTGTTGACTTTATCCCTTTCATCAAGCCTTCAGCCCCTTATAAAAAAGACTGTTTCAATCTTGTGTTGTGTTTTAGTGATCCTATTCATGTTACATGTATAATTTGGGTGATTTTATTATCTTATTCTTTAAATTAAGATGTAATTTGTATGTCATTTCCTTTTGGAAATTTATAAAATACAGCTTGCTATCATGGTGGTGTTTGGCTCACAAGAGTCAGGATCCCAGAAGACTACCCTTCAAGCCCCCCCTCGATACGATTTATCAATCACATTTACCATCCGAATATTTCTGCAAGGTGACTTTTTTTCTTTTTTTGTGTTACCATTCTCGTTCTTGCAAAGTCTTATAACAAGTCCCAGAATTCATAAAATCTGAATATATATTTCCTTTCTTTACAGGTGCGGGACTGTTTGTCTCGATGTGATCGATGACAAATGGAACTCTATCAACGGTATACATACGGATTTAATTAAATATTTCTATATTGCATACTGTATACTCATTCACGATACTAATTCTGTTTCCTTAACAGAGTTGTACACTATTTTTGAGCATTATCTTCCACAGCTTCTGAAAGATCCAAATCATGAAAGTCCATACAATGAAGAAGCTGCTGGACTACTCGGGTGGGACAAAACGCAATTCGAAAGAAAAGTCCAAGGTACTCAAATTTGTAAATAAGATATCATATCATGCTTTAGGTACCTTTTAATTGTTTTTAAAAAGTTATCCCTTGTCTTTATCTTGCATGTATAAAAGACGAAATTGAGAATAACGCTACGGAACATCACTTGACTACGATTGCAATAGATAAATCTGATGACGATTGAAGATGAGGAGGACAATAGCCCCTGTTGTCCTAAAAGCTATACTGATTTTGGTGAACGAAAAAACGGAAGTCAAATATAATCTGTCTGAGTTTGTTTTTGTAATTCGTTTTAACACTTCAAACTATGTTTCTCACACTTTGAATTTTGTGGATGTAACACGTGCTGTATAGCTATGTCCTTGATACAGTTTCTAAACTATTGATAACAAATGGTACCTAGAAGCAGTTCTGTTAAAAGCTTGTTTGAAGGAATCTAATAGTTTCTGAGTTTACTTTTATAACTAACTCTGTGTTCGATATGGCTGTAGTATTGTATGATTGAAAAATAATCTGACAGTCATAATCTCAGTCATACGCTAAGCAAGTGTCTGATCCTTGAACATATGGTTGGTCTCGGAGTTCTTAACAGAGGCTGTTGAGTCCCAAAATCGTGGGGAATCGTTCGATGAGAAAGCTCCGTGTTTGATAACGAAACTCTCACAAATAATACCATTTTCTATATGTTCTATCCACAAATAGAAACATGTTTATAGCTCAAAAGTACTACTTTACATTTTACTCTTACTTTTATAAATCTAGCTAACTTACTGTTACTGTTTAACTTCATTCGGAAAAGTAACATGTTTGCTCGGCTATCATAGGTGTTTTAGGCTTTAGTACATGACCTCTCACCTTCTTTGTAAGAACATAGATTTCATATTCATGATTATCCTTCGATGAGCTCATGCGGTCACGATAGGCCCATGGTTGCTACCAGAAATTGATACCCCTTTTATAGGTAAGTTTCTTTTGTGTGAAATGTCATTAATATTCCACTCGTCTTTCATCTTTATAGTGACTTTGATCGCTTTTCGCATTTGCAGTTGCAGTTAAGTATTAATTCCGCTTTACTCGTACAGCAACATGTCTTCTCTTCTTAAGTAAGTACTAAAAAATATTGCATCATCAAAAAAGTTTCCCAAGATTTGATACAGGGTATGTGGCGGTGCATTTCTGCTCTAAGGCCTTAGTCTTCGTGGGGTTAAACTCATGTAGGTTTATATTACTCGAACCATCTTTTCCATATTTCCTTAACACAATATTATTTATATCTAGAATTTTGTTTTGGGTAGCTTCATTTTTCAAGCTCTATATTAGTTGGTCTCTGCAGTTGCCACTTTGAACTCTTTATACATACATGACACTGAAGGAATTGAGCCCATCGCAATTTTAGCTGGTGATCATCGTGCACCCATAAATGATAATGCATGGTATGCTATATACATATATTTCCTCTACCCTAGAATAAGGAAGTGTTTGGATAAGCTTATTGGACTAAATTATTTAATCACTGCGATCTGAGGTCGATTTGACCCATTCATGTAATGCTTGGATGATTGGATCTTGCTACGCATGGTCTGACAGTCAATTAAGTATATCTTATGTGAGTTTATATAATGATCGAGTGTTTGACAGCTGGAAGTTCTCAACAAATTCATAAAGTCATGTAGCGTCTACACATCTGTTAAAGATTTGTCAAGTGAAATTGTGAGTTTGGGTTGATTATTCGATTCATGGACTAATTGTAGGCCGTGCATTATTATGGTGAGGTAACCGATCATCATGGTGAGGCTTCTACTATTGCCCCCATTCTTGGAATCAACTTTCTTCTGGTTCCAGTAATCCTTGTAGTTCACCATGTTTTCGTATTGAATGAATATGTATATGCAGCAATCAAAAAATAGGAGCAGTGAATATATATATTAACGTACTTTTATTCACAGAATGAAGGATTCAGTTTCTGGTTTTGATTCGCCATATATATAATAAACAAATCGCTGCCAGTGACCATTACAACGGTTCATTCTATACGGTTATAACCTACACAATGTTTCACAATTAACTACCTAAACCTACACCGTATGAAACTTTCTGTTTTGTTGGCCTGTGGCCCAAAACCCATAATGCCATACACTTATTTTGACCCATTAACACATAATATATATACATAATATATGGCCCATTACTTTGATTATTGGCTCATTTGACATTAAGTCCAACATTCTCCCCCCTAATGTCAAAATGCCAATCCTTGCTCTTTCTTCCTTCAAGTGATGATAACATAATCATCAATTTCTTTTCCTTCTTCAAACACTTGGTTAGCTTCTTCAAAATTTGCATCTTGTTCCATTGGTTCTTCTTCATAGTCTTCACATGTTATGACCATTTTATCTCCATCCTCGAGCACTATCTTGCCCATTAGTCTCTCATCTACATCAATCTCGGATTGTGTTGCCTTGGTTCCTTTATGCCCTCGACTTGTCTCTCCACTTGCACCCTTGCCTTCACTTGCCTTTGGTGCACCATTGGTAATGTCTCTAGCCACTTCGTAGTAGGCTACCAAGAGACCCAAATGCTTCTCATAGCATTCTCTAAAGCCGTCCGCATAATCCTCGGGGAACCCCATGGCATAAGCCACTCCAATCCACTTGTTCTCCATGAACACTAGGGTATGTCGACCCATGTTTTTCACCGTAACGTAAATATCATACAAACATACATCTTTCCCGTTTACCTTAGGAGTCAATGGTCGTTCCTCCACTTTCATAAACTTTTCTAAGAACCAATACACCCTTTTTTTGAAATGGGTTTTAACCAAATCTCTACAGCCTTCATTTATTTCTTACTCACTAACCATTTCCATAAAACCAATCAAACTCTCAAAGTCAAATCTTGATGGTACCTTTGGTTTCAGTTTGCCATCCATCTTCTCTTCAATTGTGTTTTCCTTGACATATAAGGAATCACAATAGCGCATTATTGCTTCCATGGCTCTCTCTTTGACAGTTTTAATTTCTCTTGGTTTTCTATGCCATCCTCCTTTTCCAAATCATCATCACTGTCCTCACTACTCGTATCATCAAAAAACCTCTTTACCACGCAACTTCTTGTGTCAAATTCCACTTTGAAACCTTGTTGTTCCAATTGACTCAAACTTAGCGTGTTCAACCCCACATTTGGTACAAAATATACCCCTGGTATTACGAAGTTCCTGTTTTCCGTTTGAAGTATTACTTCACCAATTCCTTGAATCTTCAACCCTTCTTCACCGATTGAACTTGTTCCTTCAACTTCTGTTTTGAACTTATAAAATACTTCCTTGTTCGGTGCCATATGTCTTGGGTATATATCAGAAACGTACCAAATGTAATTCCATGAACCTTTGTCGGTTCCAACAACTTGCCAACTTGATGATGGTATAAGAATCTCGTGTTCCATTCTTGTTGCATCCTTAAATTTTGATTCATAACAATCTGGTTCGACCCTTTTTTTCACATCATAATAATCTGGTTCGGCCCCCTTTTTCACATCCATCAGTTTTGTGTTCTTCTTGGATTCATGAATCTTGTTTCTATTCCGAAAATTCCAGTAGGCATGTCCACGAGTTCTACAAATATAACATCTTGATCGCTTCATTCTTCTTGAGTTCTTCAAGGAATGTTCCTGATTTTCCGATGGCCTTTATGATCACATAAATTCAAGTGATTCACCTTCAAGATTACTTCCGTTCTTCTTTGATTCCAAAAATCGCCATCATAACGATTCTTCATGGGTCTTTGAATCGTTTTCTTCCAGGATTGTCTCCTCCTGCTCACTGTTGCCCCCCATTCTTGGAATCAACTTTCTTCCGGTTCCAGTAATCCTTCTGTAACAACCAACTGTAGTTCACCATGTTTTCGTATTGAATGAATATGTATATGCAGCGATTAAAAACAGGAGCAGTGAATATATATAAACGTACTTTTATTCACAGAATGAAGGATTCAGTTTCTGGTTTTGATTCGCCATATATATACTAAACGAATCGCTGCCAGTGACCATTACAACGGTTCATTCTATACGGTTATAACCTACACAACGTTTCACAATTAACTACCTAAACCTACACCATATGGAACTTTCTGTTTTGTTGGCCTGCGGCCCAAAACCCATAATGCCACTTATTTTGACCCATTAACACAATATATATACATAATATATGACCCATTACTTTGATCATTGGTCCATTTGACATTAAGTCCAACATCTACTAGAATACCAAACGCTCTCAGATTTATTGGTATGAAATGAGGTAATATACCATATATGATAAACCTATAGTCGGAAATTTAGCACGCATTGACAGCTCATTTACTTATATGTTTGGTATATCTTGTGATCACTAATTTAGTGTTGGCCCAGGTAGATGGTTTGTCCATGTTTGGTGGGGTCTCAAATCAAACCATAAGGTTATAATATCATGTTTCATGCTCCCACAACTAGGTAAAAGAGTCTATTTTGGAAGCAGGTTAACACGGGTCGGGTTCTTATTTAAAACTTTAGACTCTGAAGGTTAAACATTTGACTTTTTTGTATTATGGTTTTTGGATGGATCATTATGTTTTCCGTTTTTCAGATGTTAACAGATATTAACACTAAAAAAGTCATTTCCTTTTGGTGCAGTACAAGATTTGAATTTATTATGAATTGAAATCGAGCGTGTGAGGCTGATGCAGGTACAGACATTGGAGGTGGCCTATGTGTGGGTCATGAGGTTGGGTAACTGGTCAAATTGGTTGGGTTGACCCGCATACACATTTTTGCTTATTTTTAGATTTTGTTTATGTGCTTGGTATATCCTAAACTCTCACTAAATGGGATTGTATAGTAAAGGTGCAATTCTATGTTTCATTTTAGCATCTTCCTACATTACGGTGATCAAATAAATTGCTTGATTAAAAAATGAAAAGTATCACTTTCTGAAGATTGAAGTGCTGCTTTTTTGGTAATTGATTTGAGTAAAAGAGGTGGTCTATTGATACGTGCATGGAGTCAGGTTTAATAGTTGAAGCTAGAAGTAATTAATAAATTTGTTAATATTCATCATAATGAATGTTAACTTAACATTCTTTACGATAAATGTTAAAACATAACACTTTGACAAATATTTTTAATTTTACCATTCATTGTATTGAAATTTTAATAAACATTCACCACGATAAATATTAACAATTTTGGATATGATATCCATCAATTAATGTTATAGACTACTTGAAGCTTGACATTTATAATATCGATTCCAATCAACATTTATTAATTTTCACTTTTAATTTTTTGACATTTGTATTGGTGAAAATTAAGATGGTTTGAAATCTATGAAAGGGGTTGGATTGGTATGGTCTGAATAAGGCACACCAGGATGCTTCTTGTTCATAACATAAATAGTCCTTCAGTTCATTTGTAGCTAGCTTGAAAAATTTGTAATACTCCGTATTTCCTTTCTATCTCTGTAAGAATCTTTATCTGTATGATCACTATGAGATTAGAATCATACAACTACCTATTAATTTCAGTTTACTTTTCTTGAAGTGTAAATTCTGGATATTCGGAACTGATTGTTATTCAATCCTATTCGATTCTGGATATTGGATCACAACAAATTATGCTAAAACAATAACAATAATGATAAGACAATTGGTGTAATATATACTTCGATGGGATTACAATTTGATCATCTACCCAATTTGCCACCTTTTCTTGAATCGACATGCCCCGACCCGTTTTCACCAGTACTTTAAGAAGTTACCCATTTTACCCATTTGATCTCCTGTTATGTCACCTATACTTGAATGCAATGCTCCCAATGGCTGAATAAGAAAAGACATACCCAATGGCTGAATAAGAAAAGACATACTGACATACATATATAGTACTATTATCCACATAAAAAAACTAATATGATCCACATATACATCCTAGCACACATAATTATATTTGCATGCACCATTAATTCAAGCACTAAACAAAAACAACCACAACAATTAAGCACGAGTCACTCCATATGATGCAAAAACCATTATTCTTAGGTACTAAATTAATTAAAAAACTTACTCATATAGGAAGACCCGCATATGGTTCATGCTGAAACAAACAGTTGAAACCTTACTCATCCAAGAAATGTAGCTGATTTGGTGAGCTTTAAATTTTAAAGTTCAAATCCAGGTGTCATAAAAAAGGTCTCCTACACCCTGATGAATGTAGATATGGTCAATCTTACCTCCTCATTAGTCTGAATATTGGAATCTTAGGGCTTCTTAAATGATGATTCACAGATTGGTTATCCAAGAATCTTCCATTCCTTTTTTCCACATGCCCCATCTCCACTTCAATATAGGCCATCGAGCCATGCACCTAGAGATGAAACTCTTGGATACATCACCAACAACATCGTGGTGGATGAGAAACGACACCTCTGTCAAACCCTTGCATTGGTCCAACACACGAGCAATAGTTAAAAAAGTCGACGAAGAGTCAACTAGCAGCGAATACGCACAGAGTCTTTTCCATCCTTTCTTCCCATCCCAAGTATTCTGACCTATTGGGTCGTTACAGGCCTCTAATTCCGACCAGGCACTTGATTTAATACAAAGAAAACTCAGATTGGGAAAACCCCTGAACACGTCACTTAGGGTAAAATTGGTATATCCATTAGCTTTTATTGCCCACCTTCTTGAATCCATAGTCAAATTTTCTACTGTTTCTGTAGGCTGGAACTTATCAAGTAAATCTTGAATGAAATTAGCCTCAAGACAAACTGTATTCAGATTTCCAAAGCTTTTGACTGCATATATGCCTTGAATATCAAAATTGTCTTGAAGATGGAATTGTGACATCTTTGGAGCTTCAAAGTAAAGTGAAGAAAGAAACGTACAATCAAGTTTGAGTGTGATGAGGCTGGGTGTTATTAGAGTTAAGCATCCCGGAACATCAAATGTGACGGTCAAGTGACAGGCTTTCAGTTTGAGAAGGTGGATTTTAGCATCTTGAAGATTTCCAACATCTATTAATTTAAGAACTTGAAGATTAGGGAAGCAATTATTAATCTCGTTTAGGTGTCTGTCATCTAGTTTTATTCTTTCAAGCGTCAAACTCGTTAGCATCGGCATTGGAATCAGATTGTGATCCGATAGATGTACATACTTCACATGTAATTCACCAAGATTTTGACCTGCACAACAGCAAACAAAATATACTAGTTAAAACAAATTTATAGTTTAATCATCGTAAAACACCTTATTGAGACGGTTTAACTAGCAAGATACCCGCGCCATGCAACATCAAACATATATTCATCGTAGCTGTGAATGGGTTAGTGCAATATTGTTTTTTTTTCTTCTTCTTATTTTATGACCGATTAGCATTGACAGTGAGCGCTGATGGTGGTATGCTAGTTTAGCTCTTCTAGATAGGGGTGTTCAAAATATTCCGAAATCGGAAAACCGAGCCGAAACCAGTTAAATCGAAGCTAATTTAGGTTAACATAATTGAACTTTTCTTGTTTTTCGGTTTTGGTAAACTGAACTGAAATTTTTTCAATTTTTTCAGCTTCGGTTCATGATTTTGGGATAGACATGATAAACGGTTAACCGAAAAACCTAAAAAGCTTATATATAGCAAGTAAATGGGTTTTTTTGCCGAAAAATGCATCAATAGTTTCGTTTTTTTCATTTTCGAGTATCGACTAATTTTTTTCCCGAAAAATGAACCACTAATTCAAAATTGATCATTTTCAGGTATTATAACCGGATACCAAAAAAAATGGACAGCTCACCGATTTTGCCTACGTGGCAATCCATGTGGATATATTTTTTTCCCGGAAAATGAAACAATAGTTTCATTTTTTACATTTTCGGGTATCAACTAACTTTTTTTCTTTAAAAATGAACCACTAATTTAAAATCGATCATTTTCGGGTATATCCCATCCTCTTCATCTTCTGAATCACTATATGTATTTTAAATAATAAAAAGACATCATTTTTTTTATATATGTATGGTCGGCTAGATATCAGCATGACATGGCGAAACAGATGTTATCTTCCCACCGTTTCTATTGTTGAAATACAACAAAAGGATTCTTCCTACTCTAACCATCACAAGATAGTCTAGTTATTAGCGTCATGTTATCCTTACAAGGGGTTTCAGGTTCGAACCTCACTAATGATGATAATATGTTGATAATGTTATATTGTATGACCATTATGAGGTAATGAACACTTCCTTGGTATCTCGGGTTAATAAGCATATCTACGTCTATCTTTTTTATAAGATTCTTTTGATTTTGCCTCATATTTTCTTTTGTAAAGTTTATACATGGATTGCCATGTAGGATAATCGGTTGTTTGGGTATCCGGTACTAATACCCGAAAATGATCAATTTTGAATTAGTAGTTCATTTTTAAAGAAAAACAAGTAGTTGATACCCGAAAATGCAAAAAACAGAACTGTTGATTCATTTTTCGGCAAAAAACTCGATCTGATATGTTGACCGACTACCGTTTCAAACGGTTACTTATACCCGAAAATGATCAATTTTGAATTAGTGGTTCATTTTTCGGGAAAAAAATTAATTGATACCCGAAAATGTAAAAAACTGAACTTTTGATGCGTTTTTCGACAAAAAACCCCAAGTAAATATATGTGTATTAGTGTGTATATATATATATATATATATATATATATATATATATTCTATAATATTATATTTCTATATAGATATTAACATTCGTATTTTGATAAAGATATTGATATTGATATTTCTGTTTCACTCATTTTAATGTAATTTACTAGCTTAATTTAGGCATAATATGGTAATTATTAATACTTGATGCTATTTATATTCGAACGATTTACGTATGCATAACATAAATACACAATTATAAAGAGTAAAATGGTTATCGTTGATACTTTTATTATCAAAATATTTTAAATATAATGATCATTTAATAATGAATGTATATTTGTGTGTTGTTAACCAATCAACCGAACCGAAAAACCGGTTAACCGATATCCACTTAACCGGATTTTCTGGTTTCAGTTTAGGTTCAAAAATATGCCGAATCGAGAGTCCGGTTAACCGGTCTCCGGTTAACTTAATCTCCGGTTAACGGTCCATGAAGACCCCTACTTCTAGAGGCTTGGAGACATGAGGGGGGTTGTACGTACGTGGTTGAGACAGTGATTAAATGTTAAATGATTGATGTTATAATAGTGTGAATTACACTACTAACGTCTTAAACTGTAAAATAATATGAAAACCTGTAGATGTTATGTATTATAAGTATTTTATACGCTACAAAAACATACAAACCTAAACTGAAAGATAGCTCAATTATACAATTAGAGTGGGCGATATACAAACCCTAAATTATATTCAAATCTCTAGTGAAAAACATACTAGAATAATTGCAACATATTTAACCAACTTACAGTATGAAGAAACCAGCGACAACACGTTCGATTTACTCCAATCCATAACAAGAAAAAAAAGAGAGAGAGAGCGATTTCAAAGTTTTAGAAACCCTGGGCAGCCACTTCTTGACAAAAGCCTCATCTGTTAAGCACAACTCCTCTAATACCTTAACGTCGTCAACACCGCGCGGTCTGCGTAACGGATTCTCAATGCCTATACAAATCGATTCAACAACTCTCAGTTTTGATGTTAGATCTAGAATCATGGCCTTAAAAGGTTTAATAGACCTTAGATTGAAATATCTATTCAATGAGCATTCAAGATTAATTGATCGAAGTTCTGGATATACAGCATTAAAAGCTTTTAAAGCGACTCGACAACGAACAACATCGGAAGAGTCGTGGAGTCGACTTAATATTTTCAGGAGTAAATCTTCCGGGAGTTTGTCCATCGAGATAAGAAAACACGTAGTTTACAATGAACTTTTAACTGTCATACTTTTTCTCATATATAAATAGGCACGAAATATTTGTTTCGTACCGGAACACTAATTACTATACATCTGGCCCATGCCCCATGGCCCAGTAATCTAAAATCTACCATACGTAATACTACCTCCGTTCCAAAATTAACTTCTCATTTCAACCATTAAGAAGAGAGTTTAGCTTCTCATTTCAACCATTAAGAAGAGAGTTTAGTGGGTGTAGATTCTATTTGAGTGGTTGAAAACTGTTGTGGTCCCACTTTTATTAAACTGTGTGCTTTTTGTTGGTGGACAATAATTTTGAAACGGAGGGAGTAATTATTAAGAAGTTGCGAGGAAGAATAATCTTAATTTTCTTAACCCCTTAATAATTATTTGGGTTTTTTGACTTAAAAGTTGAGAAAAGAGATATTGGAAATTCTCAATTTACCTATTGCATTAAATTCATGGAACTTTAAACAATAAGTCAACTCACAATTATTGATAAAACAAAGAAACTCTTATTAACGATTTTTTCTAATTAATTCTCTATACTAATTAAGTCTAATTTAAATTGTTTTTCAAAATTATGCTCTATAGTGTTTATCGTTTATTTGACGATATTTAATTTAATATAATAAAATTTGTCCATATAGTACCTCTTTGTATTTTAATTTTAAGTATTAACAAAAATAGATATAATACGAACTATGTGGAAATAGACGTTTGTATATATATTTAATTCAAGACAACTAATATGCATGTTTTATACCAAAGAAAATGATTTGAAAAACAAAATATATGTGTCATGGTCCAAATCCACATAGAAGAAGAAAATATTAGGTTATAAGGGAAGTTCAAATAAGAACATTTTTTATTGTGAGAACGGTAGAAACGAACTTTTAACTTTCACTTTTAAGATAAACCTTTTTTTTTTTACAAAATAATGATAACATTTTAAAAAATTAGTGTCTTCTACAAGAGTATCACATATAAAAGTTGTGATAAACAACTTTCAGTTGTATACTATATACTTTTTATTTATTTTAAATTAATCTCATATTAAAAAATATAAAATTCTAATAATTTTTTGGTCAAAAGTGTAGATAAATTTTTGGTGTGTGTGTGATTGTGCAGGTTTTAAACCGTTTACAAGGATTTGAAGCATTCGACTTTTGCTTGTTATCATCTTTTGGGATAGTGTTTTCGAATTTTCTCATCATATTTATTTCATCTGTCATTGGGTTTCACTGTTTCAAATCTTTCATTTTTGCTTATTTTGGTAGTATATATTTGTATAAAAAGGTCAAAAGTTCATATAGAAGTAAATAAAGTACTTATACTGATTCATATATGATTTATTTTTCTTTTCTTCTTAAAGATACACTACTACAAAATCCCAAATGGCACACGGTTAAAACCATGTATGGGTCACGGAAATCGGGAGGTGAACTAAGGGGAAGAAGTTTATTTGCAAAGCAAAAGGATCACAATTTCAAAATTCGTGGTCTAATAACCAGTCGGACCACGTTAATCATTTAAAACCGTGTTCAAGATCACTGGTAACTAATCACGGTTCATTATTCAGAACCGTGGTCCTTCCTAAATTTTTTGATTAAAAAAAATGTGACCGGTCCACGGTTCTCTTTTGTGGACCGCGTGTTTTATAAATAAAAAAAGTTTCATAGAAATATTTTTAGAACCTGCATATCACCAGCAGTTCTATTAATTCTATAAACTAATTTCATTATTATATAAAACAGTAGTCGAGATACCCTATCCCCTCAATAAGTGCTCTCATATCTGATATCAGTTAGTGTTGCTTAAACTTGTAAGTGGTAATCGATTTAAGACTGCCAACTCAACAAATCTAATTGTCGTCACCACGATAACTATTTAATATGAGATTTCATCATTGTGCGCATCTCAAAATGTTCAATCAAGCTATGTTGATCTTGCATGAAAGATTTGTATTAACATTTTAGCATATTTTTGTAACTATCATACTTAAGCATATCAAACATATATATATATATATATATATATATATATATATATATATATATATATATATATATTAACATTTTAGCATAAGGAGTTAAGCATTCAAAACGTATTTAAATCATTTAAGTAAAAAGAATAAATTATTCATCACCTATCATATAAGAATTTGCTGTTGGAACCATGAACACCACCTCCTGACAACGTTGTTGAGGTCTGTGCGTGATAATGGAGTTTTGTCCAGGTAACATGGAATACATCTCGCTCCATGCACTGAGAATAATGAAGCGAATAGATCGATTGTGTTAGTTTTGATAATAAGATGTGCATATTTCTGTTGTGGCCCGAAAGCGTCGGTGTCGTTGGTAGTAACTATTGATAAGCATCAAATAGATACTATATTTTATACTATTTATCCCTATATTTGTATACATTTTTAAGCATTTATATGATTTTAGATACTTATTTTGTTAATATTTGCAGAAATGTATTTTTATTGAAGATTGGAGAAAAAGGAACGGAAATAAGACCAAAACTGAAGAAATTAAAGCGATTGAAGAAAAGAAGACTCAAACCTTAAAGAAATGAAGACTAAGATGATTATATTAAAGAAATGGGCCAAGAAAATAAGTTGAATCCGTTTAAGAAGAAAGGAAGCCCACATTGAAGCCCAAACCCGTTTGTGGAATATTCTGGAAAAAGAAACCAACCGGCGGTTGGATTAACCAACCGGCGGTTGGGGTTAAGGGTTTCAAGTCGGTGGAAAGCGCAGAGTTGGAGTGGGATTCAATTAACTCCAAACGGCGGTTGGAAGTCCCAACCGGCGGTTGGAGGGTCGGCCAGAAAAGTTATAAATAGAGGCTTAGTCTAAGCTAAAGGATATACGATTCAAAGAAGAGAAATACGAAAGTTAGGGTTTTAGGCCAGCTTTAGGTACGAATTTGGAGGCTAAGGAGCTAGGGTTTGAAGGTTTTTAACCCTAGGAAAAGCTAGTTCGTCAATTGGTTCGGTTTCTTTATCCTTGTAACTTTATTAACCTTTTGGTTACTTTGGATATTGTTTATTTGAATTAATTGCTTGTTAGATTTTCGTTATGAATGTTTAAATGTATGTTTATTAGGTTTATTATATGAATTATATGTTTATGTTGGAACTGTATTATTGAATATTATTATGCAAGAATTCTGTGTTATATTATGTTAATGATCATAATTAACTGATTTATACATAAACTTTATTAATCTTTTGGGTTTTTAAATTAAGTGATTATGTTTCATTAAATGTTAAGTAACATTGTAATTCAACCGAACCAGGAATTGTATCAATAATATGTTGATAGATCTTAATAAATAGTGATACTTTACATAACCTTTGACTGTATTGCTACATGAAAATTATCTTAACCTTTGTGGTTTTCTACATCAGTAAATCACAATAATAATAGCCAACACGCAAATAGACATAAGTTAATATAATAAGTCTAATAAATAATAGTTTGAATAGTCATAATCTTCTATCCAATTGAGTATTCCTAAGTTGTTCCTTAAACTTATTTATTAAGAATCGGTATCAATTATAAATATGTTCGATCGGAACTAAAACGTCCCCCCTATCTTGTATATTATTGTATATTATTGTTAAATTGTATATTGATTGTAATAATTGTAATTAGGATAAATAAATAGTTAGTTATAGATTAAATCACGTAACCTGTGTTCGAATCTGGACTTACTTATAAAGCTATATTCTATGATCAGGATAACACTTGCCTGAATTGTGTGATAGTATTATTTAGTATTTCCTTAATTAAAACTTGTGATTATAATTGCCTATACTTAGCACACATCAAGTTTTTGGCGCCGTTACCGGGGAGCGGTGTATTTTAATTAAAACTAACTATTTTCCTTGTAAAATAATTTTTTTATTTCTAATGCTTTGCAAAATCAATACGAAATATCGGCTCACCCATTGAGAGTACTAACAAAAACAAAGGTATAAGGAGAGTTCAGCCCTACCTCATTGATTTATCATATAAGAGGTAAGGTGCTTCTCGAAAGAGATAGGTTTTTAATACGCTTCGCGCTGACTTGTTTCTCCCCTTTTGTGTACAATCAATGGAGCTACCGAGATCTATTGACTAGCTTGGTATAAGAAATTTAACAAACTAATTTTAACTTTAATTAACAACTAACTTGCATTACTAACAAATAGGAAAAGTTGGGTTGGGAATATCTTTTCGAATATTTAATTTTGAATGTGTTTTATTATTAATTTTCGGAATTCATATACATCAACCTGATTATTTCTAAAATATTACTAACATTTACTTTTGAATTTATGGTGCTACTAAAATTCTGTTCTTCTTTACAGATTGATGTATGACCCGGACACTTCATCCGGATCCTCCCAGTCCATTTGACGAACCAGAACGAGAATTTCATTCTAGAAGAAGATTATCATACGCACCACCAAATTCATCATAACACGAAATTTTACCAGAAGAAGACAATTCAGTTTTTCATAACAATTTAGTCAAAACGGCTGAATACGGTTATTATTCCGATCCAGAGTTGGGTGAGGATAAAATACCTTCTAGGCAACCTACAATATATCCAAGTGATTCTGAACCGGAGCATGAAATACAACCGAAGATGGCAGACATAGCTGACATGACGCTTGAAGATTACACGATTCAAACTCGTGGAGATCCGAGACCGGGAGTGGTTAGGCATGCCATAGCCAGAGAAGTAGAATTTGAGTTGAAGGGGCAATTTTTGAAAGAATTACGTGAAAATCCTTTCAGAGGAGATGATAAAGAAGATGCAAATGAGCATGTTGAGAAAATTTTGGAGATTGCAGATATGTTTCATATTCCCAATGTTACAAGAGATCAGGTTATGTTACGAGTATTTCCTTTAACACTAAAGGATGGAGCTAAGAGATGGATCAATAACGAGCCAGCCGGATCTATTACTACTTGGGAAGATCTTCGCACAAAATTTCTAAAAATGTACTGTACACCTTCCAAGACCTCAAAGATGATTGATGAGATTAGGAACTTTAAACAGAAATCCGATGAATCTCTGTATCAAACTTGGGAAAGATATAAGGAAATGTTACATAAATGTCCACAACATGATTTGAATGTCCAACAAGAGATAACAGTATTTTATAAAGGAGTTGATCGAGCAACACGTCAACAGTTGGATGCACAAGGTCCAGTACCTAAGAAAACTCCAGCAGTAGCAAGAGCCGGAATTGAAGAATTAGCTAAACATTCGCAGTTATGGGATGGTTCATCTGGAAGAAAAAGGATATCTGAAGATAGTGATGGTCTAGCAGCTATAACAGCAAAATTGGAAAGTATGGGAAGAGATATTAAGAAAGTAAATGAACAAGTTCATGCAATCAGGATTGGGTGTGAAATATGTGGAGGAAGTCATCTAAAAGTAGAATGTCCTAACAATGATAGCAAAATAAGTAATGAGGAGGTTATGTACGGGGATTTTCAAGGAAATCCAAATTATCGTCAAGTTTCTAATTATAGAAGAGTTAATCAACCAGGCCAACAGTATCAACAAGGAGCACCAGGATATTATGTCAAAACAGGACAAACTTCCTATAATGACAGAATGACGGTGATAGAGAATGCATTGGGAAAAATGGCTGAAGCAAGTAATAAAAGAGATGAAGAAAACGATACCAGAATGCGTAATAATGAAGCCTCGATCAAACAAATTGAGAGCTCAGTTCATCAGATTGCTAAAGCACTGCAGGAGAGATTTCCAGGAACATTGCCAGGATTTACTGAAACAAATCCAAAGGAACAAGCTAACGCAGTAATTACCAGAAGTGGTACGAATGTTGACTCTCCTATTATAGCTAATAAAGTTGTTGAATCTAAGCAGGTTGAAAAGGAAACAATTGATGAAGACATACAAGCAAACAAAAAGGAGAATGGAGAAAATAAAGTTAAAGAAGTCATCAAAGACTATACACCACCACCTCCATATCCAGCTGCTTTTAGGAAAGACAAAGAAGATGAACAATACCACAAATTTCTGGAAAACCTGAAACAACTTCATATTAACATTCCTTTTGTTGAAGCTATAGCTCAGATGCCAAAATATGCAAAATATCTTAAGGAGCTGCTGACAAACAAAAATAAACTGGATAATGTGACGAAGGTGACGATGAATGCAAGATGCTCAGCAATAATGCAGAATAAATTACCTCCAAAAGTCAAAGATCCAGGGAGTATTACTATACCTTGCAAAATTGGCGAAATGACTATTGAAAATGCATTGGCAGATTTAGGAGCTAGTATTTCATTAATGCCATATACACTTTTTATGCGATTAGGATTAGGAGAACCAAAACCTATTCGTATGTGTATCGAATTAGCTGACCGATCTGTTCAATATCCTAGGGGAATAATTGAAAATGTTTTGATTAAAGTTGATAAATTTTTTTTTCCATGTGATTTTGTAATTTTAGATATGGTAGAAGACCCTAAAGTCCCTATTATATTAGGAAGACCATTTTTAGCAACAACACATGCCCTAATAGACGTTTTTGATAGAAAGATTACCATGAGATTAGGAAATGATAAAATTGTTTTTGATGTTAATAAATCTACGAAATTTCCTAATTATGTTGATGATACTTGTTATTATTTAAATGCTTATGAGTATATAGATAACCCTTCTTTTCAAGATTTTATAGAAAAGGATCAAACAGATACTGGAATTCTTACAGAATGGACTGAAGAATTTGACACTGAAAAAGATTTGGCAGAATTTGATAAACTATTAGAGGAAGATGAAGATTCAGAAGAAAATGTTGTTCTTCAACAACATCCTAAAGCTGAATCACCACAGCCAGTTGCTAAAATTCTCAACCAAGAATTATTACCAAATTCTGTCAACAATATCCCGTATTTGAAGGAAGAAATCTTTGAGTTCAAAACATCTATTGAAGAACCACCACAATTGGAACTTAAAGAGCTACCAGCGCATTTTAAATATGCTTATCTACAAGGTACATCAGATTTGCCAGTTATAATATCTTCTAAACTATCGACAGCAGAAAAAGATCGCTTAGTGCAGGTTCTTAAACAACATAAAAAGGCAATAGCATGGAAGATCACAGATATCAAGGGAATCAATCTTGCTTATTGCACTCATAAAATCTTAATGGAAACAGATTTTAAGCCAGTTGTACAACCATTAAGAAGATTGAATCCGAATGTGAAAGACGTTGTCAGGAAAGAAATCATTAAACTATTAGATTCAGGATTAATCTATCCTATTTCAGACAGTCCGTGGGTAAGTCCAATACATGTCGTACCAAAGAAAGGTGGAATGACAGTGGTACCTAATGAGAAGAACGAATTAATACCAACAAGGACGGTAACGGGATGGAGAGTTTGTATTGATTACCGGAAATTATATGATGTTACCAGAAAAGATCATTTTCCATTACCATTTATTGATCAAATAATAGAAAGGCTAGCAGGAAAAGAATTCTATTGTTTTCTGGATGGATTTTCAGGATATTTTCAAATACCAATTGCAGTTGAAGATCAAGATAAGACAACATTCACCTGTCCGTTTGGTACTTTTGCTTATAGAAGAATGCCATTTGGTTTGTGTAATGCACCAGTTACATTTCAGCGTTGCATGATCGTAATATTTCATGATATGGTGGAAGATTTCATGGAAGTATTTATGGATGATTTCTCGGTATTTGGGGATTCATTTGATGCTTGTTTAGAAAATTTAAAAAGTATGTTGCAAAGATGTGAAGGTGCGAATCTAGTTCTTAATTGGGAAAAATGTCATTTTATGGTTCGAGAAGGGATTGTTTTAGGACATAAAATATCAAAGATAGGAATTGAGGTGGATAAAGCAAAGATTGAGGTTATTTCGAAATTACCTTATCCTACTAAGGTAAAAGGAATAAGGAGTTTTCTAGGCCATGCCGGATTTTATAGGAGATTCATAAAAGATTTTTCAAAGATTGCACAACCATTGAATCATTTGCTGGAAAAAGATGCAAAGTTCGAGTTTACAGATGAATGCAAACAATCGTTTGATGCCTTGAAGGAAAAATTGGTAGCTGCTCCAGTAATGACGAGTCCAAACTGGAATTTACCTTTTAAATTAATGTGTGATGCTAGTGACTATGCAGTAGGAGCTGTTTTAGGGCAGAAAATTGATAACAAGTTTAAGCCAATCTATTATGCCAGTAAGACATTAACAGATGCTCAGGAGAATTATACGACTACGGAAAAGGAACTTTTGGCAGTAGTTTTTGCATTCGATAAGTTTCGTTCTTATCTTGTCTTAACTAAAACTGTGGTTTATACTGACCATTCTGCATTGAAGTATTTGTTTAATAAGCAGGATGCGCGCCCTCGTTTATTGCGATGGATTCTTTTATTGCAGGAATTCGATATTGAAATTAAAGACAAGAAAGGAGCTGAAAATGTCGCAGCTGATCATTTGTCAAGGTTGGAGAATCCGGAATTAGAAATACTAGATGAAGAGGAAATTCAAGATACATTTCCAGATGAGAAGTTGATGACTGTACAAGAAATAATGAATATACCTTGGTTTGCGAATTATGCAAATTATTTGGTTACTAAGATTTTACCAAGAATGGATTATCAAAAGAGAAGAAAATTCTTTTCCGATTTAAAGTATTATTTTTGGGAAGACCCATTTCTTTTCTGATATTGTGCAGATGACATAATTAGACGTTGTGTACATGGTGAAGAGGCTCAACAAATTATAAAGCATTGTTATGAAGGACCAGTTGGAGGCCATAATGGACCAAGTTACACGGCAAAGAAAATATTTGATGCAGGATTTTATTGGTCGACGATTTTTAAAGATACATATGCTTATGTTAGGAATTGTGATTCATGTCAGAGAGCTGGAAATATTTCTAAAAGAGATGAGATACCACAAACTAATAAACAGGTTTGTGAAATATTTGATGTTTGGGGTATTGATTTCATGGGACCATTTCCTATGAGTCACGGTAATAAGTATATATTAGTAGCTGTGGATTATGTTTCCAAGTGGGCAGAGGCGAAGGCATTACCTACGAATGATGCAAGAGTTGTGGTAAAGTTTCTTAAACAATTATTTGCAAGATTTGGAACTCCTAAGGCATTCATTAGTGATCGGGGTACTCATTTTTGCAATACTCAATTGGAGAAAGTATTAAAGAGATATGGAGTTAGTCATAGGATTGCTACACCTTATCATCCACAAACAAGTGGACAAGTTGAAAATACAAATCGGGCAATAAAACGTATTTTGGAATGTTCTGTTGGATCAAACAGAAAAGAGTGGTCAGAAAAATTAGACGACGCACTTTGGGCATACAGGACCGCATTTAAAACACCTACAGGTTGTACTCCTTATATGTTAATTTATGGAAAAGCTTGTCATTTACCAGTGGAAATAGAACACAAAGCATATTGGGCACTTCGGGAATGCAACATGGATACCGATGAGGTTGGTAGGCATCGCTTTTTACAGTTACATGAGTTAGATGAGCTTCGTTGGAATGCTTATGAAAATTCACGGCTTTATAAGGAAAGGATGAAGAAATGGCATGATGCGAGACTTCGGGGAAATAAAGATGTTGTTGCTGGAGAACGTGTGCTTTTATATAATTCCCGTATTCGTTTCTTTCCAGGTAAATTACGATCCAGATGGAGCGGACCATATGTGATCTACCAAGTTCATGCTAATGGAAGTGTCGATTTAGTAGCACTCGATGGAAGTATTTTTAAGGTCAATGGACATCGTTTAAAGAAATATTATGAAGATAATGTGGAGCATATTCCAGATATATCTTTGGAAGAATAGGTTACAGGATTAGGTCGAACTTACCGACATTAAACAAAAGTGCTTCTCAGGAGACAACCTGTGTTTATTTTTATATATGTTATGATTTTTATTTTATTTTCAGGAATGAACTTTGTGGGTATGTTCCCTGGAAACCCTCACGAGACTATAACTCGTCCACTCGGGATACCGAGGGGTTTAAAGGCTTATTGCATATGCTAAATGCAATCGTGATTAACTACGAAAGTGTGGATGTTGTATATTATTTTTCAAGAGATCAAGGAATCAACCAAGAAGGATTTTTCTTAGCCGATGATGAATTTTTAAAATTCAGTCAGGGGAATTTTTCTGTTCCATTTTTCTTTTCCTTACTCACTTTTGTTTATCATTTTTATACAATGAGGGCATTGTATAATTTAAGTGTGGGGATAGGGTTTGTAAGAAAAAGAATTTCTTTAATTAATTATTTAAGTTTCTATTGTTCTTAAATTTTATTAAACATTTAAAATTTTTAAGTGTATAACTAAGTATTTATTAGTTAGAATACTTTTGTTAAAAGTTTATTTTGTATTTACAAGTTTAGACTTTAATGTGGATTAACTGTTTTGTATATATAATGTAAGCTACTTAATAAATGAGTGATATATAGTTATATGATATGATGTACTAATAGGCAATCTATATGAAGATTTCTGAATTTTAAGAAATTAATATAAATAACTTGTTTATTATTTTATGGTACATAATATGATGTATGACATAAAAGTCTTAATTCTTAGATTTATCATGCGATAATTTTATATATCTTTATATTTATATAAAAACATTTGGGAGTCTACTAATTGTTTCCTCTGTTGTACGTAAGTACAGACCTGGTTTCTAATTAGTATTCTTAAATAAAGTAGAAGAAAGAAGAAATTCTTGATAAAAAAAATGAATAAAAATAAAAATCAAACTATGTTGCTTTGTTGTATGGCTGTACAGACCTGTCACCGCTGGTTTGATTTAAAAATTACTTTACCTGAATCAAGTTATGTCGCTCTGTTGCATGTAAATGTAGACCTGTCACCAATGTCTTGATTCTTAAAAATGGATTATATATATTTATTTGGAATATAAAAGTAAATTGCATGATTAAGTTTAAGAGTATATCATATATGGAAATCATAAGTAATATACATAATAATAATAAAGATGTATTCAGAAGTATAAATATAGATTGTTTAAAGTGGACAAATATATTAGTAATCGTTCATGAGCTATATATTGCACGAATAATAATAATTTTTATTTGTACATTATAGTTATCCATGTTAATTAAATTGTTTAAATTTTTAAGTTATAAAACAGGTTTTTAGTTTTGGTATTCTGATTTTTAATATTAAGTTGATGCTTATTTTAAATTTTATTCAGTATTCTACTAGAGGACAAGCAGAACTTAAGTGTGGGGATATTTGATAAGCATCAACTAGATACTATATTTTATACTATTTATCCCTATATTTGTATACATTTTTATGCATTTATATGATTTTAGATACTTATTTTGTTAATATTTGCAGAAATGTGTTTTAATTGAAGATTGGAGAAAAAGGAACGGAAATAAGACCAAAACTGAAGAAATTAAAGCGATAGAAGAAAAGAAGACTTAAACCTTAAAGAAATGAAGACTAAGATGATTATATTAAAGAAATGGGCCAAGAAAATAAGTTGAATCCGTTTAAGAAGAAAGGAAACCCACATTGAAGCCCAAGCCCGTTTGTGGAATATTCTGGAAAAAGAAACCAACCGGCGGTTGGATTAACCAACCGGCGGTTGGGGTTAAGGGTTTCAAGTCGGTGGAAAGCGCAGAGTTGGAGTGGGATTCAATTAACTCCAACCGGCGGTTGGAAGTCCCAACCGGCGGTTGGAAGTCCCAACCGGCGGTTGGAGGGTCGGCCAGAAAAGTTATAAATAGAGGCTTAGTCTAAGCTAAAGGATATACGATTCAAAGAAGAGAAATACGAAAGTTAGGGTTTTAGGCCAGCTTTAGGTACGAATTTGGAGGCTAAGGAGCTAGGGTTTGAAGGTTTTTAACCCTAGGAAAAGCTAGTTCGTCAATTGGTTCGGTTTTTTTATCCTTGTAACTTTATTAACCTTTTGGTTACTTTGGATATTGTTTATTTGAATTAATTGCTTGTTAGATTTTCGTTATGAATGTTTAAATGTATGTTTATTAGGTTTATTATATGAATTATATGTTTATGTTGGAACTATATTATTGAATATTATTATGCAAGAATTCTGTGTTATATTATGTTAATGATCATAATTAACTGATTTATAGATAAACTTTATTAATCTTTTGGGTTTTTAAATTAAGTGATTATGTTTCATTAAATGTTAAGTAACATTGTAATTCAACCGAACCAGGAATTGTATCAATAATATGTTGATAGATCTTAATAAATAGTGATACTTTACATAACCTTTGACTGTATTGCTACATGAAAATTATCTTAACCTTTGTGGTTTTCTACATCAGTAAATCACAATAATAATAGCCAACACGCAAATAGACATAAGTTAATATAATAAGTTTAATAAATAATAGTTTGAATAGTCATAATCTTCTATCCAATTGAGTATTCCTAAGTTGTTCCTTAAACTTATTTATTAAGAATCGGTATCAATTATAAATATGTTCGATCGGAACTAAAACGTCCCCCCTATCTTGTATATTATTGTTAAATTGTATATTGATTGTAATAATTGTAATTAGGATAAATAAATAGTTAGTTATAGATTAAATCACATTTCCTGTGTTCGAATCTGGACTTACTTATAAATCTATATTCTATGATCAGGATAACACTTGCCTGAATTGTGTGATAGTATTATTTAGTATTTTCTTAATTAAAACTTGTGATTATAATTGCCTATACTTAGCACACATCAACTATTCAGGCACAACAGGGGTTTTAAATTGGGCTTAGGTCACCGAAATGCAACCAACTTTGGTCCGATATCTATTGTGTATAACCAACTTAAGGGTGGGTGTAAGAATGCAATTAACTTTCAAAAAGGGTGTTTTAATGTAATATGATGACGTGTCATTGAGTTGTCAAACTCTTAGGATGCCACGTGGCACCTCCGGATGCCACATGGCACCTTCAACGAGTGACACGTCATCAAATTACATTAAAACACACTTTTTGAAAGTTACTTGCATTCTTACATCCACCCTTAAGTTGGTTGCACACAATAGACATCGGGCCAAAGTTGGTTGCATTTCGGTGACCTAAGCCCTTTTAAATTTATATATAGCGGGGCTTAAATTATATGTACTATCTACTCTGGTTAGTAAGTGATAAGTATAACCTAAGATCGTTCTATGAATCGAAATATGTTGGTGATTAAAGCTGGTGCTTTCGGTATGGAAGTATTTAGGACGGAACAAAGTAGGTAGGTTTAGGGGTTTTAAACTAAAGACAAGTAATTAAAGTGCAGGAAAATAAGTTGCGGGAAATTAAAGTACAGGAAAGTAAATTACAGGAAAGCAGATAAAGATAAATATGTGATTGCTGAGATTTCGATAATTAATATTTCAGAATGACAGAATAAATAGGGATGATACTTAATATAATAATAAAACTACCAGGTGTAAACTCTAGAACCTAACAACTAATTTTCCCATTGGCACATCACTAGGAACTAGGTTATTGTGATTCTGATCGGATAATGCGCAAACTTCCAATACTTATCTAGTTGAAATATAAGCAACCTATTTTGGTTAAAACCGAGGTGCATGAATCAGTAGCGTATCGTCTCATAGGCGCGACCATTCTTAACCCCTAAGATAGTTTACTACTCTATTAGTATGCAGATTAATAACTTTGTATGTTTAGACCGCCGATTTTGTAAGACCTAGTGGTTTAAGTATCCTAAGTCACTTAGACTTTTACTTTCATATCTAAGTTTTGTTTATGATTAACTAGATTCCGGTTTCTTCGACTTATGACTTAAATCTCTCATTTTCAAAAGGTTATACATCCCTGGATTATTCGCAGTTTGTTAAATTGTGTTTCATATGCAGACCATACCTTTCAGTGATTCAACTTGTAATATGCTCAAAAGTATTTCCAAGGTTACTCACATCTGTCATGTTTTATATTGAGTAATAAGCTGGGAGGTGATATCGCGTAAAAAGTCATGTTTTTACTACCGATATCTCTCTCATTCTGGAACGATTCTTGGCATTTTAAACTTAGAAACAGTACAAATCAGTGATATTATGCCAAGATGGTCAAAACAAGGTTGCACGACAAAAATAAAGCAAAACGGATGAAAAAAATGAAGATTCCACGCACGTTCGAAGATTCAAGGCATCAAAACGAGATTTCAAGAAAAAAGTGCCCATCATCAACATCCATCTCACCCAAGATGTTCGTTTTCAAATTACGAATCCAACAAAAGAAGAATCAACAAAAACGGACAAAGAATGAAGATTCTACGCCCGGCGGAAGATCCAAATGATTCGTATGCAATATCTGGAGATAGGAGACATATTTTTGGGATATCTTTACATCAAAGTCTTCGTTTTTGAATTACGAATCCAATAAAAAAAGAATCAATGCAACCGGACGCATAACGAAGAAGATACGCACAAATTAAGCAACGCAACGAAAGACGATGGACCGGGGCGGGTGGCAGCCAACCGCCGCCGGCCAGCAGCCAGCCGCCGCCGGCCTGCTGGTGGGCGGCGCCGGCCTCCACCCCCCGTCTCTTTTCCACTTTTTCGTCCTTGCGTGTACCCGATGCACCACCTTTCGCTACTTTTCCATACCCGGTGCACCACCTTTCGCTACTTTTTCGTACCCGGTGCACCACCTTTCACTCTTTTTAATGTGAGCCTAGGGATGCTAATGTGAGCCATATTTTCCCTATAAATAGCAGCCCTAAGGCTTCATTTTAACACACACCATTCTTAGAACAATATACTTCTCTTAAGATATTGCTTCTACTTTCTTTCTATTTTTTTACTAAAAATTAGTTTTAGGCTAGTTTAGGAGCTTGTTTAGAATAGAAGGAAAGTACGGAACACATTGTAAATCTTCGGTGTAAGCTATGAATTGTGTCAATTAATTCAAGTCTATTCTCTCTCGCATTTAATCCTGGTTCTTTCTATCCTTATCTATCTTAATTAATTACGTTTATATTGATTATGCTAAATTTAGTTATTGCCATGATTAGAGAGTAGTATACTTGTTGTGTTTGTTTGCAATATAGTTAATTAATTATGGGATGATTTATAATTAAATAAATAAAGATCGGTAGTATCGCTTTGATCGTCTTATTGCATGTTCTTGTTTGATTGTTGCCTTAGGATCATCATAGTGGTATAAATATAAACGGTCTTAATTATCGTAAAGTAATATGATGGCCCCTATTCGACTGTTACTCGATATAGTACTGGAAACACTTCAAGGTGGAGTACAAATGTATGGAAGTCGAGTAACAACCGAAGGTAGTTATATTACAGACTAACATATAAAATGAGAAACCTAGTTTAATTAACCTTTCTAAATAGAATTTTAAACTTCAATTTAATCTATCGCCTTTCCACCAATAAACGTGATTACAACGCCTTTTTAACGACGTCCAATTAAAAGGTAGTCAGTCATCTGTGTCAATATAATTTGTCAAAGGTATGAAACTATGGAACCACAAGGCTACATGGGGGATTATCATAGGACAAGACATGACCAAGGTTTGAAGTGGCGGAACCACTTTAAGTGAGGAACGCTGTGAATAATTAGGGGATTTATTGGGTAGTTTAAAGTCATAAATGAACTTTTTAAATATACGAATCTGTTAGGATGACGAGGAATCGTTATATGATTCAGTTATGTCTAGTACCTTAAGATTTTGTTCCCGTTCATATAAAAGTATTATTAAACCATAATTAAGATTTTGCTTATTATTCTAAATACTTTGTGATGTTACCATAACCTAGCTCCCGGTGTGACATGCTAATAGGATTTTAATTAGTAGGGAATCTAGTGTTTACATCACGAGTATTCAAGATTAATAATTAACAAATATCTTTCAACACAGTTTCTCCAAACATCATCCCATAACTTAATTAACGAAATCTCAGCAAACACTATCTTTATTTATCTGCTTTATCTTTTATTTTTATTTCTCTTTTATTTACTTGCCTAAGTTAGTTAATATAAAAACTAAAACTCCCTCACTTTTTCTAAAACCTTCACTAGTTTGAAAGCCCTCATCTGCCACGCCTTAGTTTCAATTCAGTCGGTTTGAAGAACGACTCTAGGTCATACCTACCATTTGCTCGCCCTTAGGATTAGCATTGTTAGGGAAAACTTAGGCCCCGCAATTATAAATTTAAAACACCCACTGATGCCCGCCGCCGGTAGCCGGTGCAACGACAAGGGTTAAAATCCTTACCGACCACTGGTGGCGCATCAGGAGGTTACACAGAAATTATATATGTACAGGTCGGAGTTCTCACAGTGTCTTACTCTTTCATGAACTAGGTATAGATAAATACTTACCTAAATTAAGATTGACCAGTTCCTAATTACTAGGTTGCAGTCACATGGATAACTAAAAAGGGTACTCCATATATTAAACTCAAGTTCATAAAGTCTTAACAGTACAAACATTACTAATTCCTATTTTATGTGAACGTGTTTTACGAACATTATTTTACAATGTTTTGACTTTCGTAGGATACACCAGTTGGTTGCAAAGTTGTATTATCCTTTCGGAATTCCAACTGTTAAACCAGAGCTAATTCTAGTAATATGACTACCTTTGGTCGTTTACCGACTTCCATACATTTGTACTCCGCTTAAATGCGTTTCCAGTACTATATTGAGTAAACAGTCGAATAGGGGCCGTCATATTACTTTACGATTGTCGTACACTAATTATATAATGTCATTCCTACTTATAATTATCTACATCATTAACAATCACAATAACAAACTACTCGTAATTCATGGCAATAAATAAATCACATACCAAGTAATAATGCATATTGAAGTACAAAATAAGACAAGTATGATAAAAGTTTAGATATCACCCGGAAATAAATGCGTAGCAGCATATTATTATGATTGACAACTCTTTCGCACGTACAAATATTGATCTCCAAATCCCTAGCGTTCGTTCTAGCCTCTATGTTAATCCGTAGATTAATTACAATAATCCTAGAATGAGAAAGACTATAAAATACAAGAGAATTTCTAGAGTGAGAAAGTGGAGTTTTTTGTTCCAAAGAGTGTGTCTTCATTTGTGAGCCAAAGACACCTATTTATACTTGAAATCCGGTGCAAGTTAGCAACTAGAGGCTCACCTTAGCAATCTTGGAGGGGCGGTACGGTACCATTCTCCGAAAAGGTGTGGCACATGTACCCGAAAGTACGGAAAAAGCATGAAAAGGTGTGGCACGTGTACCAGGTGTGACACCCGGTTAAAAAAGGCCAAAATTAGCGGCCAATTTAAACTTCAAACGTTAGTACTTAGTACAAGATAATACAAAAGTATTGGATATTATATATGTATATATATATATAACACAATGATTATTTAATCACGTACAAACAAATATGAAAGAACGCATAATCTTAAATACGGATGTTGGTGAAAAACATTTTCGAATAAAGTATTATTGTCAAGAATAATAACTATTTACTCCGTTAGGAATCTAAATACATTTTGTACACTGAAAACTATCCGTCAAAATTAGTTGAAGCAAAGATATATATTTATATCTCACTAAAAGTATTTTTATAAGATACTTCGATTAAAAATATAAACGATTATATTTTTAGAAATTTATCATTTGAAAACATTATACTACTTTTCGATCGGGTACAAGAACACGGGTATTTTGTACCGTAAGCGGGAGCCAACCAACTCCAATAATTGGAGTTGGCCGGCTACATCAAACACACGCACACAACTCAGTCTCTTTCTCTGCACTCTCTCGGTCTCTCACTTTTCTCTTCCAAGAACAACAACAACAACATCAACAATCCACAACAACATGAGTGCAAATATCATCATCATTATCATCATCATATTCATCTTCTTCTTCCTGATCATCATCATCGTGAACATCATCACCATCACTCACGGCTCCAACTTTTAATACGTAAGAAAACTTCTCAACTTTCTTTAAATTCGAGTTTAATATACTTATATCATCATGTAATGTTGTCCCATTGAGTAGATTATATCCAAAAATCGAATCTATACTCGTTTTGCCAACTGATTTCGCGAACAGACCTGAAAGTGGTACTTGAGCCGAACGGCTGGAAAGCATCATCCGAACGGCTGGATTTCATCAGGCGAATGGCTGGATTTCCTTAGCCGAACGGCTAGGTCCTCCATAGCCGAACGGCTGGACTTTATTTATTTAAACGGCTAGGTCTTCCATAGCCGAACGACTGGACTTCCATAGCCGAACAACTAGGTCTTCCATAGCCGAACGACTGGACTTCCATAGCCGAACAGCTAGGTCTTCCATAGCCGAACGGCTGGACCTTTATAGCCGAACAACTGGAATACTCAAACAAAACAGTTTTTGTAAAAATGCCGAAGAATTTCACAAGTGATTTTTAGGGTAGCTTCTCGATGAAAAATTTATCATAACGGTTTGGGCTAAAAGTCACACGGTCACTCGCAAACGGCCCAATCATCAAGGCTATGTTTCATAGCCTAGGAGGTTTTAGGCCTTTCGGGGTCGTCTAGGGGTCGAAAATGACATATTTCAGTTTTCGGACCCGTACCAAATTTCGTAACTTATGAAATAAAATGTAACGGATGTGACGAACTTGAGTAACAACTAAACTTATACGATACGACTTACACACGAAACACATATACTTTTATAAGTACAACAAATCATGTATAATAATAATAGTTTGAAATTAGTATTACAAACCGTCACCAACGAGCCGTATACCCTTTCACAAACTCAAACACAAACACTTATACGGATGGTTTAGTTAAACATCCACTTACTCGTTATAATCTCACATGTTTAGGGCATTAGGAGATTACCATTGGAACAACTCACGTACTTTAGGATTGCTTGCTCTTCAGGTGAGTCTCACGGCCCCTTTTTACTGTCTTTACTTTGGGGGAGATGCATTGCTTGTTTTACTTGTATACATATATGTATGTATGGTGATTACCAACTTATGTTTACTATCTTACCGGATTGTTAACTCACTACTTTACCGACTTTACCAACTTACAAACTTACCGACGTATTGACAGGCTTTACTGCTTACAAACTTACTGACTACTACTTTACAAGTTACCGACTTATAAACTTACTGTTTTACAGACTTGCTACTTTACGAACTGATTACTTTACAGACTTACTACTTTACAAACTGATTACGTTACAGACTTGCGACTCTACAAACATAATACTTAGAGACTTAACTACTTACAGACCTTACTGACTTACAGACCTACAGACTTACAGACTTGCATGAGTTACGTCTTAATCCAATGAAGTCCTCTGAATCATAGTTGTTAGTTATGGGATAAGCGCGAGTTTTAGTATATGGATCCATATGGGACTGACAATCCCCGCCTGGGGTGGTAGCGCCACCACGAACCGTACTCGTATAAACAGGTGTTTTCTACTCGTTTCGTATGAGTGTTTTTGGATTAGCACTCACGGGGGCAAATTACAGACTTGTTAAGCTTCAACTATGATGGCTCATGGCAGACCTTACTTACCTAATTACCTTGGCGTAATTGATACTTACTTACTAAATTACTGTGGTGTAATTGATACTTACTTACTGAATTATAGTGGTGTAATTGATACTTACTTACTGAATTACCGTTGCGTAATTGATATTACTTACTTAATTACCGTGGTGTAATTGTTACTGCTTACATAATTACAATCGGTGTAATTGTGTCTACTTATTGAACTGTACTGGATTTTCTATTCGTATATACTACAAACCTGTGAGATTCACCAACCTTTTGGTTGACGCGTTTTAGTAATGCATTCTCAGGTACGCAGCCACAGTAGGATGGCCCAGCAGGATCTACTTATATGCTAAGCTAGTACGAGTCGCATGCATACACACTTATGAAGATTTTACTATGCTAAGCTAGTACGAGTCGCATGCATACACACTTATGAAGATTTTACTCGCATTATCTTTGTACTATGATTATGTATTTAAAATCTTCAGATTCATTTAGCGAACTCACTAATGATGTTTACTTATGACTTAAAACTTGTACTACTTTTGTAATGTAATATATTTTTCAAAAATGTCTCATTTAGAGTCGTTTGCTTAATCTTTGTGCTTGATATTTGATTAGTCACACCCAAAAATAATCGCTTCCGCAAAGCATGAAATTGGGGGTGTGACACCAGGTAAGGACGAAAAAGGACGGAGGGATGGGCAGCGGCAGCCGGCGGCGGCCGGGAGCCAGCTGGCGGCGGCCGGTGGCCTGCCATCCCGGTTTGCCGTCTTTCGTTCGTTTCTTGTTTTGCGCGTATCTTCTTCATCGTGTGCCCGTTTTCGATGATTCTTTTTGCGTTGGAATCGATTTTCAGAAACGAAGATGTTTCTCTGATCTTGAGATGTTTTGTATCGAATCATTTGAATCCTTCGTAGCATGCAGAATCTTCATTCTTTATCCATTTTTGTTGATTCTTCTTTTGTTAGATTCATATTTTGAAAAAGAAGGCTTCGGAGTAGAGAACCCATGGTGATGGTCCTTTCATCTTGGATTCTTGTCTTGATTGCTTGAATCTTCAAACGTGTGTGGAATCTTCAATTTTTACCCATTTTTAGTGATTTTTCTCCTCCTTCTGTGTTTTCACCTTCTTGGCATAATATCACTGATTCATGTGATAATTGAGCTTATATGCCAAGTATTAGTCTTAAATAAGAGAGATATCGGTAGTAAAAATGTGACTTTTTACGCGATATCAATTTCTAACTAGCTTTATATGTTAAGGAAAATCCTTACTCGTTAAGATACTTCACGATGCGTTCTATTTCTTGCGGATCTGATTTAAAATCATATACATCATATTGTTTGCTGCTTCATTTTAGCCCACCCTTTCAGCTAGCTTATCTTTTATTGCGGAATTTGTAGCTAGTCTCATCACCCGTAGGGATAAATTTCTGTTCTGCTTCATATCTTTTCTTTAAAGATTCAAAATCCCATTTTTTGAGAGCAGTGAGTAATAGACCAGTTGATCCTCTTAAGCACCTGGCATAATGATCTTTCATCTGAGCTTTCTTTTTTGCTTGGCTTTGAGCTTAGCTTGCCTTTGTGTTGCCTCATGAATTCTTTTCTTTTTCAACATTTCTATCAATTCAGTCTGCCTATGAGCTGGTGTTAATTCAGTCCATTGAGCTTCCATATACTTTTGAGAAAAGTTTAGATCAAAATGAACTTGCTCTTCTTTTGTCATAATACGAACAACCCCTGGTTCAATATCAACTGCAATCATACCTGCCTGCTCAGCATAGACATCTGCATTTATTTCAGTATCCAATTCCCTTTCTACTTCTGCACTTATGGCCTCAAGATCCTTTTTCTTGTTGGGCTTCTTAGGCTCCACATACAGTCCCTTTCCCTTATCATTATCCTTAGCTATTTCCTTTTCTTTCAGAGCCTCCTCTAATCCCTCTGCCTCTTATCAAACACAAGCTGTCTGAATGATACACCCAAACCCCTAGATGGAACAGTTTTGGTGGGGGTTGGTGCGTTGGCTACCTCAAGTAATGCATCAGCAGCTGCAAGATCATCATTGGCAAGTGGAACTGATGCATTAGTAGAAGTAGGAGGATTTTCAACTACCTCAGGTGGCACATCCTCAAACAAATCGGTACCCAGAATAGTTCTTTTTGTTGTCTTTTCTGGCTCCTCCATAATCCCTTTTCCTTTATCTTTGGCCTTTGCTCTATCAACTTCATCAAATGTAGGCTTAAAAGATTCAGTTTCAGAATTTGGTTCAATTAGAGGATTCCTAGATGCTTTATCCCAAACATTTCTCACAACCTCCGACTTCAACCTCAAACTCTTTCATTAATCTGCTTCTTGAGTAGACTTATTGTGTCTACTTGACTTCCCCGTTTCTCTACCCATATACGCTTGGCAGATTTTGTAGGGACCCGTTTTTTCTTAATTGGGACCTGATCATCCCGTACAGGGGTAGGGCCCTGCTGTTCCTGACATGGAGAAGGTTTATCCAATTCAGTTGTATCCTTTTCCAGCAGGGAACTCCTTTCCTCACTTGAATCCTCCTCACTTGGCTCCAGGGATGACTTAGTAACAAATAAAAATGGAAGTGTATACTGTTTTGACAGTCGTAGAAATATTTTAACACACGAATATATGATACTTAGAGATAAATAATGTGTACTTACCTCGGAATATATAATAAATGAATGTGGCAACGGAAGGAGACTGTTTTTTGCTTCCTGTAAGATGGTCATTCCAGCAGTTGGCTTAGGCAGACTCATCTTCCCGAATCCATCCCGAATTCTCTCAATTTGTACCATTAGGTGGTCTGGTGACATAGACACCCTATGTACCTGCCCGGACCCCGAAGGATGAGCGTTTCCTCTCGCAATAACTTTTTCTTTCAAACCCGAATTCCGCGATTAACTTACATGCGGTGGGTTCCTACAATGATATGGTATGAATATATAAGTGATACAAAATAATTTGTGGTAAAAACATAATTACATACTAATTAAATGTGATTACCGGTAACTCTTCAAAAGGTTGGAACTCTGACCCAACACCAGTACTCCTTATATCGAGACTTGCTGCAGGTCTTTGCGCTACCAGCTCCCTCGATGTCTCCTCTCACGATCCCACCTCCCTATCTTCAACCTCCATCCTCTCTAATTCAGCCACCCTTCTTTCTAACCTCTCAATTTCTTCGTTTCTTTTGTTGCATTGCGGCTGCCTCTCAAAGCCATCAATTGCCTTCGTGAAGCCAATAGTGTGCCCCACCGCCCTTTTCCTTCCAGGGTGCTCTTTTCCTATGACCGTCCATAGAGAATCTTTTCCTTGGGGATCCGGAGCCACATGCAACTCTTCGTCCTTCTTAATATGTTTAAACCAATAAAAAGTTTATATTCTAATTTTACCCAAAATATTGATAAGTAATAGAATTCAAATTAAACAAAAGTGATATTACCAAATCCTTCACAATTTGCACTATACCTTCAGGTATAAACAACTGTCATTGGCTATTGTGTTTACAACGAGCCCTGATGTACATAAACACCCGCAGACTGTGAACCCTATATAAGCGACCAACGAGAGAGGAGGGATCCAAAACCTTGAGAGCTTCTTCTCTCTCCTTCTTCCTTTCTTGTTCGTATCCCTGATACCCTTTAGGTCCTACCTTAGGCGGATTCTTGTTCAAACTAGCTATCTGTCTACCTCTCTCACTTAATCTCTTCACATAACAAAAATAAGTTTAATAGAAAAAAGGAAATAATGATCACATAGTCGAGATGGCTTCTCACCCTCGGTACTCGGTAGGACTCTTTTATCAACAAAATTTATAACTATTTAATATGAGATTTCATGATTTAAAATTTGTGTTCAACTTAAAAAAAAACCCGAATGTAATTGATACCTGAAACTCTTCACTGTTGACCTTCTCACAGAATTTCTTCCACAGTCCTTCCTTGGCAAGATACGGGTACTTCAAAAAGGGGCTTTTCCCAGTTTTCACAAAATTGTCCCGCATATTTCTTTTGAATTCTTTCCAGGTCTGGTTGCATTGCGCAGTAACAGCCTTCTTGGTTTCTCACCCTCAATATCAGGTAATGTTTTCTGAAATACATAAGTATATATTAGTAGCATACTGTACATACAACATCTGTGAGAAAGGGATATAGTTGCTACAAAATTAATTTAACGGTTCAGAATTTACCTTAACCTCTTCCCATAGAGACTCTTTCACTGTTTCATCAACCTTATCCCACGAATCAATTATAATACTAACCCGGCCTCTAGCCACAAGACCTACCATTTTACTAAATGACACCTGTCCCGGCCCAATGTTGAGTCCAAAAACATTGAAGTCAACATCTCTATCGCGCAACGAATTAGCCTTTTCATCCGTCTTCGTAGTAGAAGTAGCCCTTCTCTTTCTCCTTTTACATGGAGCACTTGTACTACACTCTTGATTAACTAGTTCTCCAAGATCGGGTTGTTGATGATCACTCATAACATTTTCTGGATGACGAAGGAGATCCTTATCTTGATTATCCTACACCGCATTATTAATAAGTTATTAAATATATATATATATATATATATACATACATATATATATATATATATATTAAAGATCATCTAGCATTCAACAATAAGTACATTACACCCATAATACGTAAATAAATAAACCTGCCTAACAAACATCATCACAAAGCTGTCATTAGATCGATCGGTCCCGTCGCGCCGTTAGTGGTCGGTTGGATTTTACCCCGTTCGCGAAACCGGCTACTGACGGACGACGGTGTTAATTTTGAAATTTGTAATAGTCGGGGGAGCCTAATCCTTCGTACTACCAACCGGAACTGGTATGAATACCTGATATGAGTAAGTGGTAAGGATGATCCAGGGTTGTTCCTCACGACGGTAGAATTGAAATAGAGCTAGTTCTGATAAGTCAGTAATTAAGCTAGGGTTTTGATAAAAGGAAGGTGTTTGTTTTTGGATTTATATCTAATTTAAAACTACTAAACTAATAAAGCATAAAACTAAAGGGAGACTAGTATATATAACACTTAAGGATAACGAGGACGTGGTTCACCATGACTTAGGATAGCTGGGATGATGTTTTAGTTTGAAAACATCTTTTAAAGATTTGTGTCTTGCTTTCGCGTAGATGAATTTTAGTGTAAACACTAGCACCCTACTGATAGGAGTAACCGATCAATATGTCACTGAGTACTAGGCTATCAATATTATGATCA
This sequence comes from Pseudognaphalium luteoalbum, assembly GCA_963422505.1. Lineage (NCBI taxonomy): Eukaryota > Viridiplantae > Streptophyta > Magnoliopsida > Asterales > Asteraceae > Pseudognaphalium > Pseudognaphalium luteoalbum. Next base: position 131,564,867 of record OY730192.1, on the reverse strand, counting down.
GATTGAACTTCCTTGAAACCCTCCACACCGTCTCTTAACGAGACCAAGTGACCCTCTAGAAGGGGTGCATGAATAGGGTGACAATTCACAATTTATCCACTGACCTTTCTTTAACACTTACAAAGACATCTAAGCTAGTCAAGGCATTTAAGATTTAAGACAGGTGGTGACTCTTAACTTATACATTAATGGTTATGATTGAGTTCAGCGTTATTCGGCTGTGATACTTCTTCAACCTACAGGGTTTTCCACGGCTTCCACGTATTTGTACTCCACCAAAAGTGTTTCCAATGCTATACCGGATATTCACCCATTTTACGGTCTTTCCTGGATCACAGACTATGCCAGGTTGCAATACAATGTACAGCCTACAACCTTTCCTCGGCTTCCACGTATTTGTACTTCACCAAAGGTGGTTCCAACGCTATACCGGATACTCGGACGTTTTAGGGCTTTCCTTGGATTACATACTTTACAGCAATCTGAACTCAATATATCTAAGCTTGTATTATAGTTAAACCATCTATGATTGCTAAACAACCCGTTCACTTTATAAATTTAATCCCAATAAATCTCTGATGAATTCACGGTGTACTATACGATAAGTTAGGCAATATTTCCACAGCTTTAGAATCAGACCATGTTTTTTTTGGAAAACATAGATAGGTAATTACCGTTTGATGAATGGTTCATGACTCATTTGTCATTAAGGTTTTAACCACGTTTATTGGAGGAAATGTGATAGTTAATTTAAAATTATAAATGTATAGTTAAACAGTACACTGAGTTTTCAATCGAATATTTAAAGTAACATCATCTCTATTATCTAAATCATGGCAAACATACAAGCAACTACTCACAATGCATAGTAATAAACATTTCTAACATTAATAAATCACATACATCAAACAAGAACAATATGACAAATTAATAATAAAAAGGATAGAAAATACCGATACGAATTGCGAGCAGAATAACACTTGTATTTCTTCGTATAATATCCAAGTATTACATAAGATAGCCTCTACTAATTAACTACATAACTAATCTAAAAGAAAAGGAAAGGTTTCCCTCCCTAATCATCTCACTAGTCCAAGGGTTTAAAACCCTAGCAAGAAACTAGAGAGAAAGACTAGAGAGAGAACCTAGAGAGAGAAACTAACAAGAAAACCTAGAGAGGGAGAGTATTTCTAGAGAGAGAGAGAGAATAGGGATGAAGGTGCGAAGAGGTGTGTTGAATGAATGAAATGAAGCCACTATTTATACAGAAAGGCTTGAAGTTGAGGTACCACCAGTTAAGCACAAGAAACAAGTCATAAAGCTCAATCGGGGGGTAGCAAGCAAGGGGGGGGGTGCAGATGGCCCTTGGGTACCATCTACCAAGGAAAAACAGCAGCCAGATGGATCCTAAGGGGTCATATATGTCCCTTAAGGTGCCATATACGGCACCTAGGGGGTGGTGGTTTGGCTTTTGTCTTCCGCTTAATCCGTTCGTTGCTTGTATCGCCCGTATCTTCTTCGTTTGAAGTCCATTTCGCTTGATTCTTGCACCATTAGATTCGTTTTTCCATTACGCTTCAAATGACTCTAATTTTTCCAAATTTGGTGATGTATAACTTTTGCGTGTTCCGGATGACGATCGGTGGTACGCCAAGTACTCTATCTTCTTCGTTCTTCCTCTGTTTTCCATGATTCTTTCACCTTCGATCTTGTAATTTCCTATGGAATCTTAAAATATGGATTAAGATCTATTTTCATAAGATAATAAAGAAGGGAATATTTAAGGTGAATGTATTTGCTTCGTCTTTCGTGTTATTTGGACGTTTTTAATGATTTTTATCACAACGCCTATAAATGGACCACCTTGATGATTTTTGGTAAATAATGATAGTTTTGAAATATTTTCACTAAAGTTTAGTCCAAAAAGTACGGAAATATGTACGTAAAAATATGACTTTTTACGTTACATCAAGTATCCCACACTTAGACGTTGCTTGTCCTCAAGCAACAACTCATTTATATTCCGTGAAAATCAATTTTAAATCCGGTATGGTGAGTTAAAACATTTCCAAAGATTTACCACTTCGTCATATGAGAAAATCATTTTGATAATATAGGGAAAGTTAAGATGATCCTTCCAGAAATAAGTATTTACTTTCTCAGGCATACTTCCAGATCTCATGATCTTGGAGTATACATTATTAGGCGATTTCACAAAAGTGGTCACTCAATTCACTCAAAGTGTATCGGGTTTCCTATCAATCTAGAACAGTTGAAATCACTCAGTAAGCCAGTCATGCAGCACTCGTCGACATAGGCTTGGTCGAGATTCTGATCTCCATTACTTAGGATGAGGACGGTGCTAATTATCCCAAGACATTCATGAGGGTTGTAAGGTTAAGGGGTATGGATAGTGGTGATTTTTGGTTGTAAGGGTTTCTTATCTTAGGCGTCCTAAGATCATGAAAAACTTATTTGTAGAATGGAGATGATAGCTACTCGTCTTCTATCGGATCTTTCTTTGAACGGTTGATACTTTGAAGCACTTAGCTTTATTTTCTTTTCTTTTTCTTTTTCTGGTTTTTATTTTCTTTTTCTTCTTCAGAACTTCTTTGCCAGAGAACTTCCAAGGATATTTTTTTGCTTTCTTTCGGAAATCTTTTCTTTCTTATCTAGACCTTTTTGAGTCTTTTCTTGGTGCCAATCTTTCGCACATAGATTCTTCAATAGATATGTCTTTTCGGTGAACACGAAGGAGTAGAATAATTCAGAAGGAGATTCTTCAAGATGTTTTTCATAACCTCAGAAATTCTAAGATAAGATTTTGGGAATTTTGGGAAGTAGGTTTAATATTAGGATTTTGAAGAAATGAAAGGTTTAGGCTCAACAGGGTTTCTAAGAGGATCATCGATACTAAAAATGAGTATTGAAAGGGTTTTGGGCTTGAAAAGATTTTTGAAAAGTGGGTTAATTCCTAGGGTATGTCAAGGTCATCTAATTGCACCTATACCGCGTACGGTACTCACCAATGTGGTCTTGAAGCATATGTCAGTAGCAAGTTCTAATTCAGAGATGCTGGCATCGGCACACACAAGAAATGAACAATGCAGCATTTAAGATGAATGCTTTTAAGGCTCAAGATTCCTCACTGCAAATAGGGTTGTATGTGTCTAGCCATGTCCCTTTTAGATTATCAATTCTTATTTAAGAAATTTCTACCTTAATTTCCCTAGTATTTCAGAATAACTGACTCATATTAGAAATGATTCCTCCTGAAAGATATTATAACTCAAAAATAGTAGAGCTAATCGAGTGATTTGGCTCTTTCTTTATTATTTTAGTTTAAATTTTTTGAAAAAGTTTAAAAATTTTGAGGAACATTTTTATGAGTTGAGCTATATTGGATATAAAAGTCTTAAACATCCAATCCAAGGTATTCTATACCTGCTATCCCACACTTAAAGGAACATTGTCCTTAATGTTCTCTTAAGTTGAGATTGTATTGCATGTACAATCCCACACCTAGAGTTTGAACATATAGAAAATGTTTCTCAAGTGTTTGGTTTGGGCTGGAATCCCACACTTAGTGATAAGTTTAGGATAAAGTATAGATTACTTTGTATTTTAACAACTAACAGAGCAAAATAAAATCATGAAAGTGTAGTGAAGGTTAAGAAACTCCCTAGATAACGATTTTCGTTATGAAGCCGAGGGTAGTAAATGAGAGGAGACGATATGGGTCTTGCTCCTCTTTTGCATGAAGAACGGTTCAGCTTCGGACGTATCGATCTGGTGCACAGTGCTTCCTATCCATACTTAGCAGAGAATCGTTCCATCATGTAAGTGGAGATTCTTATTATTAAATCTCACTTTTTAGTGTTTAAGATTTGGAGACGATTCTTTCTGAGTGATTATAGTGTGGGTTGAGATCCTACACTTAGATCTTTGAAGTGTAAGCATGTGCGGGTTTCAGAAGAAGATAGTCCATGCTTCTTCCAGAGATGTGATTAAGTATTGCGGTCCGCAGATGTGTAAGCTTTGTTTGTATGCCTTTGGCTCCACGGTTTCTTCCTTAAATGTTCACCATCTCTTGGATCTTCCATTTATCATCCACTCAAATCACCAACTTTTCTTGAAAATAACTAAGACGGAAAGGATAGATTGTAGAAAACAATGCGAAGTGATGTCTTCCTTCCGACACAAGCAGAATCAACCCAGAAACACCAAATGTTAGATAGAGATTAATGGGCAAAGATCATAATCATTAAGAGCCGCTGATGTAACTCAATTGCTCCAAATGATCTGAAAGTGCTGAATCCGATGACCATAAATCTATACCACCCGAGATCTTTTATGACAAACTGATATAATAAATCTGATGTTGTTCTTTATTGGTAGAGATCTCCGGTTTCTAATTTAATCCCATACCTATTCCTTTGTTTAAATGGTCCCTGATGGTGATGGTTGTATGTGCGAATGGGTGGATGGATGGGTGAATGTGGGTGGATATGGTGATGTGGATGGTAGTGATGGTTTAGGGTTTCGTTATGTGGCAAGGTATAGGTATTGGATTTGGTGTATATGGGTACAAGTGGTGAGTATTGAGGTGATTTACTTGATGAACTAGTCATAGACAACTAGAAATTATCAATGTGTTTGAAAGTGCCATTTCTTCCACTGAAAAGCAACGCTCCAAAGATTCCCAAATTCAAGGAATTGTAAGCTCCTCTTTTGGTCTTTCCATTATACTCAAAGATCTTTTATCCATAGGCATCAGTCCCTGCTTGTTAGGTATTTGTACAAGTAGAACAAACAATCGTGATCCAAGAAACAAGTGATTATTCCTCAAATCATGGATTCACTGGTTTGCGAAGGACCTATCAAAGTAAGTATTTTGAAGATGAAACAAACCAGTGTACAACTTGGAGTCTAATCTCACACTAAAAGTGTTAGTTGCCTATAATTTTACCGCAACACAAACAACATATATGGAAATACTAGTTGAATCAGGTAGCCAAGTATAGAGATATCCAAAGAGCACATTTTTAAACGAGTTCAAGCATAATACACATATTGACATACAAATCATGTTATCAGATTATGCATTAGTATCTTATGTATGTTCACATAAATAAATGTAAGTACCTCAAATGCTCGAAACATGTTAGTGGGTGTGTAAGATGACTAAGGCTCCTATTTCCATGTTTGTGAGTGAAAGGGATAAAAATCTATGTTGCAATAAAGTTCGAACGAGTGGGAGTAGGAAGTATTAAGGTTTGACAAAAAATTAACTTTTAATGAAATAATTTTGCAAACCATCCATTTCTGTTCATAAAGAAAAAGAAAAATTAGAACATTCATTTTAGGGATCATTTTCTACTTATTGGGTTAGCATACTACTTATACCATTATCAAAACTACGTTAGACACGGGTTGCCTCCCGAGAAGCGCTTGTTTTTGTTTGAGTCTCTAGCTTGACTCTAGCATTATTTCTTAGGAAATCCTAGGGGCTTCCTTGCTAACATCAGTAGACACAAGGGGTAATATTGGTACATACCTAAAAGTTTAAGGCAAGTTAAGGCTAGGGTATACCCAATATAAGGAGATGGTTCAAAGTGAGGGAGTTGTTTTACTGGAGGTATAACAGATCTGTCGACTTCTAATACCTCCTTGGGCTGGATTGACAAAATGGGTTGGTCAAACGAATCCTCACCACTCCATGATATGTAAGACATTATATAGTGGAGAGATGGTTTGAAGGGAAACCATGATGCAGAACCCACCTTGCTTCCTATAGTCTTTTGATCAATGATAATGTTGTACTCTGGGCATGGAGTTGGGACAATATCCGTTTTTGTCTCCAATCTTGTAGCAACATTCTCATCGAATACTTGGGTGATAGGTTCTATGGCTTTTGAAGGTTCAACTAGATCGGGGAGTGATTCATTCAGAAAGATAGTTGGGACATTATCAACCACAACTTGTTGTGGGATGTTGTCAACCATGTCGGTTTGAATGGGAATGAGATCTTCTCAGAGTTGGTGCGTATTCCTTCGGTCCTTCTGAAGCTGAGTCTTCCATGTAAATATCCTCCGTCGGGTTCTCCATTTCTATTTCTTCATCCACCAAGCCGTACTCGTTACCCTGGCCTGTCACGCGGGTAAACCGGGTTCGATCCCCGATAGCGGTGCCAAAAACTTGTCCCGCCGTCAGCGGTCGGTCGGATTTTACCCCGATCGCGAAACTGGCTACTGACGGACGACGGTGTTAGTTTTGAAATTTGTAGTAATCGGGGGGAACCTAATCCTCCGTACTACCTACTGGAACTGGTATGAATACCTGATACGAGTAAGCGGTAAGGATGATCGAGGGTCGTTCCTCACGACAGTAGAATTGAAACAGAGCTAGTTCTGATAAGTCGGTAATTAAGCTAGGGTTTTGATAAAAGGAAGGTGTTTGTTTTTGGATTTATATCTAATTTAAAACTACTAAACTAATAAAGCATAAAACTAAAGGGAGACTAGCATATATAACACATAAGGATAACGAGGACGTGGTTCACCATGACATAGGATAGATGGGATGATGTTTTAGTTTCCCATTTGATGCGGCACTTCCTGAGTGTCGCATAAACCACTAAGTGTCGCTAAAAACAGAATGTTACAAACTATTTTCATACTAAGTGTCAAACTTGTAGAACTTCAAACGCCTATGCGATACGACTTCTAAAACACATTGGGACATACTTTTAAGTATAACACTTCAAAACCATAATGATAATGTTGAGATTATTATTACAAACAATCACCAACGGGGCGTACACGTTTTCAAAACATAATCAAATCAACCAAGTCGTAGTAACTTGGACAAGTTAAACAACCAAATCATAGTAATTTGGACATTCTAGTTAGACGGACTACTACAAAGGTAGTCTTTATAGATACCTACTCACATTTATAACCATCGCGTGTCGTTGACACCCTCAGGTTACAAGTCTTCGGACATCATTACACAGCTAATCAACTCAAGTTTATTAAGTTAAACTCATAAGACTCAAGTGAGTCTCATAGCCCCTATTTTACTGTTTTACTCAATGGTGTGATATACTGCTCATATTGTTTTACTATATGAATGCAAGTACGAAATCAAACAAATACTACATGAGTTATCTCACTAATCTTTTCAAAGCCCTCCTCAGCATAGTTTGGTAATACGTTGTAGCGTGAATATTAGTATATGGTACCATATAGGACTGACCATCCTCGTCCGGGTTAGCACGCACTATCTGGTTAAACGGATGTACTAATATTTGTTCAGACGAGTGTAGATTAGGCACTCGTGGGAGGCACCTCGATCAGGATACTTTAAATGTGGACCTGACACCTCGAGTTAAGCTCAGACTATGTGCTCATGGCTGTATAACTTTTAATTTGCTTAATTGCACTTTAAATTCAACTAAATCTTGCGGTTCATAATATATGTTTTGACATACAAACCTGTGAGCTCATCAGCGTTTCGCTGACCCATTTTAGCATGTATCATAGGTACTCAGCAGTAGGTTGGACTATCCAAATCAGGATTCATTAGCTCGTGTCAGCATACAAACATTCAGAGATTTAGCTGCATTATTATCTTTTGTATAAATTAATTATGTATGTAAATCTCTCAATTTCAAACTGAGCTAATGTAAACTATATTTTTGATGTAAACTTTGGTTTTTATCAACACAAGCTGTAAAGCGACGCATATAGAGTCATTCATTATATCTTTATGCTGTGATTATTGATTAGTCGCGCCCTGACCCGATTCGCTTCCACAACCCGAAATTGGGGGTGCGACAGATTGGTATAAGAGCCTAAGGTTATAGTGAACTAGGTTGCATTTAGTGGGCCTAGACTATGACCGTTAGGCAGTATTCCTTATTAAGTATGATTAGGTTCAGTGACCACATGGTATTGGTCTAATTTAGCATAGCCTGATCAACTATGTACAATTAAAGGAAGATGATGTGAGACCTAAAACGGTTATGTCGAAAAGGGATACACTAGTTGACTCTGACCTCGAGAGAACCGCGACCCAAAACATGTCTATGCTAGACACTCAATAGGATATTATGTGATATACATATATATACATAGATAGACCTCTCTACAAATCTTAGGCTATATTATATATACGAATATAGGCATCATTCTTCCTAACGCTTTGTCTCAGAAATGGTAAACACACCACCCAACTCTTCACGCTCTCATCCGTATGGATAACGAAACTCAAGGGTAGCTAGGAGGAACACTGGGTTGCCTCGAACTAGCCCATATCCCACTCAAAACCAACTCAATAACCAGCCCCAAAGGCAAACAACAATGAGCCAATGGCGATGGTTATCGGACCGACTCAACACCTGGAGGGACGAAGAAGGAATCCAACTCCCCACATCAAATGGAGGGTTCTCCAGCATGGAAGTCTCTCCCTATACCCAAGAACCCGCTCACTTCACTGTTCCTGTGTTAGCTGCTCGAGTGCACCATGACGAAAGCAGGCTACGTGACATGGAAATCGAACAACGTAATATTCGCTCTAACTGGATGGAGCAAACTCAAGACGGTATCGCCCAGTTATACATAGGTCAGGCAGATATCTCTGAAACCTTGACCCGAACTCAAGACCAAATTGAAGATACCACACGAACCATGGAGATCGTTCATAACCAAGTAATCAGTAACCGAAATGAGATCTCCATTTTACAATCAAGGCTGCAAGAATGTGAGACGCGCCTGCGGGAAACCGAGGATGCTCTCAGAATGGTTAGCAGACTTGCAGAGTCTGTGGACCATCTCAGCTCGCTGCTTCCACAACTCAATCTACATCGAGATTAGTGTAGTAACTATCTTGTAATCTATTGTGCTTTCGTAGGACCTATGTAATTCGACCGGATGTAACAGTTCCCGGCATCTTTTGCAACCGGCCTAAGTCTGTAACTTTTGAAAACTTGTGACTCGAGATTGTCTGTAATCATTTAACTCTGTAATATCAATTGACAATTTCTCTATATTACTCTACATTGTTGGACTTTACATTGTGATGTATATATTACCACTTTTATATATACATCTATCTTAATTATCATTCTGGTACAATCTCTCATGCACCTCTTGTTTCTTTCTTGAAGAATCATGCCGCCAAAGAAGAAAAGTTACAGCGATGCTGAAATTGCTCCCCTCATTTCCTGAGCTGTGGCAGAAGCCCTGGCTACTCGGGAATCACCCCGAACCTCTAGGAGAAGTGATGACACTACTGACACTACTCTTGTCATCAAGCCTTGCTCTTACAAGGATTTTCTAAGCTGCAAGCCGCAAAATTTCAAGGGCACGGAAGGTGCCATCGGTCTAATCAGGTGGATCGAAAGGATTGAATCTGTCTTCAGTTTGTGCAACTGCATGGAAGGCAGCAAGGTCAAATTCGCCGCTTACACCTTTCAAGAAGGTGCACTCACATGGTGGAATACTCATGCCAGTTCTGTGGGCATTGATGTAGCAAACCAACTTCCCTGGGCAGACCTGAAGAAAATGCTAAGGGACGAATATTGCCCCACTGAGGAACTCACCGGTTGGAAGAAGAATTCTGGCATTTAACTATTCAAGGCAATGATATCGCTGGTTACACTACCAAATTCCAGAAACTCGCTCTTCTATGTCCAGGTCTGGTAGACACGGATGAAAAATGCATCAAGAAGTACATCCGCGGCCTCCTGGAGAACATCCAAGGAAATGTCGCCTCATCTAAGCCAACCACCATCTAAAGTGCTATCCGGCTTGCACATGAACTCATGGCAATGATTGTCAGCCGTGAAGCATCTACCACACCTTCCAACAACAACAAACGTAAGCCCGCTGAACACCACGATCAACCAAACAAGAAACCCAATGCCATCCAAATGTACAACACCAACTTTGAAGCCAAACGCGGGTATACTGAGAACAAACCCTATTGTTCCAAGTGTAACCGCCACCACGATGGTCCGTGTAGTACCCCTTGCAACAACTGTAAGAGGTATGGACATTCGACCAAAGATTGTCGAGCTCCCAAATCCACCAACAATACCCCCAACAGCAACAACACCAGGCCATCAAAAGCCTGCTTCGAATGTGGGAACACCGGGCACTTCAGGATTGAATGCCCAAAGCTGAAGAACAAGGACACCAACAAAAACAACGCAAGAGGTAGAGCCTTCATACTCAACTCTCGGGACGCCCGTCAAGACCCGAATGTGGTCTCGGGTATGTTCCGCCTCAACAACTTAATTGCTTCTGTTCTGTTTGATATTCGTGCCGATAGAAGCTTTATTTCTGATGAATTTTTTCCAATACTTGACATCACCCCTTTTGCTCTAGATGTTAAGTACACAGTAGAACTAGCGAACGGTAAACTCATAGAAACCGATATTGTGATACCTAATTGCACTTTAAACCTAGCCAACGAAACCTTCTCAATCGATCTTATGCCTGTTGAAATTGGAAGTTTCGACGTCATCATTGGTATGGACTTGTTGTCCAGACACCGAGCCGAAATCATTTGTTATGATAAGGTCCTTCGCATCCCTCTCGCCACCGGTAGAACTTTGATCATATAGGGGGAGACCGGTGGGACGAGACTAAATATCATCTCTTGTCTAAAAACCTGAATTTTTTTGAGAAAAGGGTATCCAGCAATCCTTGCGCACATCATGGAGAAAAAGTCGGAGGAGAAGCGACTTGAGGATGTGCCCATCATTCGAGACTTTCCAGAAGTCTTTCCCAAAGAACTGCCTGGTCTACCACCACCAAGACAGGTTGAGTTCTACATCGATCTCGTGCCAGGTGCTGCACCTGTGGCCCGAGCACCATACCGCTTAGCCCCATCCGAACTTCAGGAGCTGTCCACCCAGTTACAGGAACTCCTTGATAGAGGATTCATTAGACCGAGTTCTTCACCTTGGGGAGCCCCAGTCTTATTCGTGAAAAAGAAAGACGGTTCTTTCAGAATGTGTATCGACTACCGAGAGTTGAACAAGCTAACCATCAACAACTGATATCCACTTCTTCGTATTGATGACCTGTTTTACCAACTTCTAGGGTCGAGTTTTTATTCAAAGATCGATCTTCGGTCAGGTTATCATCAACTTCGAGTTCGCGATACTGATATTCCGAAAACTGCTTTCCGAACTCGTTACGGGCATTATGAATTTCAAGTGATGCCATTCGGCTTAACCAACGCACCGGCAGTATTCATGGACCTTATGAATCGGGTGTGCAAACCTTACCTAGACAAGTTTGTCATCGTATTCATCGATGACATTCTCATACACTCGCGCGACGAACATGAACATGCGCAACATCTCAAAACCATTTTAGAGCTAGTTAGAAACGAAGAACTATACGCTAAATTTTCTAAGTGTGAGTTCTGGATGCAAACCGTTCAATTCCTTGGACATGTCATCGATAGTCAAGGAATTCATGTCGATCCGTCGAAAGTCGAGGCTATCAAGTGCTGGCAAGCACCAACAACTCCAACCGAAGTACGCCAATTCTTAGGTCTTGCTGGGTACTATCGGCGATTCATTGAAAATTTCTCAAAAATAACCAACCACTCACGACTCTGACTCAGAAAGACAAAAAGTTCGATTGGACTGATAAACAAGAGTCAACATTTCAACTTCTGAAATGAAAGCTTTGCAGTGCTCCTATTCTATCCTTACCCGAAGGCACCGATGACTTCGTGGTATACTGCGATGCTTCCCACCAAGGTCTCGATTGCGTGCTGATGCAACGAGACAAGGTCATTGCCTACGCCTCTTGATAGCTGAAAATTCATGAAAAGAACTACACCACCCACGATCTTGAGCTAGGAGCTGTCATCTTTGCTCTTAAAATCTGGAGACATTGTCTCTATGGCACTAAGTGCACAATCTTTACCGACCATAAAAGTCTCCAACATATCTTCGATCAAAAGGATCTCAACATGAGGCAACGTCGATGGGTCGAGTTGTTTACCGATTACGATTGCGAAATCAAATACCATCCATGGAAGGCAAACGTTGTTGTCGATGCCCTCAGTCGAAAGGAACGATCGAAACCCCTTTGAGTCCGAGCCCTCAGTATGACTATTCATAATGAGCTAAACGTTCAGATCCTAGCTGCTCAACTCGAAGCCTTGAAAACTGAAAACGTCAAATACAAAGCCTTTCGAGGCATGGATAAACAATTCGAAATCAAACCTAACGGAGTTAGGTACCTCTCTAACCGAATCTGGTTGCCTAGGTTTGGGAACTTGCGAGACTTGGTGATGGATGAAGCTCACAAATCCAAATATTCTATTCACCCGGGATCCGACCAAATGTATCACGGCATCAAGGAATTTTGTTGGTGGCCGAACATGAAAGCTGAAATCGCCACATACGTCAGCAATTGTCTTACTTGCTCGAAAGTCAAAGCTGAGTATCAGAAACCTTCTGGTTTACTCCAACCCCCTGAAATTCCTGAATGGAAATGGGAACAAATCGCCATGAATTTCATAACCAAACTACCAAATTCATCGAGCGGTTGCGATACCATCTGGGTGATCATCGATCGTCTCTCAAAATTTGCTCATTTCCTTGCGATCAAGGAAACCGCTAAAATGGAACGCCTCACACGAATCTACATCAAAGAAATTGTTTCTCGACACGGTGTTCCAATCTCGATTATCTCAGATAGGGATAGTCGCTTCACATCTCACTTTTGGCAATCACTCCAGAAATCATTGGGTACCCGTCTTGATATGAGTACCGCATACCACCCTCTAACTGACGGTCAAAGTGAATGAATGATTCAAAAACTAGAAGACATGCTACGAGCTTGCGTAGTTGACTTCGGTGTGAACTGGGAACAACATCTAACATTGTGCAAGTTTTCGTACAACAACAGCTATCACTCCAGCATTAAGGCGGCACCTTTTGAGGCACTGTACGGTCGTAAGTGCCGCTCACCGATTTGTTGGACTGGAGTGGGAGAAAGGCAGGTCACTAGTCCCAAACTCAAAGCCGCATGTGATCGTCAGAAAAGTTATGCTGACGTGAGACGCAAACCACTCGAGTTCCAAGTTGGGGATCGAGTACTACTCAAGGTTTCACCCTGGAAAGGTGTTATTCGATTCGGTAAACGTGGAAAACTGAACCCTAGATACATTGGGCCTTTTAAAATCCTCGAGAGGATTGGTCCAGTGGCATATCGATTGCAGCTGCCTCCCGAGCTCAGCAGCGTGCACCCCACGTTTCACATTTCTAACTTGAAGAAATGCCTGTCTGATGAGACACTTATTATTCCATTCGATGAAATTCGTATCGACGACAAGCATCATTTTATTGAAGAACCCGCCGAAATCATGGACCATGAGGTCAAACAACTCAAACAAAGTCGTATTCCCATCGTCAAGGTCAGGTGGAATTCGCGGCGTGGTCCGGAATTCACTTGGGAACGGGAAGACCAGATGCGACTCAGGTATCCTCAGTTATTCGCTGAAGCTACTCCAAACACGACCTCGAACTAAATTTCGGGATGAAATTCTTCTAACAGGGGGATAATGTGACACCCGCCAAATTAGGACTAGTGATTAGTGCCTAATCAACTGTTAATACATGTAATTAGTTCTGTGTTAGGCTAATTAGTGTATCGAAATATATATGATGAATATATACAATTATGCCATTTGATTAAGTCGTACTCATTTTAAATCGAATGGAATTCGGTTCAACAAAAATATTGAATAAACATTCGTATTTTAAAATGTATATTTAAACGTATAAAAAACTAAATTAACGTTTAAACGATTGGAGAAACGAAACCCGCACGCAGCGCAAACGTGGAGAATTAAAATTTGGGAGATTCCTCCCCTTTTCCTTCCCCCTAAAACCGGCTCCCAACCCCCCTCCCCTCTCATTTTCATTTCCATTTCTTCTTCTTCTCTCTCTCTCTCCACCCTTTCTTTCTCTCTTTTTCTCTCAAAACTACCCACCACCACCACCATCACCTATCACCACCAAAAACCACCATCAAACGGCCTCGAATCACCAAGCACTCTTGGATAAAAATATTCACCGCATCAAGATCTACATTTCTACCTTTCGGTTTCTCCTAGCGTTAACTTGTAAGATTCCCGACAAATCCCGAAAACTCTTACATTACATTTATTTTACTTGAAAGTTGTTTATTTAGTCTTGTAATGTCCAAATATGGGTTGGGTAAAAGTTTCGGGCCGAACGGAAACCGGAAAACACATTTTCGACACAAATTCCGTCCATCAGATCTAAGTGTCGCATGGACCAACGCAGTGATGTGTCACTTCCTCAAGTAACGCATTAAGTGTCGCTTAAAATCCTAATCTTGCGTCACTTGCCTAAGTGCCGCATAAAACCCATTTTTCCTGACACTTCCTAAGAGTCGCAAATTCAATACCCGACACTCCTAACCGACACTTCTAGCGACACTTGTCTAAGTGTCGCCTATAAGTGAATTCTGATTTCATCCGACACTGACCCTAGTTACGCATAACCGTGAATAACGACACTTGTACCTGACACTTCCCTAAGTGTTGCCCCTTATGCGACACTTCCTTAAGTGACGCTAATAACTAAGAATTTCCCATTTGATGCGGCACTTCCTGAGTGTCGCATAAACCACTAAATGTCGCTAAAAACAAAATGTTTACAAACTATTTTCATACCGTGTGTCAAACTTGTAGAACTTCAAACGCCTATACGATATGACTTCTAAAACACATTGGGACATACTTTTAAGTATAACACTTCAAAACCGTAATGATAATGTTGAGATTATTATTACAAACAATCACCAATGGGCCGTACATGTTTTCAAAACATAATGAAATCAACCAAGTCGTAGTAACTTGGACAAGTTAAACAACCAAATCATAGTAATTTGGACATTCTAGTTAGACAGACAACTACAAAGGTAGTCTTTAAAGATACCTACTCACATTTATAACCATTGCGTGTCATGGACACCCTCAGGTTACAAGATTTCGAACATCACTACACAGCTAATCAACTCAAGTTTATTAAGTTAAACTCACAAGACTCAGGTGAGTCTCAAAGCCCCTATTTTACTGTTTTACTCAGGGGTGTGATATACTGCTCATTTTGTTTTACTATATGAACGCAAGTACGAAATCAAACAAATACTACACGAGTTATCTCACTAATATTTTCAAAGCCCTCCTCAGCATAGTTTGGTAATACGTTGTAGCGTGAATATTAGTATATGGTACCATATAGGACTGGCCATCCTCGTTCGGGTTAGCACGCACTATCTGGTTAAACGGATGTATCAATATTTGTTCAGACGAGTGTAGATTAGGCACTCGTGGGAGGCACCTCGATTAGGATACTTTAAATGTGGACCTGACACCTCGAGTTAAGCTCAGACTATGTGCTCATGGTTGTATAACTTTTAATTTGTTTAATTGCATTTTAAATTCAATTAAATCTTGCGGTTCATACTATATGTTTTGACATACAAACCTCTGAGCTCACCAGCATTTCACTGACCCATTTTAGCATGTATCACAGGTACTCAGCAGTAGGTTGGACTGCCCAAATCAGGATTCATTAGCTCTTGTCAGCATACAAACATTCAGAGATTTAGCTGCATTATTATCTTTTGTATAAATTAATTATGTATGTAAATCTCTCAATTTCAAACTGAGCTAATGTAAACTATATTTTTGATGTAAAGTTTGGTTTTTATCAATACAAGCTGTAAAACGACGCATATAGAGTCTTTCATTTTATCTTTATGCTGTGATTTTTAATTAGTCACGCCCTGACCCGATTTGCTTCCGCAACCAGAAATTGGGGGTGCGACATGCTTAATTAGTATGTCTCTGTAAGTCAAACCCTCGGACCCTAAACCGTCAGTGAAGTCAAAGTCAAGATTAAGCATGGTAACAGTCAACGTTCTTTGATTCTGATTTTAAAAACATAGCAACAAAATTTACAGAGCATGAAGAGGTCATGAAAAGAAAGTATAATGAACTTAGAAAGAAGTGTGAAGAAGTTTAGAAATTGTTGCTTTCTGAAAACATGAATTTAAAGAAAAAAGAAACTGAAGCATTGAAAAAGACAAAATGATGGAAAAGAAACTGATTTTGAAGCTTTGAAAACAAAAATGTTGAGTCTGAGGAAAAAGCCAGGGTTTGTGAAAATATGTATATGGATCTAACAAAAAGGTATTTGTTGATGAGACTGAGGAAAAAAACCATCAGTGACGTCGTCGTTAATGTCAAGATTAAGCATTCATGAAGGAATTCCAGAATATATGCTCAACAGAGCATTGAGGATTAAATCCAGAAGATTCAAATCATTGTCAGTTGGAATTCGATCCGAGAAGATTCTTATTAACTTATCGATTCATATGTATATGCCTTGTCGATCTTTTCCTTTTTTTGATATGATGCAGCTATGTATGTTTCGCGATTTGTTATTTAAAAGTGTATGTATATATTTCGGTGTATATGTATATACAAATAAAAGTATAAATTAAACTAATATCTATCACCACATAGTTAAATCGATGTTAGGTTCTTAACTAATATACACACACACACACACACACACACATTTCCACTATATATAGCTAAATGTTCAACTAAGAACAAAAAAGGTAGATCGAACTTCAAGAACTTTTAAATTATAGAGATTTTAACATATTTAATGATTCAATTAAATGTTAACATTGATCTAGATTTAGTTTAAATTCAACCAAAATAGTTTGAGAAAATATCACAAATAACCTTGTAAATCAAGTTTATATATTGATACAATTCGGTTATCGGTTTTTTCGAATTCAATTCGGTTATTTTCGGTTAATATCCAAATTCTAAACTTTTAATATCCTAAAAAAAATACGTAACCATGATAGGGGTAGTAACTTAACCCCCAAATGAGGTAGTAAAGGCATGGTCAAAGTATATTAATACAGGGTATTTCGGTAAATTCAATAGAAATTTACTTAAAAAATACTTTTATAGATATTGGGACATAATATATACAAATACAATCTTAAAAAAAATCTAAATATATTATATATTAGTACTAGGAGTCGGTTCAATGGAGAAGGAAATTTCGGCGGAGAAGAGCCAGAAGTAAATATATATGATTCAGTATTTTTATTACTATGATTTAACTTTTTATTAGTTAAATTATAATAATAAAAAATGGATCATAGTAATAAAAATGCTTAATCATATTGCTTCTCCCTCTTCTCCACCTATTTTTCTTTTTTAAAAAAAACCCGTTATGTACGTACTATAGTTAGTACTCTCTCTCTCTCTCTCTCTGTGTATATATATATATATATATATATATATATATCATTTTGTTATTATTCGATCAAAATGACAATATTCTCGTCACGATATATTGAAACTCGATACAAATTTAAGCTAGCCTATTAACCTGTTAATCCAGATGGATCAATTTGTTTACCTTTTCTGGTCTGGTTAGGTCAATTTTAATGGGTTAATGGCCAACTTGATCGTTATCCTACGGAAAATATAAGTTTGACTTTGTAATACAATTATAATGACCATATATATAACAATTAATCAATTTAAAATACAACTATATATAACCTGAACTAATATAAGACCGTCCAACACTCGATTCAAAACAACTGTGGAGTCTAAACAACTATGTACTATATATACAATTAACTGCAAAGTTGATTGATCATGTAACCTTATATCCCACCTTGCCACGACACAGTTAATATTGTCCGCTTTGCCCACTGGCACTAGGCTTTTTCTTTGCGACCACACTACTACTACGTACGACTCATTCCAAGGAGGTCAACCATCCTGGAACTAGCATTGCTCGAGCACACTTAACTGCAAAGTTCTTGCATGATCTACTACTATATATACCCTTGTACTCTCAAAATGCGTTGTGTCATGTAAGGAGGATATTACCCTTAATTATAAGCCGCTAATCCCTCATCTCCACAACCGATGTTGGATTCGCCTAATTAAGGTGTTATAGATCATCCAACAATCAAATGAATAAAACCCCACATCTAACCAATACAAAAGATATAACCACAAAAGGGCAATCACTCGCCAGTAAGCATTAAAATGGATTAAACGACCAACCAAAACCCCAACACCTAAGACAAATCCCACCGGACCAATAATCTAAGCAATTCCGGCCACACAACCAAACCAAGTGGTGGCATATCATTTTCTTATTATTCAACCACTTGACTAAATGGCTCAGTGGTAAGTTGGGCTCTTGCCTTCCTAGATGTCAGGGGTTCAATCATGCTCTGGGTAAACATTTAGCATTATAGGTACCCACACCCGTAAAACACTTCATTTCTTTTGGGGGCTGGAACTTGCAGATAAAGGTCTATTCCACCTCCAAACGCCCCCACTGTGCCAGGGGAGTTGTCCGGAGTCATCCTAGTGGGGTACGTTGACGTATAAAACAACTGGTGCCAAAGGCACACGGGACCTAGATGGGTGGTATCCCCTCTAGTTTACACCTATGCAGATTTTCTTATATATTATTCACAATGACAAATCTTGTCACGATTGAAACTCGATACAAAATTAAGCCTGTTAACCTGATAATTAAGCTAGATTCATCAATTCATTTACCTATTCTGGTTAGGTTAGGCTAAGGTTCGAGCTAGCTAATGGCCCAACACCGGGAAAATATAAGTTTCATTTTGTAATATAAAGTTTAACCCGTAACCCCATGAAACCAATCCTCTACTAATTACGTTTTCTTTTGTAACTTAAACTATTTATGATGGTTGAATAATAACCAAAAGGGCAAAATGGTAATTTACTAAATACATATCAATCTATAACATATACTTAAAGCAAAATAATTTGGGGCAATCCTGTATATATATATATATATCATCTCCCATTATATCTATAACATATACTTAACACCCTTTACATTTAATTTAATAATACTATTTAAATTTCATTTAAACAAATCATAAATTATTAATTAATTTAAGAAACTATAAATTAAATTAATAAATATCAATAAATTAAGTAAATACCACTTATTTTGGTAAAAAAAATCGGCCCTCAAAATTTTCAACCTATATTTACAAGTCCTAGGTCCGATTTTTGCTCCCAACCAACTATGTAACACATATCTCATTTGTTGGTACATCTAGTGTGTCAGTCAGTTGGTTTATTGAGTTGTAAGTGTCGTTCATAAATTGTAATAGAAAAGTCATTATTATAGTTAGCAACATTTAATATTAGTTTTAGGCGACACTTGCCTTAGTGTCGCATAGCGACACTGAGGTAAGTGACGCATGAAGACGGCCACCTGCGTCACTGGCCAAGTGTCGCAGGTCTTCCGATTTGAGTTAGTGTATAAGAAAACCTAAGGGTTTTTGGCTAGGGTTGATGAAACCGTAGCACCATTTGTCGACTAAAACTCTCTGTAATCGATTCTAATCGTTCATAGTTTAATATATCAAGCTAATATTCTTTGATTACTTGTTTTGGTTTGATATTGTGTTTTGTTTAGTTTGATTACTTGTTTCCTCCTTGTAATCAATTACTTCTATCATCCTAGATCAGAGATAAGGGATACTCACAACTGGTATCAGAGCCCTTGGTGGATTGATTGAAGTTTTGAGCACGTATTAGTGTGTTTTCGTTTGGGTTCATGAAGAAAATCAAGAATAATCAAGGTTTTTGGATCGATTGGGTGCTAGACAGATGTTAGGAATAAAGATTTACAGGTTTTTTTCATTCGGGATCGAAGAATTTTTGTTAGGTTTATGAAAATTCGATTTTTAGGGTTTTTGGGTGTTTACAGCCATTTCTACGTCACTCGTTGCGTCACTCCCAACGACACTTCATGCGACACTCTGTAAGATTCAATTAGGTATTTACTGACTCTCAAGTGCGTCACTTATTAATGACACTTGTGTGTTATGCGTCACTTGCTACTAGTGATGCCAGGTAGTACTTTACGTCACTCAAGTCCGACACTTGGGTGCGTCACTTATCTGTTTGAACGACACTAATCTCTAGTGTCAGAATTTAAGTTTGTGCATCACTCTTTAGCGACACTTACTCAGTGCATCTATTCTTTGCGACACTTCAGTACGTTACTTACCTAATGTCGCCTTTGTTACTAATCCGTTACTTATTAGCGACACTTACTTAGTGCTGCTATTCTTTGCGACACTTCAGTGCGACACTTACCTAGTGTCGCCTTTTTTACTAATCAGATTTCTAGTTTTCTTTTGAGTTAATCTTACAGGTGTTTTTTCAAATGGCTCAAGAAAAAGATACGCTTTAGAAAATCCAAGAAATGTTTAAGCAAAACAATGATGTGGGATCCAGTAGTAAACCTCCTGTTTTTACTGCTGATTTGGACTATGCATACTAGAGATCACGGTTTGAGCAGTATATTGACTTTCATTGTCCGGAATTGTGGGGTACACTTACTGAACGATATGAAAGATCATTGGCTAAGGGAAATTATCGTCAAGTTCCCCCACCTAAAGCTTATAAGGCTATGACTCCCGAGGAACGTAAGGAGTTTGATACTGAAAGAAAAGCACTTTCAGCTATGAAGATGGCCTTAACTCCAGATGTTATGCATATGTTCAGACAACGTGAGATTGCTTATGATCTCTGGAAGGCACTTGAGGTTCGCTGCGGTGGTAATGAGAAATGCAAAGAGGCAAAGTTGGAATTGATTAAGAAATAATTTGATCTTTTTGATATTTTGCCTAATGAGACTGCATCTGGTTTATTCACTCGATACTCACAGCTGGTTGGTGAGTTGGTTGAAGGTGGTTTTACCTTTATGGAACTTGAAATAAATAAGAAGCTTTTGGATGTACTACCTAAAGCTTGGGATGTCAAGGTTCAAATGTTAAAGGAAAATCAAGAGTTGGCTACGTGGAAGTTGGACGAGTTGATTGGGATACTCCAAGCACATGCTATGGAGTTGAAGAAGAAAGAATGTAAAAGTGGGGGTTTTGTAGAAGACCCAACTCTGTATGGTGGTCAAGTTAATTCTGGAAAGACCTACGGTGGAATGGCCTTCTTTACAGACATCACCTCACCTTCTACTTTCACTGGAAGATATTCATCTGGATATACTTCTGGCACTTCACATACTACTCCACCTGGATCAACACAGCAACAACAATCTTTTTCACCAGCTATCGAAGAACAAGCAGCGATTTACACTGCTTTTCTGAGTTCGTATAAAGATTTGGTTTCTCAACCAAACACAACATTAGAGATGGTAAAGGAAGATTATGCTCAGATAGATGATGATGATCTTGAGCAGATGGACTTGAATTGGAACATTGCTATGCTGTCAAGGAGGGTGAAGAAATTCTTGCAACGAACTGGATGCAAGAATTTAGATGGTGATGGGAAGTCAAGTTTTGGGTTTGACAAAAGTAAAGTCAGATGTTATAAGAGCCAGAACTTGGGGCATTTTGCGAGAGAATGTGAAAAACCAAAGATTCCAGCATCTGGATTTACTACACCATCTCCACCCAAAGATAAAGCTGCTGAGAAGACAAGATCTACTAACAACGCTCTGCTGGTGTTCAAGCCAATGAATACATATTGGACTGCTCAAGCTGAGATTCATCAGCTTGCATTCATGGCTCACATCACTAATGAGGTACACAATGAACCTGAAGAAACCTTTAAACTGTATCTCATGCATTAAATTGACTGCATCTTTGAAGTGTTTTCAAGAAGACAACTTAGATTCATGAGAAAAAGTTGCAAAACTTACTGAGTCTAATAAATATTTAAAAGCAAATGAACATCTTTATGATAAGAAAATTGAGGCTCATAAGTTAGATACTCAAACATATAAAGAAAAGTTTTTTAGTCAACAAGATGCTATTAAAAGCTATCTTACTGAAATTGAGTTGTTGAACAAAGAACTTTCTGATTTAAAAAATGAGTATGTGCAATATAAGAACAAAATTTTAGGTTCTTCTTCATCAACAGTTGCCTTTAATGAAATTCTTAATAAGCAAAAGACAAATAGTAAAACTAAGGCAGGACCAGCTTATGTTGTGGTCCCACCTCCCACTGAATACTATCCTATGCCTCTTAAGGAAGGCGCTGAAGAGATTCCAGTCGATTATGCATTGCTTTATGGTATTAAATCAAAAGAAGCTAAAGAAAACAAACAGGCAAGGGAGAAAACCAAGAGGCCAGAGTATCCCTTGCCTAAGTTTGTTAAGCCAGAAAGTTCATCTCCAGTTTGTGTTGAGGAGATTGTTGAGATTGAGGATAATACTGAACAGGAGTATCCTAAGGTTGAGAAGGTTGAAGTCAAATCCGAAAAATTGATTTTGACAAATGATTCTGTCCCTAAAGTTCAAACTGAAAAAGGGAAAGAAAAGGTTTTGAATGAGAAACCTCAAACTTTACAGACACCTGTAAAGATTTTGAAACGTAATTCAATTAATAATAATGAAAAAGTTTCTTGTTATAAACCTTCAACTTCAACCGCTCAACCGAAGCAAGCAACTTCTAAAACTTGTACACAATGTGCATGTTCTAGAAATTCCTTGCCACCTCCTTTGGTACGTCCTCATCCTCAATCATCTGTTGAGACTCGTTCCTGTTTCTACTGCAAGAGGCAGGGACATTTGATTCGTGACTTTCCCAAACTGTCAACTCAGAGGTATGGGAGAGATATGCCTAGGACATCGGTTTATCAAAATTCATTTTCACACTCTCCACCTAGGCGTTTTTCTAACACTCCCAAACCTGTTGAGAAACTGAGTGTGGATGGGCAAAAATCTTTGAATAAACCAAAGTCTGTTCTCACTGCCAAACCAATTTCCGAGCCACCTAAAGTTTGGAAAATGAGAGACTATCCTACTGACTCTCCTGTCGTCAAAAATAACACATCAGATTCAAAATCTGATTTGTTTAAAAATAAAATACTATCTGATGTGCTTACTGTTGATGACTTCGGACTACCTAAGTCTTTAAAGGCTTGGGTCTCCGTTTCTCACCAATCCTCTTTTGTTTGTTGTGTTGCAGCAGTTTGAACGTGTCAAGGATAGTGATTGGTACATGGACAGTGGTTGCTCACGACACATGACAGGCGATGTATCTCTACTGACGGATATTAAAACATTTGATGGTGGATACGTTGTCTTTGCAGGGGATACTGATGGGAAAATTTCAGGTCAGGGAACACTTACTAATGGGAAAGTAAGTTTTGAGAAAGTAAACTATGTGGAATAGCTACAGCACAACTTGCTTAGTGTTTCACAAGTTTGTGATAAAGAGTATACATCGGCATTCACCAAGAATGAATGTGTGATTTTAAAGTCTGGGTTCATCATTCCAGAAGAATGGGTGCAGATGCGTGCAACACGGAGGAATGATACATATGTTCTGAATATGCGAACCATTGAGACAACTAATGAATATACCTGTCTTCTATCTAAGGCTTCTGAGAAGGAATCATTGCTTTGGCACATGCACATGGGACATATTCATTTCCGTAAAATGAATTTTATAGTTAAGAATGATTTCGTGAATGGGGTAACCAAACAGTCATTTTCGCTCAAAGATGATTGTGTTTCATGTCATAAAGGGAAACTCCATAAGAAGTCCCATAAGTCCAAGTTAGTGAATTCCATTGCCGCTCTGTTGGAATTGTTGCATATGGACATGTTTGGTCCAGTTTCTACAAAGAGTATAGGTGGAAGTTCGTATTATCTTGTGGTTACGGATGATTACTCGAGATTTTCTTGGGTATATTTTCTTTCATCAAAGAGTGAAGCTGCGGAGATTCTTGTTTATCTGTTTGACAAGTTGACTAATTTGAGCAACTTGAAGGTTAAAATATTAAGAAGTGATAACGGGACAGAGTTTAAGAATTCAACTCTCGAGATATATTGTGCTGCTAAGGGTATTGAGTATCAGTTCAGTGCTCTAAGAACTTCACAACAGAATGGGGTTGCAGAATGAAAGAATAGAACCATCATCGAGACAGCCCGAACCATGCTAGCAGATTCAAAGTTACCTATCATCTTTTGGGCTGAGGCAGTCAGTACTGCCTGTTATGTTCTTAATAGAGTGATTATGGTAAAGAAGAAGAACAAGACTTGTTATGAACTCTACAACAATCGTAAGCCGACCTTGCAGTTTCTAGAGCCATTTGGATGTCCTTGTTTGATAATGATAACGAAGGATAAATTCTCAAAGTTTGGGGATAAGGCAGTCGAGGGTATCTTTCTAGGATATTCTTTCAATTCACCGAATAAACGAGTCTTTAACAAGACTACAAACACGATTGAGGAACATTTTGAAGTAAAATGTCTACGTTACACAGATCCTCCTCAGGGAACAGGTCCAGATTGGTTTTTCAACTATAAGGGAGTATTTGATTCATTTCAGCTTCCTGAAGAAGACGTTGTCGAGGAAGTTGTTACCATGCTTCATGGTATTAATCTTTCAAATGATGATCACACTCCTTCAAAATCATCAACTTCTGAACCAGTTCCTACACCCTCACCGGCTCAGGCAGGTCCTACTCCTATCACCGTTACCCCCCTCAGCTCCTGCAGTACTTACTGCCATTTCTCCACCTCCAACAGTTTCAACTAATGTTCCTGATAAAGCTGTTGCTACCATAGATATTCCATCAACATCAGGGACAGTTCCTGCTGATACTGATCTTCCGGTTCTTCGCGATTTGCCTTTACTACCAGAGGATGAAGAGGAAGATATGGAAGCTTCTCATCTTGATAAAGGTGATGCTCCTGATCTTGGGGGAGATTACACGAATTTGGATTCGATCATTATGCCAGATCCGATTCCACAAACTCGTGTACATAAGAATCACCCAACTGATAATATCATTGGTGATCCTGTGGCTGGAATACTCACTCAGAGTAAAGCAGCTGAAAGTTTGGTTAGACTTGTAACTAGAGTTCAATCATGTTTCTTATCTCAGTCAGAACCAAAGAATGTTGACATGGTGTAACACCCCCAAATTTAACGTTGCGTGGAAGCAAGCTTTGGGTGTTACTAATCAATAATCAAGCACCAAAGTATAGCAAACGACTTCTAAATGAGACGTTTGTAAAATAGTTACATACCATTATAAAATAGGGTTTGAAAACATAATGTTTTCGTTACAAAAGTAAGTTCCTCTAGAGTCCGCGTACGTAACGGGAGATTCTGTTACATAACCAAAGTTACAAAAGATAATGCTAAAGAATCTCCATTTATGCAGTTTGGAAATCATGCGACTCTAGCTAGTAATCCTGAAGTAATCCTACTCCGTATGTGTACCTGAGAATACATGCTAAAAAGGGTCAACCAAATGGTTGGTGAATCTCACAGGTTTGTAAGTAAGTAATAGTTTGAACACAAGATTTTTATCAGTTGTGCCCGCAGGCGTAAATCAAGTATCTACAACTAAGCAAATAATAAGTAAATATGTATATACCGTTGCCATGAGCTCATAGTCGAAGCTTAACCCGAAAATGGGTGGTACAACCAAGTACCGTATAGTGCCCCCGCGAGTGCCCAATCCAAACACTCGTACGAAACAAATAAAGTCGCCCGTTTATACATAACGGTTCGTGGTAGTGCTACTACCCCAGACGGGGAGGGTCAGTCCCTAATGGATCCATTAACTAATATTCGCGCTTAAGTCCATAACTAACGAAACAATGATGGAGGGACTTCAGTGGATTAGTAAGTAACTCATGCAAGCCCGTATATGAAAAGTAAGTAATTTAGCACTTGTGTTCAAGAAAACGTAAGCAATGCATCTCACCCCATAAGTAAAACAGTAAAAGTGGGGCTGTAAGACTCACCTGAGTCAAGCAAGCAAGCGTTTAACTTAATAAACGTAAAGTCTGAAAGCAGTAGTAATCCGTAGGTTCCGCGAACCCTCAACCTTCTAATGCCCTAAGCATATAAGGTTGTATGTATAAGTGAATGTCTCAAAAGATCATTCATGCTAGTTGTCCACTCAACTAGTTATGTCCAAGTAAGTATCCGTTTGTTTAATTAAAAACATTTGCGGCCCGTTGGTGAAGTTTAGGTATGTAATAATAATCTAAACATTACTATGATTCATCGAGTTGTATACCTTACAAAGCGTATATATAAGTTGGTTATCTGTTATTGACTTTAAATCAAGTATGTCGTGATATTGTATGTATTCAAGGCTTGGTATAAAAAAAAAGTATTTTCAAGTTTCTATTTCATGCGACAATAAGGATTGTCGGGATAGTTTTAAGTACAAAAGTGCCAGTTAATGCGACAATGGTATTCACGGACACTGTTCATGCGACAATGGTGATTCACGGACTTTGTTCATGCGATAATGATATTCACGGATTTCGTTCATACGACAATAGTATTCACGGAATACTATTCATGCGGCAATGATGATGGTATTGTCGTAGGTTTGAAGTTTTTTCTGATTTCTTTTAAGTATTCGTTTTCGTTTACTAGGTCGAACGGGTTTGGTTTGATTTCGAGTGTTATCAAGTCCGAAATTATGCATCCGAGTCTCACCCTAAAGTCCGAGAGTCAACCCTCAGTCCGACAGTCAACGAAAGTCAATTTTTACTGTTCATCCTTCAATATTTTCACGAAGTTACTGTTCATCCGACAATGTGATTCACGGAGTACTGTTCATCCGACAATGTATTCATGGATTATTTGTGATTTTTATCTAAAATAGTAAACGTTATCAAATCGATCTGAAATTTTTACACAAAGTTCCTACATATGTTATGTACTTCCTGTAATTTGTTTATGACTTTTGGAGGTCGTTTAATATTTTATAAAAATTCACAAAATGTCAGTGTTCAGTTTAATCTGAGATTAGACCACTTCTCACAAACCTAATTTTCTGGAGAAATGGGTGTATTTCTGGAATGAGCCAAACAAGAACTTTTTGTACATAACAAAATTACCAAGATTTCCCAAGTGGTCTCATACGTTTTTGAGGTCTAGAACTCGAGATATGGTCTCGAGAAGTAGGCGGTTTTTACTGCTCGTCGGAACAGTAAACCTATGTTACCGGAGAAAAATGTTTTCGAGTAGCAAACGGAGTCAAAGAGTCACGAGACTAATTTTGTTGGAAAGATAACTTCTTTTAATACATTTTAGGCTTAAGAAACGTCCATTTTGGTGTGGTAATGATTTTTATAAAATTCGTGGAAGTGGAAATAGAATCTGGACAGGAACATAAGCTCATAGTTTTGAGATTTAAATTGCGTTTTGATTACTTATTTGGACATTAACAAGTTGAATAAGCAACATAACATGATAATATACATATTATAAGTAAAACACTAGAGTTTTGAAGTCTCACAATGGTGTATGAAGAAACAGAGACGGTAGGAGTGATGTACACGCGTAGGCGGTCATTTTGGTGTCTTCGGCTTCGTTTTTCCTTCAAGAATGAGGTGGTGGCCAATGGTGGATCGTGGTGGTGTGTGATGGAGTGGTGACAGCCCTTGGGGCCTGGAATTTCGTGGAGGGAGAGAGGGAGAGAGATGGTGGAGAGGGTTGAGTGCAAATGGTGAAGTATGGGGTGAAAGAGTGAGGTGTGTGTTTGGTGTAATTCATAAGCAAGGGCAACGGGGCATGGGCTCCCATAATTCTGCAGATTTTCATGGGTGGGGCCCCACCCATGGGTGTGTACATCATTTCCTCAAAGTTGTGTCTCGTGTGGTGTTCGTTTACCCGTTCGTTTCGACATTTATTTAGGCGTTAAACATTTGTTATGCGTATTTAACTAACGATTTTAAAACCCGATATTTTAACTTGAAGTAATACTTATTATTACTTAGAAACATTTATAAAATGTTATTGTGTTATGTCGGTAGTGATTCGCGGAGTCGTGTTACGATTAATAAATCGTGTGACATTTAAATTAAACGTTTTTGTTATTAGTTTGAAATACGATACTTTAAATAAATACTTACCATCAAAAATGATATATTTTAATTTATAAAATATATTTTGACGTTTATTTGATTGTCGGACGCGTTTTACGCATTTTTGGTCGTGTCTGAGCATTATATATGATACGAAATGCTTATGAAATAGTATCGCAATAATATTTGGAAATAAGTATGTTTATCAAATAATTTCACATTATTTAATAAATTGCGTTCACCAATGTCCAGTTAGGTCGGAATCCATCCGAGCAAATCGGGTAATATCAATTTATTACGTATGTGTGTATATTCAATATACGTTATATTACAAGCAACTTAGTTCTATTTAAAAGTAATCGCAAGTAATTACAAGCAAGTTTAGAGTAAATTAATACGCCTAAGTACAGGTTGTCACACATGGCTTTACAAGACTCTCATTGGGTGGATGCTATGCAAACAGAACTCCAGCAATTCAAAAGGCTAGAAGTATGGAAATTGGTTAAAACACCAAAAGGTACTTTCCCAATTGGAACTAAATGGGTTTTCAAAGTAAAAGGGGACGATCGAGGAGTCGTTGTCAAGAATAAAGCTCGTTTAGTTGTGCAAGGTTATAAATAAATCGAGGGAATCGATTATAAAGAAGTGTTTGCTCCAGTTGCTCGTTTAGAATGTATTCGATTACTTTCGGCATACGCGTCATTCAAGGGTTTTCGATTATATCAACTGGAGGTGAAATCGGCTTTTTTGTATGGCAAGCTTCGTGAAATGTGTACGTCCATCAACCGCCTGGTTTTGAAGATCCAAAATATCCAGAGTATGTTTACAAATTAGAAAAAGCTATGTATGGTCTTCATCAGGCCCCTCGTAAATGGTATGAAACGCTAACCACTCATTTACTACAGAATGGGTTTAAGCATGGTAAGATTGATGGAACCTTGTTTCTGAAGAAATCTGGAGATGATTTACTTTTGGTGCAAGTGTATGTAGATGACATCGTATTTAGATCAACAAATGAAGCGTTATGTAAAGAATTTGAGGGAATCATGAAGGACAAGTTTGAGATGAGTTCAATGGGAGAGCTTACTTACTTTCTGGGTATACAGGTTGAGCAATCTAATGATGGGATTTTTATTCATCAGAGCAAGTACGTGAAAGATATGTTATTAAAATTTGATATGCTTAACTCTAAAACCTTTGGAACTCCTATTGAAATCGATCATAATCTTGGTCCATCTGAAGAAGAAGATGATGATGATGTTCGTAACTATCAGTCGATTATTAGGTCTCTCATGTATCTTACTGCTTCACGACCCGACATTATGTAAGCTGTGTCACTGTGTTCCCGGTTTCAAGCAACACACAAGGTTTCTCATGAGAAGGCGGTCAAGCGAATTTTTGGTTATCTGAAACTTAAACCATCACTTGGTTTATGGTACTCTAATGAAGATAACTTCACCTTGACTGCTTACTCGGATTCAGATTATGGCGGATGTAATATCAACAAGAAATCAACAACATGAGGATGTCAGTTTCCGGGTACCCGGTTAGTCTCATGGTAGTGTAAGAAGCAGAAGAACGTATCTACATCTACGGCGGAGGCAGAACACATTACTGCTGCAAGTTGCTGCTCTCAAGTCTTATGGATTCAGCATCAACTAAGGGATTACAGGGTTATTCTTACTTGTACTCCTTTACACATTGATAACACTGTTGCTAACTCAATCACACGCAATCCCGTGCAACATTCCAAAACAAAACATATTGAAATTCGTTTTCATTTCATACGGGATTGCTTTGAGAAGCGCTTAACAGATATCGTATACATTGACACCTCAAATCAAAAAGCGGATATTTTTACAAAAGCATTTTCTAAGGCTCGATTTGAGGAGTTGATCTCCATGAATGGGATGAAAGACCCCACTCATAAGTAATATGTAACTTGGTGGTTTGTATTTTTACTTGCTTTAAGTTAATTAAAAAAAATAAGGCAACAACCACTCTTTATACTTGTCAGTATTAAAGAAATGCACGGTTGCTACATTTTTTAAAATAGACGTTGAGTTGTGTCTGTAAACAACTTGGGATATGATAGTACATCGGGTGACATGCATAATATGGAATTTTAAGGTTTATCTTGGATGTGTCAGTAGGTTTATCTGACATGTTAACAACAGTTTTTATGAACATTATCTTCATCATACTATGTATTAGTAGGCATGTTACACAAAAATCTTTGAGTCTTTTTAAGAAGCCTAATATCTACTTGTTTATTTCAAGTGGTATAGCACCGTCAGATGTATGACAAAAGTCTTAATATCTTACTTATGCTAGATATATTTCCGTGCATGAAGCTTATTTGATATCATTTGGGGGTATATATTGATAGTTTCCTCTGTTATACGTAAGTATAAACCTGGTTTCTATTGATATATATTCAACATTAAGCAAACACAAATCAATGTACTTGAAAAGTCTTTAAAATTAAGATACCTAACGAGGTCGCCAAAATGGTATGACCAAGTCTGGTTTTGCTTAAACCTGAATCAAGCTATGTCGCTCTATTGTAAGTAAGTACAGACCTGTCACCGCTTATTTGATTCTTAAAAATGATTTTCTTATATTCTTTCTATAAAAGGAAATATGGTCTATGTCTAAAGTTAAGATGTATATCTATGGTGGGGACCACAGAGAAATATACATACGAATAATAATAAACTAGCTCCTAGACGTGAGTGTAATATTTTTAAGTGGACAAATATACTGATAATCGTTTTGAAATAATTTTTATAAAAGGTGTTTTTAGCATGCCAAGTAAATTTAACGTGGACAAATATATTGATGATCGAAATAACATTTACTATTCCTAATAATTGCATGTTATTCCGATATGATCCCTAACCAGGCTCAAACAATTTCGTCACCAAAAAGAATGTATTAATTTTGGTTTTTTATGTATAATTCTGTATTAATTGTGTGTTAACTTATTCTACTTTTTATTTTTACTTTGTGTTATAACCAAGTTACATTTACTTTCAAATTTGTGTACCAAAATCAAAACGCAAAAGATCGACAAAATCTCAAATTTTTTCTCTAAGTGACCTTATGCGTCACTTCATAAGTGACGCCACCAGTGACGCTACCAGTGACGCTACTAGTGTCAGGTTGAGTGACGCTTATTAGGGTTTTGGTATAAATACCCTTCAAAATGACACTCCTATCCATCACTTTCACTATTCAATTAGCGTCACTTATTCTGACATAGCGTCACGTACGAGCGTCCTTGCGTCACTTCGACTGTTCGAGGTTTTCAATTTCATTGTGGATTTTGGAGCTTTTTCTTTGCAATCGGTTGCCATATCCTTGATCCTCTCACGTTTACGCTTCATTAGGTATAATTTTTAACCCCTATCTTTAACAATCCATGATTTAATCGTTAATTAGGGTTACGGGTTTTAGGGTTAATTGAAATCACGCGAATTGGGGCTTTATGTATTTTTGTTTGATGTTAATACTTGGTGTGTTTTGATCGGCTTAACATTGCGCATCTTTTGGTCATCTCGTTTTTCAGAAACCCCAAAAACTATTCGTCGTGATTTCTGGGTGTGAACAGTGACTGCAAGATCTTCATCTTTGCGTCACTTAGTGCGTCACTTCCAGTAAGTGACCATATTTGGTAATTTGACATGCTTTCTATCACTTGTACTGTCACTCCTCTAAGTGACGCCTTTCTATGCCTCACTCCCTTAAGTGACTCCCTTAGTGACACTTATGTTTTACCCTCAGTTGTACCGTCACTCCTCTGAGTGATGCCTTACTATGCGTCACTCCCTTAAGTGACTCCTTTAGTGACGCTTAGGTTTTACCGTCACTTGTTAACTAACGCCTTATATGATGCTTACTTTTATACCGACACTCTCTAAGTGTCGTATCTAATGACGCATACTATGGTTGCGTCACTTACACAAGTGACGCCTTCATAGTGTCACTTATCTCAAGTGACGCTTCATATAAATTCTGATTTTATTAAACTGTTCCATGAGGCACTTCCTGAGTGTCGCTACTGTTACATGCGTCACTTTCTGAGTGACGCCAAAAATCAGAGTTTATTTGGTATGTTTGTTTGTCGTTATATTTGAGCTTATTCTGTAACGTTGTTTCTTGTTCTCTTTTATGGAATTTAGCTTTCAAATAGCAGAACTTCAGAATTATTATCGACGAACCAACACAAGACATAACATTGTGGCTTTCTTGGAGGATACGCACAAAAATTCCATTCCGTTTCATCCGATGATCAATTTTCTTAGACGCTCAAGGATTTATCATGCAATTACAGCGTCTGCACCTGTGTATATGAATCAGATCGAGGAATTCTACGATCATGCTCTTATTAGAACCGATAATGATGTCCCGCGTATTATCTCGACCATGTTCGGTCGACAGATTGAGATTACACAGGATACTATTCGCCGTGTTCTTCAGTTCAATGATACGCTGATATGCCAACCCAATTCGAAACAACTTTCATAGTTGGGGGTCTTCAGAGGATGGGCTATCCGGAAGATCAAATATCAGATTTCAGGAAACATTATTTCTGCAGGGTTTGGAGGTATCTGTGTCACATCATCATCATTTGTTTATCTCTGAGGAAGGGAGGTTATGATGCTGCTAGCTATTCCACTCTACAGCTCATTCTGAATGATATGGATTTAGGTATCGCTGCTGATCAGTGATCGTTGTTAATCCAACGCTGATGTTATTGAGAGTTTTCAATGATTGTAAATTACTGGCGAAGAATGCTGAGGTGTTACCTGATCGTGATCTTTTCGGGTACATAGTCAATGAAAACTATGTTGCGCCACCGAATGATGGGATTGAGGATGTTATTGTTCCTCCGGTTAGTGAAGATGATTTGGTTGAAAATGAAGTTGCTCAGGACTTGAACGATATTGAGAATGTTGAGACTGAAGATGAGGATGATGGTGGACCCACACCACCCGATTCTGAGGGTGATGTGCCTCCTCAAGATACTTTGGATGCAATTTAGATGGTCGATCCTAGACGCTTTAAGCGTATTCTGAGAAGGATATCTGAGGAGAGGGTTCACGTGCCTAAGAATACTGGAAAGCGACCAGCTGGTTCTTCTCCTTCATACGTTGACCTGCCGCATAAAAGACGCCAGAGAATAGGGATTGTGATACAAGAACCTGGTCAGCAACCTCCACAACAACAACCACCACAGCCACAGCCTGCATCTCTTCAGCAACTTCTTGCTCAGATGGAGCAATTGAATAAACGATTTGAAGATCAAGCTGTGGTTATTGTAGCTCAGGCTGGGAAAATCAAATATTTAGAGATCAAGGCAGCACATGTTGATGATTTAAAGATGCAGGTGACAGATCTTGAGTCTAGGTTGGTAGAGTTGGAGTCTGTTACTATTGTTTCGGGGGAGGATGGTCATCGTACCTTGGAAACAAATGTAACACCTCCCCAAGAATCGGAAATTGTATAAGATTCTGGTATTAATGAAAATATTACTTTGGATTATTTCGTTAAGGTTCTGGGACAGTCGAGACCAATTGCTGTAGATTACTCATATGCAGATCTTACTTTTCTTCAACGAATGATGAATGAGAATAATTCGGTGCCCGAGAAAGAAAATGTTAATAATCCGATGGTAGAGGAGTTTAACTTTGAGGTAATGATGATGTTGAAGTTGAGGGAGAAGAGTTACAAAGCGACGAGTGTTATGATGATGCTCCTATCATTGAATTCGATTCTTCAGAGGATGAAGCGGAAGCAGAAACCACTGAGCCTTCAGCCTCTACTGCCGAACCTTCGATGTCAAAACCTCATTTAGTATTCAAACTGATAGTTGAGGTACCCGTTACTTGCAAACACTATAAAGTTAGAACTGATTACACGGGTTTGATTAAGAGTTGGAAGTTTAATGAAAACAACTCGGTGTTTATGATCAAAAGAATTGATGGCATTCAGTACTTTAATCTAAAGGTTTATCGAATTAGTACTTTGCCTAAATGTGAACTTCAGAGACTATCTCGGATACCTTTAATAAATCGTTCTCGAGATCCAAGAGTGGATTATTTTCAGGTTATCATTCATCGTGAAATGAACAGCAAGAAATACAACTTGATTAAGCTGACGTTAGGTATGAGATACAAGTTCAAGAAGAAACTGGATCCTGTTATTCGATTACCAATTGTCAGGATGATCTACCCACCAGCAAATTGATTACAGAAGATACCTTTAGAGATCATACCTTTGGATTTTCTTAAAAGACTGCTATACTGGGAATATGATAATATTACATGTGAAGCTGTGATTGTTTTTGTTCTTGATTCAGAACCGTCAACGGATCCAGAACCATCAACTGATGCAGATTTGGGGGCTGAAGGGACGACAACATGGAATGCTACAAAGCCCAAGAAAAGGTCAATGTGGGGATTGAAAAGAAATAGATTTTGTGTATTTGATCCTTTGAGTTTGATCAAAGTTTCGGAAAAAAATATGAAAAGGTTGCATGAGAACAAGATTCAGTTCAAAGCTAGAGACACAACTGAAGCTATTAAGTTCCAGAAGATTGTGGATATCTGCATAGCCAATGGGATACACGCTGGTGGTGTATTTCCAGCTAGCTGGAAATGATTTGAAGATTGAAGATTTTTGGAGACCAAGCTGCTGACATGGGGGAGTTTGTTGGTACATCTAGTGTGTCAGTCAGTTAGTCTATTGAGTTGTAAGTGTCGTTCATCAATTGTAATAGAAAAGTCATTATTATAGTTAGCGACAATTAATATTAGTTTTAGGTGACACTTGCCTTAGTGTCGCATAGTGACACTGAGGTAAGTGACGCATGAAGGCGGCCACCTACGTCACTGGCCAAGTGTCGCAGGTCTGCCGATTTGAGTTAGTATATAAGCAAATCTACGGGATTCTGGCTAGGGTTGACGAAAACCTAGCACCATTTGTCGACTAAAACTCTCTGTAATAGATTCTAATCGTTCATAGTTCAATATATCAAGCTAATATTCTTTAGTTACTTGTTTTGGTTTGATATTGTGTTTTGTTTAGTTTGATTACTTGTTTTCGCCTTGTAATCAATTACTTCTATCATCCTAGATCAGAGATAAGGGACACTCACATCATTCAAAGTTACTATTTTCTATTTTATTTTAATATTTACTTCCCTAATTTTTTTCATCTTCCTCCACTATATATATTCACCACCTTCCAAATTTTACACCATTTTTGGCTTTTTGCATTCCTTCTACACCTTCCAAATTTTACACCATTTAACATACGGACCGCGGTTCTGTATTATGAACCGTGATTCTATTGTTTTTAAAGAATTAAGTTCAAATTGTTTTTTATTTTTTTGGTAAAAAAAAACTAAATATTTCCATCAAGACATTAATTACGTGTTTCCTGTCTTTAATTAGTCTTTAACCATATATATGGTCAAATGACCTACTACTTGCCTATTTGGCATTTGCACACCCATTTATTATTTATTACTCCGTAATACATTTTGTTTGTAGTTCGCTGCTGGCATTATTTGCATTTAGTTGTATTGGGTTTTAATAGGATAGTGATACATATCACTAATTTTTTGATTCATAGTTTGAATAAAAAATTTGTTGTGTATACTATATATATATATATATATATATATATATATATATATATATATATATATCATCTCTTATTTTAAAACATTTCTTTACACTTATTTAATTGAAATGTTTAGTCCCAATGTATAGCTACTACTGCGGAATAGTTCTGAAGTTTGAACTACGTCAATCAATCAATCAACCAACTTTATATAGTTTCCACGGTTCATGAGTTCCAAACCGTGGCTTACATATATACAACCATAGTTATAGTTTAGAAATGTGGTGTAGGTTGTCGAATTACCTAGGTCGGTTGGGTTATTCAATTTTCAATGCATTACTTAAATTAAAGTAATTAATATAATTAATTATTAATTAATATATTTTCAATATATTACTCCGTATATTATAAATACATACACATCCTCTCAACTCTTTTCATCTAAACCCTAAATATGATAATCAAATTCCCTTTTCCTCGTGATCATATTCACAAGACAATTAGTAATAACACTTCGGCGCCACCGTGATTTCTCTGTTTAAATCTCCCTCACAACCATGATTTCCCTGTTTAATA
Organism: Pseudognaphalium luteoalbum; assembly: GCA_963422505.1. NCBI lineage: Eukaryota > Viridiplantae > Streptophyta > Magnoliopsida > Asterales > Asteraceae > Pseudognaphalium > Pseudognaphalium luteoalbum. Next base: position 131,528,670 of record OY730192.1, on the reverse strand, counting down.
TCTGGGTTCCAGTTTTATTCAGTCCCACAACTGAATAAGGGTTCTGTACATGATGATGGCCATTAAGGCGATAACAATTTCTGTGTGAGATTTAATAATTCCCATATAGCATACGTGATGTGTTTCCCGTAGACTGCACCTGATTAAGAGATGTACATATTCCCTAAAGAAGAATGGAAAATGATGCATGCACACGTTTATGCAAACTTTTCATTTTTTTAGCATTAATTTGATGGTTAGTCCTTTTTTTACACACCAAGTGTAAGGATGAATTCTTTTCGTTTTCTTCAATTCGTCACCTCAAGTGTCTCAGCTATAATTGATTATCTTAAGTTCTTCAAAGGAGTTCAAAGGAAATGGTATATGGTAGTAGAGATGATCTCGTGCTTTTTCTATGATGATGTTGCAAAGTGCTCGGATATTTCCACCTTCATGCAACAAGTTGAAAGGATATTGCTGGAAAATCATACTTAAGGCTACATGTTGAAAACTAGAGTTATAAAATGTATGTTATGGTGAAAATTAAACGAATATGATAATTAAGTTTTGGATTTAATACGTAGTACGTTGTTATTGACCATTTGGCCAGGATGATAATGATAATTTATTTTTATCTCTATCATATTATGTGACCTTTTTAATATATTTTTCGGTAGTAAAGGAAATAGTATTTCAGAAGGAAATGGATTACATATAATATAATATAATTAATTAATTATTATTATTTCTTGCAAGAAATAAGACTTATAATGTATTGAAGAGTTGAAGTATGTCCATTTCAAAAATAAATACACATAGACCACGGTTCTGGTAGGAAAACCAGAACCGTGATCTTTGGCATATACTCCAAAATCCAAAATACTCCAATGACTGCAAGTTGCAACTGTGAAAGCGTTAATAGTATCGGAATGTGTATCCACAAAGTGCTTAAACTGTTATTAGTCAATAAAGCTGAAGATTCATTTTAGTCACTTCGAGAACGGATCCTATTAATTTTAAAGTAAATAGTAACATTTAGTATTAAAAATAATAATCAACCACGGCTCACTATTAGGTCTGCAATAAACTGTTTTGAGACATATATCGGGTATTGATATTTCCAACATTAATTTGTGATAGATCTATATGCCTGTGCAGTAAACAGTTATGCTATATGAATGAATAGTTGTACATTATGCTGGATATATCAAAAATCATGGTCCCATTTGTCTTACCCATATAACACACACTTGTATATCTCCCACATCGGAAATAATAGAAAAGGTGTATTGGTTTATATAAGTCTTTTGATGTTCCTTTCTTAAAGATCATTTTCTTGTATCATTATCATTGTAGGTTTGGTTTTTCCCTTCTCCAAAGGTTGTTTGCTACTCGCGATTTCATGAGTAAAACGGGGTTATATACCCTTTACTCGCGGGGTTATATACCCTTTACTCGCAGCAAACAGCCTAAAGAGAAAGGAGTTATCTTATCTATGTGGATAAAGGTATTGAAGAATGATCTGTTTTTAGTGGATGTTGATTACAATATTATTTTTCTATGTTTGTTTTTTTTGTTTAGTATATTTTCTTTCTATATATGTATACACACAAAGAAAACCATATGATCTTATAAGAAATGTTTCGTTTAAAATTAAAACTTAAAAGATGAATGTGTACATCACATCACATTATATACGTATGGAGAGACATAGCCTAAATATATGATTAAATGATAGCTATGCAAGATATAATATTTTTTAAAATGTTACATCACATTATATATTTATAAAGATAAAGATACACATCACATTAATTATATTTATCGAAATGCTTGCAAGGCAGCAACTGCGCAAGATTCAAAACTACAATGCCTGTAACTTTGCAAGGCATTAACTGTACAAGCGTTAATAGTATCGGAATGTGTGTCCACAAAGTCATTAAACTGTTTTTAGTCAATAAAGCTGAAGATTCTTTTTAGTCACTTCGAGAAACGAATCTTTTTATTTTTAAAGTAAATACTCTGTAACATTTAGTATAAAAATTAAAAACAACTACGGTTCACTATATAGAACAACCACGGAGTATAACATTAACGTACACTCACACCTTAAAATTATGTTACATTACAAATCAAAACTGTTATAATACAATATACCTTATAATTACATCTAATCTAATCTAAACTTTATAAAGAGTTTACACCTTTCCCTCACAAAACTTAAAGTTTAAAGATGCAAAATCTATCTAATCTAAACTTTATAAAGAGTTTACACCCTTCCTTCACAAAACTTAAAGTTTACATATGCAAAATTCCTATTATACCCTTGTATTTGTAATTACGTAATGTTAATCTCTTCTGAATCCCGGTTTCAATGATGATGATTGTCTCTTAATTTCCTTTGAATCCCGGTTCCAATGATGATGATTGTAACTGTGATCTGAGTGCACCTCGACATTGACAACATATAAGGATTCAAACAAATGGCCTCTTTGTGATCAAAGTTTACAAAGGTCCAGACCTATTGGATTGTCTTATACTTGCAAGATTGTCATATATGCGCTCGATCGACCAATCAAGGAAATATTTTATTCAATCATCGAGACGGGATTCGTCCATGAATGACGGAAGATATAAATAGAGAAATCATGGCTGTGAAGGATATTGTTGTAAATAAGATCACGAAAAAGTGACTGAAAAGAGAACTACTTCATATTGTTGTTTGGACTTTGGATGCTATTGTCATTTTAAGAGATTAATTGACCGGAAGTTTGTATGCAAAAGGATCCACCTGGACCACGCAAGCTAATGTATATTTATAGTACGATGTACAATCAAAATGGCATATATATATATATATATATACACTTATATATATTATTTATATATAAGATAAGATAGAGAAGAGAAAAATAATTTTATAATTAACTTATTATTTTTGGCAAAAAACATTGATATTTAGTTGAAGAAAACAAAAGATGTTACATGCATGTATATAAATAAATTTACAATATCAATGCATTGAAAAAACAAACTACTATATGCAGGGTTATCTTTGGTCCTATAAATTGACAACAAAAATAAATTGAAGTAATAAATTAATACAACTCTTTTATCATTAATTTGAATCGAGTGATTCCGCCATCTTATCTTAATTCTTTTACATGTTGATTTCTTTCCGCAATTGATTCACGTAGAGTACTCTTCATACTAATTAAGATTCAGTAATATCCATATGAACTTTAATGATGCAGTTCATATACGAGCAGCTAGAGTTCAGTCACTCACTGTCACGAGATGTCCAATATTATGATTGTGGACATAACTTGCCAGTCTACGTGACTGAATAAAACTACAAACAACGAAAGATTAAAATAGGGAAATCGTAGTCGCAAAAGAGTATTATAAGTTTAGTTGTGAAAAAAGATGATCAAGAAAATGGACCTTGATAATCATATTGGGAGCTTATTGATCATCTTGTTACTATTTCGGCTCTTGGAGTAAGGGGAAAAGGGGTTTGGATAAAATAAAATGGAGCTCATGTGTAAGTATTTATAATATTAGTGGATGGTGATTTGCATGTAAGTACACCACCCAAATAATCATGCATTAAAATGTTGTATAGTATAATAGAATAATGCATGTTAGTGGTATATGACGAAAATGATGTTACTAATTAATTAATTACTCGATGCAGCGAATAGATATGTTGGTGCATTTTGTGTGTCAGTTAGTTGGTCAAACGTTTGTAATTATCAAAGTCAATTAGTCTGCGTATGTATAATGTTTAGTATGTATATGCGAACTTGTAAACGAATAGTGAAATAGAAAATATACACAAATTAGTGTTTATGCGACACTAAGCAAGTGTCGTCGCATATAGCGACACTTGGCTAATGTCGCTATAGGGTTGGACAGCCTATGAATAGGCATGTAGGGTTTCATTTGTAGAGTGATCAAACCCTAGAAAGTGAGAGAGAGCCATTTTCAGTGTGTGAGAGAGGAGAGAAACGGATTTGTGATTGTATAGCTTTACGATTCAATTGTGAATATATACAAAAAGCTTATAGAAAACGTTTGTGTTTGATTGTTTGATTTCCGCACATCCAATTGAGTTATACGATCTGATTAGGTCCGTATCGGGAACCTACAAGTAGTATCAGAGCCGTGAATCAAGGATTCGACGGTTTCGGATCGTGTTTAGAACGTTTTCGGTTGATTCACAAAGGTATTAATCGATTATAATCAGTTTCTAGGTTATTTGTGTTGATTATATTGAGTTTTGGGTTGATTTTTGGTGCTAAATCGTCTGTTGTTCGTCAAAATTCGTTAGGGTTTCAAAATTTTCGATTTTTAGGGTTTTTTTGGGTTCACAGCCGTTTTTTGCGTCACTTGATAGCGACACTTAGTGCGTCACTTCCGTGCGTCACTTAGTGCGTCACTTAGTGCGTCATTTCCGTGCGTCACTTAGTGCGTCACTTCAGTGCGTCACTTAGTGCGTCACTTCCGTGCATCACTTCAGTGCGTCACTTTAAAGCGTCACTTCATAGCGACACTTACCTAGTGTCGCTCTAGATTCGTAAAAAAAAGAGTTTTTTTTGCTAGAAACTCCGAAAAATTTTTGCGTTTTCAAAATTTTTCCGTAGGCTTAAAAGTGTTCAATTTTATCCTGGAAAAAGTTTCATTTTACCCGGTCATTTTTTGACGTTTTCGGACGAAATTTTGGCAGGAAAAAAAACGCGAAAATTTTTGTAATTTCAAATTTTGTTTTTAAGCTTAATATAACTTAATTTTAGTTTCGGAAAAGTTTCGCTATACTCGGAAAGTTTACGAAATTTTCGAATTCAATTTTGGAGGGAAAATTCAGAAATGGCTTTCGGTACGAAAATGCCTCCTTCTACATCTTTGTTCTATAGTGATTTTGCAACTTGGAAGATTAAGCTATGCAACTTCATTGAATACAAAGATCCAAAGTTGTGGAACTGGTTTACCGTGACTGATCGATATGAGCAACCAAGACTCGATGGGGTCCTTAAGTCAAGAGCACAAATGTTAGTCAACGAACGGGAAGAGTTTGACAAAGACAATAGAGCATATGAGATGATTACCATGTGCTTGCCAGAAGTTGTGATAAATAAATTCAAACATCAAGCAACTTCTACAGATTTATGGGACGCTCTTATAGAGGCTTATGATCAAAAGAAAAGGTTGATAAACGAAGAAGAGGATCAACACACTGCAATGGTGGCTCAAATAAAAGACGTTGATTCTAATGCATCTAAGGTAAACATTGAACCTGAAGCACCTCTAAGCTGTATCTCATGCTTTAAATTGACTGAATCTCTTAAGGTTTATCAAAAGGACAATTTAGAGTTGTGGGAAAAGGTTGTAAAACTTACAGAATCTAACAAGTTTTTGAAAGAAAATGAAAAACTTTATGATAAGAAAATTGAGGTATATAAGTTAGACACACAGACTTACAAATCAAAAGTTTTTAGTCAACAAGATGCTATCAACAGCTATCTTACTGAAATAGAACTGTTAAGAAAGGAGCTCTCTGATTTAAAAAGTGAGTACGATAACCATAAAAGCAAAATTTTAGGTTCTTCATCCGCAACTTTTGTCTTTAATGAAATCGTTAACAAGCAAGGGACAGGCGGTAAAAAGAAGGCAGGACTTGGTTATAACCAAGTACCACCACCTTCCCATGCCGAATATTGTCCTGCGCCTGTTAAGGAAGGACTTGAAGAGATTCCAGTTGATTATACGAAGCTTTATGGTATTAAAGCTAGAGAAGCTAAGCAAAACAAACAGGAAAAGGAGAAAACCAAAAGGCCAGAGTATCCATTGCCTAAGTTTGTTAAACCTGAAAGTGAATCTCAAGTTAGTGTTGAGGAGGTTGTTGAGGTAGAAGATATACCTGAAGTGTCTACCATTAAGGTTGAGAAAATAACTGTCAAACCTGACTGTTTTAAATGCAAAGGCAAAGCTAAAGTTGATAATGAATCTTTTAAAGTTAAAAATGTTAACAGGGATTCTAAATCTACTAACTCAACCTCGGGAACATCTACTTCAACATGTACACCTAAGAGTTCATGTTCAAGAAATGTTCCTGCTAATAGACCTTCTGTGTACTGTCCTCCACTGAAACGATTTGAGGGAACTCACTGGAATATATCTTTTGTGGAGCGTCGTTCTTGTTTTCGTTGTGGTCAACAGGGACATATTATTAGGGATTGTAAGTTATTATCACTAGATAGGTTTGGTAGAGGGATGCCAAGAACTTCCTCTTTCAGGAATTCTTTTTCAAAACCTTTTTCAAGGCGTCGTTCGTTTACGCCTGTATCTAGTTGTGCATCAAACTCTCCAAAACCTATGACAAGAGTAAACAAAGTTGTGCCTAGTAGACCTCAAGTTCAACAGCACAACATTGTTGAAAACAAATCATCTGAACCTAAACAGGTTTGGAAACCCAAATCCACAAACAACGCATCAATGAAATCTTCTGAGTTTTTAAAATATCATAAACTCATTGATGTGATGATCATGGATGATCATGGACAACCCAAGTCTATCAAGGCTTGGGTGTCCCATAAGTACTAATGTTTAATTGTTTGTGGTGATGCAGACAGTTTCTTGTAAAGTAATATTTTTAGTGACTGCATGGATGTGGATATTGTTGGAAGAATGTTATGATGATTTGTGATTGGATGAAATTTCTGAAGTTTCGTGGTGGTAAAAGTGCTAAAAGGCATTTGATTTGACTTGATATGTGATTTTAATATTTTTCTTTTAAATTTTATTATTTATGCAACAGCCATTCTTTGTACTTTTTAGTATCAAAGAAATGCAATGTTGCGAAATATCTTAAATCAAACATTAAAAAAAATATGTTTAATGTTTATGTTTAAGGGGAGTACCTTTGAATTAGATTTTTGAAAAGAATTTGATGTTCAGGAGGAGTAATTAAAATTCTGATTATTCGGATCAGAAATGTGAACAGCAAGATTCTTATTCCTCAAAAAGATATTGGATTGTGTCTGTAAACAACATGGGAAATGATTGTACATCAGATGACATGCACAAAATGGAAATTTTAAGGTTTATGTTTGATGTGTTAGTAGGTTTATATGGCATGTTTAAAATAGCTTTTATAAACATTAGCTTCATCATATGATGTACTGGTAGGCATGATACACACCGGTTTCTGGGTTCTTAAGAAGTAATTTTAATACGTGTCTATGATCTTGTGGTAAACACCATATGATGTACGACTAAATGTCTTAATTCCTTAACGTAGCATGACATATTTCTATACCTTAGGTTTATCTAGAAATCATTTGGGGGTCTATACTGATTGTTTCCTCTGTTGTACGTAAGTACAGACCTGGTCTCAATTAGTATATGCTTAAAAGTTAAGCAAACACAAGTCAATGAACTTGAAAAAGTCTTAAATCATAAGATACCTAACAAGGTCACCAAAATGGTTTGACCAAGTCTGGTTTTGCTTACACCTGAATCAAGTTATGTCACTTTGTTGTACGTTTGTACAGACCTATCACCGCTGACTTGATTCTTAAAAATGATACTCTTATATTCTCTCTGGATTAGGAAGCTATGCTCATGTCTGGGTTACAGGGGTATGTCATAGGTGGGAACTACGGAGAAATATTCATACGAACAATAAAAGGTTAACTCACAGACCCGGATGTAATGTGTTTAAGTGGATAAACAATATCAAGAATCGTCTTGAAATAATTTTTATAAAAGGTGTTTTAAGTGTGCTAAGTAAATTTAAAGTGGACAAATATACTGATAATTGAAATAACACTTACTATTTCCTAATAATTGTATGTTGGTCTGATATGATCTCTAAGCAGACCTAAAACAATCCTATCCCCAAATTTGTTTTAATCTTTGTTCTTTACTTTTCTTTTATAAATAAAATACAAAAAGATTTTATTTCTATATTATTTTCTTCAAACATCACATATCTTGTTAAAGTCAAATATTGAAGATGTAAAGGATGTCAGTTATTCTCTAAAGACTGTGAAGATAAATTCTATTGGAGAAGCTGTTGATGATTGAGAGATGGTCACATAGTTTGAAGATCTTACTGTATGATGAATTTGTGTCAGTCACATGAATTTGGACATCAAGATTTCTTTGAAGACCATGCTATCTCAATGGGGGAGATTCTTATTGTTAAAGACATGAAAGAGATTCTGATTGTTGAAGGCATGAAAGAGTTTGTTGATGAAGACTAAATGAAGACTTATTTAACCAAGCTGCTAACATGGGGGAGTTTGTTGGTGCATTTTGTGTGTCAGTCAGTTGGTCAAACGTTTGTAATTATCAAAGTCAATTAGTCTGCGTATGTATAATGTTTAGTGTGTATATGCGAACTTGTAAACGAATAATGAAATAGAAAATATACACAAATTAGTGTTTATGCGAAACTAAGCAAGTGTCGTCGCATATAGCGACACTTGGCTAGTGTCGCTATAGGGTTGGACAGCCTATAAATAGGCATGTAGGGTTTCATTTGTAGAGTGATCAAACCCTAGAAAGTGAGAGAGAGCCGTTTTCAGTGTGTGAGAGAGGAGAGAAACGGATTTGTGATTATATAGCGTTACGTATCAATTGTGAATATATACAAAAAGCTTATAGACAACGTTTGTGTTTGATTGTTTGATTTCCGCACATCCAATTGAGTTATACGATCTGATTATATCCGTATCGGGAACCTACAAGATAAATGAATATATATAATTCCAATACCAAACAACTATATAAAGATAGTTCATCCTTTTCATCTTCACTGTTTGTGACACTCCTCCAAATTAGGTATATAATTATACTTAATTACATGCATTCTTACGCTAATTCCCTGTACAAAGTTAAACTAAACCTACGATGTGAGATAAGTCTAGCTAGCCCAAAGCTTTTGAACAAAAAGTATTACAAAAGTTTATAATTATTTATAATTATAAATTAAATAATACGAAACAATATCGTTGGTGATACAAAAGTTGAACTAAAAAATATTACAAATGAATTCGACATATAATCGTTGGTGATACAAAAGTTGAACTCGAAAATATTTTTAAATATTTTTATTTGAAAATATTAGATTTGCGGTCAGAAACGAAAATGAAATGAAAACATTTATATGTTTCTTTAAAACGTATCGTACGAACGGAAACAAATATAAAACGTACCAAAAGTTCAAAAATAATAAAAGTTTGATTTTCCCCTTCATAATAAAGTGTTTGGAGAAATACCCCAAAATATATTTGCGAATATTAAATAAAAATTTACTCACAATTGGACTCGTACCCAAATTTAAGGGTTAAACTACCAAAATATCTACTAAATAATTAGGGGACAACTTTTTGCAAGAGTCATGCCTCTTGTTAACTTTTGTAACCGACCAAATCATAAGCCATGTACTCTACCCCCTTTAAATTATTCAATCAGACTTACACACACAACATACCATACTCCCTCAAATCTTTTTCACTCACTACTTCACCCAACCTATCTGTTTACCCTCTCATCTAATTCACGGCAGCAGCAGCAAGGAGATTATCATCATCATCATCTAAAATCATTCTAGCAAAAGGATAGAACAAGAAGCAAGCAACACTTTCATCATCTTCTTCTTCCATCCTCCACCGATTTCTTCAAGCTTTGTAAGGAATCTAACTCACCATAATCTTTCATGTTCTCGCTTACTTACATGTTATATGTTCACCTCATGAAAGATCTCACATGAAAACATAACAAAAACTAAGTAAAATGTAAACTTTTCATGATGATGATTTTGGACAGATTTTAACATCTCGGTAGAAATATTGTATAAAATCGTACGAGTAACGAAAACACATGAGAACACTTGGAAAATCTTTTCATTTATGTTAGTAACAACTTTTGTGTAGAACATTTCGCTTGAAAATGCACAGATTCTGATATAGTAACCGATTTGAAAAGATTAACTATGAAAAATGAATTTCTGGACTGGCCTGATCATGATTATTTTAAAAAATATTTTGGATGTCTAAAAATCATGAAAATAATACTAGAAGTAGGTGATATATGTGGGAACATCGTGTAAAAATTTCGGATTTTTTTTATAAGTTTTGACCCCCGAAAACAGGCCCGAAAGTAGATCGAAAAATCCGGGTTGTTTGAAAATATAACTAGAAGTGGAAACGGATATAACTTGTAGTGGAAATGGATATAACTAGAAGTGGAAATGGAATATTACTAGCAGTGGAAACTAACTAGAAGTGGAAATGGATATAACTAGCAGTGGAAACGGATATAACTAGAAGTAGAAACGGATAATAACTAGCAGTGGAAACTAACTAGAAGTGGAAACGGATATAACTAGCAGTGGAAACGGATATAACTAGAAGTGGAAACGGATTATAACTAGCAGTGGAAACTAACTAGAAGTGGAAACAGGAAATCATAACTAGCGGTACTAACCTGCGACACAACCCTAGTGTCGCCACTTATCTCAACGACACAACTCGAGATACAAATGTTTTCAACTCTAGAGACACTAATAATTCTCAATGTATCATCACCAACGAATCGTACATTTTTCAAACTCGAACAATTTTTCAATACAAACAAAACATTAACATAACTTGACAAATTGTCAAAGTACTTATGTTAATACATCTATTGTGTATATGTTGACTTTCTTTGGGCGACACTACTCTCATTCGCTAGCTCTCACATCCACTACTACTACAGTGAGTTCACAGCCCCTTTTTCACTATTTTAATGCTTTTAAAACCTGGGGGGAAAAACATAGCATTGTTTTGCTACTATATGCGATAAATGATTTAAATACTGTATGTATTTACTTATATTATTTATGAAATGCTATTTCATACGATTACTTGAACTACTACTTATGAAAAGATGTTTTCATACTGTTTTGGGAATTAGACAACGAATCCTAGAACGGACCAAGGCTTATGATGCAATGCATAAAAGTCCTTATGGCTACAGACTATAACCATTAGCTTGGTGACTCTAGCCACTGAGTATATGGATAGTACTATCACCGTCATGACCCTCCTACGGTTTGGAGCGTATACTTACATGTCCTACTTGGCAAACAACTACTGCGGGTCGTGGTTTGGTTATAGGGTTAGGTTGCGTTGCATTGACTTGACAGGTGTAGCTAACCTTTCGAGGGATCACCGTCTAATTATTCCCACAAAACTTTTATTTAGGAATTGAGTTCCTACAAACAACTACTTTGGAAATGTTGATCTTTAGTTAGATTAATTTGTGTTTCCTACCAGCAATGATTTAGGAAATGTTAATCCTTGAATGGATTAACCTGTGTTTCCTACAAATTACTATCTGGGGAATGTTATTCAAATTTGTATTAACTTGTGTTCCCTACACAACATAAAACTACTATTATTTTGGGAAATGTTATTTTTCATTAAATAACCTGTGTTTCCTACAAACTACTTTAGGAAATGTTTCTCTTAACTGATAAGCTTGTGTTCCCTATAAAGAAAAAAACTACTATTTGGAAATGTTATTCTTAAATGATTAACATGTGTTTCCTACATTACATACAAACCTGTGAATTCACTCAACTTTATTGTTGACTTTTTACTCTATGTTTTTCAGGGAATTAGCAGCATAGGTAAGAACTGCATGCATATCAGGACGGTCAACCCTGTGCTTGTAAGAATGCCACTACTTTTGGGACACTCGGATTTCCATCATATTACTACAATTCATTTGTGGTTATATATACGAAATCTACTTTTGTGTTATGTATTTTTATAAAATACTGTTTCAAACACTACTACTATTCTTACAACTCTTCTAAGTTGTAATCTTTTGTAAAACTACTTAATTATTGGCATCTTAATACATTATGTTCTGCGATAACCATATGCTCTGGATGTATGTATCTGTTGATTGGAATACTGTTCGCAGCCCCGCCACGTCACTAAGCTTCCGCAAACCACTCTCGTTAACTATAATTACCATTTGGCGGGGTGTGACAGACTTGGTATCAGAGCCATTGGTATAGCAAACTAGAAGTCTTTAAGTGACCTAAAACCTTAGAGACCTAGACTATAGCCTTGGCTAGAACATTCATGCATCCATACAATTTAGTAATTGCATACGTTTAACACGCTATTCGACAACTATTGTCACAACGCGTCTAGAGAAATATCTCTTTTACGTAAACCATTCCTACGAGGAACTCTATGAACACGATTGCGCTAAAAATGACACATCGGCACACGAGAAACCGCCGTACGACTCTATCGCACACTTAACCTATTTGTGCACTATACGGATGACGTACTTGCGTACCCGAGCTACTTATATTGGCTTAACCGCGCGAAATCGTTAATGCCATCCATCCGTACTATGTTTAAGCCATTGACTCTCGTATTGAATTCCTTTGAACCTGATTGTGTTATATGATAATGAAAAGAAATATGTAGTTATCATCATTTAATTACGCCTGACCAACGTGATTATATTATACTAAGTACATATGGGCGTTTCAAAGTCGTATAATACGTAATGTGAAACCTTGTTCTTCATTCCCCATACTATTCAATAACTAAACCATGTGAAAACTTGTTCTTTTCACATTCATTATCTTGGCATTGATTTCTGCATTTTCTTCATCGCAGAACGGAATCATGCCACCAAAGCGACGAACTACCAGGAACAGTCGATGAACGACTTCTCCTCCAGTCCCTGAAACCCCTCCACCACCCAACAACGAGGAAACTACTGAGCAAATGATTGCGAGATGAATAGCTGAAGGTATTGCCTAGTATGAGGCAAGCCGAAACAACGAACATGTAGTAAATGATAGCTGGACGACCCCTCCTAACGGTGAGACACCTATGAATACCCGTTGGGGGTGTTCATACAAGACATTTCTGGCCTGTAAGCCAACTACTTTCCGTGGCACAGAAGGTGCTATTGGTATCATCCATTGGATAGAAAATATGGAATCGGTGTTGGACATCAGTGACTGTTTACCTGACTGTATGGTGAAGTATGACACCTGTACCTTGGCTGACAAGGCGCTAACCTGGTGGAACAATCAGCTTCAATCTCTTGGAAGAGAAACTGCTCACTCCTTGTCGTGGGGAGTACTGAAGAACATGATATTGGAAGAGTTCTGTCCCCGTAGTGAAATGCAGAAGGTAGAAACTGAATTGTGGGACATCAAAATGATTGGTGCTGATGTCACTGGGTACCCCACTAAGTTTCAGGAACTTGCACAATTAGTGCCACATATGGTGACACCCAAATTTAAATGCATTTAGCGTTACATCTGGGGCTTGGCACCTCATATCAGGAGTATGGTTACATCATCAGAACCTGCCACATTTAGGAGTGCTGTTACTCTTGCGCAGAGGTTGACCGATGAGGCGGTCAGAATGGGGACCCTGACTAAGAAGGTTGTGTGAGGGAAAGGTGAATCAAGTAACATTGATGCTGGTAGTTCTGGTGGTGCAAAGAGAAAGTGGAATGATGGTGGTACCGACCGTCGGGGACAGCAAAACAAGAAAAGTGGAGGAAATGCAAAGGCGTATGCTGCAACCACTACTGAATCGAAACCATACCTAGGTAACAAGCCTAAGTGTGGAAAGTGCAAACGAAACCATGAGGGTGGATGTGGGTATTGTGGCAACTGTTGAGTGTGGGTTCACAAAACCCAGGACTGTAGAACCAACCCTCCTCCACGAACAAACAATGAACGTCAAAACCAGGGGTGTTTTGAATGTGGTGAGATGCGGCATTATCGGAACCGATGCCCTAAACTTAACAACAACAACCAAAACAACAACAAATGCGATAACAACAACCGAGCTAACAACATCAACAATCAACCGGCTCAAGGAAGGACATTCGTGATCGGAGCACAGGAGGCAGGCCATGACCCTAACACTGTCATTGGTACATTTCTCATAAACAACCATTATGCCTCTGTGTTAATTGATTCGGGTGCCGATTTAAATTTTGTGTCTACTAAGTTTAGACCACTATTAGAACTTTAATCATGTAAGTTAGATAACAAATTTACAATAGAACTAGCCGATGGTGAGTTGATCGAATCAGGAGAAATAGTACCGGATGTACCTTGGAGTTAGAGGGTCATCTCTTCGAAATAGACTTGCTACCGGTTAAGTTGGGAAGTTTCGACGTGGTAGTCGGTATGGACTGATTGTCTAAGAACCGCACCAAGATAATATGTTACGATAAGTTGGATTGTCGGACTCACTTTTGAAAAATTTCACTTTTATAATTCTAAGTTTCAAAACTCTACACTTTCGGACCACAAAAATTGTCACACATATATATATGTATATACATATACCTTAGTGAATCCTAAAGCTTAAACGCCGAGAACAATAATATTACAAGAGTATTATGAACCAACTTGACATAAGATAACTAAAATGATATTTGCGAAACATTATTATAAACCATCATCAACGGGCCGTACATATTTTCAAAAACTCAAACTAATCAATCAAACAACCAAATTATTTGGATATTACTAGTTGGATGAACAACTAGCATGGACGGTCTTTTGAGACGTCTACATATACTTATAACCTTGCGCGTTTTGAACGCTTAGCAGGTTACAGTCTTCGGACAACATCACCTTGTGCAACATCATACTTCTTGTTAGCAACACACCAGATTCAGGTGAGTCTCATAGCCCCTCATTTTATTATTTTTAACCCAGGGGTGGGAATACATACTCGTTTTGTTTTACATGTGGACATGAGTACTAAACCTCGATATATACTGCATGAGTTGTTTTGCTAATCATTTAAAGCCCTCCACTACATAGTTTGTTTATATGGATTTAGCGCGATTGTTAGTGTATGGTACCATATGGGATTGACAATCCCCGTCCGGGTTAGCACGCACTAACTGGTCAAACGGACGCATTAGCATTTGTTCATACGAGTGTAGATTAGGCACTCGCAGGGAGGTACCCTCGCTCAGGCACTTGGTTGTGATCCTGACACCTCAGTTAAGCTCAAACTATGGGCTCATGGCAGTGATATACATCTATTTTATTTGCTTGATTGCAAATCATTATATTAAATCTCATGGTTCACACATCATGTTTATCTATACAAACCTGTGAGCTCACCAGCTTTTAGCTGACTTTTTAGTATGTATTCTCATGTACTCAGTAGTAGTAGATCTGCTCAGGATTATTAGCTCGAGTCGCATACAGACACCAGGAGATTCCCCTGCATTTCTACATTTTGTAAACTAGATATGCCTTAGAATCTCTAAACATTAATTACGAGCTTTTGTAAACATTATTACACTGTAAACTTTTATTATATCAATGTAAGCAGTAAACGACGCATATAGAGTTGTTCACTTTATCTTATGTGCTTGTGATATTTGATTAGTCTCGCCCCGACCCGATTCGCTTCCGCACAGTAAATTTGGGGGTGCGACAAAATCCCGTTACAGTTTCTGCAGAAATCCCATACCGAAACTGTTTTGGATGAGATCTTTCTTTTTCACGCGCGGATAGATGTTTTAACCAATAGTAAGGAATGCTACATTTGTTCACGCGCGGATACATCGTCGTCGACGTGACTATAAAAGGTGACTGTGACATGCTTCGCTGCTAAGGTCACCAGAATATTTAAACAGGGAAATCGTAGTCACGAAAGAGAATATTATATTGAAACTTCTTTTCTGAAAAAAGACGATTGCGAAAATGGAAATGGAAGATCATATTGGGAAACTTGATGATCATATTGTTATAATATTGTCATTTATTAAATACGGTCTGTATAGTATGAAAAAGAGAGCTTATATGTGTGAAAGTATATTTATAATATAATGACGATTCGTAACATTAATGAATAAATTCAATTCTAACGCCTAACAATAGCTAACCAAATGTAATATAATTAATGTATTTTTTTAACAACACGGTTTGCCACAAGAGAGTCGTGGTTGATACATTTGACCCATTTTAGATTTGTGTAATTTAATTGGTAGTGTGCCCATTTAAAATTTAATTGGTGAGCATGAGAACCATGTATATAACTTGGTCATATACTCTTATAGATCCGGCCACAATAGATAAAGACATAGAGTCCATAAAGAATGTACGTGGTGAATTCAACGAATATTTTAACTATGGCCTTGGGATGATAAATAACTTTTTTTATTCAAATTTTTGTTTGGTAAATGATACTACTATATCATACTCCGTATAATGTTCATGTATTATACTGTGTTGCAACAAAATAAAAACTCTCATGTATTTTTATTTATGCTAGCATATTACCAGCACAATGTTATTTTTGAATGAACATCTCATGTTTCATGTTTCATATATTAATTGTTTAAGATTAACATGACAAATATTTTACAAATACATCTTTTATACATTTTAGAGCCATTAACAATTTAAAATCATCTGAGAATAAAAAAAATGATTAATAATTTGAATTGAGTGATTCCGCCATCTTCTCATAATTCTTTTACATGTTGATTTCTTTCGGCAATATATTCACGTAGAGTACTCTTCATACTAATTAGAATTAATTTAGTAATATATATATATATATATGAACGTTAATGATGCACTTCATACATGAGCAAACTTCAATAACAGGACAGTCATGCGCCGTCTTTTTACCGTTCACATAAATACCACTTCACTTTAAGAGAACAAGACATCTCTTTTGGAGACGAGATGTTGAGGTTATAATTAGCCATTTGTAGTCGTTCTCTATCATAATAGTAGGGCTGTCTCTCGATGTCCAATATTATGATTGTGGGCAAACGAAGATGGGAGCACGTCACGTGCTTGTATACAACTACACATGGTAAAAGATTTAAATAGGGAAATCGCAGTCGCAAAAGAGTATTGTACTTCGTAAGTTTTGTTGTGAAAAAAGATGATCAAGAAAACGGACTTGAATTTTGATAATCATATTGAGGAACTTTGTTGATCATCAATTGTTACTTGGGGTTTGGATAAAATAAAATGAAATTTATGTGTACGTATTTATAATATAAAGAGAATACATACCATTAATGAATAATTGAATTTCAATACCAAACAACAATTTATACATATACCTAACCATATTTAATGCATGTTACGTTTTACCATAAATAATTAAATACACCACATAACGAATTAATATAATATATATATTTTTTAAATTATACATATACCTAACCATATCTAATCGACATGCAATAGATACATTCAAAAAGATGTACGTGGTGAATTCAATAAAATTTTTTAATTAGTTTGTTGTCCTTGGGATGATAAATAAATTTTTTAATTAAATTTTTGTTTTGGAAATGAAATATCATATAATGTTCAAGTATATCATACTGTGTTTGCAACAAAGTAATCGAATTCCATGTATTTTTATATGGATCTGAAATTAATTCAATATACAATCCGTGTTCATGTAAACAATCAACTTACATCTCAGCCCACGGCCCACAGGTGCTTACATATACTCACCGAACAATTTGGTAATGATTTTTGTCTACTATATACGAAGTAACATTTTCGAAAGGACCACGGTTTATTTGTAAAGTCTCGACTTGAATTCAGTGCCTACGGTTTTTAATTTGGAATTGTGGATCTCCTGAGAAGATGGACCTCCCCCTCGTCATTTGTAACCGTGATTTGTGTTTCCAAAAGAATGGACCATTGATTTAAACATAGATCCGTGTAGCGCCAAATCTATAAACCGTAGACAATTGAAAGAAAAGTGAAAATGCATGAACTTTTGCAAACGGATCACGGGTTTTAGGTGATTTTCACCATTTCTGTAGTTTATTAGGGGTGGGCTATAGTGGATTGTGTAGTAGTGATAGTAACATATTGCATTAAATCTTAAAATGAAAATGTATAGATAGTTGTATCTAGGCATTAAATTGTAAAGTTTCACACGATTAATTAGCTTATATTCTTTTTCTTTCATTTCTTATAACGTATCTAAATTTATTTTAGTTGATGTTATTGACAAGATATATGGTGAAAATCACTTACTACGATGGTATTTTATTCATTATTAGTATTATTATATTTATTTATATAGTTCATAAACTTGGCCACGAAAGATGATTATTTATACTTAACATATATATGTTATATATGTACAACAACAAAGTTATAATGTTAAAAATTAGTTAAAATAGAAAAAGTTAAAGCTCTAATTTTGGTGGGTTTTCTTCCGGTGATTGTTATTAAAAAGTAGTAGGCAACCAGTGAAGATTACTCAATGTTTGGATACATTTCGATGACGATTCATCAACGTCGTCGGAAGTGAAACTGAGTGGAGGGATGGTTTGATCGCAGCCAGAGATGAGCAAAACAGTCTAAAACTAAAACTGATCCTAAACTGGACTAACACCGGTCCTAAAAAAGACTGGACTGAAATAAGACTGGACTAGCCCTACTGGACTGGTCCTAGGAATGCCTGTCAGTCCTAATTCTATCTTTTCAGTCAGAAGACTGGTTAAAAACCAGACTGAAATAAGTTAAACTGGTTAAAGACTGAAACTGGTTTATTTATTGATGTTTAACTTTTTCTACCTTTTAAAAATTTAACTTTTCAAGCAAATCCGATTAAATACAATTTATCTTTTTATTTTTGAAGTTTTATCTCTTATATTGTATTAATTGGGCAACAAATTCAAGTGTAGTCATTTTATTTTCACTCATACTTCTCATTTATTGAACTTTTCTGTTAATGAGAACATTATTCACAACGAAATATGAAGTTATATTTTTCTTCAAAATTTAATTGTTACTAACTATCAATAAAATCTTGATAAAAAGTAAATAAAAGTTCAAATTTTAAGTATTGACAAAAAATTATTGACTATGGAATAAAAGGACTGGAAATGACTGAAATTGGTCTAGGACTGGACTGTAATTTTAAAAAAAACTAGAAAACTGGCATAAAACTACATTGAAACTGGTCCGGTCCTAGAAAAGACTAAATTTTAATTTTCTTTTAAAAAACTGAAGTATATTGAACTGGACTAAAAACTGGTTTAAACCGATCCTCCTCATCTCTAGGGATCTATGAAGAAGATACTTAAATCTTAAAAGAATGATACTATTCTAGAACCTGCACAAGAAAGAGAAAGTGAAAGCCAGATGTATATGCGAGTTAGAAAAAGTGAAAGCTAGAAGTATATGGAGTTTTAGGGATTGAGTGAGGTTCAAATGAGAAGGAGAATTCGTCTGAGAATAAGAGAATCAATCTCAACCACTGATTTTCATCAAATACCCATTTCCCTCATGTTTTTGAAACTTAAATATCTTTTCAACGGTAAGTCAAAAAATTATAAAAAATTGCACCATAAAATTAAGTGTTTTATCCTCTTCGATTTAAGATCCAACAAACTATACTTTCGACAACTTTTTTTCATCTTTTGTTGGGTTTACAAATTAGTACCACATGTGTTAGTGATGCGTTTAGAGGGTAGAGTTTAGGGGTTTTTTTTTTGATAAAGGGATGGTACCCGAATTAATTCATTAAAATAAACCATTTACAATCTAACGTTAGACATTCCTAACGAGGAGTTTTAATGAACCTCCTAAACCCATACATATGAAATCAATCGTAACTTTATAACTAAAACTACTATTTCTTTATTTTTCTTATCTATGCATATCAAAATTTTAAAAACTAAGTTCATGTGCAAGTATTGACTTCGATCAGTCATCATTTTCTTCACAAAAAAAAATCTAATTTCAATATACTCCTGCTTTTCATTAAATCTGCTACTATCCAATTCCATTACGCCATTTTTAACTGTAAGCCTAAACTAAAACCCATGTACTCCATGACAAGCCCATACCTGCATTATACCATCTTTTCCATTCCCGTAGCCCAATCTCATTATAAGCCCATTTGATTCCCTAATGACTGGTTTTAGGACCCTCTTATATTCTCTACCAAAGTACCGCTATTTGGCACATGGTTGATAGAATAGTGAGCCAACCAACCTGTAAGCTAGTAGTTTGGTTGATAAAAAGAAGGAAACCAGCCTATAAACCAGACTAAGACTACCAATTTAATTATAAATTAGACATGGAAGTACGCTCGTTGCTTCATGATCTCTTTCGCAACAAGTCCAAGACCACATAATACCTCTTCTTTGCTTTACCTTATCATTTTCAGTCACACCAATTTATATTGTCCACGTACCATTTTAACAACCCAATTCTCATTGTTGCATTTACTGAATTGCACCATCCATCGATTTAACATCACAAACAAATTAATTTCAAAATTCCATGTTTTGTCAACACCCTTTATTCCACAACCCAGACCATGTATTTTAGCTTGTTGACTTAAAGACGTCAAACCAACCAGAATAACAACAACAGCGAAAACATTAATTATCTCAGACCAATGTTTGCTTTCTTCACTAGTAGTCGGCTTTCCAACCCAAGTTGATTGCTGAATTTTTCCATTTAACTTATTCATCATGAGAGAGCTCTCCACTGTTTTGACCATATTACCCAAATTACCACTCTCCACAACAAAATAGCCAATTTGACTATTTTTAATTTGACCCAGAAAAGTCAAACTCTTTTTAGCTGCACCAGACTCTGAGAGAAGCATGCTTTGAAACAATTTATGATCTTTGTTCTTCTCACATAAATCAAGCCACCGTCATAATTCCAGTATCAACTTGCACTTGCTATAATCAGCCCATACTATGACATTTTCTAGCCAAACAAATCTTTTACTAGCCTATTCCATACCATGATTCCTACCGGATATTTTCTCTTGTTTCTTATTCAATTCAGCCCAAACCAATTCAGTTACCAATCTCGTTTCCTTTTTAACAGCCCAAATCCCTTTCTTGCATTGTATCAACAATTGTAATCCAACATAAATATATTATTTTCTATAAACCCATTTACTCCATTCACTAACCTTTCCCTTTTTACCTTTAATCGGAAAATATTGCCCACCCAGAATCACCATATCTTTGATTGTATATCCAACCGCATAAGTGCTTTAATTCTTTAAGTTCCAGCTAAGTACCTCCGATCAGAAAGTTCCTGCAGCATAGATGAAGACAATGCGTTACAGTGGAGCACATGGATGTAACCTGCGAACCAACTTCAGCGTGAGAGTAAGATTGTGAGTTTTAATGGTGAATTTGAGAGTATAAAAATAGGGTTTTAGTGGAGAAGATGAACATACCAAAAAGTGAAGTGTGTGCCTCATGGCACCCGAAAGCGTCATCGTCGTTGGTGGTAACTATTTGGGCGCCAACAGGGATTTTAAAATTTATATATAGTGGGGCTTAAATTATATGTACTACCTACTCTGGTTAGTAAGCGGTAAGTATAACATAAGATCGTTCTACGAATCGAAATGTGTAGGTGATTAAAACTGGTGCTTTCCTTAGGGAGGTATTTAAGATGGAACAAAGTAGGTAGGTTTTTGAGTTTTAAACTAAAGACAGATAATTAAAGTGCAGGACAGTAAATTGCAGGAAATTAAAGTACAGGAAAGCAGATAAAGATAAATATGTGATTGCTGAGACTTTGATAATTAATGTTTCGGGATAACAGACTAAATAGGAACAATACTTAATATAACAAACAAACTATTAGGTGTAAACTCTAGAACCCTACCAACTAATTTTGCCATTGGCATGTCACTAAGAACTAGGTTATCATGTCTGATCAGAGCAATACGCAAACTTCCGATACTTATCTAGTTGAAAGATAAACAACCTGTCTTGGTTTTAAACCGAGGTGCATGAATCAGCAACGTATCGTCTCATAGGTCTGACCGTTCTTAACCCCTAAGATAGTTTACTATTCTATTAGCATGCTGATTAATAACTTTTTATGTTTAGACCGCCGAATTTGTAAGACTTAGTGTTTTAAGGATTCTAGGTCACTAGGACTTTACTCTTATTTATAAGCCTTGTTATTATTTACTAAATCTTGGTTACTTCAACTTATGACTTAAGCCTCTCCTTTTAAAATAGTTATATATCCCTGGATTATTCGCAGTTTATTAAAACGTATTTCATATGCAGACCATGCCTTTCAGTAATTAACTGTGTACTTTATATGGTAGTTCCACGGTTTCTTACATCCAACATGCGGTCAAGAGTAATTGAGAATGACACTCTAAACTAACTAAATGTAAAGCAGTGCAGAAATGTAAACCTAATATATACAACGAGTGGTTTCACTGTGTCTTACTTATTGTATGTCATGGGCACAAATAACTACTTACCATAATTAAGGTTGATTACGTCCTAATTACAAGGTTGTAGTCTTGTGGATAACCAGAAAGGGTACTCCATAGATTAAAATTAATTTCATAAAGTCCTAACAATACAAGGGTTACTAATTTCTATTTTATTTGAACGTGTTTTACGAACATTACTTTACAGTGTGTTGACTTTCGTAGGATATACCAGTTAGTTGTGAAGTTTTGTTATCCTTTCGGAATTCTAACTGTTAAACCAAAGCTGATTCCAGTGATATGACTACCTTCAGTCGTTTATGACTTTCATACATTTGCACTCTGCTTGAAAGCATTTCCAGTACTATATCGAATAAACAGTTGAATAGGGGCCATCATATCACTTTACGATTATCGTACACTAATTATATAATGTCATCCCTACTTATAATTATCTACGTCATCATCAGTCACAATAATAAACTACTTGCAATTCATGGCAACAAGTAAATCACATACTAAGTAATAATGCATATTTAATGTATGAAATAAAACAAGTATGATAAAGGTTTAGATATCCCAGAAATAAATGCGTAGCATCATATTATTATGATTGACAACTCTTTCGCACATACAAAGATTTATCTCCGAATCCTTAGCATTCATTCTAGCCTCTATGTTAATCCGTAGATTAATTACAATAATCCTAGAATGAGAAAAACCATAAAATACAAGAGAATTTCTGGAGTGAGAAAGTGGAATTTTGTAGTTCCAAGAGTGTGTGTATCAAATAAACCACGAGGCCTCTATTTATACTTGAAATTTGGTGCATGTTAGCCATCCAAGGTGCAAGTTAGCATATTTTTGGGGGGTGGTCCTTTCCCGAAAAGTGGTGGCACATGTACCTTAAAGGCGCAGAAAGTCGTAGCACGTGTACCCTAAAGTTTCAGAAAGTACTAGCACATGTACCAGACGAGTACGTGCAAGGACAAAAAAAGGAGGAGGGGATGGGCGGCTGCCAGCTGGTGGCACCTGGCTGCTGGCCGGCGGCGGCCTGGCGGCCGACCGTCCCGGTTCACCGTCCATTTGCTTGTTTCTCGTTTCATGCGTATCTTCTTTGTTATGTATCCGTTTTCTTTGATTCTTTTTGCGTTGGATTCATTTTTCGAAAACGAAGACTTTGATGAAAAGAAATCCTTGAGATGTGTCTTTGAAATTTAGATGTTTTATACAAATCGTTTGAATCTTTCGGCGTACGCAAAATCTTCATTCTTCGTCCGTTTTTGCTGATTCTTCTTTTGTTAGATTCGTAATTTGAAAATGAAGATATTGGATAAGAGAAACCTCAGTGATGGGTACTTTGTCTCTAAATCTTGTTTCGGATTTTAGTGATTTTTCTCGTGCTTCCGTGTTTTTACCTTCTTTGCATAATATCACTAATTTAAGTGATATTTGAGCTTGTATGCCAAGTATTAGTCTTAAATGAGAAAGATATTGGTGGTAAAAACATGACTTTTTACGCGATATCAAGTATCCTACACTTAGACTTTTGCTTATCCTCAAGCAAACTCATTCATAAAAGGCTTTTTAGAAAGATTCTAGTTACACATACTATTTACAAAGAATATAAAGCTCCAGTTATGAAAGAATTCTTACGAGAAATTAAGGGTTTATAGAGTTTGATACTTTCTTCAATCAACTTAGATGGTAATTGTTGCACTGCACACCGGTCGTTGGAATTTCTAATGGAGATGCAGCACAACAATGGGTTTTTAATTTGTAAGGCTGAGGCCTAGGGTTACTACTATTGCTAATCTAAGGGCTAGCAAAGGATAAGTATAACCTAGAGTCGTTCTTCAAAGTGCGACGAATTGAAACTAGGAGGGTTTAGGAACTTTTATGAACTTAGCGGAGGCTCAGAAAGATGGTTTTGGTTTTGGGTTTTTCTAAATAAAAATTAAATTTAAGATAAACTGAAAGGGTGGAGGTTACTTCGGGCGTTCAACAATTTATAGCGATTGTCTACTAAGAAGTGGTTTAGGTGAAGTTAAATAAGAGGAGTTCTAACGAGGATAAATTTGTAGGTTAATGTGAGCTATTCTACAGTCCTTCTATCGGGCTAACGCGGATGTGTCCACGATCAGGCAAATAGAATGTCACATGGGTTGCAGAATATATTAAAACATACACTGAAAGTTCTCTCAAATGCATGTCCATAGTATCCAACAGTTAATCTCAAATCCTATTCCCCACTCTCGGTCATCAGAGACGTCCGAATCATGGCACAGTTTGTTGAATAAACAATCTTGTAAACGGGTTTTACCTACGCCGGAACAGGTTGGAATAACCGGTCTAAATGGTTGGATAGCTAGTCATCACTTATTCATACAAATTATCAACATTACTCAAGTATGCAAGAAAACAGGGATGATTTATATTACGAATAGAAACCTAAGTAACACGTTTGTTAATCGATTCATAACATGACTACCTTCGGTCGTTCTCGACTTCCATACATTTGTACTCAGCCACAAGCGTTTCCAGTACTATATCAAAGAACAGTTGAATAGGGGCCGTCACATTATTTCACGATGATTAAGGCTAAATATATTTCACTATCATGATAATCCTAAGGAAACAATCAAACAAGAACATGCAATAAGACAATCAAGGTAATAGTTCAATTTAAGCATACCAAGGTGTTATCTAAGTCAAGGATATTCCGAAAGTTGTCTCAAAAATATCGTCTGTTTGAATTAAGTCTTAATCTACCTCTATTCCCATGTTCGGTGTCTCTTAGATCTGAATGTGGTCCAGAGAACACCGGCCATGCCGAGCTCAATGATTCAATCTGATATAGTATAACTAAGTGACCTATACCCTATGAGTTAGCTACGTTCATTTTTGGATAAGGTTTTAGTCACAACATGAGTTGGGTAGATAAACGATAAAGATTCAATCTCTACATCTATTTATAATATAAAGCATCCGCAATCTCATAACATACAATACAATCACATATTTAAACTTTCCCTAAACGACTATCATAGCAGACAATTGAGTTATTTAGTTAATCATGGTAATTCTAGCATGCATATTTAAATTTATTAAAGAAAGAACAAACATATTAAATATAGAAGATAGATTAACACCTGGAGAGAAGTACAATAACTCGTAGCTAAAATATGCAATCGGGAGCACCTCTGTACAAATCTTCCTTGATTAGTTAATTAGCTAGCCTAATTAACTAGGAAGAACTAAAAATTACAAAGAAAATAAAAGTATTTAAGTGAATGTGTGAAGATAGTAAAGGATGATATTCAAGATTGCTTCAAATGAGGTCTAGGGGCTGCTATTTATAGTGAAAATATAGCTCACATTAGCAACCCTAGGCTCACATTAGCAAAAGAGTGAAAGGTTGTGCACTGGGTACGAAAAAGTAGCAAAAGGTGGTGCACCAGGTACGGAAAAGTAGCGAAAGGTGGTCCACCGGGTACACGCAAGGACGAAAAAGCACAAAAGAGACGGAGGCTGGAGGCCGGCACCGCCCACCAGCAGGCCGGCGGCGGCTCGCTGCTGGTCGGCGGCGGCTGGCTGCCACCCGCCCCGGTTCGTCGTCTTTCGCTGCGTTGCTTAATTCGTGCATATCTTCGTCGTTATGCGTCCGTTTGCGTTGATTCTTTTTGCGTTGGATTCGTAATTCAAAAACGAAGACTTTGATGTAAAGATATCTCAAAAATATTTCTCCTATCTCCAGATATTGTGTACAAATCATTTGGATCTTCCGGCAGGCGTAGAATCTTCATTCTTTATCCGTTTTTGTTGGTTCTTCTTCTGTTGGATTCGTAATTTGAAAATGAACATCTTGGATGATCTGGATGTTGATGATGGGCACTTTTGTCTTGCAATCTCATTTTGATGCCTTGAATCTTCAAACGTGTGTGGAATCTTTGTTTTTCATTCGTTTTACTTGATTTTTATCGTGCAACCTGGTTTTGACCATCTTGGCATAATATCATTGATTTGTGTTGGTTTTCAGTTTAAAATGCCAAGAATCATTCTAGAATGAGAGAAATATCGGTAGTAAAAACATGACTTTTTACGCGATATCAAGTATCCCACACTTAGAACTTGCTTGTCCTCAAGCAAATCTTCAGTAAAACCGGTTTTAAAAGTCTAGAAAGGGGGTTTTGCATCCTGGAGAACTTTGATTCCTGTAGGCTAGGTAAAGAAGAGATTCAAGGCGGGTTTTTAACCTTCTGATGTTTTTCCAACCTGGTTCTAGCAAGCTCTATTTTCAATCTTCGTAATGTAAGATGTACATGATTGGGATCCTCACAGGTGATCACTCAATTCACTCAAGTGTATCGGGTTTCCTAATTTCTAATTCACTCAGGGGCCAGTCATGCAGCTCTTCCATTGTCATAGGCTTGGTCGAGGATCAGATCTACAGTACTTAAATGAGGACGGTGCAAATTATCCCTAGATTTCATAAGAGGGTGGAAGTAGTGTATATGGATGAAGGGTTTTGTGGGTGGTTTATTTGGGGGTTTTAATATAGCCTAAGAGTTGTCTGTGATGACTTATCTTTAGTGGCGTTTATTCTTGGATTTTTCTCTCTTTGAGCCTTCTTTTGTAGATTTTTCTTTCAAGTTTTCTTTTGATAAACCTTTCCCTTGGCTTTAAATGATCCTTGGGCTTTTAGGTTTCTTTTGACAGCTTTGCTTTTGCTGAATTTCTTTTTCTTGGAGCTCCTTTTACGCATGATGCTCATCCTTTGGGGAACGCTCCGTACTTCTTTTAGTAATTCTTCTGACAGAACAGAAACTTAGGCTATGGCCAAAAGATGAAAGAAGGGATTGGCTTTTGAAGTGAGTTTTTGTAATGAAAAGGCTAAGGCTCAACATATTTTCTGCTGATCTTCAATGCTGAAGGTGAGCATTAGTTAGGTTAGGTTTGAAAGCAAGGGTTTTATGAGAGGGTTTTTTTCCTAGGAAATGTTGAGGTCTTCTAGTTGCACCTTCGTCACGTATGACGTCCATTTTTGTAATCTTAAAATGTATTCCTTGAACAAGTTCTGATTCTAGAGAGCATACATCGGCACACTCACAATCGAAAAGTGAAACATTAAAGATGAATGCTTTTATATGGCTCAAGAATCCTCACTTAGTTTGGTGGTTTAGTGCCTAGTCATGCGATTGCTTGCCTCAAAACAGAGCTTGAAAAATCTTCAAAGGGTTTTGCCCGACATTATCTACTTTCAAAGCCTTGGAACTTCTGTTGACCAAAAATACCCCTTTTTGGCTTTGAAAATTTTGAAATTTTGCTGAAAACATGACTTTTACTTAAAAGATTGATCAAAATTTATGTTGCACACTTTAGTAGTGAATACTACTGTCATCCCACACTTAAAAGAACATTGTCCCTAATGTTCTATTTCTAAGTTAGGTTAATCCCACACTTAGGTTTTCGAACGTTGGTCAATCTTTCGAAGTTATACTCTCCCTTGTGGGACATAATCCCACACTTAGAGTTTTACTTAGAATTTTAGTGTGTTTTAATCAAGCAAAACAAGGTTAGAAGAGATACTCCCTTGTGCTGCGTGTGTATGTGGATTTGCTGGAGACGGACCAGGCTCATAAAAGTGAACTTGTTCCATAATTCCTACATCAATTTCTGTATAATAAACATCTTTCACAAATATCAATACACGTTAATATTAAACACCAATAATCCTTGTTAATACTAAACACAAATAACTACTAGAAACTAATCCATGTCAGCAGAGAGTGTCTCCCAATCGGTGAAGTCATCATCCACGAAGATCGTGTTTTTAACGACCGATGTGGGTGATGATGACTCCTCGATAGTGTAGACCGGAGATGCGGTACCATCCTCTGGATCCTGAATCCAAGCATCTAGTGCAGCAGCCTCCTCCTCTAGTGGGTCTATAAAAGTGGGGTGGTCCTGTGCAGTCATGCTCCAAGGTGGAAATAAGTGCCACGGTGGAATGTGCGGAGCGGGATCAGGTCCCATCTGTAAGGGGCACACAGGTGTGGAGGGGAAGCCTAGAGCAGTGTGGATCTTAGCGATGGCACTGTGCTGGACCTCAAGGGCCCTCAGTATAGACCATGTGACATCAGGGTCTGCAGTAGTAACCCAATGCTCAAAGATGGGTACTCTGGAGTTCCCTGCGGTCTGTCCCTCTAGTTAGGGAGATGAAGGTAACCTAGCGTGGGTGGAGTGCGAAGAAAATTCTCCTAAACGGTCACCTCCACCAAGTCTGCCAAGATCTCCTCCAAGCTAGGAGGTGGTGATTGGGATCCTCTGACAGTCCTCATGCTACTACCCGGTGATAAACTCCGGGAGTGATACATGGCACGTTAGCGTCTCTGTCATGGTATGTCTGACTGTGAACTTATCCTGCAATATACAAAAGGTTAATGGCCCAGGACTAATCATTAGTCTTTCATGAGGCGAGAAATGCATAAAATGGATTAAATTGAGAACAAGAAAATCAAATTAATGCTGAAAATGTAAGATAGGCTTGGGGTGCCTCCCAAGAGCGCTTTGTTTATCGAGTCTCGTAGCTTGACTCTGTTATTCTATCAGGGTTGTTCGTAACCATAGACTTCCTCGGATGGGGGAAAGTCTTGTACATAATGTTTCAAACGGTGACCGTTTACCTTAAAGTTTCCTTCAGGGGCCTCGAGCTCAACGGCACCATATGGGAATACTTTAGATATCGTAAATGGACCACTCCATCGTGTTTAAAATTTGCCAGAAAACTTTTTGAATCGCGAGTTAAAGAGTAGAACTTTATCACCTGAGTTGAAGCGTGTGAGGTGGACTTTTGAATCATGGAGCACCTTGGTTCTCTCCTTGAATTTATAGGAGCTTTCGTAAGCGTGATCTCTTAACTCTGCCAGCTCATTCAGTTGCATTTTTCGGTGTGTTCCCGTTATTGTAGGATCCAAGCTACAATTTTTTAATGCCCAGTAAGCTTTGTACTCTAGTTCGATTGGAAGGTGACATGCCTTTCCGTATACAAGCCTATAAGGGGTCGTTCCCAACGGTGTCTTGTAGGATGTCCGGAATGCCCATGAAGCATCGTCTAGCTTATCTTCCCATCTTTCTCCGTGTTGATGAACTGTTCATTCCAAGATCCTTTTTAGTGCTCGGTTTGTAATTTCTGCTTGCCCATTTGTTTGTGGGTAGTAGGCTGTAGATGTCTTGTGGGTAACACTGTATTGTTGCAATAGTTTCATAAACTGCGTATTGCAGAAGTGTGTGCCATGATCGCTGATGATTGCCCGAGGAGTTCCAAACCGACATAATAGCTGTTTTAAGAATTTGGTTACGACCCTGGAGTCATTTGTTAGAAAGGCTTGAGCTTCGGCCCATTTGGACACGTAGTCGACTGCCACTAGGATGTATTCTTTCCCGTAAGATTTTGGAAATGTTCCCATGAAGTCTAGTACCCATATGTCAAATATTTCACATGCTTGGATATTCGTCAATGGCATTTCGTTACGCGTTGTGATATTTCCAAACCTTTGGCAAATATCGCAACGTTTTACCAAGTCTTGTGCATCTCTAAAGGTAGTGGGCCAGTAGAATCCTGAGTCGTAAACTTTCTTTGCTGTTAAATTAGCTGCATGGTGTCCTCCGGTTGGTCCGTGGTGACTTTGGTGGAGTATGTGTTCGTCTTCTTTCCCATCGACACATCTTCTTATAATTTGATCGGGACAGACTTTGAACAAGTATGGATCGTCCCAAAAGTAATGCTTGACATCACGGAAGAATTTCCATTTTCTTGATGATGGCATTCCTTTCCTTATGATCCCTCCAACTATAAAATTTGCAATATCTGCAAACCAAGGATCATCAGTGAATTGCGAGCCTTGCATTGATTTTCCTAAAATCATTAATTGTTCTTCTGGAAATCGGTCTCTAATATCTCTTTCTGCAAGTTGTTCCATTGACGGATTTTCGAGTCAACTTAAATGATCTGCGGTGACATTTTCTGCTCCCTTCTTGTCTTTTATCTCGATATCGAATTCTTGTAGGAGTAGGATCCATCGTAGCAATCTGGGTTTTGCATCTTGCTTTTTGAAGAGGTATTTTAGAGCGGAGTGATCCGTGTACACTATCGTTTTGGACAATATTAGATAGGATCGGAATTTATCAAAGGCAAATACTACGGCTAGCAGCTCCTTTTCAGTTGTTGTGTAGTTTTCTTGAGCGTCTGTTACCGTTTTGCTAGCGTAGTAGATTGGTCGGAAGTGATTGTCCTTCCTTTGTCCGAGAACTGCCCCTACTGCGAAGTCGCTAGCGTCACACATGATTTCAAATGGTAGACTCCAATCTGGAGCAACCATGATTGGTACATTGGTTAGCTCTTTCTTTAGGTAGTTGAAGGCCTTCATACAATTTTCGTCGAACACAAACTTGATGTCCTTTCCCAAAAGGTGAGTGATAGGTCGAGAGATCTTTGAAAAGTCCTTGATAAAACGACGGTAAAATCCAACGTGTCCTAAAAAACTCCGAATGGCTTTGATGTTGGTTGGTGGTGGAAGTTTAGTGATGGTTTCGACTTTGGCTTTGTCTACTTCAATTCCTGACTTTGATATCCTATGTCCTAAAACTATTCCTTCTTTCACCATAAAATGACATTTTTCCCAATTCAAGTCGAGATTTGATTCTTCACATTTAGAGAGCATTCTGTCGAGGTTTGATAAGCATGATGCGAAGGAGTCTCCAAAGACTGAGAAGTCATCCATAAAGACTTCCATGCATCGTTCGATCATGTCGTGGAAGATTGCAACCATGCATTTTTGAAATGTTGCAGGTGCGTTGCATAATCCAAACGGCATTCGTCGGTTGGCGAATGTTCCATACGGGCATGTGAATGTTGTCTTCTCTTGGTCCTTCGGGTCGAGCGGGATTTGGAAATACCAGAAGAATCCGTCAAGGAAACAGTAGAAATCGTTCCCTGATAATCTTTCGAGCATTTGGTCAATAAATGAAAGTGGGAAGTTATCCTTACGAGTTGCCTCGTTTAATTTTCGGTAATCGATGCAAACTCTCTAACCGGTGACAGTCCGAGTTGGTATAAGCTCATTGTCTTCGTTTGTAATGACCGTCATTCCTCCTTTCTTTGGAACTACTTGAACAGGGCTAACCCAAGGTAAATCGGAAATTGGATAGATCAATCTAGCATCCAAGAGTTTGATAACTTCTTGTTTGACCACGTCTTGAATCTTTGGATTTACTCTCCTCTGCCTCTGCACGGATGGTTTGAAATCGTTCTTCATGAGGATCTTGTGGGTGCAGTAGTTTGGACTGATTCCTTGTATATCAGAAATTTTCCACGCGATTGTTTCTCGTGCGATTTCAGAACATCAATTAATTAAGCTTTCTCCTCGGGTTCTAACTCCTTTGAAATTATTACTGGGAGCTGTGAAGTTCCTTGGAGGTAAGCGTACTCAAGGTGAGGTGGTAATTCTTTCAATTCTAGGGTTGGTGGTTCTTCAATAGACGACTTCATTCTAGCTATCTCGTCTCTATTTAGTTTTTCGTCCTCTTCTTGGAATGGTGCTTCGTCTATCTCAGGCTCAGCTGTGGAGATTGATGCTATTTCGATCCATTCGGTTTGGTTTGAAAATTCGTTCGTCTTTAGCTCATATTTGTTGACTGCTGATGAGGATATTTCATCATTTCGGGTGAGAAGAATCCCTCCGTTGTCGGTGAACTGGAATTCTGGAAATTGAGCGGTTGAAGATTGGTTTATGGTGATTTCAGGATTTCGTAGTGATACGGGTTGGTTGGTTAGTTGTGGTTCAATTAGGGGTGTTTCCATACTCATTCCTTTGAATGAATCTAGGATCTCTTTAATTGAAGGAAATAGGTTTGGTTTGGCCCCTTCTCTTTTTAGCCAAGGTATTGGTGTACCGCATTCTAATGGAATAGCGATTGTTTTATCATTAGTGCAAGAGGATTTCTTTTCAAGCAGGGGAGATAGTAGCTCTTCGGATGTTGTTGGTGAAGTGATTGTAGAGTGCAGCCCAGGGTCCTCGTTGTATAACCTCCGAACGGTGACTACCGTGTTGGGTATCGGATCCCGGCGGGATATTGCAAATACTTCATGGAGATGTTCATCGAAAATGTCCTGCATGGTATCACACAAACCAAGGTCCTCTTCCAGAGGTTGCTGCATTAATCGATTGACATTAAAGGTGACCTCCTCCGTCCCCACTCTCAGTTTTAAAGATTTTTCGTTTACGTTGATCACAACCTTGGCAGTGTTTAAGAAAGGTCTGCCAAGGATGAGCGGGACATGGGTGTCTTCCTCTATATCCATGACAATGAAGTCTACCAGAAAGATGAACTTATTGACTTTTACCATGATATCTTCTGCAATCCCTCGAGGGAGTTTAACTGTTCTGTCAGCTAATTGAATGGTCATACGAGTAGGTAATAGGTTATCTAATCCTAATTTCTTGTAGAGGGAATAAGGCATAAGATTAACACTAGCATCTAGGTCTGCTAAGGCATTACTGATTTGAATATCTTGGAGAAAACAAGGTATGGTAAAGCGTCCAGTATCGCCTAGTTTAGGTGGAAGACCATATTGTACAATTAAAGAACATTCAGCATCCAAGGGTAAACTAACTATTTGCCTAAGCTTTTCTTTGTTTCAAAGGAGTTATTTAAAGAATTTGGCACATGAAGGCATTTCTACTAAAGCATCTAATAATTTAACATTTAAGTGTAGGCTATTAAACATTTCCAGATATTTTCTGAATTTGGCTTCTTGCTTTTCCTTTTTAAGTCTTCCAGGATAAGGTATTCTTGTACGAGGTACATTATCCTGGGTTTGGGCTGGTGATGGGTCAGGGATGTCAATTCACTCATGTTCACTAGGTATAGGTGTAGGCAAAGAAGTGTTTTCGGGGGTATTATCTGGTGGTGGTGGATCAACTTTGGTTACTTTTCCTCCTCTTGTCACGATTAACACATCGTCACTTGGTGGATTAGTGCTTTCCTCAATAAAACTTAAGTTTTTCAAAATGGATTCCATGTTAGAGATTAATTTTTCTAAATTTTTTATCATGGAGTCAATGTTATCTTGAAATCCGGTTACTCTTTTGTTTATAAGGTCTTGTTCAAGCATAAAAAGTGGCAAAAGTGATTTTGAGGAAAATGAGTGACTTGTGGGGGAAGAATTATCCAAAAGTTGGGTCCAATCAGGATAAGGTGTTGACATGGTTGGTTAAAAAGTAAGTAAAACTAATCTTATCTAATCCTAAAGGCAAGAAATGTAACTTTTGATTGATGTTAATCTTTCAAAAGGATCGCTAAATACTAAAGTTGCTAAGCTTCTAAAATCGGTCACCGACGCTCCCCGGCAGCGGCGCCAAAAACTTGTTGCGCTGCACACCGGTCGTTGGAATTTCTAATGGAGATGCAGCACAGTAGTGGGTTTTTAATTTGTAAGGCTGGGGCCTAGGGTTACTACTATTTCTAATCTAAGGGCTAACAAAGGATAAGTATGTGACAACCGTCAAAATCTTAGGTCATTACCGCACTCGAATCTTAAACTATGCTTACATCATTCCTTAAATCCTAGTGAAATTTCTAGGTTATGACTCCATAGTCATAGAACGTCTAGGTGATTGCTTAGTGAATCTTAACTTCCTTTAGATGTTCCAAATTAGGTTACTAAATGCCAATCAAATCAAAGAAGATTTTATCTCTTTATACTTTCACAAAATCCTTATCGAATCACAAAACTGAAATTTCAGTAACTCGACAAGTAAAATCAATCGGACGGTATGCGACTAAACACGAATATTGGTGAAAACATTTCTATAAATAAACTAATCCTATTTTATAATTAAATAGTAGTTATTTATTACTATATTATTATTTCATTACAATAATACGATAAAAACGTAAACTTTTTGACTAAAACGTAACAAACTCGGTAAAAACGCGCGAATCGAATTCGAAAACTAAATGAAAATCAATAAACCTTTTGTTAACTCAAAATAAAGTATTCTAATAATACTTCAAAGGAAATATATCCCAAATATATCGATAACAAAAACTACGCAAATAAACGTTAGGCGATTTTACGTTTTAACAAAAATAACGGGTAAACGACCACAATACGTAACGTAAACTTGGAAGACAAAAAATTTAATCATTTACCACCCATAAGGGCCCCACAAAACCGGACTCCATGCCCCCCCATCATGAGATTCTCTTTTACTTCCCCAAACCCACTCAACACACATGCAAAAGTTCATTTACCAACACTCTTTCACCTCCATTCTCTCCTCCTTCTCTCTAACCCTTCCTTCTCTCTCTAAAACTCTGATATTACAGCCCCTTAAATAACCACCATAATCCACCACTTGACCACCAAGAACCACCACCTAATTCTCCATCTCTTTGCAAAGCTTTTTCAAGAATTCAAGGCCACAAGAACTCCTCACTACAATTCTGCCATTCTTTCATCAAAACACCTTTGTAAGGATATTTCTCTTCATATTATTACTCTTATAACATATATTTAAAGTTCACTCAAGGATTCATGTTCAAAAATGTTCATATAAACATTTTTCAAAACTTAAAACTCAAGAAAATGCATCATGCATAATCTATCCAGAATGTTGTTATCACTTCCACGATTTTTATAAAAATCATTTCTTCATGAAAATGGAAGTTTTTATAGTCTAAAATCAAGTTCAAGAAATTATCTTTCAAACCCCACTAGTCTCATCATGTTTGGAGTTTGTTTGCTAATTTAAATAATTTTTGTATTAATGCATGTATAATCTGATCAGAAAAGTCAGGAATTTAGTCTTATGGTTTTTGCCATATCTTGAGCTATACACCTCCAAATGACCTGAAACCACCACCCAAATCTTAAAAATTTCATTGGCTACAACTTTCATGAAGACCACTTTTATTGATTCCTTGTAGATTTTGCTTATAAATATAATCTTCATGCATGCTTTCAGATTGGTCAGTTTCTGGACCACAGAGGAAAAAGAAATTTAATAAAATACTTATACCTTTCTAAAAGTAGTACACAAATTACTGGAACTTGATAATATCTTGCGGATCACCTGTGATTTTTCTCATATTCTATTTCGAATTATAGATTTTTATAAAAATCCGACAAGTGGCTGTAAAATCTGGAAAATGTAATGTGTGGACTGTTTAGGGTATAACATAAAAATCGGCACTTGTTGACCTACGAAAAGTGAAAGGACTGAGTTTTTATGACATTTGAAAATATTTAAGGGTTTGGTAAAAGTCTCGGGTCAAACCGAGTAGGTTTGACCAAGTCGACAAAAATGGGACTCGGTTTCTAAAAAGGCAACCTTACTATTTTTGGTTAAAACGGAAACCTTAGCATTTTTAGCAAAACGAATAACTGAATGGATTGGGTGACTTATTAAGTAACTTGGACCAAAACAAGACCTGAAAACATAATTTTCACTAAGTACCAAATTCGCGCACCAACCGATAATTACAAACAAAAACAACTTAGACACACGTAACTTATGCTTTCACTAAGCATACCACGAAACCAACCTAATATGACTTGTGTGAAAAGTTTGACAATTTCGGATGTTGTACACTTGCGTATTCATTATTGTACTCAAACGCGTTTATTGGACGTTAACAAATTTTAAAGCAAACAAACAATATTGGCACCTTGTAATCTAGATGTTTAGCTAAGCAATCCTTACAAACATAATTAGACAAGATCCTAATTAGAACCTTCGTGTTCATAGGTCGTGGATAGGAGTCATACTCATTTAGCACTCGGAATACATCCAAACCGTATCATTCACACTTAACGGTGAGTATTCACAGCCCCATTTTTCTATTGTTTTCATAAACTTTTTGGGGTGAAGAGCATGACTACTTGTTTACTAAACTGTTCTTTAATGTGTACTCTTAGTAAAACTGTTCTTGAAAGAGGTACACAGTTTGTATTTTACTGCGAAACTGATCTTGTTAATTGAAATTGCTCTTGAACTTGTGCACACAAACTATATCTTACAACGAAACTGTTCTTATTGAATCTGACTACGAAACTATTCTGATTGCGAAATTGTTCAGGATTAAACATCTACTATTTTGATACTAAAAACTGTTCTGGAAATGTACACATCCTATATATCTTTTGTGCTAAAAATGTTTTATGTGTGTACATATACTATGTATACGCTCTTATTGTATGCTTGTGACTCTATCGCATCTAAAGTCCCCGGTTTTTTCTCTTACACGACCTATTAACTCATTATTGAGCCGATGGTTGATATGGATAGTACTATTTGGAGGGAGGCCACCTTCCCACTCACACGGCCATGTGAGTGCATACCACCTACTCTATATCTTCGCGATAGGACATATCTTTGGGGCGTTGTTTCTCGGGCCAGTAGGTTTGGTTGTGAACTCAAGCTATACATGTCGTTCTTAAATGAATCTAGATTGCGTATAAACGACTATTTACGTAGGAACGTAAATCTTTCAATCATGGTTGGATACTTTTTAATTGGTCTCGCATCTATTTCCAAAACTTGTGAACTCACCAACTATATTAGTATAGTTGACCCTCATTTTTCATGCTTTTCAGGAAACAGTCTATAGTTATGGATTGAAGCTACACTTATCTTTATTATTGTTGCTGTCTTGAGATGTACTTTTTTTACCTTTCGGATGTATGCGGATGGATGATCTTTGTATTTTGTACCGTAGACGGTGTGAACACCTTAGTGGTAGTATCTTGTGAACATTGTAATAGTTGTACCTTATGTAATGAAACCATTGTGTTGTTACATCTCGTGTTTCCGCTTTAGCGGGGTGTGACAAAGTATAACCTAGAGTCGTTCTTCAAAGCGCGATGAATTGAAAATATGAGGGTTTAGGAACTTTTATGAACTTAGCGGAGGCTCAGAAAGATGGTTTTGGTTTTGGGTTTTTCTAAGTTAAAATTAAATTTAAGATAAACTGAAAGGGTGGAGGTTACTTCGGGCGTTCAGCAATTTAAAGCGATTGTCTACTATGAAATGGTTTAGGTGAAGTTAAATAAGAGGAGTTCTAACGAGGATAAATTTGTAGGTTAATGTGAGCTATTCTACAGTCCTTCTATCGGGCTAACGTGGATGTGTCCACAATCAGGCAAATAGAATGTAACATGGGTTCCAGAATATATTAAAACATACACCGAAAGTTCTCTCAAATGCATGTCCATAGTATCCAACAATTAATCTCAAATCCTATTCCCCACTCTCGGTCATCAGAGACGTCTGAATCATGGCACAGTTTGTTGAATAAACAATCTTGTAAACGGGTTTTACCCTCACCGGAACAGGTTGGAATAACTGGTCTAAACGGTTGGATAGCATGTCATCACTTATTCATACAAATTATCAACATTACTCAAGTATGCAAGAAAACAGGGATGATTTATATTACGAATAGGAACCTAAGTAACAAGTTTGTTAATCGATTCATAACATGACTACCTTCGGTCGTTCTCGACTTCCATACATTTGTACTCAGCCATAAGCGTTTCCAGTACTATATCAATGAACAGTTGAATAGGGGCCGTCACATTATTTCACGATGATTAAGGCTAAATATATTTCACTATCATGATAATCCTAAGGAAACAATCAAACAAGAACATGCAATAAGACAATCAAGGTAATAGTTCAATTTAAGCATACCAAGGTGTTATCTAAGTCGAGGATATTCCGAAAGTTGTCTCAAAAATATCATTTGTTTGAATTAAGTCTTAATCTACCTCTATTCCCATGTTCGGTGTCTCTTAGATCCGAATGTGGTCCAGAGAACACCGGCCATGCCGAGCTCAATGATTCAATCTGACATAGTATAACTAAGTGACCTATACCCTATGAGTTAGCTACGTTCATTTTTGGATAAGGTTTTAGTCACAACATGAGTTGGGCAGATAAACGATAAAGATTCAATCCCTACATCTATTAATAATATAAAGCATCCGCAATCTCATAACATACAATACAATCACATATTTAAACTTTCCCTAAACGACTATCATAGCAGACAATTGTGTTATTTAGTTAATCATGGTAATTCTAGCATGCATATATAAATTTATTAAAGAAAGAACAAACATATTAAATATGGAAGATAGATTAACACCTGGAGAGAAGTACAATAACTCGTAGCTAAAATATGCATCCGGGAGCACCTCTGTACAAATCTTCCTTGATTAGTTAATTAGCTAGCCTAATTAACTAGGAAGAACTAAAAATTACAAAGAAAATAAAAGTATTTAAGTGAATGTGTGAAGATAGTAAAGGATGATATTCAAGATTGCTTCAAATGAGGTCTAGGGGCTGCTATTTATAGTGAAAATATAGCTCACATTAGCAACCCTAGGCTCACATTAGCAAAAGAGTGAAAGGTTGTGCACCGGGTACGAAAAAGTAGCGAAAGGTGGTGCACCAGGTACGGAAAAGTAGCGAAAGGTGGTCCACCGGGTACACGCAAGGACGAAAAAGCACAAAAGAGACGGAGGCTGGAGGCCGGCACCGCCCACCAGCAGGCCAGCGGCGGCTCGCTGCTGGTCGGCGGCGGCTGGCTGCCACCCGCCCTGGTTTGTCGTCTTTCGCTGTGTTGCTTAATTCGTGCATATCTTCGTCGTTATGCGTCCGTTTGCGTTGATTCTTTTTGCGTTGGATTCGTAATTCAAAAACGAAGACTTTGATGTAAAGATATCTCAAAAATATTTCTCCTATCTCCAGCTATTGTGTACAAATCATTTGGATCTTCCGGCGGGCGTAGAATCTTCATTCTTTATCCGTTTTTGTTGGTTCTTCTTCTGTTGGATTCGTAATTTGAAAATGAACATCTTGGGTGATCTGGATGTTGATGATGGGCACTTTTGTCTTGCAATCTCATTTTGATGCCTTGAATCTTCAAACGTGTGTGGAATCTTCGTTTTTCATTCGTTTTACTTGATTTTTATCGTGCAACCTGGTTTTGACCATCTTGGCATAATATCATTGATTTGTGTTGGTTTTGAGTTTAAAATGCCAAGAATCATTCTAGAATGAGAGAAATATCGGTAGTAAAAACATGACTTTTTACGCGATATCAGTAATCATTATTAGGTAATCCTTATAGTGGGTCACTCAAATGACTCAGGTGTTTAGGGTTTCCTACTGGCTAGTTTCAATCACTCAGATAGCCAATCATGCAGCATTTTCATCATAGGCTTGATCAAGAATCAAATCTCCATCACTTTGGATGAGAACGGTAGTAAACTTTCAAGACATCTTAGAAAGGAATCGGGTTTTGGTTTTAGAGAAGTGGAGAAGGTGTGTGAACAGGAGGATTATGGGTTCTTCTTTCCTCATATCGTTCTAGAAACTTAAGTGTTTTTCCGAGATAGTCTCCTTTGGAATTTCTCATATTTGAAAAGACTAGATAGTGTAACCCTTTGTGGATTTTAATTCCCTTTTCTGGACTTTTTTGGGTAGTGCTGGCATATATGTTTCTTGTTTTCTTTCTTTTTCTAATCATTTTTTTTTCTTTTTTTTTATGTCGGCCTTACCGATGGATATTTTTGTCCGAAAGGTTTCGTATGGTATTGGGTTGTGAGGTTGTGTTGGCTTTCCTTGTGAAAATTTGGGAAATTGAGAGTGTCTCTGAATGTTCTAGAAGACGTGGATTTTGTAGGTTCGAGATGAAGATATAAAGGAAGCTTTTGATTGGATAGTGGGTGTGAAGAGTGAGTGGATGTTTGGTAGTAAGGGGGTGTTTGGATTCCTTAGAAAGTATCGAGATACGTTGTACCTATGCCACGTATGACCCTCATTGGTGTGATCTCGAAATGTATTGCAAGAGAAAGTTCTAATTCAAATGCATACATCGGCACACACATGAAATTAAAAGTGAAGCATTTTAAGGATGAATGCTCATTATGGGCTCAAACCTCACGAATCGAATGTTTTGGTCAATGTGTGCCTAGCCATGTGTTGCTCTTTTCGTATGTATCTTATTCTAAGTAAACCAGTTTGTTTCTTTAAAAACTCGCTTCTTGCTGTAATTTATATTTTTGAAAAAATAGAGGTTCTTAAATAATGTTGCTTTTGAATCCAAAAATCCAAATTTTTTGAAAATTTCTCTATTTTTAGCCTTTTAATGAAAAATATTGTTTATGTTACGGACAAAGAGGTTAAACTTGCGGTTGAAGACCGTATATCCCACACTTAGAGGAACATTGTCCCTAATGTTCAAATCAATGTATTGAACACCTCTTGTCGAAGTATCCCACGCTTAGAGATTCTAATTATTTCTGGATTGTTACGTAAGTGTAGTGTGGTTTTGGAGATCCCACACTTATTTT
Organism: Pseudognaphalium luteoalbum; assembly: GCA_963422505.1. NCBI lineage: Eukaryota > Viridiplantae > Streptophyta > Magnoliopsida > Asterales > Asteraceae > Pseudognaphalium > Pseudognaphalium luteoalbum. Next base: position 131,487,981 of record OY730192.1, on the reverse strand, counting down.
TGGAATATCGGATGAGATAATCAAGGCATTAAATGGATAGAAAGTTTGGAATGGGTTACCGCGTTGTGCGTACTATCGGCTACTTGTCAGAAGATTGCTGGTTTGTAGTTTGCAGCTTCCTGCATCCTCGGCTCAAATGTGTAAGTGGTCATGAACTCGGTAATCATTTCCATATATACCAGCTCGTCAATGCTGAATAGTCTCTTAAAAGACTTAAACTGCTGACCATTTACTGAATAACTGAGCATGCTCTCTAATCTCTATTTGAATCCCAAGGTTTGCAACTTGTCCCAATCTATATATTGGAAATGACCATATCATTTTGTTGTACTCAGGTGTGGCACTAAGGTAGGCAAGAGATCCTGCGAGTGGTCGTGCTGGGTTTAGCTTTGATTTCTTCTTTGGTGTCATGGTACCTGAGAACATGAGAGATTTAAAGTAACGGATTCTTAAGAAAGAGAAAATTTAAAGCACTCCCGAAATTTCTTACAGAAAATTCAAAATGAGGTCTTTAAATTTGTGATAGTCCAAAGATTACATTAAATATCCATAGTTCCCAAGCAACTAATAATTAGTTTTAATTTTACCAAGGCAAGTTGTAATATGTTTGGAAATAATGAAAACGTACTGTCATGAAATGGCGACATTTTTATCGTAATGCATTGTCATTTATAAGCTTTGGTTTTCCCAAAACGTCAAAACTTTACAATTCATGGTCATATGGTTATTAGTAGGATTTGACTTTTAGAAGTTCAATTTGAAGTAAGGTTTTTGATAAAATGATATGGTCTTAAAATTAAATACTTCAAGTTAACTTTTTAGGTCAAAGCTTACTTCAAATGACAATTTCAAGTATCCGCATGCCAAGATTATAACCTATTCATGTATACATGATCTAAAACTATTTTAAACATTTCCTAATTGTTAAACAAGCTAGGTTATGTATAAAAAGTTATCACATCCATGTGCTTGGTTTGATCCATGACTTTGATTTTCATAACAATGATTCTTTTAGTTACATTGCCTATTTTGACTAGTCAAACAACTAACAAGAATCCTAGTAAGCAATTCAAGCAAGAATGGTCAATCAATTTTAATCCATTTTACCAATTCATGCTAGCTAGTTAACTTTTTGTTGACTTTAAGAGTCAAACTTGCAATTTACAACTATAAACTAACCACATTATACAATTAACATGAATTAATCATTCAAATCGTCACAATTATACTTTAATACCTAGAAACTAGCATGGTAAAGTGGTAGTAGCATGTAATTGTTCTAAGCATCTAAACAAGCTCTTTTAAGTTTAAAGTGGGTTTTGATGATCCTACCTTAGTTTCAATGAACAAAACTTGAAAATGATTGTACAATCGTGAAGAGCATGCAAAGAGGAGTTCAAGACAAAAGATCACAAATTTTGGTGGAGATTTGATGGTGGTTTAAAGGTGGTGGAATGGTGGCCGATTTTGGCGAGTGGGGAGGGAGGAAAAAGAAGTTTTCTTCTTTGTTTTTTGAATTATGGGGATGTAAGGAAGGATGTGTGGTCCCTAGGAATATGTGTCATAACCTAGTGTCCTATATTCCTTACTAATGGTCCCTAGTCCTAAAAGATATTAAGTTTTAATTTTCTAGATTAGATTTCCATTGTCCTAATAATTATTCTTACGAATCCTAAATATACTTATTATAACTAATTGCTAAATACTTTTTGTTACATTTCGAAGGGATTTAAGAATCGCGCAAATTTTTGAAGGGCGATTTTAATTCATCTAAAATATTAATACTTGAGTTATTTTTGGTTTTTTAAAATTTTCGTCCGACACGGGTTTTTGGAATGTACACGTTTCGGCTAAAAGCTTAAAGATGCACATTCTTTTCGACACACGCGTGTTTTCAGGCACAAGTTTTAAAAACGTTTTCTTCTTTTAAAGGATGCTTTCAAAAATTTATTATATTATTATATGTATACTAAAATATGCTCTTTTAAAGTCGCGAGCCTCGACCTTTTCGGAGAGAATTATTTTATGATTCGTTCCGATCCCTCCATAGGGAAAGGGTTGAGATTTTCTCCCTTAAGCGAACATTTTTAGACACAAAACTTTTTGAAAGTTCCAAAATGACATTATAAACTAAATAGTAATGACTTTTTGTTCCTCATATTCTAAATCGACAAGATCGCTAATAAACTTAATATATACCTTCCTTATCTTTTTAGGGTTTGACAAACCGTCACGTGGTCCTTGGTCCTTATAATTTAGATCGTGAGTGAGTTTATTCATGACTTCCAGAAATGCTTTCTCTCTTGCGAATCAAGTTCTCCGGTTGTAGACTTAACTATCCTAAAGATTTCACTGATTTTGGCTTTTTGTGTGGAAGTGAAGGGGTATTTGGTAAAGGCAAAGATTCGAATAAGCTTGATGTGAAGGTCTTTTCTTTTAGTGAAGAGGGCTGTGTCGATTCTTTACTTGGTGGAATCAGGAAAAACATCTCGCAATTTTGAGATCAAGTAAGAGGCGGGGTCAACAAAGAATGGAATTTTACCAGGGATGATGATGGGAATCATCGGGTCCCGTTCTATTCAGAACTCAAGTTTCTTGATCATTGCAGCGACATTGTGATTGATTAATATCATAGATATTGGGAGGAATTCCATGTTGGAAAGTGATTCAAAAAGTAGATCTAGATCTGCTTTAAACTTTAGTTCTTGGTCTCTGAAGTTTGTGGAAGTGCTTTCGCATCCATGACTTGACAGGCGAAGAAGGAATTCTACTTGTTTTTCTAATTTGACAATCGTCTCTCGTTGTTCATAGAAAAATGGGAGGTCGGCGTAGTTTAATTGCCTAACGAATGTTTTATAAACATCTACCCTAAGGGAAGGATTGAAAGAAGCATCGAGGTGGCGTTCTTCAAAACAAGTTTGTTCTGACTCGACTGATGGAACCTTATCCACCACTTGGTAAATGGTGTATTTGTGTTCATGAGAAAGAAATGGAAAGATGCCGTCATTACAGGAATTGGACAGGGTTTGGGCATACACTGATGTTTCAGGAATGAGAGTGATAAAGTCACGTAATTTCGGAGGTTTGACTTCATAATCATCTTCGGGGAGATAATTGAAGTGGGTAGAATTTGGTAAATTAGGTGAATGAAAAGTTGGAGAGTGATCTTCTGGAGATGATGCAAGGTCAGGTAACTGATCCGTGTTATCAAAGTCCAGGCAATGTTTTGGAATGAAAAGTGGTGTCCTAAATTTTTCTTGGATTTCGGAGGTTTCCTTAGTTTTAGAGGAAGAAGGTGAAAAGAAATCAGATCCTATCTCTTTTTTTAAGTAGTTAAAGAATTCTGTATCATCCATTGCCTTCAATTCATCCTTTGAAATGAGGCAAGAAGTGGGTTTTTGAGTTGTCATTCTTAAACTAATATTATCCTAATTAACTAATACTTAATTAATACTTAATTACTTAAATTTACTTTCGAAAGATACCTAAAAAGATTTTGATCGGAAGGATCTCCTAAATACTACTACTTAAGGCGGCTTTGAATCGTACGTTTACGACTCCCCGGCAGCGGCGCCAAAAACTTAATGGCACCTGAAAGCATCATCGTCGTTGGTGGTAACTATTCGGGTGCCAACAGGGGTTTTAAAATTTATATATAGCGGGCCTTAAATTATATGTACTACCTGCTCTGGTTAGTAAGCGGTAAGTACAACCTAAGATCGTTCTACGAATCGAAACGTGTGGGTGATTAAAGCCGGTGCTTTGGTTAGGGAGATATTTAGGATGGAACAAAGTAGGTAGGTTTAGGGTTTTAAACTAAAGACAGATAATTAAAGTGCAGGAAAGTAAATTGCCGGAAATTAAAGCACAGGAAAGCAGATAAAGATAAATATGTGATTGCTAAGACTTTGATAATTAATGTTTCGGGATAACAGACTAAACAGGGACAATACTTAACATAATAAACAAACTATTAGGTGTAAAATCTAGAACCCTACCAACTAATTTTGCAATTGGCATGTCACTAAGAACTAGGTTATCATGTCTGATCGGAGCAATACGCAAACTTCCGATACTTATCTAGTTGAAAGATAAACAACCTGTCTTGGTTTTAAACCGAGGTGCATGAATCAACAGCGTATTGTCTCATAGGTCCAACCATTCTTAACCCCTAAGATAGTTTACTATTCTATTAGCATGCAGATTAATAACTTTGTATGTTTAGACCGCCGATTTTGTAAGACTTAGTGTTTTAAGGATTCTAGATCGCTAGGACTTTACTCTTATTTCTAAGCCTTGTTATTATTTACTAAATCTTGGTTACTTCAACTTATGACTTAAGCCTCTCCTTTTCAAACAGTTATACATCCCTGGATTATTCACAGTTTATTAAAACGTGTTTCATATACAGACCATGCCTTTCAGTAATTAATAGTGTACTTTATATGGTAGTTCCACGGTTTCTTACATCCAACATGCGTTCAAGAGTAATTGACAGTGAGAATGACACTCTAAACTAACTAAATGTAAAGCAGTGCAGAAATGTATGCCTAATATATACAACAAGTGGTTTCACTGTGTCTTGCTTATTGCATGCATGGGCACAGATAACTACTTACCATAATTAAGGTTGATCAGGTCCTAATTACTAGGTTGCAGTCACGTGGATAACCAGAAAGGGTACTCCATAGATTAAACTTAAGTTCATAAAGTCTTAACAGGACAAGGGTTACTAATTCCTATTTTATCTGAACGTGTTTTATGAACATTACTTTACAGTGTGTTGACTTTCGTAGGATATACCAGTTAGTTGTGAAGTTGTATTATCCTTTCGGAATTCCAATGGTTAAATGATAGCTGATTCCTGTGATATGACTACCTTCAGTCGTTTATGATTTCCATACATTTGTCCTCTGCTTGAAAGCATTTCAAGTACTATATCGAATAAACAGTCGAATAGGGGCCATCATATCACTTTACGATTATCGTACACTAATTATATAATGTCATCCCTACTTATAATTATCTACGTCATCAACAATCACAATAATAAACTACTTGCAATTCATGGCAACAAGTAAATCACATAGTAAGTAATAATGCATATTTAAAGTACGAAATAAAACAAGTATGATAAAGGTTTAGATATCACCCAGAAATAAATGCGTAGCAGTGTATTATTATGATTGACAACTCTTTCGCACGTACAAAAATTTTTCTCCGAATCCCTAGCGTTCGTTCTAGCCTCTATGTTAATCCGTAGATTAATTACAATAATCCTAGAATGAGAAAGACCATAAAATACAAGAGAATTTCTAGAGTGAGAAAGTGGAATTTTTTTAGTTCCAAGAGTGTGTGTTTCAAATGAACCATGAGGCCTCTATTTATACATGAAATCCGGTACATGTTAGCCATCCAAGGTGCAAGTTAGCATGTTTTTCGGGGGTGGTCCTTTCCCGGAAAGTGGTAGCACATGTACCTTAAAGGCGCGGAAAGTGGTAGCACGTGTACCCTAAAGTTTCGGAAAGTGCTAGCACATGTACCAGACGAGTACATGCAAGGACAGAAAAAGGAGGAGGGGATGGGTGGCTGCCATCCGGCAGCGCCTGGCTGCTGGCCAGAGGCGGCCTGGCGGCCGGCCGTCCCGGTTCGCCGTCCGTTCGCTGGTTTCTTTTTTCATGCGTATCTTCTTCGTTATGTGTCCGTTTTCGTTGATTCTTTTTGTGTTGGATTATTTTTTCGAAAACGAAGACTTTGATGAAAAGAAATCCATGAGATGTGTCTTTGAACTTTATATGTCTTGTACGAATCGTTTGAATCTTTCGGCGTACGCAGAATCTTCATTCTTCGTCCGTTTTTGTTGGTTCTTATTCTGTTAGATTCGTAATTTGAAAATGATGATCTTGGATAAGAGAAACCTCAGTGATGGGTACTTTGTCTCTAAATCTTGTTTCGGATGCCTTGAATCTTTAACTGTGCGTGGAATCTTCGTCTTTCATCCGTTTTTTGTGATTTTTCTCATGCTTCCGTGTTTTCACCTTCTTGGCATAATATCACTAATTTAAGTGATAATTGAGCTTGTACGCTAAGTATTAGTCTTAAATGAGAAAGATATCGGTGGTAAAAACATGACTTTTTACGCGATATCAGTGCCCCCTTTTATAGTTGTCATGCCTTGGTCTCCAATTCTTTATCGACCAATCACAAATGAGCACTAACAAATGATTCCTTTTGGGTTGATCTCAGCCATCCAAATGATCTTATGCATATTCAAGATTGGTCCCCACTCTAAATTCTGTTAGACCTGGAAGTATGGCGAGCAAACTTCCGGGTGGAGGTTGGAAGGTAATAATAATTTGATGACGATTCCCTAGAAGGTAGTAGACACCTTACGGCTATCAGATGTATACAACAAAATCAATTGATCATCTCCTTTCGGGTGGAAGCAAATGTATTAATTTAGTCATAAAAGATGGTAACCTCTGGGTAGAGGTTGGTAATAAATGGGTGGAATATTGGTTACACCATTAAGTCCTCCTAGTCTAGTGTAATGTAGTAGCATACTAAGTTGTGCTAGACTCAAGATATAGCAATCTTCCAGTCTTTTGTTCCTCTTTCATGCTGAAAAGTCGCAACCGTCAAACTAGTTTGACGGTTTTCCAGCCTCCCATAAATACTTATAATATTGCTATTTCTAAGTCTGCTCTCACCCATACACGTGTCAGCCGATCAACGTAGTTGTGGTCACCAACCATTTTCCCTCTCAATACTTTGGTTTATTTTTATATTTTAAAATCATATCTTCCCAAATTATTTCCCCCTTTTTCTCTCTCGTAAAAACCCTAACTTTATCATCTTTTTTCGGAGACCATCTAACTCCCTAGCAGGTTAGTGCCCTTCATCTGTTGTTCTTTTTTATATTTTCACCATTATGTTGTCCGAAAACACGATTCACACGATTTCAAGTGTGGTTCGTGAAAATCATTTTAATTACCTTTGCAAAAAATATGGTATTTCCGATGATTATGAACTGCTTGCAAGAAGTTATTTCAAAACCGCCGCCCGGAAAATTCGGTGTCTATACTAGCTATTCTTCGTTTCTAACCTCTGTCTTCCACTGTTGCCTTTTTATTTGTCGGTTTTAAATTATTACCAACTTCACATTTCCCAAATGTCCCCAATGGGTGCTCTTAAGAATCTTGGTTTTGAGATTACTTGTTGGGTTCATGAAAAAGTTCCAATTGTAGGTGTTTTTAGGTACTTCTTTTATCTAGGTGCACCCAATCAGGGATATTATACCATAGAGAATAGGGCTTCTACCCCTAAAATCCTATTAGGTATCAGAGAGTCTTTGAAAGATTGGAAAGATAACTTCTTTTGGTTGAGTGACAAGTTGATTCCTATTAAGTTTAGAGAGGTCTTAATGTGGAAAAATGATGAAGTGTTGTTGAACAATGCCCCTCGGCTTATAGCCCAGGAGGAGGAACTTTGTGTCTTTCTTGGCGTAAACTGTCATGTATTTATTGATGCCTTTGCGGAGGAGGTTCTGGTCCTCCTGGATATGAGTAAAAATTGGCCAAACGATGGTTCTGTCCCGGTTATATATAAAATGGGGAGGGTAAGTGGAAGATCAAGATATTTATCTTGTTGTTGTTTTCATGCTAGTCTGTATTCTAAGTTGTTTGTTTGTGGTACAGAGATGATGATTGGTGACTTGCTTAAATTTGACAGCAAGAAAGGTGTGAAGTTTGGTGTGAAGAATGAAAGTGGTATTGTTACTACCCCGAAGGCTACACGTTCACAAACTACTCCTACCAACTCATCTGCCCAAATTTCTTGACGAACCAGGGCCAGTACCGGGGGAATTGTTATTCATGAACCCACACAGGAGCAGGTTAGTTCATTCTCAGGATGTGGGTTGTAGTGTTATTCTGGACTGTGTGAAATCCAGAAGGGAATTTGTTACTCATGCCCTTCTCCCAGCTTTACGAGCTCAGGGCTTGGATGTTAGTTTGTCGGAAGTTATTGAAGGTTTAGACAAATTAGCTATTGACACAGTTTTTTATCATGAGGCTGCTGTTGAGTTTTAAAGAAGGCGACTCAAGGACTGAAGGTTGGTGAGCTTACTAAGAGGATTGAAAGTCTGACCTCGGAGCTTGAAAAGCAGAAAATGCATGCCTTAGCTCATGAAGCGCTGATCCAAGAGAGTGATATACGGATTGCTTATTCTAATCATGAGCTTTTCGCTTTGGAAGGTCGGTTGCATGATTTAGAGAAGAGGGTTATCGAGCAGTGGCAGCTTGTGGTAATGTTAATTTCCCTTTTACCCAGAAGATTATTGATGCAGCTCATCTGCCTTTGAATAAGATTCTGAAGATTGTTCCTGATCCTGCTCCTACTACCCCCCACGATCTTTGATTTGGCGTTGTTGTCTTTCCCCTTTTTGAAAAATATTTGCTATCTTTATGCTTTGAACAATTTGGCCTGTAAGCTCTTTGTGTGGGCAAAACAATGTTGGTGTTTATTTCCATCAGACAATGGTGGTTTGTGATGCTCATGTTTTGAGCAACATATTTGGTGGCCAGTATGGCCTTTTTGAACACTTTCCTTCTATATTTTATGTTTCATTGATGCTTTTTGCTATTTGTGTACTAAACTAATACCTTGTTGCGCCAATTTTTGCAACTTGCTTTTTTATGGTTAAGGCATAAATCCAGGTCACGAGTTTACTCTTAAATACGCTTTTGAAAAACATCATTTTTTCTGGCAAGTGATCACCCTGTTGAGTCACTGGTCGCTGACCAACTCAATGATAATGTACTTGATGAAGGAAATGATTTAATCAAAGTTGTTGTTGCTGAAATGTGTACTCACTGGTCACTCCAAGGAAACTGATATGTTGAGGAGGATTAAGACTCAACTATGTGTATCACTGACTCCAAGACTAGCAGCGAGAGTTTTACATCTTCAAATGAATAAAAGCAAAAGTCACTGCCCTGATAAAAGCTAGTTGCAGAAGATATAAAGTACAAGTCATTCTACAAGAGTACGAAAGCTCACAGTGATTGTTGCGTTGCGCACCGGTCGTTGGAATTTCTAATGGTGATGCAAGACAACAGTGGGTTTTAAATTTATAAGGCTGGGGCCTAGGGTTACAATTATGCTAATCAATGGGATAGCAAAGGACAAGTATGACCTAGGATCGTTCTTCAAAGCGCGGCAAATTGAAGCTAGGGGATTTAGAAACTTTTACGTATTTAGTTGAGAAGAAAAGAGTTGGTTTTTGTTTTGGGTTTAGATTTTCTACTCTAAATTAAATTAAGATAAAGTAAAAGGTGGAGGTTACTTCGGGCGTTCAACAATTAAAGCGATTGTCTACTATGAAGCGGTTTAGGAGTTTTTGGTATATAGAGTTCTAATGGAGATAAGCTCGTAAGTTAATGTGAGCTATTACTGCAGTCCTTCTATCGGGCTAACGCGGAGGTGTCCACAATCAGGCAAATAGAATGTCACATGGGTTGTAGAATATATGTAACACCCCCAAATTTTCTGTTTAGCGGAAGCAAGCTTTGGGGTGCTACTAATCAATAATCAAAACACAAAAGGCATATAATGAACGAATCTATATGCGTCGTTTTACATATACATTGATAATATAAGGTTTTACAATGTATAAATGTTTACAAAAGCCCAATAACTACAATGGTTAGAGATTAATTGGCATAACTTAGTTACAAAATGTAGTAATGCAATATAATCTTCTGATGTGTATGCTGACTCGAGCTATGGGCATCCTGAATGAACAGGTCCTACTATTGCTGTGTACCTGAGAATACATACTAAAAAGTCAGCTAAAAGCTGGTGAGCTCATAGGTTTGCGTAGTAATAAAGTAAGTGTGAACCACAAGATTTAGTAATGATTGTTTGAAATGAATAAAAGAAAGTATACGTCTGTCATGAGGTCATAGTCTGCGCTTAACGTGGGTGTCAGGATCACACTAAGGTGCTTGATCGTGGGTGCCTCCGAGCGAGTGTCTAATCCACACTCGTATGAACAAAAGTTAATGCGTCTGTTTAACCAGTCAGTGCTTGCTGACCTGGATGAGGATGGTCAATCCTATATGGTACTATACACTAACATTCGCGCTACATAAAGTATTACCAGAACTATGATCGTAGAGGACTTAAAAGTGATTAGAAAATAGCTCCTGCAGAATATAGCGAGTTTTGTACTCGTGTTCACGTGTAAAACAGTTAGAGCATGTATTCCCACCCCGGGAGTAAAAACAGTAAAAAGTCAGGGCTATGAGACTCACTTGAGCCTGAAGAGTTGCAGTGAAGCAAATGTGGTGAAGTAAAATGGGGTGTCCGAAGACTGTAACTTGCCGAGCGTTTATGATGCGCAAGGTTGAATAAAATAAGTAGCTATCTTAAAAGATAACCTATGCTAGTTGTTCATCCAACTAGTAATGTCCAATGATTTGATTTGATTGGTAAGTTTGAGTTTTGAAAACGTGTACGGCTCGTTGGTGATTATTTGCTATAATATTATTATTATATCGAAGTGTTATACTTAAAAAGTATTTACAAACGTTAGGTGACGGGAGTCCGGGGGCAGCGCCCCTGGTTAGCGGGGTCCCAGCGGTGGCAACCCCTGGAGGGGTCCAAGGGGCTGGCCCCTGGCTGGGGTCGAGATGCCAGGTCAGCTCGAAAATTTTTTATTTCTACCATATTGTTATAGGGAAAAATGCATCTAAGATTTGAATTTGGGTAAAATCAAGTGATAAAATTTCAGGTCTCGACACTTAGTAAAAATTTGGGTTCTATTTCATGCAACACTTATAGCGACACTTAGGGTCTTAGGCGTCACTTAGGAAGTGACGCATGAAATGGCAGAGTCTGGGTAAGGGCATCAGTTATGGCGTCACATATGGAAGTGACGCATAGTGAGGCGTCACTAGGTGGATTAGGCGACACTTGGGAAGTGTCGCATAAAATTGGAAATTCCGAGTTTAGGGCGTCACTTAGGTAAGTGACGCATAAGGTGACGACACTCCATTAGTGTCGGGTATAAGTGTCGGTTAAGGCTTCTAGGCGTCATTAAACAAGTGACGGAGGTAAGTGTCGGGAAAAAGGGGTTTTATGCGACACTTATGCAAGTGACGCATGATTAGGGCTTTTAGCGACACTCAATGCGTCACTTAAGTGACGCATGAAGTGACGCTATACTGCACCTTCGTTGCGACACTTAAAGCTGTTGACGAAAATTTGAGCCAAAAATGAGTTTTCGGGTTTCTGTTTGGTCTGATTCTTTTACCCAACCCTTATAGGGACATTCTAAGCTTAAAGAAACAACTAGAACCTAAAAATACTTGAAATCAAGATTTTTCGGGTTTTGTCGGAAACTAACAAATCGTTGCGTGGAGGATTCGGAAGGATAGAAACGTAGATCATTGCGAGGTGGTTCTTTTTCTCCAAACGAGTGATGAAGATCGAGGTCGTTTGGTGGTGTTATTAGTGAGATTTAAGGGATGGTGGTGTGGTTTGGTTTAGAGAGAAAAGAAAGAAGAAGAAATGTGAAAGTGAGAAAGGAGAAAGGAAAAAGCGAAGAAAAGGAGGGGGAAGAGAGAGAGAGGGGGGGGGGGGCTGGTGGGGTCTACCGAGTGTGGACTTCACCAGTTTTTCGTTCTCCCACGTACGCGCTCCGTGCGGCGTTCGTTTTTCGATCGTTTCGCGTTAAATAATTATTTTTATACGTTTAATTACTAGTTTTAAAATATGGAGATTTATTCAATATTTTTGTTGAAGTAATTTACCAAATACTTAATAAACTTAAATGGTTTCGTTTGCTTGTTTGTTAAATGTTTAAGTCACGTAGAGGTTTATTATACGATACGAAATGTAATTGAAATATTATCAAAATAATATTTTGGGTATGTTATCGTTATTAAATAATTTTATACTATTTAATAAAATTGATCACTAATGTCCGTATTTAATTGAAGCGAATTACATTCGATTTGAAAATTTTACGATTTAATCGAATCATATATTCGTATATATTCAACAATATATATATTTCGATACATCAATTAGCCTAACACAGAACTAATTACATGTATTAGAGAATGATTAGGACCTAATGACAAGCCCTAATTTGGCGGATGTTACATTCTCCCCTTGTTAGGATAATTTCATCCTGAAATTTCAGTCTGAGTAGTCGTGTGTGTGGAGTTGGAGAAAAGTTGTGGATATTTGAGTCGAATCTGATCCTCTCATTCCCAGTTGAATTCCGGACCACGCCGTGAATTCCACCGGACTTTGACGATAGGAATACGGCTCTGTTTAAGCTGTTTGATTTCGCGATCCATGATCTCCACTGGTGTTTCAACAAAATGAAGTTTATCGTTGATCTGGATTTCCGCGAGGGGAATGATGAGTGTTTCGTTGGATATGCATTTCTTTAAATTAGAAATGTGGAAGGTAGGATGCACACTACTGAGCTCTTCAGGTAGTTGCAATCGGTATGCCACCGAACCGACCCTCTCGAGGATTTCAAAAGGTCCAATGTATCTGGGGTTCAGTTTCCCGCGTTTACCGAACCGGATGACGCCTTTCCAAGGCGATACCTTGAGTAATACTTGGTCTCCAACCTGAAACTCGAGTTGTTTGCGTTTGACGTCAGCATAACTTTTCTGACGATCACGTGCGCCTTTCAGCCGTTGTTAGATGCCAACGATTTTCTCGGTGGTTTCATGAATGATTTCTGGACCAGTGAGTTGACTGTCTCCCACTTCGGTCCAACAGATGGGTGATCGGCACTTACGACCATACAGTGCCTCGAATGATGCAGTACCAATACTGGCATGGTAACTGTTGTTGTATGAGAATTCACACAAGGGTAAGTGATGTTCCCAGTTTGCACCGAAATCAAATACGCAGGCTCGTAGCATGTCTTCCAGTGTTTGGATGGTTCGTTCACTTTGGCCGTCAGTTTGTGGATGATAAGCGGTACTCATATCTAGGCGAGTACCCAAAGATTTCTGTAATGATTGCCAAAAGTGTGAGGTGAAACGACTATCCCTGTCGGAGATAATCGAGATAGGAACACCGTGTCGGGATAAAACTTCTTTCAAGTAGATTCGGGTGAGGCATTCCATTTTATCAGTTTCTTTGATGGCGAGAAAATGGGCGGATTTGGTGAGACGATCAACGATTACCCAAATGGTATCATAACCGCTTGACGTCTTTGGGAGCTTGGTGATGAAGTCCATGGTAATTTGTTCCCATTTCCATTGGGGTATGTCTGGTTATTGAAGTAAGCCAGAAGGTTTCTGGTGCTCGATTTTGACTTTTGAGCATGTGAGGCATTTACTAACATAGGTGGTGATCTCAGCTTTCATGTTTAGCCACCAGTATAATTCCGTGATACCATGATACATCTTGTCGGATCCAGGATGTATGGAGTATTTGGATTTGTGGGCTTCGCCCATTACTAAGTCTCGGAGATTCCCGAAACACGGTAACCAGATTCGGTTTGTGAAATATTTAACCCTGTTGGGTTTGGTTTCGAATTGTTTCTCCATGTTTCGCAAAGTTTCATTTTTGATATTTCCAGGTTTCAAGGCTTCCAGTTGAGCGTGAGGATTTGGGTGATAAGATCGTTGTGGATTGTAATGCTGAGGGCTCGGACTCGAAGTGGTTTCGGTCGTTCCTTTCGGCTGAGGGCGTCGGCAACAACATTTGCCTTGCCAGGGTGATATTTGATCTCACAGTCGTAATCGGTAAGCAACTCGACCCAGCGACGTTGCCTCATGTTGAGATCCTTCTGATGGAGAATGTGTTGGAGACTTTTGTGGTCGGTAAAGATCGTGCACTTAGTGCCATAGAGATAGTGTCTCCAGATTTTGGGTGCAAATACTACGGCTCCTAGTTCCATGTCATGAGTGGTGTAATTCTTTTCATGGATTTTGAGTTGTCGGGAGGCGTAGGCGATGACTTTGTCTCGTTGCATAAGCACGCAACCGAGACCCTGATGAGAAGCATCGCAATATACCACGAAGTCGTCGGTGCCTTCGGGTAGAGATAGAATAGGTGCGCTGCATAACTTTTGTTTCAGGAGTTGGAAAGCTGACTCTTGTCTGTCAGTGTAACACCCGCCAAATTAGGGCCTTTGATTAGTGCCTAACTACTTGTACTTTCATGTATTTAGTTTTGTATTAATCTAAGTATATGAGACATTCGAAAATTACTTACACGCGTACGCGATTCGTCTAAATCGTAGACTTCCCAAATGGACAAGGTCCGATACAATGATTGGACGTTGGTGACAAAAACTTTTAAATAATTTGGAATTAACCAAACAAACATTATTAGCTTTAATATATTGTGAGAATATATTACACGTATCTAGTATCGTTTAAAACACTCCGAACGCGACGAGAGCACACGAAACGCGCCTAGCAACAGAAAGTAATTCAAGATTTTATTTTTATAACTCATCATTAAGAATTTGGATAAAAATACTTTGGCTAAAATTATTTCAGATACACTTTAACATATAACGCGAAACAACGTTTAAACAACTACGGGATTTAACCGACAACGACTCGTGATATAAAATTTGGTAACACAAACCCGCGAGTCGGAGACCCGAGTTGGGTCGGCTCAGACCCGCGAACCCAGCCTCCAACCGACCCATGACCCACCCCTTTTAACTCCATTCTTTCCCCACTTCCATCTCATTCACTCCAAACACACACTTACACCTATTTCCCTTCACCTCTCCCTACCAAATCTCTATAACTCTCTCTCTAAAAACTGAGGTAACAAGAACATCATCACCATAATCGTTCATCATCATCATCAAGACACTAGCAAGAGGATCATCATCATCATCATCATCACCTCCTTTGATTTTCGATTTGTTGGTAAGAAGCTTTAAAAACTCTTCTAAACTACTTAGAAAGCTTTTATTTACATGCTAGAACGTTTACTCAACAAAGATTTGCCCAAAAATCGACTTGAAAATGCATTTTCATAGATAACTGTTCGAACAGCTCGTTCTGTGAACCGAGATCTGTTCGTCCTGCGAGGCGAACCCAACTGCGAACCGAACCCACTTGCGAGTTGACCTACGAGTTGACTTGCGAGTTGACTTGTGAGTAGACCTGCAAGTTGACCTGCGAGTCGACCTGCGAGCCGAATCTTGTGTTGCGAACCGAATTCAGTTCGCAGCCTACTGCCTTGCGAGCCGAACTCGGCTCGCATCGCGAACTCAGTTCGCCCCACTATTTCAGTCCATGACTCGACTTGACCAATTTTCCGAATTTAAATCCCAGATACGATTTTTAATAAAACGATACATATAATAATAACACTCTTAGATTATTATTACAAACCGTCACCAACGGGCCATACTTGTTTTCAAAATACAAACGATTTACTAAACAAACACTTGGACATGTCCTAGTTGAGTGGACAACTAGCATGGGTGATCTTTTAAGACACCAACTCGTTTACTTGTTTACTTACAACCTTGTGCGTTTCGGACGCCAGAAGGTTGCAGGGTTCTGAGAATCGATACACAGACTTACAACCGCTTTACCTGGTTGATTTCACATACGTTTTTACTGGACCCAGGTGAGTCTCATAGCCCCACTTTTACTGTTTTACTTACGGGGTGAGATACATTGCTTATTTTTCTTGAACACAAGTACGAACTAATCATTTTACTGTACGGGATTGCATGAGTTAATTACTTTTACGGAAGTCTCTCCATCATATATCGTTAGTTATGTACTTAAGCGCGAACACTAGTTAATGGATCCATTAGGGAAATGACCCTCCCCGCCCGGGGTAGTAGCGCTACCACGAACCGTTCTGTATAAACGGGCGACTATCATTCGTTACTTATGCTTGCTCAATTACGAGCATGTCACAGGAGCAAATTATTATTTACGGGTTAAGCTTCGATTATGAGCCTCATGGCAACGGTATAACTTACTTACTTTACAATTGCGGGATTACAAATACCTGATTTACGCCTGCGGGCATTACTGATGAAATCTTGTGTTCAAATACTTATATTATTTACAAACCTGTGAGATTCACCAACATTCGTGTTGACCTTTTTAGCTTTGTATCTCAGGTACCCAGACGGAGTAGGATTCCCTCAGGATACTAGCTAGAGTCGCATGATTTCTACGTTGCATTTAACGGAGATTCTTAGCATTATCTTTTCTATTTATAATGATTATGTAATAGAATCTCCCGCTTTATACGCGGACTCTAGGGAACTCCGTTTTGTAACCAGAAACACTATGTTTCAAACATTTTATGTACAGAAATGTAACTATTTTACAAACGTTGCATATAGATGTCGTTTGCTTTACTTTTGTGCTGTGATATTTGATTAGTAGCACCCCAAAGTTTGCTTCCGCTAAACAGTGATGTTGGGGGTGTTACAGATTGGTATCATAGCCTAAGGTTATAGCGAACTAAGTTGCATTTAGTGGGCCTAGACTATGACCGTTAGGCAGTATTTCCTCATTAGGTATGACTAGTTCGGGAATTGCATCATACGACGTTAATTTAACATAGCCTGATCAACTATGTACAATTAAGGAAAGATGATGTGAAACCTGAAAAGGGTTATATTGAACAGGAATACACTAGTTAACTCTGACCACGAGAGAAATGGAACCGATATTTGTTTGTGCTAGACATACTAGGCTATATTATATGTTATATATATAAGTAGGCCTCATTCTTTCTAACACTTTGTCTCAGAATGGCAAACACCCCACCAAGTTTGTCACGCTCTTATCCGCATGGAACACGAAACCCAAGGGTGGCTAGGAGGGACGCCCATTCACCTCGAGCCAGCCCATATCCCACTCACCTCACTCTACTGGACTTAGCCGCTAGGGTGCAACATCACGATCAACGACTCCATGAAATGGATATTGAACTCCAAGAAACTCGCGAGAACTGGAGACTCACAGCAATGGAGCGAATCGAGCAAGTCTCCGAAGATCACGATCACACTGTTACCACCATGAACACTCTTCAGAATCAGGTGGGAGAAACAGTCAAAACCATGGAGGTTGTCCACAACCAAGTGATTGGCAACCGAAATGAGATCTGTGTCTTACAATCAAGACTACACCAGTGCGAGACACGTCTAAGGGAAACCGAGGATGCCCTCCGAACGGCGACTCGCAGATTCTATGGAACGCCTCAACGCACTGCTGCCACAACTCAATCTATGCCGGAATTAGCTTAGGATGAATCTGTAATCTATTATGCTTTTATAGGATCTATGTAATTCGACCGGATGAAACAATTCCCGGCATCTTTTGTACTCATCATATTATGTAACCCTCTAGAACTCATGCCTTGTATCTAATCTAATTATCTAATGAAATATGAAAATATGGTTATCACGTCACTCTGTTCTCGTATATTCCATCATATACACATGAGATATATCATAAATTCGTACAAATCTCTTATTTCTCTTTTTCTTGTTCTCCTTGTTCAGCATCATGCCTCCCCGACGCCAGGTCACCCTCAGCGAAACTGAAATAGCAGATCTAATTGCCCGCAGTGTGGCCCAAGCCTTGGCTACCCGGACACCTGTTCCTAGTAGCGAAGATACAGCTACCAATGGGCCACAACCCAAACCCTGCTCTTACAAAGACTTTCAAAACTGCAAACCTTTGAATTTTGCAGGTACCGAAGGAGCAATCGGTCTGGTACGCTGGATCGAGAAAATCGAATCCGTATTCCTTATTTGCAACTGCACAGAGGGAGACAAGGTCAAGTTCTCCGCCAGTACATTTTCTGACACCGCTCTCACCTGGTGGAACACCTATGCCCAGACTGTGGGTATTGCGAATGCTTACAAACTCTCATGGGATGAGTTAAAATAGATGATGAGGGGCGAGTACTGCCCCAGAGATGAATTGAAACAGCTGGAGGTAGAGTTCTGGAACCACAAAATGCAGGGTGATGACATCACGGGTTACACCAACCGTTTTCACCAACTGGCACTTCTGTGCCCATCCATGGTCGATCCCGAGTATAAGAGGATCGAGAAATACGTAGATGGACTCCCCGAAAAACTTCAAGACCTGGTGACTTCATCCAAACCGGGTATCATTCAGAGCGCCATTCGTATGGCTCATGAACTAACGGCCAACTCTGTCCGCCGTGGCACAACCTCAACCCCAACAACAAACAACAAGCGTAAGTGGGAAGGGAGTCCCAATTCCTCCAACCAAACCTTCAAAAAAAAGCCTGAGTCTATTAAGCCTTATTCCTCGGGATCTACTGAGAGGAAAGGGTATATCGGGAACAAACCTTACTGTTCCAAATGCAACCGCCATCATGACGGTTCCTGCCCTTGTACTAATTGCAAAAGGTTCGAGCACTTAGCCAAGGATTGCCGAGCCAACATCCCTACCCCCAACACTAACACACCGAAGAATTACTTTGGGTGCGGAAGTCCAGGGCATTTCAAGAGCGACTGCCCCAAACTGAAAAACAATAACAACAAGAACAACTACAACGCTCGAGGAAGAGCTTTTGTGCTGAAATCAGGGGAAGCCCGTCAAGACCCTAATGTGGTCACGGGTACGTTCCTTCTCAACAATTTAACTGCCACTGTCCTATTTGATATTGGGGCTGATAAGAGCTTTATGTCTGATAAATTTAATCCACTACTTGACACTGCACCTATAGGCTTAGATTCTAAGTACACAGTAGAATTGGCAAACGGAAAACTTATTGAGGCCAACAGTGTGATACCTAATTGCACTTTAAATTTAGCTAATGAGCTCTTCTCCATTGATTTGATACCCATAGAGATCGGCAACTTTGACATCATCGTCGGTATGGATTGGTTATCCAAGCACCGAGCCGAAATAGTTTGTTTTGAGAAAATCATCCGAATCCCTTTCGTCACCGGTGGAACTTTAGTCATACGAGGGGAGACCGGGGGGACGAGCCTAAACATCATTTCTTGCATGAAAACCCGAAAGTACTTGAGAAAAGGGTACCAAGCAATCCTCGCACATGTTATGGAGAAAAAGTCGGAGGAGAAACGACTTGAGGATGTGCCTATTGTTCGGGATTTCCCAGAAGTCTTTCCTGAAGACTTGCCTGGCCTCCCACCACCTAGACAAGTCGAATTTTCTATTGATCTTGTGCCCGGTGCAACACCGGTGGCACAAGCACCTTACCGACTAGCCCCATCCGAACTTCAGGAGTTGTCTACTCAGTAACAGGAACTCCTGGACAAGGGATTTATTCGACCAAGTTCGTCACCTTGGGGAGCTCCGGTCTTGTTCGTGAAAAAGAAAGACGGTTCTTTCCTCTTGTGCATCGACTATGGTGAACTTAAAAAGTTAACTGTCAAAAACCGTTACCCACTTCCTCGCATTGATCACCTGTTTGACCAACTTCAGGGGTCGAGTTTTTATTCTAAGACATCCCAAAAACAGCCTTCAGAACCCGCTATGGACATTACGAATTTCAAGTAATGCCTTTTGGCTTAACCAACGCACCGACTGTATTCATGGACCTTATGAATCGGGTGTGCAAACCGTATCTAGATAAGTTTGTCATCGTGTTCATTGACGACATCTTGATCTACTCTCGTAACGAAACCGAACATGGCCAACACCTGAAAACCATCTTGGAATTACTCAGACACGAGGAGTTATACGCCAAGTTCTCCAAGTGTGAGTTCTGGATGCGAGCAGTACAATTCCTAGGGATGTCGTTGACAGTCAACTGATACATGTTGATCCAGCCAAGATCGAGGCCATTAAGTGCTGGGAAACGCCAACCACACCAATTGAGGTACGACAATTCTTAGGTATCGCCGGATATTATCGACGATTCATTGAGAATTTCTCCAAAATAGCCTTACCCTTAACCTCACTGACTCAGAAAAACAAGAAATTTGATTGGACCGACAAACAAGAGTCAGCCTTCCAATTACTAAAACACAAACTCTGCAGTGCACCAATCTTGTCCCTGCCCGAAGGCACCGATGACTTCGTGGTTTACTGCGACGCCTCACACCAAGGACTTGGTTGCGTGTTAATGCAACGGGAGAAAGTCATTGCCTATGCCTCACGACAACTGAAAATTCATGAGAAAAACTATACGACACACGACCTAGAATTAGGTGCCGTGGTATTTGCGCTAAAAATCTGGAGACATTACCTTTACGGTACAAAAAGTACTATCTTTACCGATCACAAAAGCCTCCAACACATATTCGATCAAAAGGATCTAAACATGAGGCAACGCCGTTGGATCGAGTTACTTAGTGACTACGACTGCGAAATCAAATACCACCCAGGCAAGGCGAACGTAGTTGCCGATGCCTTAAGCCGGAAGGAACGAGTGAAACCCCTTCGAGTCCGAGCCCTCGGTATTACCATCCACAACGATCTCATCACCCAAGTTCTTGCCGCTCAACTCGAAGCCCTCAAACCCGAAAACGTCATCAAGGAAGCCCTGCGAGGCATGGATAAACAATTTGAAATCAAACCTGATGGAACTCGGTACTTCTCTAACCGGGTATGGTTACCTAAATTCGGAAACTTGCGAAATTTGGTGATGGCTGAAGCTCACAAATCTCGATATTCTATACATCCTGGTTCTGAAAAGATGTATCACGACATCAAAGGATTATATTGGTAGCCTAACATGAAAGCTGACGTCGCCGTATACGTCAGTAAATGCTTAACTTGTTCCAAGGTCAAGGCCGAACACCAAAGACCCTCAGGATTGCTCCAACAACCTGAAATCCCTCAATGGAAATGGGAGCAACTTTCCATGGACTTTATTACCAAACTACCAAAAACTTCGAGCGGTTGCGATACCATTTGAGTGATTGTAGACCGTCTCACGAAATCTGCCAATTTCCTAGCCATCAAGGAAACTGACAAGATGGAGCGTTTGGCTCGCATCTACATCAAAGAAATTGTTTCACGACACGGTGTACCTATCTCGATCATCTCGGATAGGGACAGTCGTTTTACTTCTAACTTTTGGCAATTATTACAAAAATCTCTCGGTACTCGTTTGGATATGAGTACTGCTTATCATCCGCAAACTGACGGCCAAAGCGAACGAACTATTCAAACACTGGAGGATATGCTACGCGCCTGCGTAGTTGACTTCGGTAAAAACTGGGAAGATCACTTGCCTTTGTGTGAATTCTCTTACAACAACAGTTACCATACTAGCATCAAGGCCGCACCTTTTGAGGCACTCTACGGACTTAAGTGCAGATCACCTATCTGCTGGACTGAGGTGGGGGATACTCAACTCACTGGTCCAGAAATCATTCACGAAACCACCGAGAAAATCGTTAGTATCCAAAACCGGCTGAAAGCCGCACGTGATCGTCAGAAAAGTTACGCTGAAGTGAGACGCAAACACCTTGAGTTCCAGGTTGGGGACAAGGTACTTCTTAAGGTGATACCATGGAAATGTGTTATTCGATTCGGAAAACGAGGAAAACTGAACCCTAGGTACATTGGACCATTTGAAATTCTCGAGAGAATTGGTCCAGTGGCGTACCGACTGCAGCTACCTACCGAACTTAGTAGCGTGCATCCAACCTTTCACATTTCTAACTTGAAGAAATGTCTGTCTGATGAGACACTGATTGTACCGCTCGACGAAATACAAATCGATGATAAACTTCACTTTGTCGAGGAACCCGCGGAAATAATGGACCGGGAGGTCAAGCGTTTAAAACAGAGTAGTATTCCCATTGTCAAGGTCAGGTGGAATTCGAGGCGCGGCCCTGAATTTACTTGGGAACGGGAAGATCAAATGCGACTGAAGTACCCACATTTGTTCACAAATCCTGCTCACACCACGACTTCGAGCTAATTTCGGGACGAAATTCTCTTAACAAGGGGAGAATGTAACACCCGCCAAATTAGGGTCTTTGATTAGTGCCTAACAACTTGTACTTTCATGTATTTAGTTTTGTATTAATCTAAGTATATGAGACTTTCGAAAAATTACTTACACGCGTACGCGATTCGTCTAAATCGTACACTTCCCAAATGGACGAGGTCCGATACAATTTAGATTGGACGTTGGTGACAAAAACTTTTAAATAATTTGGAATTAACCAAACAAACATTATTAGCTTTAATATATTGTGAGAATATATTACACGTATCTTGTATCGTTTAAAACACTCCGAACGCGACGAGAGCATACGAAACGCGCCTAGCAACAGAAAGTAATTCAAGATTTTATTTTTATAACTCATCATTAAGAATTTGGATAAAAATACTTCGGCTAAAAATAATTCAGATACACTTTAACATATAACGCGAAACAACGTTTAAACAACTACGGGATTTAACCGAAAATCGTGATATAAAATTTGGTAACACAAACACGCGAGCCGGAGACCCGAGTTGGGTCGGCTCAGACCCGCGAACCCAGCCCCCAACCGACCCATGACCCACCCCTTTTAACTCCATTCTTTCCACACTTCCATCTCATTCACACCAAACACACACTTACACCTATTTCCCTTCACCTCTCCCTACCAAATCTCTATAACTCTCTCTCTAAAAACTGAGGTAACAAGAACATCATCACCATAATCGTTCATCATCATCATCAAGACACTAGCAAGAGGATCATCATCATCATCATCATCATCATCATCATCATCACCTCCTTTGATTTTCGATTTGTTGGTAAGAAGCTTTAAAAACTCTTCTAAACTACTTAGAAAGCTTTTATTTACATGCTAGAACGTTTACTCAACAAAGATTTGCCCAAAAATCGACTTGAAAATGCATTTTCATAGATAACTGTTCGAACAGCTCATTCTGCGAATCGAGATCTGTTCGTCCTGTGAGGCGAACCCAAATGCGAACCGAACCCACTTGCGAGTTGACCTGCCAGTTGACTTGCGAGTTGACCTGCAAGTTGACCTGCGAGTCGACCTGCGAGCCGAATCTTGTGTTGCGAAGCGAATTCAGTTCGCAGCCTACTGCCTTGCGAGCCGAACTCGGGTCGCATCACGAACTCAGTTCGCCCCACTATTTCAGTCCACGACCCGACTTGACAAATTTTCCGAATTTAAATCCCAGATACGATTTTTAGTAAAACGATACATATAATAATAACACTCTTGGATTATTATTACAAACCGTCACCAACGGGCCATACTTGTTTTCAAAATACAAACAGTTTACTTAACAAACACTTGGACATGTCCTAGTTGAGTGGACAACTAGCATGGGTGATCTTTTAAGACACCAACTCGTTTACTTGTTTACTTACAACCTTGTGCGTTTCGAACGCCAGAAGGTTGCAGGGTTCTGAGAATCGATACACATACTTACAACCGCTTTACCTGGTTGATTTCACATACGTATTTACTGGACTCAGGTGAGTCTCATAGCCCCACTTTTACTGTTTTACTTACGGGGTGAGATACATTGCTTATTTTTCTTGAACACAAGTACGAACTAATCATTTTACTGTACGGGATTGCATGAGTTAATTACTTTTACGGAAGTCTCTCCATCATATATCGTTATTTATGTACTTAAGCGCGAACACTAGTTAATGTATCCATTAGGGAAATGACCCTCCCCGCCTGGGGTAGTAGCGCTACCACGAACCGTTCTGTATAAACGGGCGACTATCATTCGTTACTTATGCTTGCTCAATTACGAGCATGTCACGGGAGCAAATTATTATTTACGGGTTAAGCTTCGATTATGAGCCTCATGGCAACGGTATAACTTACTTACTTTACAATTGCGGGATTACAAATACCTGATTTACGCCTGCGGGCATTACTGATGAAATCTTGTGTTCAAATACTTATATTATTTACAAACCTGTGAGATTCACCAACATTCGTGTTGACCTTTTTAGCTTTGTATCTCAGGTACCCAGACGGAGTAGGATTCCCTCAGGATACTAGCTAGAGTCGCATGATTTCTACGTTGCATTTAACGGAGATTCTTAGCATTATCTTTTGTATTTATTATGATTATGTAATAGAATCTCCCGCTTTATACGCGGACTATAGGGAACTCCATTTTGTAACCAGAAACACTATGTTTCAAACATTTTATGTACGGAAATGTAATTATTTTACAAACGTTGCATATAGATGTCGTTTGCTTTACTTTTGTGCTGTGATATTTGATTAGTAGCACCCCAAAGTTTGCTTCCGCTAAACAGTGATTTTGGGGGTGTTACAGTCAGTCCAATAGAATTTCTTTTCTTTTTGAGTGAGGATCGTGAGAGGTTTGGCTACTTTTGAAAAGTTTTCGATGAAACGTCGATAATAACCAGCGAGACCCAAGAATTGGCGTACTTCGGTCGGCGTTGTCGGCGCTTGCCAACCTTTGATAGCCTCGATCTTTGACGGATCAACATGAATTCCTTGACTATCTACAACGTGTCCAAGGAATTGAACGGTTCGTATCCAGAATTCACACTTAGAGAATTTGGCGTATAACTCTTCGCGTTTGAGAAGTTCTAGAATGATCTTAAGATGTTGCGCGTGTTCTTCTTCGTTGCGCGAATACATTAGAATGTCATCAATGAATACTATGACAAACTTGTCGAAATATGGTTTACACACTCGGTTCATGAGATCCATGAATACAGCCGGTGCGTTTGTCAAACCGAAGGGCATGACTTGAAATTCATAATGCCCATAACAAGTTCGGAAGGCAGTTTTTGGAATGTCAATATCGCGAACTCGTAGATGGTGGTAGCCGGATCGTAAATCAATTTTGGAATAGAAACTTGACCCTTGAAGTTGGTCGAATAGATCATCGATGTGTGGTAGTGGATAACGGTTCTTGATGGTTAACTTGTTCAGTTCCCTGTAGTCGATGCACATGCGGAAAGAACCGTCTTTATTTTTGACAAACAAGACCGGAGCTCCCCAAGGTGAAGAGCTTGGTCGGATGAATCCTTTGTCCAGGAGTTTCTGTAACTGAGAGGATAACTCTTGAAGTTTAGATGGAGCTAAGCGGTACGGTGCTCGTGCCACGGGTGCTGCTCCGGGCACAAGATCGATGGAGAACTCTACCTGCCTAAACGGTGGAAGGCCAGGTAATTCCTCAGGAAAAACTTCTGGGAAGTCCCGAATGATTGGCACATCCTCAAGCCTCTTCTCCTCTGACTTTTTCTTCACAATGTTAGCGAGGATTGCCGGATAACCCTTTCTCAGATATTTGCGGGTTTTCATACATAAAATGACATTTAACCTCGTTCCACTGGTCTCCCCTTGTATGGTAAGAGTACCACCGGAGGCGAGGGGTATACGGACAATTTTATCATAGCACACGATCTCGGCGCGATGCTTGGACAGCCAGTCCATGCCGATGATGATACCGAAACTTCCGATCTTGACGGGTATAAGATCGATTGAAAACAACTCGTCAGTGAGGTTTAAAGTGCAATTGTGTATCACACTATCAGTCTCAATGAGTTTGCCGTTAGCTAACTCTACGACATATTTAGAATCTAATGCAACAAGGGTGATGTCAAGTAGTGGACAGAATTCATCGGATATAAAACTTCTATCAGCACCAGTATCAAATAAAATAGAAGCAGATAAGTTGTTGATGAGGAACATACCCGAGACCATATTCGGGTCTTGGCGGGTATCCTTTGAGTTCAGGACAAAAGCTCTACCTTTTGCAGTGTTGTTTCCTTTGTTCTTCTGTTTGGGACATTCGTTCCTGAAATGTCATGGATTACCGCACTCGAAGCAGGCTCTGGGTTGACTGGTGTTGGAGTTGGTGGTAGATTTGCAGTCCTTGGCCATGTGCCCAAATCTCTAAAAGTTTGAGCATTGGGTACTACAAGGACCATCATGGTGACGGCGACATTTAGAGCAGAAGGGCTTGTTTCCAGAGTAGCCCCTTTTTGGTTCAGACCCAGAAGAGTAGGCCTTGATGGTTTCAGGTTTCTTGGATGATGAGGTGTTGTCGTTGTTGTTTCCCGACCATTTGTGTTTGTTATCCCTAGACTGGTTCGGATTGTTGGCGGCAGATGTTCCTCGACGAACCACCTGTGCCATGAGGTTATGTGCCATTCGGACGGCAGCTTGGATAGTGGTGGGGTTGGAAGCAGTGACCAAACCCTGAATGCGTGGGGGAAGTCCCCAGATGTAACGCTCGATCCGCTTGTACTCCGGATCAACAAGAGATGGGCACTGCAGTGCCAGTTGGTTAAACCTGGTAGTGTATCCGGCAATGTCATTGCCTTGGGTGGTAAGGTGCCAGAACTCGTGCTCTAGCTGTTGAATCTCATCTCTGGGACAGTACTCGTCCTTCAGCATCTGTTTCAACTCTTTCCACGGAGTTAGATAAGCAGTATCGATGCCCACAGTCTGAGCATAGGTATTCCACCAAGTCAGAGCACCATCCAGAAAGGTGCAGGTGGAATACTTGACCTTGCAGTCCTCCGGGCAGTTGCATATGCGGAAGACTGACTCTACTTTCTCCAACCAACGTAACAATCCAATGGCACCCTCGGTGCCTTTGAAGTTCAACGGCTTGCAGTTCTGGAGATCTTTGTATGAACAAGGTCTAGGTTGTGGCCCGTTGGCGGCCGTGTCTTCGCTACCAGAATTTGTTGTTCGGGTAGCCATGGCTTGAGCCACACTCTGGGCGATGAGCTGGGCGATTTCGGTATCACTGAATGTGTATCGTCTCAGAGGCATATTGCTGAATCAGGAAAAAGAACTAGTGAGATGTTTGTAGGACATTATGATGTATCACAGTTGTATATGTGGTGAAATATACAATGATAACACAATATGATAATGATAATCATAATCCATTTAGATAATTAAGTTGGGTACAAGGTGCGAGTTCCAAAAGATACAGAACATAAGGATTACAAAAGATGCCAGGAATTGTTACATCCGGTCGAATTACAACGATTTCACCTAAGTACTAGGAAAATTACAAGATAGGGTTACATTAATCTTGACGTAGGTTAATTTGTTCCATCAATGCAACAAGATGATCCACGGTGTTTGCAAGGCTGCTGGCCTGTCGGGCGTTGTCTTCAGCCAAGACTAATCGTTGCACCAGCGTCCTTGAGTATTCTTCGGCCTCCTGCAAGCGTTGCTCGCATTGCTCCAACCTGAGTCGAAAGAGCTCGACTTCTATTCCTGATTCCACTACCCGGTCATGGAGTATGTTCATGTTGCTAACGGTGTTTTCATGATCTTCGGAGACTTGGTCAATGCGCTCAAGCGCTGTGAGTCTCCAGTTTTCGTTGGTTTCTTGCAAAGTGACATCCATGGTGCGAAGTCGTTGCTCTTGGCGGTCCAGCCTAGCGGCCAAGGCCGGTAAAGTGAAGTGAGCGGGGTACGGGTCAGCTCGAGGCAACCGGGTGTTCCTCCTAGCTACCCTCGGGTTCTGCGACCCGGATTGAGTGTGTGAAGAATTGGGTGGTGTGTTTGCCATTCCGAGACAGAGCGTTAGAAAGAATGAGGCCTATATTCATTTAATATATATAATATAGCCTAAGTTATTAAGCGAGAGCGAGGCCTATCTATGTATATATACATATCACATAATAGCCTCGGGTATCTAACACATACATGTTTGAGTTTCGGTTTCTCTCGTGGTCAGAGTCAACTAGTGTATCCTGTTCGGTCATGACTCCTTTCAGATCCCACAACATATTCTTTTATTTATACATAGTTGATCAGGCTATGTTATATTAAATCAATATCATGTAGTCGCTGGACCTAATCAAACTTAGTAAGGGATACTGTCTAACGGTCATAGTCTAGGCCTACTAAATGCAACCTAGTTCACTATAACCTTAGGCTCTGATACCAATCTGTAACACCCCCAAATTTTATGTTAAGCGGAAGCAAGCTTTGGGGTGCTACTAATCAATAATCAAAACACACAAGGCATATAATGAACGACTCTATATGCGTCGTTTTACATATACATTGATAATATAAGGTTTTACAATGTATAAATGTTTACAAAAGCCCAATAACTACAATGTTTAGAGATTAATTGGCATAACTTAGTTACAAAATGTAGTAATGCAAAATAATCTTCTGATGTGTATGCTGACTCGAGCTATGGGCATCCTGAATGAATGAACAGGTCCTGCTACTGCTGTGTACCTGAGAATACATACTAAAAAGTCAGCTAAAAGCTGGTGAGCTCACAGGTTTGCGTAGTAATAAAGTAAGTGTGAACCACAAGATTTAGTAATGATTGTTTGAAATGAATCAAAGAAAGTATACGTCTGCCATGAGGTCATAGTATGCGCTTAACGTGGGTGTCAGGATCACACTAAGGTGCCTGATTGTGGGTGCCTCCGAGCGGGTGTCTAATCCACACTTGTATGAACAAAAGTTAATGCGTCAATTTAACCAGTCAGTGCTTGCTGACCCGGACGAGGATGGTCAATCCTATATGGTACCATACACTAACATTCACGCTACATAAAGTATTACCAGAACTATGATCGTAGAGGACTTAAAAGTGATTAGAAAACAGCTCATGCAGAATATAGCGAGTTTTGTACTCGTGTTCACGTGTAAAACAGTTAGAGCATGTATTCCCACCCCGGGAGTAAAAACAGTAAAAAGTCAGGGCTATGAGACTCACCTGAGCCTGAAGAGTTGCAGTGAAGCAAATGTGGTGAAGTAAAATGGGGTGTCCGAAGACTGTAAACTGCCCGACGTTTATGACGCGCAAGGTTGAATAAAATAAGTAGCTATCTTAAAAGATAACCTATGCTAGTTGTTCATCCATCTAGTAATGTCCAATGATTTGATTTGATTGGTAAGTTTGAGTTTTGAAAACGTGTACGGCCCGTTGGTGATTATTTGCAATAATATTATTATTATTATGTCAAAGTGTTATACTTAAAAAGTATTTACAAACGTTAGGTGACGGGGGTCCGAGGGCAGCGCCCCTGGTTAGCGGGGTCCCAGCGGTGGCAACCCCTGGAGGGGTCCAAGGGGCTGGCCCCTGGCTGGGGTCGAGATGCCAGGTCAGCTCGAAAAAAATTTATTTCTACCATATTGTTATAGGGAAAAACGCATCTAAGATTTGAATTTGGGTAAAATCAAGTGATAAAATTTCAGGTGTCGACACTTAGTAAAAATCTGGGTTCTGTTTCATGTGACACTTATAGCGACACTTAGGGTCTTAGGAGTCACTTAGGAAGTGACGCATGAAATGGCAGAGTCTGGGTAAGGGCGTCACTTATGGCGTCACTTATGGAAGTGACGCATAGTGAGGCGTCACTAGGTGGATTGGGCGACACTTTGGAAGTGTCGCATAAAATTGGAAATTCTGAGTTTAGGGTGTCACTTAGGTAAGTGACGCATAAGGTGGTGACACTCCATTAGTGTCGGGTATAAGTGTCGGTTAAGGCTTCTAGGCGTCACTAAACAAGTGACAGAGGTAAGTGTCGGGAAAAAGGGGTTTTATGCGGCACTTATGCAAGTGACGCATGATTAGGGCTTTTAGCGACACTCAATGCGTCACTTAAGTGACGCATGAATTGACGCTATACTGCACCTTCGTTGCGACACTTAAAGATGTTGACGAAAATTTGAGCCAACAATGAGTTTTCGGGTTTCCGTTTGGTCTGATTCTTTTACCCAACCCTTATAGGGACATTCTAAGCTTAAAGAAACAACTAGAACCTAAAAATAATTGAAATCAAGAGTTTTCGGGTTTTGTTGGAAACTTACAAATCGTTGCGCGGAGGATTCGGAAGGATAGAAACATAGATCGTTGCGAGGTAGTTCTTTTTCTCCAAACGAGTGATGAAGATCGTGGTCGTTTGGTGGTGTTATTAGTGAGATTTAAGGGATGGTGGTGTGGTTTGGTTTAGAGAGAAAAGAAAGAAGAAGAAATGTGAAAGTGAGAAAGGAGAAAGGAAAAAGGGAAGAAAAGGAGGGGGAAGAGAGAGAGAGGGGGGCCTGGTGGGGTCCACCGAGTGTGGACTTCACCAGTTTTTCTCCCGCGTACGTGCTCCGTGCGACGTTCGTTTTTCAATCGTTTCACGTTAAATAATTATTTTTATACGTTTAATTACAGGTTTTAAAATATGGAGATTTATTCAATATTTTTGTTGAAGTATTTTACCAAATACTTAATAAACTTAAATGGATTCGTTTGCTTGTGTGTTAAATGTTTAAGTCACGTAGAGGTTTATTATACGATACGAAATGTAATTGAAATATTATCAAAATAATATTTTGGGTATGTTATCGGTACTAAATAATTTTATACTATTTAATAAAATTGATCACCAATGTCCGTATTTAATTGAACCGAATTACATTCGATTTGAAACTTGTACGATTTAATCGAATCGCATATTCGTATATATTCAACAATATATATATATTTCGATACATTAATTAGCCTAACACGGAACTAATTACATGTATTAGAGAATGATTAGGACCTAATGACAAGCCCTAATTTGGCGGATGTTACAATATATTAAAGCATACACCGAAAGTTCTCTCAAATGTATACCCATATTATCTGACAGTTAATCTCGAATCCTATTCCCCAATCTCGGTCGTCAGAGATGTCCGAATCATGACATAGTTCGTTGAATAAACAATCTGGTCTAGGCGGTCGGATAATATGTCATCACTTATTCGTATGATTTATCAACATTACTCAGGTATGCAAGAATACTGGGATGGTTTGTACTACATATGGAAACTTAAGTAACACGTTTGTTAGTAGATTCATAATACAACTACCTTTGGTCATTCTCGACTTCCATACAT
Source organism: Pseudognaphalium luteoalbum (assembly GCA_963422505.1). Classification (NCBI taxonomy): domain Eukaryota; kingdom Viridiplantae; phylum Streptophyta; class Magnoliopsida; order Asterales; family Asteraceae; genus Pseudognaphalium; species Pseudognaphalium luteoalbum. Next base: position 131,457,134 of record OY730192.1, on the reverse strand, counting down.
TTGTACTCCGTCGTAGGCGTTTCCAGTTCTATATCAGAGAACAGTCGAATAGGGCCGTCATATTACTTCACGATATTTAATGCCAATTGTATTTCACTATTATGATGATCCTAAGGCAACAATTAAACAAGAACATGCAATAAGACGATCGAAGCAACAGTTTAATATAAGCATACAAAGGTATTATTTAAGTCGAGGATATTCCGAAAGTTGTCTCAAAAATATCATCTATATGAATTTAATCTTAATCTACCTCTATTCCCATATTCCGTGTCTCTTGGATCCTATTTTAGTCTAGAGAACACCGGCCATGCCGAGCTCAATGATTTAATCTAACATAGTATAACTAAGTGACCTATATCTTATGAGTTAGCTACGTTCATTTTTGGATAAGGTTTTAGTCACAACATGAGTTGGGCAGATAAACGATAAAGATTTGATTCCTACATCTATTTGTAATATAAACCATCCGCAATCTCATAACATACAACACAATTACATATTAAAACTTTCTAAACGACTATCATAGCAGCCAATTGAGTTATCTAATTAATCATGGCAATTCTAGCATGCATATTTAAATTTATTAAAGAAAGAACAAACATAATTAAATATGAAAGATAGATTAAACCTGAAAAAGGCGTACAATAACTCGTAGCTATAAATGCGTCCCGGAGCACCTCCGTACAAGTCTTCCTAGATTAGTTAACTAGCTAATCTAATTAACTAAGGAAGAATTTACAAATAAAGAAAGAAAAAGTGAAAGTGTGTGTTTTCCAAGGTATGGAAGGTGTGGTGTGGTGTGTTGTAGGTGTTTTTGGTGTGTCTTCCAAATGAGCCAAAGCCCCCCTATTTATAAGTGAAATCCGGCTTACATTAGCAACTTCAGGACCACTTTAGCAAAAGGTGGAAAAGGTGGTGCACCAGGTACGTACAATCGCGCAAAGGTGTGGCACCAGGTACGTACACTCGCGTAAAGATGTGGCACCGGGTACACGAAAGGACCATAAATAGGAAACGAGAAGGGGAGGGGAGGCCAGCGCCGCCGACCAGGTGGCCGGGGGTGGCTGGCTGCCACCTGCCCCGGTTCGCCGTCTTTTGCTGCGTTTCTTAATTCGCGCGTATTTTCTTCGTTATGCGTCCGTTTTTGTCGATTCTTTTTTCGTTGGATTCGTTTTTAAAAATAAAACTTTTGATGAAAAGTAATCCCAAAAGTGAGTTTCCTATCTCTAGATATTGCGTACGAATGATTTGAATCTTCCGTCGGGCGTAGAATCTTCATTCTTTATCCGTTTTTGTTGATTCTTCTTCTGTTAGACTCGTATTTTGAAAACGAACATCTTGGATAAGATGGATGTTGATGATGGGCACTTTAGTATTTAAATCTTGTTTTGATGCCTTGAATCTTCGAACGTGCGTGGAATCTTCATTTTTCATCCGTTTTGCTTGATTTTTATCGTGCAACCTTGTTTTGACCTTCTTGACAGATTCTCATTGATTTAAGTGTTATTTGAGTTCAAATGCCAAGAATCATTCCAAATTAAGGGAGATATCGGTAGTAAAAACGTGACTTTTTACGCGATATCAAGTATCCCACACTTAGAGTTTTGCTTATCCTCAAGCAAATTGTCAGAAAAACTGCTTTGAAAGTTTGGAAGGGTCTCTTCATATCCTGGAGAGCTTTGATTCCTGCAGGCTGGGTGAAAAGATTTTAAACGGGGTTTTAACCTTTGATGCTTTCCTAAACTACTGGTTATGACAAGCTCTCTTTTCAATCTTTGTGACGTAAGATATACATGACTGGGGCCCTTATAGGTGGTCACTCAACTCACTCAAGTGTATCGGGCTTCCTAAGTTCTAATTCACTCAGGGGCCAGTCATGTAGCTCTTTTGTCGTTATAAGCTTGGTTGAGAATCAGATCTGCAATACTTAGATGGGGACGGTGCTAATTATCCCTAGACATTTGTAAGAGGGTAGCGATGGTTATGGAAGAAGGGTTTTGTAGGTGGTTTAGTGGGGTTTTGATATAGCCTAAGATTTTGTCTGTGATGACTTATCCTTGACGTTTTAGTGATACCTTTTTTTGGATTTCTCTCTTTGAGAGCCTTCTTTTCATGTTTTTATTTGAGGAACCTTCCCCTTGGCATTAAATGATCCTTAGGTCTTTTAGTTTTTTTTGGTTCCTCCTGGCAGCTTTGTCTTTGCTCCATTTTGCTTTTCTTCGGAGTTCCCCTTCTCTTTTTGGACGGTATTTTTATCCTTCGGGGATTTCAATGTGTTTATTGCAGTAATTCTTCTTGACAGAACAGAAACTTAGGCTACGGCCAAGAGATGTACATGAAGGGTTGGTTTCTTGAAGTGAATTTTCGAAATGAAAAGGCTGGGGCTCAACAAGTTTTCTTGAAGTGAATATGAAAGATAGATTAAACCTGAAAAAGGCGTACAATAACTCGTAGCTACAAATGCGTCCCGGAGCACCTCCGTACAAGTCTTCCTAGATTAGTTAACTAGCTAATCTAATTAACTAAGGAAGAATTTACAAATAAAGAAAGAAAAAGTGAAAGTGTGTGTTTTCCAAGGTATGGAAGGTGTGGTGTGGTGTGTTGTAGGTGTTTTTGGTGTATCTTCCAAATGAGCCAAAGCTCTCCTATTTATAGGTGAAATCCGGCTTACGTTAGCAACTTGAGGAGCACTTTAGCAAAAGGTGGAAAAGGTGGTGCACCAGGTACGTACAATCGCGCAAAGGTGTGGCACCAGGTACATACAATCGCGCAAAGGTGTGGCACCAGGTACGTACAATCGCGTAAAGGTGTGGCACCGGGTACACGAAAGGACCAAAAAGAGGAAATGAGAAGGGGGAGAAGAGGCCGGCGCCGACAACCAGGTGGCCGGCGGCGGCTGGCTGCCACCTGCTCTGGTTCGCGCGTATTTTCTTTGTTATGCGTTCGTATTCGTTGATTCTTTTTTCATTGGATTCGTTTTTCAAAAAAGATAACATTTGATTAAAAGTAATCCCAAAAGTGAGTTTCCTATCTCTAGATATTGCGTACGAATGATTTTAATCTTCCGGCAGACGTAGAATCTTCATTCTTTATCCATTTTTATTGATTCTTCTTCTGTTAGACTCGTATTTTGAAAATGAACATCTTGGATAAGATGGATGTTTATGATGGGCAATTTAGTCTTTAAATCTTGTTTTGATGCCTTGAATATTCGAACGTGCGTGGAATCTTCATTTTTCATCCGTTTTGCTTGATTTTTATCGTGCAACCTTGTTTTGACCTTCTTGATAGATTCTCATTGATTTGAGTGTTATTTGAGTTCAAATGCCAAGAATCGTTCCAAATTGAAGGAGATATCGGTAGTAAAAACTTGACTTTTTACGCGATATCAAGTATCCCACACTTAGAGTTTTGCTTGTCCTCAAGCAAATTGTCAGAAAAACTGCTTTGAAAGTTTGGAAGGGTCTCTTCGTATCCTGGAGTGCTTTGATTCCTGCAGGCTGGGTGAAAAGATTTTAAACGGGGTTTTAACCTTTGATGCTTTCCCAAACTACTGGTTCTGACAAGCTGTCTATTCAATCTTTGTGACGTAAGATATACATGACTGGGGCCCTCACAGGTGGTCACTCAACTCACTCAAGTGTATCGGGTTTCCTAAGTTCTAATTCACTCAGGGGCCAGTCATGTAGCTCTTTTGTCGTTATAAGCTTGGTTGAGAATCAGATCTGCAATACTTAGATGGGGACGGTGCTAATTATCCCTAGACATTTGTAAGAGGGTAGAGATGGTTATGGAAGAAGGGTTTTGTAGGTGGTTTAGTGGGGATTTGATATAGCCTAAGAGTTTATCTGTGATGATTTATCCTTGATCTTTTAATGATACCTCTTTTTGGATTTCTCTCTTTGAGAGCCTTCTTTTCATGTTTTTATTTGAGGAACCTTCTTTGGCATTAAATGATCCTTGGGTCTTTTAGTTTTTTTGTTCCTCCTGACAGCTTTGTCTTTGCTGAATTTTGCTTTTCTTCGGAGTTCCCCTTCTCTTTTTGGATGGTATTTTTATCCTTCGGGGATTTCAATGTGTTCGCCGTCTTTTGTTGCGTTTCTTAATTCGCGCGTATTTTTTTCGTTATGCGTCCGTTTTCGTCGATTATTTTTTCGTTGGATTCGTTTTTCAAAAAAGAAAACTTTTGATGAAAAGTAATCCCAAAAGTGAGTTTCCTATCTCTAGATATTGCGTACGAATGATTTTAATCTTCCGGCGGGCGTAGAATCTTCATTCTTTATCCGTTTTTGTTGATTCTTCTTCTGTTAGACTCGTATTTTGAAAATGAACATCTTGGATAAGATGGATGTTGATGATGGGCAATTTAGTCTTTAAATCTTGTTTTGATGCCTTGAATCTTCGAACGTGCGTGGAATCTTCGTTTTTCATCCGTTTTGCTTGATTTTTATCGTGCAACATTGTTTTGACCTTCTTGACAGATTCTCATTGATTTAAGTGTTATTTTAGTTCAAATGCCAAAAATCATTCCAAATTGAGGGAGATATCGGTAGTAAAAACGTGACTTTTTACGCGATATCAAGTATCCCACACTTAGAGTTTTGCTTATCCTCAAGCAAATTGTCAGAAAAACTGCTTTGAAAGTTTGGAAGGGTCTCTTCATATCCTGGAGAGCTTTGATTCTGCAGGCTGGGTGAAAAGATTTTAAACGGGGTTTTAACCTTTGATGCTTTCCCAAACTACTGGTTCTGACAAGCTCTCTTTTCAATCTTTGTGACGTAAGATATACATGACTGGGGCCCTTATAGGTGGTCACTCAACTCACTCAAGTGTATCGGGCTTCCTAAGTTCTAATTCACTCAGGGGCCAGTCATGTAGCTCTTTTGTCGTTATAAGCTTGGTTGAGAATCAGATCTGCAATACTTAGATGGGGACGGTGCTAATTATCCCTAGACATTTGTAAGAGGGTAGCGATGGTTATGGAAGAAGGGTTTTGTAGGTGGTTTAGTGGGGTTTTGATATAGCCTAAGATTTTGTCTGTGATGACTTATCCTTGACGTTTTAGTGATACCTTTTTTTGGATTTCTCTCTTTGAGAGCCTTCTTTTCATGTTTTTATTTGAGGAACCTTCCCCTTGGCATTAAATGATCCTTAGGTCTTTTAGTTTTTTTTGGTTCCTCCTGGCAGCTTTGTCTTTGCTCCATTTTGCTTTTCTTCGGAGTTCCCCTTCTCTTTTTGGATGGTATTTTTATCCTTCGGGGATTTCAATGTGTTTATTGCAGTAATTCTTCTTGACAGAACAGAAACTTAGGCTACGGCCAAGAGATGTACATGAAGGGTTGGTTTCTTGAAGTGAATTTTCGAAATGAAAAGGCTGGGGCTCAACAAGTTTTCTTGAAGTGAATATGAAAGATAGATTAAACCTGAAAAAGGCGTACAATAACTCGTAGCTACAAATGCGTCCCGGAGCACCTCCGTACAAGTCTTCCTAGATTAGTTAACTAGCTAATCTAATTAACTAAGGAAGAATTTACAAATAAAGAAAGAAAAAGTGAAAGTGTGTGTTTTCCAAGGTATGGAAGGTGTGGTGTGGTGTGTTGTAGGTGTTTTTGGTGTATCTTCCAAATGAGCCAAAGCTCTCCTATTTATAGGTGAAATCCGGCTTACGTTAGCAACTTGAGGAGCACTTTAGCAAAAGGTGGAAAAGGTGGTGCACCAGGTACGTACAATCGCGCAAAGGTGTGGCACCAGGTACGTACAATCGCGCAAAGGTGTGGCACCAGGTACGTACAATCGCGTAAAGGTGTGGCACCGGGTACACGAAAGGACTAAAAAGAGGAAATGAGAAGGGGGAGAAGAGGCCGGCGCCGACAACCAGGTGGCCGGCGGCGGCTGGCTGCCACCTGCTCTGGTTCGCGCGTATTTTCTTTGTTATGCGTTCGTATTCGTTGATTCTTTTTTCATTGGATTCGTTTTTCAAAAAAGATAACATTTGATTAAAAGTAATCCCAAAAGTGAGTTTCCTATCTCTAGATATTGCGTACGAATGATTTGAATCTTCCGGCAGATTTGAATCTTCATTCCGTAGACGTCTTGTGGGTAACACCGTAGTGTTGCAATAGTTTCATAAAATGGGTATTGCAAAAGTGCGTGCCTCGATCGCTGATGATCGCCCGAGGGGTTCCAAACCGACAGAATATCTGTTTTAAGAACTTGGTTACGACCCTTGAGTAATTTGTTGGAAAGGCTTGAGCTTCAGCCCATCTGGATACGTAGTCAACAGCTACTAGAATGTATTCTTTTCCGTATGATTTTGGAAATGGTCCCATGAAATCTAATCCCCATTTGTCAAATATTTCACATGCTTGGATATTCGTCAATGGCATTTCATTACGCGTTGTGATATTTCCAAACCTTTGGCAAATATCGCAGCGTTTTACCAAGTCTTGTGCATCTCTGAAAATAGTAGGCCAATAGAATCCTGAGTCGTAAACTTTCTTCGCTGTCAAATTGGCTGCGTGATGTCCTCCGGTAGGTCCGTGATGGCTTTGGTGGAGTATATGTTCGGCTTCATTCCCATCGATACATCTTCTCACAATTTGGCCGGGACAATCTTTGAACAAATATGGATCATCCCAAAAATTATGTTTGACGTCGCGGAAGAATTTTTGTCTTTGCGATGATATCATCCCCTTTCTTGTGATACCTCCAACTACGAAATTGACGATGTCCACAAACCAAGGATCGTCAGTGAATTGCGAACCTTGCATTTGTTCTCCTAAGCTCATTAACTGCTTCTCTGGAAATCGATCTTTAATATCTCTTTCTGCAAGTTGTTCCATTGATGGGTTTTCAAGTCGACTTAAATGATCTGCGGTGACATTTTCTGCTCCTTTTTTATCTTTTATTTCGATGTCGAATTCTTATAGGAGTAGAATCCATCGTAACAATCTGGGCTTTGCGTCTTGCTTTTTGAAGAGGTATTTTAGATCTGAGTGATCCGTGTACACTATTGTTTTGGACAGTATTAGGTAGGATCAAAATTTATCAAAGGCAAACACTACAACTAACAACTCCTTTTCGGTGGTTGTGTAGTTCTCTTGAGCGTCTGTGAGTGTTTTGCTGGCATAGTAGATTGGTCGAAAATGATTATCCTTCCTTTGCCCTAGAACTGCCTCAACTGCGAAATCACTAGCTTCGCACATGATCTCAAATGGTAGACCCCAATCTGGAGCGACCATGATTGGTGCATTAGTTAGCTCCTTTCTCAGGTAATTGAAAGCTTTCATGCAGTTCTCATCAAATATGAACTTGATGTCTTTTCCTAGAAGGTGGGTGATAGGTCGAGAAATCTTGGAGAAATCCTTGATAAAATGGCGGTAGAACCCAACGTGTCCTAGAAAACTTCGAATGGCCTTAACCTTGGTTGGTAGTGGTAGTTTGGCAATGGTTTCAACTTTTTCTTTGTCTACTTCGATTCCTGATCTTGATATTCGGTGCCTGATGTGTGCTAAGTATAGGCAATTATAATCACAAGTTTAATTAAGGAAATACTAAATAATACTATCACACAATTCAGGCAAGTGTTATCCTGATCATAGAATATAGTTTCATAAGTAAGTCCAGATTCGAACACAGGGAACGTGATTTAATCTATAACTAACTATCTATTTATCCTAATTACAATTATTACAATTAATGTACAAGTTCACAATTATAAACAATAATATATAAGATAGGGGGGACATATATATATAATTGATACCAATTCTTTAATAGATAAGTTTAAAGAACAACCTAAGAATACTAAATTGAATAGAAGATTATGACTATTTAAACTATTATTTATTACACTTATTATATCAACTTATGTCTATTTGCGTGTTGGCTATTATTATTGTGATTTACTAATGTAGAAAATCTCAAAGGTTATGACAACTCTCATATAGCAATACCATCAAAGGTTATGTAAGTACCACTATTTATTAAGATCTATCAACATATTATTCATGCAATTCCAGGGTCGGGTGAATCATAATGCTATTTAACATTTAATAAAACATAATCACTTAATTTAAAAACCCAAAAGGTTATTGCAGTTTATCTATAAATCAGTTAATTATGATTATTAACATAATATAACACATAATTCTTGCATAATAATATTTAATAATATAGTTCCAACATAAACATATAATTCATATAATAAACATAATAAACATATATTTAAAAATTCATAATGAAAATCTAATAAGCAATTAATTCAAATAAACAATATCCATAGTAACCCAAAAGGTTAGTGAAACTACAAGGATAAAGAAACCGAACCAAGTTGACGAACTAGCTTTTCCTAGGGTTGAAAACCTTCAAACCCTAGCTCCTTAGCCTCCAAATTCGCACCTAAAGTCGACCTTAAACCTTAACTTTCGACTTTTAATTCTAAGAATCGTATATGGTATAACCAAAACTAAGCCTCTATTTATACTAATTCTGGCCGACCCTCCAACCGCCGGTTGGAGGTATTTGAATAATACTCCAACTATGCGTTCTCCCACCGTTTGAACCTTTTAGCCCCAACCGCCGGTTGGGCTTATTTTCCAGAATCTTCAAAAATCGGTTTGGGCTTCACATTGGACCTCTTTTTCTTCTTTAAACGAATTTACTTGTTTTCTTGGCCCAAATCTTCAATATTATCTTTTTAGTCTTCATTTCTTAAGGTTTAGATCTTCCTTTCCTTCAATTGCTTTAATTACTTCAGTTTCGGTCTTATTTTCGTTCATTTTTCCTCAATCTTCAATTAAAATACATTTCTGCAAATATTAACAAAATAAGTACCTAAAATCATATAAATGCATAAAATATATATAAATATAGGGATAAATTACTATAAAATATACTATATATTTGATGCTTATCAAATATCCCCACACTTAAGTTCTGCTTGTCCTCAAGTAGAGTACTGAATAAAATTCAAAAATAAGCATCAACTTAATATTTAATAATCAAAATACCAAAACTAAAAACCTGTTTTATAATTTAAAAATTTAAACAATTTAATTAACATGGATAACTATAATGTATAAATAAAAATTATTATTATTCGTGCAATATATAACCCATGAATGATTACTAATATATTTATCCATTTTAAACAATCTATATTTATACTTCTGAATACATCTTTATTATTATTATGTGTATTACTTATGATTTCCATATATGATATACTCTTAAACTTCATCATGCAATTTACTTTTATATTCCAAATATATATATAAAATCCATTTTTAAGAATCAAGACATTGGTGACAGGTCTGCATTTACATGCAACAGAGCGACATAACTGGATTCAGGTAAAGTAAATTTTTAAATCAAACCAGCGGTGACAGGTCTGTACAGCTGTACAACAAAGCGACATAGTTTGATTTTTATTTATATATTTTTTTCTCTTTTGAAAGAACTTTCTCTTTCTTTTACTTTATTTAAGAATACTAATTAGAGACTAGGTCTGTACTTACGTACAACAGAGGAAACAATTAGTAGACTCCCAAATGTTTTTTTTATAAATATGAAGATATATAAAATTATCGCATGATAAATCTAAGAATTAAGACTTTTATGTCATATATCATATTATGTACCATAATATAATAAACACGTTATTTAATTTCTTAAAATTCAGAAATCTTCATATAGATTGCCTATTAATACATCATATCATGTAACTATATATCACTTATTCATTAAGTTGCTTACGTTATATATACAAAACAGTTAATCCATACTAAAGTCTAAACTTTTAAATACAAAACAAAATTTTAACAAAAGTATTCTAATTAATAAATACTCAATTATACACTTAAAATTTTAAATTTTAGTAAAAATTAAAAACAAGAGAAACTAAAATAATTAATTAAAGAAATTCTTTTTCTTACGAACCCTATCCCCACACTTAAATTATACAATGTCCTCATTGTATAAAAATGATAAACAAAAGTGAGTAAAGGAAAAGAAAAATAGAACAGAAAAACTCCCCTGACTGAATTTTCAAAAATTCATCACTGGCTAAGAAGATTTCTGATTGGTTGAATTCTTGATTTCTTGAAAAATAATATACAACATCCACACTTTCGTAGTTAATCACGATTACATTTAGCATATGCAATAAGCATTTAAACCCCTCGGTATCCCGAGTGGGCGAGTTATAGTCTCTTGAGGGTTTCCAGGGAACATACCCACAAAGTTCATTAATAAAATAGACTGTATGAAAGAAAGTGCTGAACTTACTGCCAGTCTTGTGCTATAAAAATAAAACAACCAAATTAGCACAATCATAATAATAATAAGTACTAATGATAGTAATAATAAATACAGTCATCCATAATGTATATCAAATGTATCAAACAGAAACTAATCATCATCCGAATCATCCTGCCCAGAATGCCTCGAAGGTCCTGCTCCAGCATCAAAGAATGAAGGAACATATGGCTGGTACTGAATAGACCTCTCACGTAACAGCTGCTGCAATAACTCGTGCTGATAATCAGATCTGTGATAACTCTCCCTCTCAAATCTATCAAATCGTTGCTCAAACCTGGTAAACCGATGATCAATCATATCAAATCTCCTACCATGAGCAATCTCGATCCTCTCTAACCTCTGCTGAATATCCTCTAACATATCACCTCTGCCACGCCCTCTACCACGAGCTCTACCTCTACCTGCTGGTAACTCAACCTCAGGTACTGGGATCTCAGAAACTAACGGTAGTGGAACAGGTGGTCCTCTCAATCTGGCTCTATGGACCGGCTGCTGTCCTGGCGCAACCTCAGGTGTCCATAACAAAATGCCCTCCTGTACACCAACCTGAATAATCCCTAGCTCAATCAACTTGTCCTCTCCTAGCAAGGACATCCCAGGGGTAACGGGTGTGCAAGTCAAAAAATCAGCAGCAGTCAAACCATAATATCTAGCAATCCTAGTGACATACTGTCCTCCACATATACTACTGGTCGACCTATACCCAGTGGCACCTGTCGTCATCCAATGCACTAATTTCCAGGGAACATTGATCAGTGTCCCCTGAATCATAGTGTGCAAGAAAAAGAAATCAGGCTGGTAGACCTCTCAGGTCCCGTATGCCTACCACAAATAGAAGATGATAACAACCTATGCAATAACCTATGAACAGGACTACGCATGTTAATGTCAGAAGGTGCTCTCTCCCCATAATCAACAATCGCTAAATCCCTCCAATAAGCAGCTATCTCCACAGATGAATACTGGCCCACCATACCCGCAGTCAAATGATCCATAAAAAATGGGTTGTGGAGCTCATCTAATGTATAGAGCCCCACAGCAATACTAAACTCAATCAAACTCATCGTCCTAGGCTGACCTCCTAAGCAAAAAGAAATCGAGGGCTGGTCAAACTGCCTAGACGTGGAATCAAACCTAAGGGTGGTATAAAACTCAATAACAAGCTCTCTATAAATAACCTCCTGAATCTGAAATAAATGAAACCAAGCCTGTGACACAAAACCAACATCACCTGATGGTAAAGTATAACTCTGAGTCATGAGCCTAGTTCTTGTAAGTCCAGCTCCTGAGTGATAGACTCATGCTCAAATCTTGTAAGTCCCTAGTTCTAGGATCGATAACTTCGTTATCTGTAGTATTAAGGTGCGGAATTCCTCAATACGGTGTTATCTTACTAATAACAATTTAGTTCGCGTTTAGGTTAACCAATTTCTTTACTTTATACGTACAAACGTCAAAGTCTAGCCTTTAGTCTATATTTCTCTGGAAATACTGAATTCGCAAGAATGCAATAATCCTGACATGCAAGAATACAAAAGATTCCGTTCTCATTTAACTTCAATAAATCTTTTCTTGACATGTTCATAAGATGACGATGATCATAAACTCTGAAGATCTCTCTTTCACCACCTTCAACCTCATCATCAGCTTCCACCATTACAGCTTCTCCAGTTTCTGAATCCACATGCCAACTCTTCATATTTCCCAAAATATCTTGAGGCATTTTCTTCAGTGGTATCTGCTGCACACATTTGATAGCTGGATAAATCTTCTTCCTTCTTCTTCTACCAGTTCTTTGACTTCTTTCTTCCAACTTAATTGTCTTTCCTTTCCTTGGCTTAATCTTTTCAAACTTATTCGCTCTAACCTCAGTCTTGATTATGTGTTCAACATATTTTCCAACAAAATCATCACTTGGGTTATTCAATGATAATTTAGCCAAATCTTTAATCTCAAATCTAGACAAAGAACTAAAAACTGCAAGTTTTCTTTCAAAATATTGAACTCCATCAAATCTCTTAATAGCAAACAGTTTTAGATCAGCATCAAAATACCATCCTATAATCCCTCTTTTTGCTATACGCTTACCCGTAATATCAATTTCTGATATACCAAGCTTTTCTTTCTTTTTCTTTGGCAAAGGCTTAAATATAGGATTATCTTTATGCTTATCAAGAAGATCTTCTTCATCTGAATCAGTTGAGTCATCGATCTCTTCATCTACATCGACAACCGTTGGACCTTCAGCATTTTCAATAATAACCTCTGTTCTAGATGGGCTCACATGGTGTTCATCAACATAAACATCTGGATCTACACCCATGTCATGCACTATCTCAGAAACAGCAGTCCAATCTGTAGGCGGTTGAAATTCACCCTCTTCAAGATCATAATTAATCTCTTCATCTATCTCATCCAAAATATCATTATCTGAATCTGATAGATTTAGCATTTCCATTCCTAGAGAAAACAATTTAAACACAAATAAATTAATAATTTAAATTCTCTTATTGATTTTCTTGAATCAATCTAAGAATTCCAATACTAATCCTTTTGTGTAATATAAACGCGAAATATATATAACTTATAAATCTTTTATTGATTATCAATCTAAGATTTCCTAAGTCTTATATCAAACACTTAACAAAAATTAATTAAATTTAAACTCTAATGTACTGTGAAGAATCACCAAACATTTAAGTTTACAATTAGTTAACTTATATAATTTCTAAGACTTAATTGAACTGTTATATCATAAGATCTTAACTTTCAATTATATCTTTAAAATTATATATCATTTGTCTAGTTAAAAAAAAATCATACAAATTTAACTTGTCAGTTATAAAAACTCTCAAGTCTAAAATGTTTAAGTTAAAATAAATTTTGACCGCTGAAATATATCAGATCACGCCGCTCGACTTCTCAATGAGTCGGAAGACTTTCGATCACTAATTTATTTAACCTTTTAAAATCAAATAACTTAAACAATTTCTAATATATTTAACTTGTAATAATAATAATCTCAAATCAAATATATTACCAAAACCATTAAGTTACAAATATTTAGTTACAATTATAAATTACAATTACAATTCAACTAAATTCTAAATACAAATAACTACACAAGTCTAAACTGTCTTACCAGCTTCACTTGTTCCTGTAGCACTTGTACCAGCAACATCGCCACTTGCACTTACACCAGCAGACTCCCCCTGAATAATAGTCTGCTGACAAGTCGTTGAAGGACCAGCCAGCTCACTATCCTTCTGAGCATCGGGATCATCGTCTTTGTCATCATCTCGTTTCTTCCTCAACTCATCTTCTTTGCAAGATTCTAGATATACCAATATCTCCCCCTGAGCTGACTGTCCTGAATTCACTCTCAACACTAACCGTTCTAAGTGTTCAAGCTTCAGTCGCTGGGTAGTAAAATCATCAAGCAAAGTATTATGAGTGTTTAGCAGAGTCAAATATGATGTACTCATATGAACCATCTGCTGAGCAAGAGAGACATTTTCAGCTAACATCCCTGGAATCTTAGAAGTAAGTTTCTCTAACTCCTTAACTCTGGACTCTAAAGATGTAATCCTTTCAGTATCAGTCGTAGGAGTAACAGAAATAGTATGTGGTCCAGGTGGTGTCACTGAAGCGATGTAGGAATCACGTGTAAGTGGTGGAATAGCTTGAGATAACGCTTCCGTAAGAAGAGTAGCTGCAAATCTACTAGCGTTATTGATCTCAGCCTGTTAAGTTAAACAAAATTAATTAAGTAATTGTTAAAGATTAGTCTGTCTAAATCTCTAATTAATTATATAACACTTGTATAACTAAACTTATATCCCTTACCTCAGAAGGTACAGATATCTGTTCAGTAACCACCGGTGTTACATTCTCCACCTGCGGTGTATCTCGAGCAACTGTCACAGAATTAACTGTCTCAGTTTGAACTCCTAATAAACAACAAGTTAAGATTATCTAACTTTGAAATATTACATACCATCCTGAATGGTCAAAGTCCTGGAACGCTTACGGCGTCGAGTAATAAGAGGTGTATCCTCTTCCTCAGAACCTTCATCAACAAGACTGAAGTCAGGATCGATTTCCTTAGCCTTCCTCTTCTCCTTCAGTGCTGGATCTGGAATCATCCGAGATCGATATCTAATATAACCAGCATCTGGAGATGGAGAAGGAGTACTATCATCATCATCTGAAGCCGATTGACCACCACGACCTCCAGATGGACCAACATTAGGATCCTAAATATTAAATATATTAAACATTTATGATTAGCTAAAAGCTCTATCACACGAGTTCGATATATTTATGATTAATTTGATAAATACCTTAGAAGGTAAAACCTCAGATCCATCTAACTGTCCCTGCTCACCCTCAGGTCGAATGACCTCTGGGTCTGCAGTCTCAGCTCCCTGATCATAATGATATTTATATTTTATAATTAGAAATATTATCTAATTAACTAAATATCGATAACATAAGTATTATATATAATAATAATGTGATAATGATATAACAACTAAGTACCAATATTACTATATAATCATAAAATTACCTCAGGTGAAGCAACATAACTATCAATATCCCGTAGCAGGATATCAATAGCATCATCATGCTCTACTAGCACCTCCTGGATCACCTGAGCAGCAACATCTGGGTTCACCTGTTCCCCAGCATGTGCAGGTTGTTCCAAAACATCCTCAATCAGCTCTTGTGGATCATCAGCATGAACCACATCAGCTAACGGTTCAGGAACCACAACTTCAGCATCAACATCTAGCCAACCATTGTTCGGTGGCATCACATAGGTAGGATCAACAAGAAAACCAAAAAGCTCTCTTTCCTCAGGTTTCACTACCCCTTCCTTTCTCACTGACTGCAAAAACATAGCATTGTATCCTCTAAGGCCAATAGTATCTACATGTAAATATGGCCCAGGAATAACAAGCTCTGTCAGACGAGCACGAATGATCAGCATGCAAAAACGTGGATAAACCAGAAAGCGTGATCTAACAGAACCCGAAATCTGCCTAACCAGCTCTCCAAAAATATAATCACAAAAGCTGTATGGTTTATTATAAACCAGTGACAGTGCAGCTGATACAAGGGCAGGGCTCAATTCGTCAAAGCCTCCCTTCTTCGGTGCAAAAACTGTGACAATCACATGCCACAAAAACCTCCATTGTCCAATAACCAGAGGTTTTTGGAACTGACGTCCCCTGCTATCTCCTGTATACCCCATACCGCCTATCGCACCCTCAACAAAATCACTAGGATACTCCGTCGGACCATCCTCCTGGTCTACTGTACCCAAGCGTAAAATCTGACGTAGATCGCCAGCAGAGAAAACAACTGGTCGATTATTAACCGTCGTGCGAATAACCGTTGGGTTGATCGTCTCGTCATACTGAATACTGTCCCAAAAGTCGTTCAGAATAGACTGAGAAATCTGTGGAGACGCGGTAAGTGCATATCTAATGCGTGAACGTGCAAAGAATGTAAGCACTTGAGCTACTCGATTAGCTCCACGTGCATCAAGATCTAGATCAACAAGAATATTGTGACCTTTATCGAATGGTCTCGCCATATCTATAAATACACAAATGACAAAAACAATGAACACACGTTAATCAATTTGAAACTATAACGTATTATGAATAACAATTCATCAAACATCTTAGTTTTTTAAAAAAACTATATATAACTTGTTACATGACAGTCGCAAGTCGTATATAATGATTTCTAACACATATAACTTATTACTAATAAGTCGTAAGTTCAATATGTACATCCCATTAATTACTTGTTAATTTGTAATTCTCAAGTCATTAACGTTTTTGATAAATATAAGTTATACCGCTAATATAAAATTAGAACACGCCACTCAATTACCTCTTGAATTGGTAGTCTTTCGATATAAACATATATAATTTAATACAAGTCCATAATATAAACATTATTACTAAAAAAAATCTTAACGTTTATACAAAACCTTTCTCTTTTTTTAAAAAAAATTGCTAAGAACTGGACTCGCATAAGTATGATGTGCGAATCGAGTTCAACTCGGTTCGCAACTCAACTCGCAACCATATCAACTCGCTAACCAAGTCAATTCGCAACTCGACTCGCAAGTCGATTCCTTAATCTATTCGGTCCGCAAGGTCAATAAGTCAAAGAGTCAATGTCAACTCGCGAAAGGTAATCTGCGAATTGAATTGAAACTCAACTCGCATGGTCAAATAGTCAAGATCAGAAATTCAACTCGCAAAGTCTGCGAGTCGAGTGTTCAACTCGCAGCATGAACTGTTATGGCGAGTTGAAACAAAAATCAATTAATCTATCTTATTAAGAATGATCTATCGATTTATTTACGTTCATTAAGATTCGTTTAACATTAATCTTCAAGATTCTTGTCAAATAACATCTTAATCTACATTAATCAGTCAAATTTTGAAACAAAACCCTAGATTCATAAAAAGCTTCGATTTCATGTAATTTAAACGGTGAAATCCGTTGATTTATACCTCAAAATGTTCGTAATTTGAAAGTAGGTATACGCTATGGATCGAAAACTCTTCCTTGTAACTAGGCAAATCAAAATCAAATGACAAGCTCTGTTCGACTCGTTTCGCAATAAACTGGGTTCGCAGAGTTTTAAGTGAACTTGCAAATCAAATGGGTTCGGTGAGGAGTTTGACTCGCTTGACCACCCTTTTATACCCTGTACTCGATTCGCAGTGCATCTCGATTCGCAAGTTGACTAGTCAAACTCACAAAATTAAATAAAAATGCGAATTTAATACTAAGTATAAATTAAAAACCCCGTTATATGAATAGTTATCTCTGTAACTATTTAGCCTAAAAATTTTAACATAAAATGTTTTCGCATAATTTTTCCTCAACGATAATCTTCTTACATATATTAACCGACTAAACCCGTGATACAGTTAATCTTGTATAAAGAAAAATCTTCGAGCTAAAATTATTCACTTATATACCTTTATGGTCTTAAGTATAGATAAAAATATATATAAATTATAATAGAAAGATTAACCGCTGATATTAAATCAGGACACGCTGCTCAACTACACATTGAGTTGGAAGACTTTCGATTAATATTCCACATAACCTATACAATATTTTCACTTATCAACACACGTTTGTTCAACATTTAAAATAAGATATCCAGTATAATTCAATTCCAAAAGATAATCATGAAATAAAACAAAAATCTTATTAATTCAAAGAACTAATTACTATGGTTACAAACGTGGAAATTAATAAAACTACTAACATTCTAATAAAAAAAACTTAATATAAAACGCTTAAAATTTTAACTGCTTAGGAATCATATTAGAGAGAATAAGCGGTACTTATTAGATTGTAATAAGCCTAAGATGATTGTTAGTATACATACCTCATGAAATTCATATAAGCACAAGAAAATCACAAAATTAATCAGTAATAAACTTATATTTATAAAATTATATCTTATGTACCTTTATCCACATGATATAACATTTCATTGAAATATAACTTATGATTTCTTATTATTCACAAAAGTGAATGTTCAAATATCATAGACAGTTCAAGACAATTATCGGTATTATGATCCACATAAACAGATTACACACAGGATTCGGAGCCAATCTTATATTGTTAATGTGCACAAAATCTAGTGTTTTCTACTATACAACATACTGAAGAATTCAAGTACAACACATAACACTGTATCTTGTATTATCAAGGTTGAGATTACTAAATGATGTTCTTTAGAAGCATATAACATACACTTGACACGAGATACTTTGTATCTTTCATATGTAAGGTAGAGGTTACTAAATGATGCCCTTTCGAAACATATAACTCACCTTTTGACAATATGATACTTTGTATCATTTCAGAATTTTTTTATTTTAGATCACAGTGCATGGTAGTACTATCATTCAACAATTAAGACATATGTCATACGTTATATAACAGATCACATAAGATAGTACACATGACAGTTATACTTCTTAACTGCTCGGAAAACTTAGCATAACCTGCCTACCAATAAATCATATGATGAAACTGACTAGACTTAAGTTATTCTTATCACTTGTTAAGTAAAAGGACAAGTTATAATCAGTGGATATAGGTGTATAATAAGATAAATATAAGTATAATCCTAATTAACAATCATCATTTTGATGCAACTTATAAGAATCTACTAACATATCATTCTTAATACTTAAGGTTATTATTCGAAACCGTATTCTCCTAATGTACTATCATCTCCCAAGTTGTTACAGCCAAAACTTAAAGCTTTTTGTAAAAGAACTTCGGTTGTTCTTTTATTGGAGGCGATTCCCCTCAGGTAACAAGCAAATGAATGCCATACGCCCACCTTTTTTTTTTTTTTTTTTTTAATATAACACAGACTATTAACTATTACAAAAATACCCTTGGAAGACTAATCACTCTGGATTTCTCATTCTGTTAAGTTGAACCAACGTCTCAAATCTCGCTCTGTCAAACGCCTTGGTGTATAAGTCTGCTAAGTTATCCAAAGATGGAACCTTAACTAACTTTATCAAATTCTTCTCAGCACAGTCTCTAATAAAGTGATGTCGAATATCAATATGCTTAGTTTTACTATGCTTTACCGGATTGTTGGTGATTGACATTGTAGATTCGTTATCAATCATCATAGGAGTATTGGTTATATTTAACCCGTAATCCCACAGTTGCTGTTGAATCCAAAGAACTTGAGAACAACAACTGCCAGCTGCAACATACTCAGCTTCACATGTAGAAATGGCTACTGAGCTTTGCTTCTTGCACTGCCAAGATACTAATCTACCTCCTAAGAATTGACATCCTCCGGTCGTAGATTTCCTATTTTGATTGCATCCTCCATAATCCGAATCAATATAAGCAATAAGATCTAAGTCTCCATCAATCGGATACCAAAGTCCCAGCTTCGGTTTCCCTTTGAGATAACGAAGAATCCGTTTCACAGCTTGCATATGTGACTCTTTCGGATTTGCCTGATATCTTGCGCATATACAAACAGCAAACATAATGTCAGGCCTAGAGGCAGTTAAATACATTAGTGATCCGATCATGGCTCTATAAAGAGTTGGATCCACATCGCTATCACTCGATGTATTTGGACCAAGGTTGTGATTTACTGGAATTGGAGTATTATAGACCTTACTTTCATCCATCTTAAAGCGTTCTAATAGCACATATGTATATTTAGATTGATGAATAAAGAATCCATCCTTCTTTTGATCAACCTGTAATCCTAAGAAGAAATTTAACTCTCCCATTGCAGACATCTCAAACCTTTTTCTCATGACTTTCTCAAATTCTTGACACATCTTTTCATCCGAAGATCCAAAGATAATATCATCAACATATACTTGTACTAATAGAAAGTCATTCTTATTCCATTTTACAAAAAGTGTACTATCAATTGATCCTCTTGAAAATCCATTCTCAAGTAGATAAGTTGATAGCGTTCCATACCATGCCCTAGGTGCCTGATGTAATCCATATAGAGCCTTATTCAAGCGATATACTCTCTCTGGATGTTCAGAATCAGTAAACCCTGGCGGTTGTGAAACATACACCAATTCTTCAACTTTGCCATACAAAAAGGCACTCTTAACATCCAACTGATAAACTTTGATACCCTTAAAAGAGGCAAATGCTAAGAATACTCTAATTGCTTCTAGCCTAGCAACTGGTGCAAACACTTCATTGTAATCTATCCCCTCTTGTTGATTAAACCCTTGAACTACTAGACGAGCTTTATTGCGAGTAATGACTCCCCGGTCATCTCTCTTACACTTAAATACCCATCTAGTTCCAATTGGATATTCTCCCTTTGGAAGATCAACCAACTCCCATACTTGTAACTTAGAGAACTGTTGTAGTTCTTCTTGCATAGCTTCAACCCACGAACTTTCTTTGAGAGCCATCTGCACATTTTTAGGCTCGATTTGTGAGATAAAGCATGAATATAGACATTGATTAGGAATCCCTGTCTCTTTCATAGCAGTATACAAGCTTTCTAAATCTTCAGAAGTACTTGCTTTAGATTGAGTCCTAGTCTGAACAGGAGTATTAATACCACCGATGATGTTTTCAACGGGATGATTCTTACTCATTCTTGTAACCGGTATAGGATCAACTATTAACTCATCTCCTAAGTTAGTACCAATCTCTTCTAACGAAGGGATATCTTCTGAACTTGCTGAAGACAACCTTAAATGATTCAAAGAGGTAAGAATATCATCAAACGTTGTTTGAAGATCCTTTTCAGAATCTGCAGTTTCTTGATACTTATCCTTTGAAGGTTGTTGTGACCCACTTGAAGAAGCTTCATTTGAGTCATTTGGTGTCCTGATTCCAGATTTCGTAACACTCGATGTTGAAGAAGGACCATTGTCCGATTCTTCAGACAATAAGTGTTTAGAGATCTCTGAATCACTGACAAAGTCACTTATAGGAACTTTAAATGACTGAAAGAGATCTGAATAGTCAAATTGCCAATCTAATCCCTTATGTACAGCAGGTACATAGCTCGTAACTTCAATGTTATAAACAATTTCTAGTCGTCCTGTGACTTTATTGAAAACTCTTTTATTTGGTGAGTTGGGCATATAACCTAGGAAAAATCCTTCATCCGCCTTTTCACCAAATTTAGCTTGATGTCCTGTTTTCAATATTGAACATGGAACTCCAAAGGGTTCAAATCCCTTCAGATTAGGTTTCTTATTATTCAATAATTCATAACAAGTCTTGTTACGCTTTTTGACCGTAAGAACCCTATTTAGAACATGACATGATGTATTCACCGCTTCTGCCCAAAAGAAGACCGGAAGCTTTGAATCAGCAAGCATAGTTCTAGCAGCTTCAATCAACGTTCTATTCTTCCTTTCAGCTACACCATTCTGTTGAGGTTTATATGGTGCACTGAATTGATGAATTATCCCTTTGCTTAAGCAATAGATATTCAACGTTGAATTTTTGAATTCTGTTCCGTTATCACTACGAATACGCTTTACTCTAGTTTTATAGACATTCTCTACTAGATCAAAGAACTCTATTAAAATTCCTGGAGTTTCATCTTTAGATCCCAAAAAGAATACCCATGAGAATCTAGCATAATCATCTGTGATAACTAAACAAAACCACTTGCCACCTAGACTTCTCTTGCTTATAGGGCCAAAGAGGTCCATGTGCAGCAGTTCAAATGGCGAGGAGATTAAGTTTTTAGTCTTAGACCTGTGTGGTTTCTTGTGCTGCTTTCCTTTGAGGCAAGGAACACACTTGTCTTCAGACTCGAAACGATTTTGTGGTACACCTAGAACTAACCCATTCTTGGTTATAAAATTCATTTTACGAAAGTTCAGATGTGCCATTCTCCTATGCCATAAAAGTGCATCTGCTTCTGAGGCCTTGGATAGTAAGCATGTCGACACTATTGAAGAATAAGAGACACCCATGTTTATAGCATAGATGTCTTTCTTCCTTGGTGCCCTCATCAGTATCCATTCTTCAGGAATTGTGAAGCCTGGCTTCAGAACAAAAGCCTCCTTTTCATTAAAATGAACTGGATGACCTTTATCGCAGACTTGGGAAACACTCACTAGGTTGTGAGTGAGTTCTTCAACGTAATTCACATCCTCTAGAGTCAAAGTTCCATTTGAAACTTTTCCTTTCCCTGTAATTACTCCTCCTTTGTCTCCTACAAAATTTACTTTTTGCTTGAAACCTTCTTTGAAGTCCTTCAGTAGACTTCGTTCACCTGTCATGTGCCTTGAGCATCCACTGTCTACATACCACCAACTGTCCTTGTTCACAGTCTGCTCCTACACATAACAAGTTGTACACAGTTAGTTATCAAGAGGGACCCAAGCCATTACGGTCTTGGTTTGTCCCTGATCATCTACAATCTGAACCTCCTTAAAGTGACCATAACTGTTTCCATTTGGAGTCTTGGTAGCTTTCACAGGAGTTTGAGATTGTTTATGATCTATAGTCTTGGGCCTATGAGGAGAGTGAGTAGAAAACCTCCTAGGCACATACTTAGATCCCTGTGCACTCGAAGTAGAACCATTCTCAAATTGACTATAGTTTCTACTTGGGGTCCTAAACCTCGAAGGTGTCTTATCTCTTGGCTTATTGAAAGTATTTTCGTTTAGAGTATAAGCCCTTATAGGTTTAGGTGGAGAGACACTATGATTACCATCTCTTTTCAGAATGTTTATAGGTTTGCTTCCTAATCCGGTTTGGAACCTAACCTATCTACAATCGAACTAGAAGTGGTCGGTGTCTTATCAGTATTCACTAACTTATGTGTAGCTTCCAACTTCTTATTTGGGAAACAAGAAAATACGTGTCCTTTTTGGTGACACTTGAAGCACGACATCTGTTTTCGTGACTTACTAACTTTGGTAACCGCTATTGGAGTCTTAGGCACTAAAGGATTAATAATATGCTCTTTATTAATCAATTCATCAATCTTAGTATCATGAATTACTCCACCCGATACAAACTGTACTTTGGTGAAAGAAACTCTCTTACTATCATCAGATGAAGGATTCTTAATAAACTCCTTCTGTGCCTCTGACAGATCAGGTTTAGCTACTGTTTTCTCAGAACTTACTTCAGTCATTTCAGTATCTTCTGGAAGCTTTGTGTAATTCGAATTGAAAGGAGGAGGTGTCTCATTGTAACCTAATCCTGACTTATCCTTTACACTTCGTTGAGCATCAAGCATTTTGTCCATCTCAGTGGTCCTATAATTTTCTATCTTTCTATTTTGCTCAACTAGCTTCAATTGACAGTCAGCTAACTCTTTCTCCTTATTAGCTATTTTCTGATTTAAGTCTTTTAGATTAATATAGAGACCATCTATGATGACAACTTTTTCATTAATGGTATCTCTAAGTGCACTCCTATCAGAAGCATCAGACTTAATTTTATCTTTTAAATCCTGTTTATCATCACTTAACCTACGCACATCAATCTTGGCTAGTTCAAGTTCAGATCTAACAGCCTTACTAGATTCAGTCAATAAGCTAACTTGAGATGTCAGGTTTTTATTTGCTACATTTAAAATACTAACCTGTGATTGCAAATCGGTAACTAAATAACAGACATCAGCAAAAGTAAGAATATCAAGACATACCCTTTTCTTGTCTGTTTGAACTTCAGCCATGCGTGCCACAAAGTCTTCAGGAGTCATGTTTTCAGTTGACTCCATATATAGCACATCTTCATCACTTGCTTTAGCTGCAACCTCTGGCACTTTTACCTCACCCTCTGCATCAGTAGGCATATAGGATGTAGATCCATCAATCTCAGCCATGAAAGCTTCCTCAGATTGAGCTTTCCATTCATACGATCCATCCAACTGTTTCACAACTAAGGCTTTGGAAGCGAGAGTACTTCCCGAACCTTGTTGTCCATTGCCAGCTTCTACCTTAGGTCTTTGGCACTCTCTTGCAAAGTGTCCATAACCCTGACAGTTAAAACACTTGATCTTGGTCTTATCAAACCCTGATCTATTGCCAACTACCTTTCTACCTGTCTTCTTCAAGAAATTCTTTACCCTTCTTGACAACATAGCAAGTTGGTCCTGAAGGTCTATTTCTTCTAGATAATCAGGGTCTATCTGATCGTAATCTTCGTCAAACATAATTGGATCATTGATTTTACCCTGAAGGTAGTTTTCATAAGAAGCTACAAAGGAAGCAAGAACAGATAATTGCTGTTCAGCAGATTTCACACTCATAGGCATCTTTTGATGCTCCTGAGGTGACTTCTCAGTTGGTTTGCCCTTTGCATCACTACCAGATGATGTAAGAAGACACAGATCATCGGTAATCATTTCACCTTTTCCTTCAGCATTACCAACAAATAAAGCAGTGGTCGAGCTCGAGGAAGCAGTAGAGATAGTAGATTTTCCATGATAAAGTCCCGGATCCTGAGCCTGATCAGAATCAGTATCTCTAGTTTTCTTGGTGAAATCATAACCTCTGAGCTTATCAATTACCTGCTCTAAGGTCATGGTTGCATACCTCTCATCGTTGTCTTTGAGCATTATGCCATGCATTTCCCACTTAGACGGTAAACCCTCAATAAATTAGTCGGTTTTCTCAGTCTCTGTAGAAATAATCTCATGATCATCTAGCTCACTCAGCAAATGGTAGTATCTTGTGGTATAAGCATCAAGATCTTCTCCTTTCATAGCTTTAAACACAGTAAACTGCTTTTTCAGGAGATTTTTCTTGCCTGCTTTAACTTGTGGACTTCCTTCATATCTCTTTTCAAGAGCTGTCCACAAAGATCTAGCAGTATGGAAGGATTTGAGTTGATGATTGAGTTCCTTAAGAAGACTCATCTTGATTGATGAATGAGCCTTGTTCTCAATCTCAAATTCCTTCTTTTGTGCTTCACTCATCTGTTGATAAGTGAGAATCACAATTGCATTTTCAACAGTCTGGGTAGGTGCCGTGTATCCATTCTTGATACACATCCAGATAGATAGATCATGGAATCTACAGTAAGATTCAAACCTATCCCTCCAGCTAAAATAGTCCTCAACTCTCAACAATTTAGGTGGAACATTAGATTTGCCAATCTCGTGTTCCATCTCAATCATTTTACTAAGGTCTGACATCATGAAGTTTAAAGTTAAAATGTATTTGCGAATTAAGATAAAGTAAAAATCTCGACTCGCAAAACTCAGTTCAACTCGCAATCTCAGCTCAACTCGCAGAATCTCGGTTCGCAAGTCTCAGTTCGGATCGCAATGATGTCAACTCGCAAGTGATCTCGGTTCGCAAGAGATCTCGGTTCGCAGAATATATCAACTCGCAAAGAGGTTCGACTCGCAGAATGTCGACTCGCAAGGATGTCGACTTGCAAGTTCAACTCGGTTCGCAAACTTATTCTGAAACCCTAATCTCGACTTGTAAAACGGCTGAAAATTACGAAATCAGAAATTTTTGGTATTTTTACGATTAAAACTAGAAATTTCGATCGTAAACAAACCCTAAATCGTCCAGAGAATGATTTTGATCGTTTTTACACACTAATGCACGTCAAAACAATCCTAAATCACACGCGATTAACCCGAAAACTTCGAACGACATGGTTATCTAGCCCGAAAGCTCTGATACCAATTGTAAGTCCCTAGTTCTATGATCGATAACTTCGTTATCTGTAGTATTAAGGTGCGGAATTCCTCAATACGGTGTTATTTTACTAATAACAATTTAGTTCGCGTTTAGATTAACCAATTTCTTTACTTTATACGTACAAACGTCAAAGTCTAGCCTTTAGTCTATATTTCTCTGGAAATACTGAATTCGCAAGAATGCAATAATCCTGATCTCCAATAATCTCTCAAAGTTCTGTTTTTCAAGTTGTATCCCAGTTTTTTTTTACGTATGAAAAACATATATATTCTCGTCTCAACTCGCAGCCACTGGGCCTGCGAGTTGACTCGACTCGCTACGCAGCCCAAGCCCATAATGAACTCGGCTCGTTTGTCTCTGTTGAGTTCTGCGAGTTCAGATCTCATCTCGCATCGCAAAGCCTTGCGACTTGAGATCTCGACTCGCAACAAACGTCTAAACAAATAACTGGACTCGCAAGAAATGTATATTGTTAAAATCTATATTCGTCTAACACTTTATCATAATAATAATATATTTAACGAATATTAATATCAAACCAATATCAATTTACAAATCTAAACCAATATATCAACATGATAACAATTACACTAGTCATATTGCAGCAAAGCTAGATCTGTTGTCACAAACTATGTCTCAACAAATCTCAAAAATGTATGTAACTGGAAGTCATCTCTGGCTAACAATGAAAGTCCTCTCTGTCGTCTCGTAGCCATATCTGTAAAATAAATATTAAAACTCTCTAAAAAATTAGAAATTTGGGGAGCATTTCTGCTTAATATTTGATAGCCACCTGTTAATTATATCTAATAAACGAAGCATAATATATGTTTTTATTTCGAAATATAATATCGAATCAAATAAATGAACATTTCATAAAAAAAATTGGTTTGTAACTAATTTTTTTTTTAATTTTTGGAGACTTATGTATTTTAACTAATCGGTGTATGGTTATAATCTTATATTTTTCATTATTTTTAAACATATATAGAGTCTAAAATATATTTTATCTAAAAACTTTTATAATTATATATTAAATTTATTTATTTTGTCAAAAGTTTGAAATAATCGTTTTTCTTACATAAAATTTTAAATTGTATATTTGTTAATATTGTGTTTAAGAAATTTTTATAATTTTAATTTTAAGAAATTTGTAATATTATCGTTTTGAATATATCGAGTCATAAAGTATACAAAAATCATTATATTGTCGAATTTTATTTATAATTATAATTTAATCAAAAATGTAGTTTTTAATAAATATCATTTATTCAAATAACTAACTAAAATTTAGCCCTAATCCTAATCAATCCGCAACAATCCGCAAAAATCCGTAAAAATCACAACTTAGCTATCCTAACTAATTTCTAAGTATTCGTAATCATTTAAACTATCAAACTCAATCCACAATTCGCAAATAACATAATAATAATAAATATTATGAAATTAAAATGCGAGAAATAATAAACACGAGTTAGAAATCATACCTTTGATACGAAAAACGTGAAAATGGTATGAGATGACGATGATAATGTGATGTTCGTACGTGTGTGTGAAATGTGTGTGTATTTGGGTGTGTAAATGGCAGAAACCGAAAGGTTTCTGGTTTAAGCGAAAAAGAGCCCAACCGCCGGTTGGGTTTTTCCCCAACCGCCGGTTGGTTCAAAAATTGGGCTCAGGCCATTCGGCCCGAATTTTTAATTGGGTTTAATTCTTTTTTAGCCCATTTTCGATTAGTACATATTTTAGACATATTTTAAATGCAATTTCAATATACAATATTATTAACTAACAATACTTATTTATGCGTATTTTTAACGTATTTTAAAAGTAGTCTTCTTATAAATGCAATATACAATATTGTTACATATTAACTATATACTATTGTTATCTTATTTGAAGAAATTAAATGTATTTGAAAAGAAGACTTACTATTTCGTTCCTCCAATTAATATAAATACCTGCATTGCTGTTAGTTGTTACGAGCAGTAGATATATATATAAACCTATTTTGGTATACATAGATTTATAATTAGTGATTGTGTCGACTCATTCACTGTCTGAAAATTCAATTGTCGACTTTATCGAATTTCAAATATATTATTTCAATCTATTTGTCACCAAAATATTAAATGTAATATACCTGCAACTTTGTAATCAATGTTAAGCATCCATTCAAAATTTATAGTATTAAGTATTTTTAATCAAACTCTTATCACTATTGCAACTCGTGTAAAAATTCAATTCTAAATTCTTAGCTTTCTAATATTTGTGTAGCTAATACAAATAAAGAAGAGATAAACATATAAATCTGAAAGCAATAAACTTTATATTAATAAGGCACGAAATCAACAATAAATTCCAATTATTCAAATAAAATTCAAATCCTAAAAATAGAAAACAGAAAAATATAACTAGCTATTAAGAATGAAAAAGTTGCAAATGATCTTCAGAAGTGATTTTGTTGGTCTTCAATCCTAATTCCCATAGATAGGTTTTCCAAAATTCTCAGGATAAATCCTTCGAAAATGCACATAGATTTTATTAGCTAACTCGGGTATTGGTGAAGCAAATTCAGAGAAACTCTCATGATGAATTCTTTCAGCGTTCTCAGTTTCTATGAGCATGACAGCTATTCTTTTTACCTTTTTAGCTATTCTGCCATCTTCGTCTGTGCTCAAGTAGTTGTCTTCAATTTTCGTTTCACGCTCTACATGATTGTGCCTTAACGAATCTAATAGCCCATAGAAACCTAAATGTATATCATGATAATCATATGTGATGTGGGTCCTCACTGTTGTTCCTATATCCTTTAAGATCCTATTATAGTATCCTTCTTGATGATCTGTTGTTAACCCAGAATACCTAAAAGTATCTACTAAATGATAATAAACCTCTGATAGACCTAAATGAAAAAGGTTATTTCTTTGATTATAATGAACTCCAGGGTAAGCCAGTTGCAACTCCTTCTTAGCATAAGTGATCAAGTTTGCCATTGGTTCATCAGAAAAGTACTCAAGAATTGTACGTGTAATTTCATCACATTCTCCATAGTAAAATTCATCAATAATGTCTTGAATGTAGAATTCTACTGTACAATCAATGTAGAATCTTCAAGAATCGATGTGTTCTCTTGCCTTTATCGAATTGAAGAAGTTTTGAAAGTTCCTTAGCAAGCAGATGTCAGCCATATTCCTCAAGTTTCCAGTGGCATACTCTATTATTTCCTTCAGTGCTTTTAACATTTCTCTTTGCTTCTCAGAATAAGGAAACAAAGATTTCTCAAATGTATTATACACATAAGTGTACTTCAATAGCTGTTCTTCACAAAAAGTTGGATCTACATCTTCACTCACAATATCATATTTCAGCTCATTCACATAGTGGATAAAATCATCTGTATCTCTGGTTTCATTAGATATAACCCAAGCAGTGAATTGTTCTTCCATCTTCTTAATCAAATCTTTTTGATAATCCGTATATTCTAAAGTAGACCTACGTACGAGTTCCATAACAAATCTAATCTCATCCTCATGGTCATCTAAGTAGTAAAATATGTCATCCTTAGTTGAAATCACAGGAGGATGTTCAAAACACTCGTCTCCAGTTGTTAGCTTGATTTTCTTGTTTTGTTCAAAAGAATGGTCGTCTATCTCTATATCTTTAAAGTTCTCATTATCACTTCCAAAGTCCACTTGCATCGACTCCATTTCTTAATAACAGTTAAATATCTCTGTGTTCATAAAATAGCACATAGTTTAGGTTACTTATCTAATCCTATTTTATCTAAAATGAATAATTATATTAATTTCTTATACATTGCTGATCAAAAGATCTCGGTAGCTCCATTAATAGTACACAAAAGCGGAGAAATAGGTCAGCGCGAAGCATGTTAAAAACCTATTTCTTTCGAGAAGCACCTTACCTCTTATATGATAAATCAATGAGGTAGGGCTGAACTCTCCTTATACCTTTGTTTTTGTTAGTATTCTCAATGGGTGAGCCGATATTTCTTATTGATTTTGCAACACATTAAAAAAAATATAATTGTTTTACAGGGAAATAGTTAGTTTTAAAATAAAATACACCGTTCCCCGGCAGCGGCGTCAAAAACTTGATGTGTGCTAAGTATAGGCAATTATAATCACAAGTTTAATTAAGGAAATACTAAATAATACTATCACACAATTCAGGCAAGTGTTATCCTGATCATAGAATATAGTTTCATAAGTAAGTCCAGATTCGAACACAGGGAACGTGATTTAATCTATAACTAACTATCTATTTATCCTAATTACAATTATTACAATTAATGTACAAGTTCACAATTATAAACAATAATATACAATAATATATAAGATAGGGGGGACGTTTTAGTTCCGATCGAACATATATATATAATTGATACCAATTCTTTAATAGATAAGTTTAAAGAACAACCTAAGAATACTAAATTGAATAGAAGATGATGACTATTTAAACTATTATTTATTACACTTATTATATCAACTTATGTCTATTTGCGTGTTGGCTATTTTTATTGTGATTTACTAATGTAGAAAATCTCAAAGGTTATGACAACTCTCATATAGCAATACCATCAAAGGTTATGTAAGTACCACTATTTATTAAGATCTATCAACATATTATTCATGCAATTCCAGGGTCGGTTGAATCATAATGCTATTTAACATTTAATAAAACATAATCACTTAATTTAAAAACCCAAAAGGTTATTGCAGTTTATCTATAAATCAGTTAATTATGATTATTAACATAATATAACACATAATTCTTGCATAATAATATTCAATAATATAGTTCCAACATAAACATATAATTCATATAATAAACATAATAAACATATATTTAAAAATTCATAATGAAAATCTAATAAGCAATTAATTCAAATAAACAATATCCATAGTAACCCAAAAGGTTAGTGAAACTACAAGGATAAAGAAACCAAACCAAGTTGACGAACTAGCTTTTCCTAGGGTTGAAAACCTTCAAACCCTAGCTCCTTAGCCTCCAAATTCGCACCTAAAGTCGACCTTAAACCTTAACTTTCGACTTTTAATTCTAAGAATCGTATATGGTATAACCAAAACTAAGCCTCTATTTATACTAATTCTGGCCGACCCTCTAACCGCCGGTTGGAACCTCCAACCGCCGGTTGGAGGTATTTGAATAATACTCCAACTATGCGTTCTCCCACCGTTTGAACCTTTTAGCCCCAACCGCCGGTTGGGCAATCTAACCGCCGGTTGGGTTTATTTTCCAGAATCTTCCAAAATCGGTTTGGGCTTCACATTGGACCTCTTTTTCTTCTTTAAACGAATTTACTTATTTTCTTGGCCTAAATCTTCAATATTATCTTTTTAGTCTTCATTTCTTAAGGTTTAGATCTTCCTTTCCTTCAATTGCTTTAATTACTTCAGTTTCGGTCTTATTTTAGTTCATTTTTCCTCAATCTTCAATTAAAATACATTTCTGCAAATATTAACAAAATAAGTACCTAAAATCATATAAATGCATAAAATATATATAAATATAGGGATAAATTACTAAAAAATATACTATATATTTGATGCTTATCAGTGCCCTAAAAATATTCCTTCCTTTACCATAAAGTGACATTTCTCCCAATTCAAGACAAGATTAAATTCTTCACACCTAGGCGAGCATTCTATCGAGGTTGGACAGACATGATGTGAAAGAGTCTCCAAAGACCGAAAAATCATCCATAAAGACCTCCATGCATTATTAAATCATGTCATGGAAAATTGCAACCATGCATCTCTGAAATGTCGCAGGTGCGTTTCACAATCCAAACGGCATTCATCGGTAAGCAAATGTTTCGTACGGGCATTTGAACGTTGTCTTTTCCTGGTCCTTTGGATCGAGTGGGATTTGGAAATACCCGGAAAAACCATCAAGGAATCAATAGAATTCGTTCCCTGATAGCCTTTCGAGCATTTGGTCAATAAATGGAAGAGGGAAGTGATCCTTGCGAGTTTCTTCGTTTAACTTCTGGTAATCGATGCAAACCCTCCAACCGGTAACCGTTCGAGTTGGTATAAGCTCATTTTCTTCGTTTGTAATGACCGTCATTCCTCCTTTCTTCGGGATGACTTGAACAGGGCAAACGCAAGGTGAGTCGGATATTGGGTAAATCATTCCAGCATCCAAGAGTTTGATAACCTCTTGCTTAACCACGTCCTGAATCTTTGGATTTACCATTCTCTTCCTTTTTACGGATGGTTCAAAATCGTTTCCATGAGTATCTTGTGTGTGCAATAGTTGGGACTGATTCCTTGTATATTAGAAATCTTCTGCGCGATTGCCTTCTTGTGCGATTTCAGAACAATGATGAGTTGAGCTTTCCCCTCGGGTTTTAACTCTTTTGAGATTATCACTAGGAGTTGGGAAGTTCCTTGGAGGTAAGCCTACTCAAGGTGAGGTGGTAATTCTTTTAATTCCAGGTTTGGTGGTTCTTCAATAGACGTCTTCATTCTAGCTATCTCGTCTCTATTCAGTTTCTCATATTCACCCTGGAATGGTGCCTCATCTTGTTGGTGCATTTCTGTGTATCAGTCACTTGGTCAACATTTGTAATTGTAAAAGTCAATTAGTCTGAGTATGTAACGTAATTATATAGAATATTGTACATGCGACACAGCTTGTGTCGCAAGGGTCACAATAGCGACACATCTTGTGTCGCATGTAGGTCTGAGTGTGAGTATAAATATGTGTGTTAGGTTATCATTTGAGATTGATCAAACCCTAGAGAGTGAGAGAGAGTTCGTGAGGTAGAGAGAGACAGAGTTCTGTAATCGATATATTTCAAGTGTTAATATATACAAGATTATAGATATTGTGTTTGTTTGATTCGTTAAACGTTCATTACTAGATTGTTTGTATTCCGCGCATTCAATTGAGGTGACGATCTGATCAGGTCCGACTACAGGGGTCCTACAAGTGGTATCAGAGCCGTGAATCGGAGATTCAATGGTTTTGGATCGTGATTTGAACGTTTTCGGTTTGATTCGCGAAGGTTTTCTTGTTTAATCCTCATTTCTGGGTTGTTTGGGTTGAAGATTGTGATTTCCAGTCATATTTTTGGTGCCCGATCGTCCTCCGTTCATCAATTTCGATTAGGGTTTCGAAAAGTGTCGAATTTTAGGGTTTGGAGCTGCTGCAGCCGCGATTTGCGACACAAAATTGTGTTTCAGCACTATTCATTGCGAAACAAAATTGTGTCTCAGCACTATTCATTGCGACACAAAATTGTGTCTCAGCACTATTCATTGCGACACAAAATTGTGTCTCAGCACTATTCATTGCGACACAAAATTGTGTCTCAGCACTATTCATTGCGACACAAGCTAGCGACACAAGCTACAGTGCTCAGCACTATTCAAAAAAAAAAAAGGTTTTTTGGAGGAAAAACTCGAATATGGATTTTGCCAAGGTTGCTCCTTCTAAGTCATTATTCGATAGTAACTTCAACAAATGGAAGACAGAGCTCGAGAATTTCATTGCATACAAGGACCCTGATTTGTTGGTTTTAATTACCGAGCAGAGATACGAGCAACCGACTCTCAAAGGGACTATGACATCCGATGAACGAAAAAGATATGACAATAACAAGAGAGCGTATGAGATGATCACAAAGTGCTTACCTCAAGATATGGTCCTTTATTATAAAAATCAAGCAACGGCATATGATTTATGGCAAGCGTTGCTCTTCAGTTTTGGTAACCTTGATCAGCCAAAATCGTTAAGTCCAGATGAAGGGATCGAGGAGAGATTGATAAAGAAAGAGGAGCCTCAGAACAGTGCATTCGTCGCTCAACTAAATGAGGTTGATTCTGAACCATCCTCTTGTGTTTCATGTATTAAACTAACTAACCAGATTAACAGGTATAAGGAAGATAGCGAACGTTTGATTTCTGAAAATGAAAAATTAAGAGAAGCTAATAGTTTGTTAAAAGAAAATGAGAAAATGTATGAAAACAAACATAAAGCTTTCATGGAAGAAAAGGGAGAACTTCGAGCTAAGATTTATGATCAGCAAGATGAAATTTCTAGTTATGTAAATATGCTTACTAAAGTTAAAAAGGATCTTGTTGATACTGAAGCTGAAGTTCTAAACTTGAAAGAAAAATTGTCAAAAGTTGCTTCTTCCAACTTAGTCTATAATGGGATGCTAGACTCTCAAAGGACAGATAAAAGGAATAAAGCAGGAATTGGTTATACCCATGTCCCGCCACCTTTTGATTTTTGTCCTTTGCCATCTAAAGACCCCATCAAAGACTATGCGCCTACCTTTGTTAAGGCAGACGTTACACCTGTTAAACCGGCTGTCAGTATTAAAATAAGTACGCCTACATTTGTTAAGGCTGAAAGTAAACCTTCGGTTAGTGTCAATGAGGTTGTTGAGGTAGAGGATCTACCAGAGGAGGCTAAAATTCAAGTTGAAAAGGTTGATATTAAGCCCGAAAATCATATATTTACCAATGAAACTGTAAAGGTTTCAAATAAAAAGGGTAAAAACAAGGTTGAAAATGAATCCAAAAAGGTTCAAAAGCAAATGAAGGATTCAAATGTAAAATTTATAAATGAACAACCTTCAACATCAACTTGCTCAACTTCGAAGGCTTCTACATCAATGTGTACACATAAGTGTTCATGTTCTGTAAATGCCTCATCTTCTAAGCCTTCTACTGTTCATCCTCCACCAAAACGATTTGAGGGAACTAACTGGAATCGATCTTATGTTGAACGTCGTTCTTGTTTTCATTGTGGTCAACAGGGCCATATTATTATGGATTGTAAGTTATTATCCCTAAATAGGTTTGGAAGAGGGACGCCAAGAACTTCTTCTTTTAGGAATTCTTTTTCAAAATATGTTTCAAGGCGTGGTTCGTATTCGCCTGTATCTAGTTGTGCATCAAACTCTCCAAAAACTATGGCTAGAGTAAACAAAGTTGTGCCTAGTAGACCTCAATTTCAAAAGCACAACATTGTTGAAAACAAATCGTCTGAACCTAAGCAGGTTTGGAAACCAAAATCCACACACAACACATCAATGAAATGAACCGAGTTTTTAAAATATCATAAACTTGTTGATGTGATGATTATGGATGATTTTGGACTACCCAAGTCTATCAAGGCTTGGGTGTCCCATAAGTACTAATGTTTAATTGTTTGTAGTGTAGCAGTCAGGTTTTTGATAGCTAATATGTTTTTGTGACTGTGAGGATGTGGATATTGTTGGAAGATTGTTTTCAAGGTGGTTATGTGTGATGATTTGAGATTGGATGGAAGATTGTTTTCAACGTGGTTACGAGGTGGTAAAAGTGCTATAAAGGATTTGATTTGACTTGATATGTGATTTTTGAAACTTTTATTTAAATTTTATCTATTTTTATTTGTTAGTTATGCAACAGCCATTCTTTGTACTTTTTAGTATCAAAAAATGCAATGTTACGAAATTTGTTAAATTAAAAAAAAAAATACAAAAAATATGTTTAATGTTTAAGGGGGATAAAAGAATTTGCTGTTCAGGGGGAGTAATTTTAAAATATTAAAAATTCTGATTACTTGGATCAGAAATGTGAACAGCAAGATTCTTAATTCTTGAAAACGTTGGATTGTGTCTGTAAATAACTTGGGATATGATATTACATCAGGTGACATGCACAAAATGGAAATTTTAAGGTTTATCCTTGATGTATCAGTAGGTTTATCTAGCATACTTACTACAGTTTTTATAAACACTAGCTTCATCATATGATGTACTGGTAGGCATGATACTACCGGTCTCTGGGTTATTAAGAAGTAATATAAATACGTGTCTATAATCTTGTGGTAAACACCTTGTGATGTACGACTCAAAGTCTTAAATCCTTAATGTAGCTTGACATACTTCTATCTTTGGAGTTTTTATCTGAAATTATTTGGGGGTTTATGCTGATTGTTTCCTCTGTTGTACGTAAGTGCAGAACCGGTCTCAGTTAGTATAAAATCAAAACTAAGCAAACGTGAGTCAATGCACTTGCAAAGTCTTAATTCTTAAGGTACCGAACAAGGTCGCCACAAATTTGGTTTGACTGCGATTGGTTATGCTTAAACCTGAATGAAGTTATGTTGCTCTGTTGTACGTCGGTACAGACCTGTCACCGCTGGCTTGATTCTTAAAAATAATTTTCTTGTATTTTCTCTAAATATGGAAACTATGTTCATGTCTGGATTATAGGGGTATGTCTATGGTGGGGACCACAGAGAAATATTCATACTAACAATTAAAGGTTAGCTCGCAGACACGGGTGTAACATGTTTAAGTGGAAAAACAATACCACTAATCGTCTTGAAATAATCTTTATAAAAGGTGTTTTAAATATGCTAAGTAAATTTAACGTGGACAATTATACTGGTAATCGAGATAACACTTACTATTTGCTAATAATTGCATGTTGGCCTGATATGATCCCTAAGCAGACTTAAAACAATCTTATCCCCAATTTATTTTAATCTTTGTTCTTTACTTTTCATTTATAAAGAAAAATACAAAAAAGATTTTATTTCTATGTTATTTCCTTCAATATCACATATCTTGTTAAAGTCAAATATTGAAGATGTAAAGGGTGTTGGTTATTCTCCAAAGACTGTGAAGATAAATTCTATTGGAGAAGCTGCTAATGATTGTTAGATGGTCACAGAGTTTGAAGATCTTATTGTATGATAAATGTGTGTCATTCACATGAATCTAGACATCAAAATTTTTTGAAGACCATGCTATCTCCTTGGGGGAGTTTGTTGGTGAAGACTAATTGAAGCTCATTTGACCAAGCTGATGACATGGGGGAGTTTATTGGTGCATTTTTGTGTGTCAGTCACTTGGTCAACATTTGTAATTGTAAAAGTCAATTAGTCTGAGTATGTAACGTAATTATCTAGAATATTGTACATGCGACACAACTTGTGTCGCAAGGGTCACAATAGCGACACAACTTGTGTCACAGGTAGGTCTGAGTGTGAGTATAAATATGTGTGTTAGGTTAACATTTGAGATTGATCAAACCCTAGAGAGTGAGAGAGAGTTCATGAGGCAGAGAGAGACAGAGTTCTGTAATCGATATATTTCAAGTGTTAATATATACAAGATTATAGATATTGTGTTTGTTTGATTCGTTAAACGTTCATTACTTGATTGTTTGTATTCCGCGCATTCAATTGAGGTGACGATCTGATCAGGTCCGACTACAGGGGTCCTACACATCTATCTCGGGTTCAGATGTGGAGATTGATGCTATTTCGACCCACTCGGTTGTATTTGAGAATTCGTCCATCTTTAGCTCATATTTGTTGACTGATGAGGAAACTTCATCATTTCTGGTGAGAGTGATCTCTCCGTTGTCGGTGTGGAATTATTGAAACTGAGCGGATAAAGATTGGTTTATGGTGATTTCAGGGTTTGAAAGTGGTAGTGGTACGGGTTAGTTGTTTAATTGTGGTTCAAATGGCGGTGGCTCAACACTCATTCCCTTGAATGAATTTAGTATTTCTTCAATTGAAGGAAATGGGTTTGGTCTGTTGAATGTAGGTTTATCTCTTTTTAGCCTAGGTATCGGTGTACCGCATCCTAATGGAATAGCGATTGCTTTGCCATCGGTGCGAGAGGATTTCTTTTCAAACAGGTGAAATAGTAGTTCATCGGATGTTGTTGGCGAAGTGATTGTGGAATGTAGCCCAGGGTCTTCATTATATAGCTTCCGAACGGTGATTATGGTGTTAGGTATCGGATCCCGACTAGATAGTGCTAGTACTTCGTCGAGATGTTCATCAAAAATATCTTGCATGGTATCACACAAACCAAGGTCCTCTTCCAGAGGGTGCTTCATTAATCGATCGACATTAAAGGTGACCTCCTCTTTTCCAACTCTTAATTTTAAAGATTTTTCGTTAACGTTGATTACGGCCTTTGCAGTATTTAGGAATGGTCTGCCAAGGATGAGCGGGATATGGTTGTCTTCCTCTATGTCCATGAAAATAAAGTCTACTGGAAAAACGAACTTATCGACTTTGACCATGACATCTTTAGCAATTCCTCGAGGGAGCTTAACTAATCTGTCAGCTAATTAGATGGTCATACGAGTAGGCAGTAGGTCATCTAGTCCTAATTTCTTATAAAGGGAGTAAGGCATAAGATTAACACTAGAACCTAGGTCTGCTAAGGTGTTACTTATTTGAATTCCTTGGAGAAAACAGGTTATAGTAAAGCATCCAGTATCGCCTAATTTAGGTGGGAGACCATGTTGTACAATTGAAGAACATTCAGCATTCAAGGGTAAACTAACTATTTGACTAAGTTTTTCTTTGTTTGAAAGGAGTTCTTTAAAGAATTTAGCACACGAGGGCATTTCTACTAAAGCATCTAATAATCTAACATTTAAGTGCAGGCTTTTAAATATTTCTAGATATTTACCGAATTGGGCTTCTTGCTTTCCCTTCTTTAGTCTACCAGGATAAGGTATTATCGTGTGAGGTACATTATCTGGAGTTTTGGATGGGTCAGATGTTGTGACAGGGATATCAATTGACACATTTTCACTAGATGTAGGTTTTGGCAAAGAAGTGTTTTCGGGGGTGTTATCGGGGGTGGTGGATCAACTTTGGTTACTTTTCCTCCTCTCGTCACGATTAACACATCATCGCTTGGTGGATGAGTGGTGTCATTAGTGCTTGCCGACGTACTTTCCTCAATAAAACTTAAGCTTTTCAAAATAGATTCCATGTTAGAGATTACTTTTTCTGAAATTTTTATCATGGCGTTTATGTTATATTGAAATCCGGTTACTCTTTTATTTATAACATTTTGCTCGGACATAAAATCTGATAAAGATTGTTTTGAGGAAGGTAAGTGGTTTGTAGGTGAGAAAACAGCCAAAAGTGGGGTTAAAGGTCCATTTGGTGTGGGGATATTCAAATCAAAATAGGGTGTTGACATGATTGGTCAAGAGTGGTTAAACTAAATCTAAACTAATTCTAAAGGTAAAAAGGTAACTTTTGATTGATGTTAATCTTTCAAAAGGATCGCTAAACACTAAAGTTGCTAAACTCTTAGAATCGGTTGCTGACGCTCCCCGGCAGTGGCGCCAAAAGCTTGTTGCGTTGCGTACCGGTCGTTGGAATTTCTAATGGTGATGCAAGACAACAGTGTTTTAAATTTATAAGGCTGGGACCTAGGGTTACTATTATGCTAATCAAGGGGCTAGCAAAAGACAAGTATGACCTAGGATCGTTCTTCAAAGCGCGGCAAATTGAAGCTAGGGGATTTAGAAACTTTTATGTATTTAGTTGAGAAGAAAAGAGTTGGTTTTTGTTTTGGGTTTAGATTTTCTACTCTAAATTAAATTAAGATAAACTAAAAGGTGGATGTTACTTCGGACGTTTAGCAATTAAAGCGATTGTCTACTATGAAGCGGTTTAAGAGTTTTTGGTATATAGTGTTCTAATGGAGATAAGCTCGTAAGTTAATGTGAGCTATTACTGCAGTCCTTCTATCGGGATAACGCGGAGGTGTCCACAATCAGGCAAATAGAATATCACATGGGTTGCAGAATATATTAAAGCATACATCGAAAGTTCTCTCAAATGTATACCCATATATCTGACAGTTAATCTCGAATCCTATTTCCCAATCTCGGTCGTCAGAGATGTCCGAATCATGGCATAGTTTGTTGAATAAACAATTTTATGAATGAGGTTTTACCCTCACCGGAATAGGTTGGACTAACTGGTCTAGGCGGTCGGATAATATGTCATCACTTATTCGTATGATTTATCAACATTACTCAGGTATGCAAGAATACTGGGATGGTTTGTACTACAAATGGAAACTTAAGTAACACGTTTGTTAGTAGATTCGTAATACAACTACCTTCGGTCGTTCTCGACTTCCATACATTTGTACTCCGTCGTAGGCGTTTCCAGTACTATATCAGAGAACAGTCGAATAGGGGCCGTGATATTACTTCACGATATTTAATGCCAATTGTATTTCACTATTATGATGATCCTAAGGCAACAATCAAACAAGAACATGCAATAAGACGATCGAAGCAACAGTTTACTATAAGCATACAAAGGTATTATTTAAGTCGAGGATATTCCAAAATTTGTCTCAAAAATATCGTATATATGAATTTAATCTTAATCTACCACTATTCCCATATTCCATGTCTCTTGGATCCTATTTTGGTCTGGAGAACACCGGTCATGCCGAGCTCAATGATTCAATCTAATATAGTATAACTAAGTGACCTATATCTTATGAGTTAGCTACGTTCATTTTTGGATAAGGTTTTAGTCACAACATGAGTTGGGCAGATAAACGATAAAGATTTGATTCCTACATCTATTTGTAATATAAACCATCCGCAATCTCATAACATACAACACAATTACATATTAAAACTTTCTAAACGACTATCATAGCAGCCAATTGAGTTATCTAATTAATCATGGTAATTCTAGCATGCATATTTAAATTTATTAAAGAAAGAACAAACATAATTAAATATGAAAGATAGATTAAACCTGAAAAAGGCGTACAATAACTCGTAGCTACAAATGCGTCCCGGAGCACCTCTGTACAAGTCTTCCTAGATTAGTTAACTAGCTAATCTAATTAACTAAGGAAGAATTTACAAATAAAGAAAGAAAAAGTGAAAGTGTGTGTTTTCCAAGGTATGGAAGGTGTGGTGTGGTGTGTTGTAGGTGTTTTTGGTGTATCTTCCAAATGAGCCAAAGCCCTCCTATTTATAGGTGAAATCCGGCTTACGTTAGCAACTAGAGGAGCACTTTAGCAAAAGCTGGAAAAGGTGGTGCACCAGGTACGTACAATCGCGCAAAGGTGTGGCACCAGGTACGTACAATCGCGCAAAGGTGTGGCACCAGGTACGTACAATCGCGTAAAGGTGTGGCACCGGGTACACGAAAGGACCAAAAAGAGGAAACAAGAAGGGGGAGAAGAGGCCGGCACCGACAACCAGGTGGCCGGCAGCGGCTGGCTGCCACCTGCTCTGGTTCGCCGTCTTTTGCTGCATTTCTTAATTCGCGCGTATTTTCTTTGTTATGCGTCCGTATTCGTTGATTCTTTTTTCGTTGGATTCGTTTTTCAAAAAAGAAAACATTTGATTAAAAGTAATCCCAAAAGTGAGTTTCCTATCTCTAGATATTGCGTACGAATGATTTGAATCTTCCGGCAGACGTAGAATCTTCATTCTTTATCCATTTTTATTGATTCTTCTTCTGTTAGACTCGTACTTTGAAAATGAACATCTTGGATAAGATGGATGTTGATGATGGGCAATTTAGTCTTTAAATCTTGTTTTGATGCCTTGAATATTCGAACGTGCGTGGAATCTTCGTTTTTCATCCGTTTTGCTTGATTTTTATCGTGCAACCTTGTTTTGACCTTCTTGACAGATTCTCATTGATTTGAGTGTTATTTGAGTTCAAATGCCAAGAATCGTTCCAAATTGAAGGAGATATCGGTAGTAAAAACGTGACTTTTTACGCGATATCAAGTATCCCACACTTAGAGTTTTGCTTGTCCTTAAGCAAATTGTCAGAAAAACTGCTTTGAAAGTTTGGAAGGGTCTCTTCGTATCCTGGAGTGCTTTGATTCCTGCAGGCTGGGTGAAAAGATTTTAAACGGGGTTTTAACCTTTGATGCTTTCCCAAACTACTGGTTCTGACAAGCTCTCTATTCAATCTTTGTGACGTAAGATATACATGACTGGGGCCCTCACAGGTGGTCACTCAACTCACTCAAGTGTATCGGGTTTCCTAAGTTCTAATTCACTCAGGGGCCAGTCATGTAGCTCTTTTGTCGTTATAAACTTGGTTGAGAATTAGATCTGCAATACTTAGATAGGGACGGTGCTAATTATCCCTAGACATTTGTAAGAGGGTAGAGATGGTTATGGAAGAAGGGTTTTGTAGGTGGTTTAGTGGGGTTTTGATATAGCCTAAGAGTTTGTCTGTGATGACTTATCCTTGACGTTTTAGTGATACCTCTTTTTGGATTTCTCTCTTTGAGAGCATTCTTTTCTTGTTTTTATTTGAGGAACTTTCCCCTTGGCATTAAATGATCCTTGGGTCTTTTAGTTTTTTGGTTCCTCCTGGCAGCTTTGTCTTTGCTGAATTTTGCTTTTCTTCGGAGTTCC
Organism: Pseudognaphalium luteoalbum; assembly: GCA_963422505.1. Lineage (NCBI taxonomy): Eukaryota > Viridiplantae > Streptophyta > Magnoliopsida > Asterales > Asteraceae > Pseudognaphalium > Pseudognaphalium luteoalbum. The sequence continues at coordinate 131,415,352 of OY730192.1, read as the reverse complement.
CCTTCTCTTTTTGGATGGTATTTTTATCCTACGGGGATTCAACGTGTTCGCTGTCTTTTGCTGCGTTTCTTAATTCGCGCGTATTTTCTTTGTTATGCGTCCGTTTTCGTCGATTCTTTTTTCGTTGGATTCATTTTTCAAAAAAGAAAACTTTTGATGAAAAGTAATCCCAAAACTCCTATCTCTAGATATTGCGTACGAATGATTTGAATCTTCCGGCGGGCGTAGAATCTTCATTCTTTATCCGTTTTTGTTGATTCTTCTTCTGTTAGACTCGTATTTTGAAAACGAACATCTTGGATAAGATGGATGTTGATGATGGGCACTTTAGTCTTTAAATCTTGTTTTGATGCCTTGAATCTTCGAACGTGCGTGGAATCTTCGTTTTTCATCCGTTTTACTTGATTTTTATCGTGCAACCTTGTTTTGACCTTCTTGACAGATTCTCATTGATTTGAGTGTTATTTGAGTTCAAATGCCAAGAATCATTCCAAATTGAAGGAGATATCGGTAGTAAAAACGTGACTTTTTAAGCGATATCAAGTATCCCACACTTAGAGTTTTGCTTGACCTCAAGCAAATTGTCAGAAAAACTGCTTTGAAAGTTTGGAAAGGTCTCTTCGTATCCTGGAGAGCTTTGATTCCTGTAGGCTGGGTGAAAAGATTTTAAACGGGGTTTTAACCTTTGATGCTTTCCCAAACTACTGGTTCTGACAACCTCTCTTTTCAATCTTTGTGACGTAAGATATACATGACTGGGGCCCTCACAGGTGGTCACTCAACTCACTCAAGTGTATCGGGTTTCCTAAGTTCTAATTCACTCAGGGGCCAGTCATGTAGCTCTTTTGTCGTTATAAACTTGGTTGAGAATTAGATCTGCAATACTTAGATGGGGACGGTGCTAATTATCCCTAGACATTTGTAAGAGGGTAGAGATGGTTATGGAAGAAGGGTTTTGTAGGTGGTTTAGTGGGGTTTTGATATAGCCTAAGAGTTTGTCTATGATGACTTATCCTTGACGTTTTAGTGATACCTCTTTTTGGATTTCTCTCTTTGAGAGCCTTTTTTTCATGTTTTTATTTGAGGAACCTTCCCCTTGGCATTAAATGATCCTTGGGTCTTTTAGTTTTTTGGTTCCTCCTGGCAGCTTTGTCTTTGCTGAATTTTGCTTTTCTTCGGAGTTCCCCTTCTCTTTTTGGATGGTATTTTTATCCTTCGGGGATTTCAACGTGTTCGCCGTCTTTTGCTGCGTTTCTTAATTCGCGCGTATTTTCTTCGTTATGCGTTCGTTTTCGTCGATTCTTTTTTCGTTGGATTCGTTTTTCAAAAAAGAAAACTTTTGATGAAAAGTAATCCCAAAAGTGAGTTTCCTATCTCTAGATATTGCGTACGAATGATTTGAATCTTCCGGCGGGCGTAGAATCTTCATTCTTTATCCGTTTTTGTTGATTCTTCTTCTGTTAGACTCGTATTTTGAAAACGAACATCTTGGATAAGATGGATGTTGATGATGGGAACTTTAGTCTTTAAATCTTGTTTTGATGCCTTGAATCTTCAAACGTGCGTGGAATCTTCATTTTTCATCCGTTTTGCTTGATTTTTATCGTGCAACCTTGTTTTGACCTTCTTGGCAGGTTCTCATTGATTTGAGTGTTATTTGATTTCAAATGCCAAGAATTTTTCCAAAATGAGAGAGATATCGGTAGTAAAAATGTGACTTTTTACGCGATATCAGTGAGTGAGGAGGATTATTACATCTTCAGAGACTACATAAATAAAAGTTTCTTTACAAGTACAAGTTGCTCCTCATACATAAGTCAGCAAGTGTTCCTCATAGTTCAAAATATCTGAGGAATTACGTGGCAACAATTGATTGGTGTTAACGAAGAAATATTCGTTGTAACAAAGTTGAGGACCACAGAATGTCGGTTCACAGAGATCAAGCCAATCAAGCAACGACACGTGTCATTCTAGATTTGATATCTACGGGATTGTTGGCCTATAGTTAGCGCAGTACTGTGTACTTTATTCGTTGTCATTTACGTATGTGTTAATCACTTGTGTGTTCAGTAAGTAGTCTGTCTAAGCACGTATCAGTGACCAGCGAGTGAGCAGTTAGCGTGTTTATCCACTACTGCTCATCTCTTTTGTAATAGTTTAGCTTGAAGTGTTTTATTTGGATTAGCTTTGGCTATTCCATTCCGTAATCAACACATAGTGAGTTTATGATTAATAAAATTCACAGTTAAGCTATTATTACTTATTTGTTGATTTATATTCATGCAATTATAATACTCTGTTTTACTTATGTTCTTTAGATAACAATTAAAACTGGAATTAATAACTTAGATAACTTCGAAAAAGGTTTTAATTGTATTCAAAACCCCCTCCCCTCTACAATTAAACTTTACTTATTGAGATTGCAAATCACTAATCTATAGTGATTAAGGGACATTCAATTGGTATCAGAGCAGAGTTGGTTTAAATAATTAACTGGATCTGCAATGGAATCCGTAAAGTACAGTTATGTGGACTCTGAGTATCAAAAGGGAAATGGGTCTACTACCAAACCTCCAGCATTTGATCCCATAAGGATTGAAACCTGGATGTCTTGGATGATGATGTTTTTAGATCTTGTTGATGATCGTTTATGAGATACAATAACCAGTGGTCTTTATGTTCCAACCACAATTGTTCCTGTTGTTGCTGCTACAACAACTATGCCAGCTATACCAGAAATAGATGTGCCCAAAAGGGAGGAACAATGGTCTGATGAGGATAAAAGGTTGGAACGTTTGGACAAACAAGCTAAAATCTACATAGGCATGTCACTTCCTGATGAAGTGTTTGAATCAATTAGACTCTGTAGGACTGCTAAGGACATGTGGGATACCTTAAGGAATATTTATAGTGGAACTCCTGATATTATTCGCTACAAGGAGGTGAATCTCACTCGACAGTATAAGCTGTTTGCAATGGAACCAAATGAGTCTCTGGCCTCTACTTATACCAGATATCAGTCACCGATAAATAAAATGGAAAAGGCTAGTATAGGTAAAGATCATAGGTTTATTGTTGAAAAATTCCTGGAACTTTTTCCAAGAAAAATCTGAGGAACCATTCCTACCTGTACAAGACAGAGAAATGATTATATTACTCTTAATCTAATTCAAGTCTTTAGTATTCTTCTAAACTGGGAGCAGTCTGAAAAGCAAGCTGATCAGAGTGAGCACATTCGTGCAACACTTGGTAGTCAAAAGATTTCGAATGCCCTTGTATCCGAGCTTGAGGAAATTGATCAGAGACAGAAGTCAAAGATCTCCAAACAGAACTCAAAGTCACTAATAGCTTATGAAGAAGGTGAAAGAGTTGAGGAACAGTCAGAGTATGATTATGACAAAGGTTTAGAGAAGCTGAAAAGAGACATGGCAATGATGGTTACAAATTTCAGAAGAAACACCAGATCAAAACAATTCGCTGGTGTTCATACATCTGATAACTTTAAACCAAAAGGTGAATACTATAAGTGTGGAAGACCTGGTCATCTTGCTACTGAATGTAGATCCACATCCATTACTCCAAACCCTGAACCAAAGCCAAGCTTCAGAAATGACAAGTACAACAAATACAAGGCAAAGTACAAGAATCTAAAAGCAATGTCTAAATCTGGAAAGAAGAAGGGCGAAGGCTTTGTCACTGAAGAAGGTTCCTTCAATGACTCTGATTCATCTTCATCATCTGATGAAGAAGAAGCTATGATTTATCTGGATAAGGATTACTGTTTTATGGTTGATGATGCTGCTTTTCATAAAGACATCAAAGAAGTAGCTCATAAATGTTCAATCTGGATGGGATCCTGAAACTCTCTACCAGGTATATTGTTTTAAATCATATTCAGATACTGAAAAAGATAAAGTGTTTGAGCCTTTGATAGTTGATTTATCAAATGCTCATGACATAAAAAGAAAACAGGAGAATGAGATCAGTGACTTAAAATCAAAACTCGATGATCAAAATGAGAATATGTTGAAATTAAAGAATTTAAAATCGGATCTTGATGCTCAAACATATGCAAATCAAGTATGTGTTCAAGAGAAGGTAAAATTTGAATCACAATTTTTACAACTTAAAAAGGTCATGGATTCTTGGTGTAAGTCAAACATGAGAGTGAACCAATGTATTAATAATCAAATTTCAAAACATGCTAAAGCTATTTTGGCAGGAGATTATGAAAATGCTGCTGCACTTGCTGATTCAACAAAGGTTGATCTGATCTTTAACTCTAAAGGAGTCTTTTCAGAAGTTATATTTTAACCCATGTCAGTTTTCAGTGAGCCAAAACCAAATTACTTTATAAAAAGCAAGTTGGTCATTGATAATTATGATGTACCAAAGATTGTTGATGAGATCAATATTTTGGAAACTGATAACTCATCAGTAAATCTAAATCTCCTTAAAACAATCACCACTGATCAAATATTGATCAACAACCTCTCAGACACTGTTTCAGTCACTGATAATTTCATTAGTGACCTTTAGTCAAAGAAACAAGAGGAAGTAGATAGCAAGAAAAGTTGTAAGCCAGTGTCAGCACAACAACTTATATCAAAGAAAACCAAAAAGGCCAATTATGCAAATAAAAAATGCTATAAATGTGGGGAAAGATAACATCTATCTTTTGAATGCTCAGCAACACCTTTTTCAAAGCATGTAATTATCAGTGAGCATTGGAATATCATTTATGCAAATCAGTGGAAGCCAAAACCAAGGCTTGGCTACTATGAACCCATCTCAGGATAGGTTCATCAGTTGAACTAATCTGTTTATTGATGTAGGGCATTCTTAGAGAGACTATCTGGTATCTGGACAGTGGTTGTTCTAGACACATGATTGGATGTAAGTCCCTGCTCAGTGACTACAAGGATGAAAGAGGTCCCGATGTAGTGTTTGGTGATAATAAAGTGGAAAAGACAAGAGGTTATAGTGTCTTGACCAATGGAAATGTGATGTTCAAGCGAGTAGCTTATGTGGAGGGACTGAAGCACAATTTATTGAGCATCAGTCAGTTATATGACTCAAAAAAACAAGGTGCTATTTGATCATGAAGCTGGTGTGGTTTACAACAAGAAGGGAAGTGATGTGTTGGCTGCTAACATGAAGTGTTTGGACCTGACATGTGTGACAATAATTCTAGCTTGTAATAGCATTTAGTTTGTAATTAAGTTTTGTACATTAATCTTAGTTTTGATATGAAATATATTAGTTTTGATATTAATATTTGTTAAACATGTTAATGTGTTAGACAAATATAGGATTGACCTAATATGATATAAGTTTGTGGTTAATGTGTTTATATAAGTATTCGATAAATATACGAACTTGCAACTGAAGTTGCGATGCGAATTGAAACAAGTCAGTTCGCAAGGTGGTAACTAAAACGAGTCAGTTCTCAAGGTTGGTAAGCGAACCGAATCAGTTCGCTGGGCCAATAAGGCTGCGGACTGAGTCAGTTCGCAAGGCACAGACCTGCGAACTGAGATGGTATATATTATGATTTCGGTTTGGAAAAACCCTAATGAATACACATCTAGGAATTTAGCTTCTGCAAAATACCCTACGAATTTCTAAGTTCATAGTTTCGTTATTAGCTTTGTTCTTGGTCGGTTAATAATATAACAATCAAGATAAAAGTTTTCTAGTCACGAATAAGTCATGATATTAATAGTTATATCCGTATAACTAGGTATTGAGGGATTCCGCACCTTGATACTAAGATAACCTCATTATCGATCCATAGAACTAGGGACTTACAATTGGTATCAGAGCTTTCGGGCTTAATATGTTGTGGTTCGAGGTTATTGTGATTAAATAACGAACAATTTTGGGTTGTTTTACATAAGTTTTACGATCAATAATTGTCTCTGGATGATTTTAGGTTGATTTAAGTTCGAAATTTTTGAGTTTAAACGTAAAAACTCTTAGAATTTTCGTCTTTAGGGTTAACAGGCGTATTTACGAACTGAGACATACGTTGCGAGCCGAACTGAACTTTGCGAACAGAGATTTGCGAAGTGAGCTGAGCTTGTGAACTGAATTGATTTTGCGAACTGAACTGCCTTTGCGAACTGAGTTGGACTTGCGAACTGAGTTTTGCGAGGTGAACTCAGTTTTGCGAACTGAGATGTGGTTTGTGAACTGAACATTATGAGTTCGCAATTTCGACTGAATTTTTGCGTTTATGAACAAATTTAAGATGTCTAACCTTAGCCGAATGATAGAGATGGACCATGAGGTTGGAAAGTCAAATGTTCCACCTAAGTTACTCACCCTCAATGACTATTATGGGTGGAGAGACCGTTTTGAGTCCTACTATCGTTTTCATGACCTTATGATATGGGAATGTATTACTCATGGATATACTGCTCCAACTTCCACAGTACAGAACAAACAAGTGGTCATTCCATATAACCGTATGAATGAAGAAAAAAAGGAAGGATATAAGAATGAAAATCGAGCTCATTCTTGCATTAAAATTTGTCTCCCTAAGAAAGTTAATCATCTGTTTAAATCCTTTCACACTGCTAAAGAGCTCTGGGTAGCTCTAGAGAAAATATGTGATGGAAGTCCTCAGATGAAAGAAGGCAAAAGGGATCTTTTAAAGAAATAATTTGTCGTTTATAAGGCTTTCAAAGGAGAGGAACTTGATGCTTATATCACCCGGGTTTATCATCTTCTAAGTGAGCTTGATAACCATAAGATAGCGGTAAATGATCGAGAGAAAATTAACAAGTTTCTTGAAGGTTTACCACATAAATGGGAAATGCATGGAGTGATGATCAAAGATAATGAGGATCGCTATGCATCTATGACTCTGGAAGATGCAATTGACAAACTTAGATGTTATGCATTCACTAAGAAAACAAGGGTTTCGGATAATGATCAGGTTCAAGATCCTAAGCTATACTTTGGTAAGGCTAGTCCCTTTGATGCCTCTACAAGTTCTACTACTACATTGTTAGTTGGTGATGTTACTGAAAACAATGCTGAACTTGTCTCTGAAGATTTGTGCTATATCGCCGCTGGAAGTGAAAAAGAAAGAAAAACCACTGAGAAGTCCACTCAAGAGAATCACAAAATGCCCATGAGTGTGAAATGTGCCGAACATCAACTTTCTGTTCTTGCTTCATTTGTTGCTTCATACGAAAATTACATCCAGGGAAAGATCAATGATCCAACTACATTTGATGAGGATTATGATCAAGTTGACCTTGACAACTTAGAAGAAATGGATCTCCAGTGGCAACTTGCTATGGTGTCAAGGAGAGTTAAAAATTTCTTGAAGCGTACAAGTAGAAAGTTGGTTGGTAATAAAGTTGGATTTGATAAGTCCAAAGTGAAGTGTTATAACTGTCAAAGTTATGGACATTTTGCTAGGGAATCTCAAAGACCAATGTTGACCAAGATAGTGGGAATAATTAAAGCTTGGGTAAGACTCTAGCTTCAAAGGCTTTGGTAGTTCAACAGTTAGATGGGTCATATGATTGGAGAGCTTTGTCTGAAGAAGCTCTAATGGTTGAGATTATAGATGAAGAAAAGACCGCTGAATCGACATCTTATATGCCTGAAGCTGAAGATTCCAAATTAAAAGTACCAGACATGAAAGAGAAGACTATTGGAGATAGTGTGCTAGACATGGATTCAACTGAGTATTTGAGTCCAGAAGACTTTGTTGCTCAAATGGATGAAATCAACACGGATAAAAAGAGGGTATGTCATGATACTCTTACTCTTGCTGATGTTCGCTATTTAGTTACTGATTTACAGTCTCAAGTTAATGTATTTTCATAATCTAATTTGACTATGAAATTATAAATTGATAGATTTAAGGGTGATGTTCGCATATTAAATGAGGACAAACAAACTCTAAAAGCTAAGATTAAGTCTGATGCAGCAGATAAGACCACTTTAAAAGATACAATAAATGCGTAAATTGTTAAGATAGATGGTCCTTATCAGGTTATAGTAGACTTAAAGAAGGACTTAGTAGTAGAGATAGTGAGTTGTCTGTATCTAAGTTACAGGTCTTAGAGCTTAATCGTAAGTTAGAAAGCTATGCTACTTCTAAGTTGGATTTAGACTCAATGATTAGCTCTACAAGAAGGGTAACTGATGGTACTGGAATAGGTTATAATAATGTAGCCCCTCCATCTAATGCTAATTACTCTAAAACAGTTGACTTAGATATGCCTGATGTGTCCAATGATCTAAGGAAATATTAACTGATAAGTGAGGCTCCACAGACAGAGAAACCTGTTATTAAAGACTTTTCATCTGAAAATCATAAAATGGTATCAGATGATAAAGTGATTAATGAACAGATAACTTCAGTCCCTAAAAAGCAAACTGACTTAGGGAAAGCAAAAGAGTCTGATCATCACAAACAGATGTCATGCTTTAAATGCCACCAAAAAGGGCATGTGGCTTATTGTTGTCCAAATAAGAAGTCTTAAGCATTACATAAGTCTGCGAGTAAAGCAAAGTTAGTTGATACTCCAAATGTGAATTGTGACAGGGTTAATCCACAACCGGGTTTGATAAGTAAACCAGTTTCTAAACCTGTAAACATTTTGAAACGTGAGGGATCACATAGTATTTCCCCTCCTAAACCTAAACGGATTTTTACTCAGAATGAAAAATCAAGAGGGAAACTGTCGCACCCCCAAATTTGGGTTGCGGAAGCGAATCGGGTCGGGGCGCGACTAATCAATATACACAGCACATAAGATATAATGAACGACCACTATATGCGTCGTTTTACACTGATATTAATAAAACCAAAGTTTACATCAAAATATTGTTTACATTAGCTCGGTTTGAAGTTGAGAGATTTAAGTACATAATTAATCTATATAAAATATAATAATGCAGCTAAATCTCTGATTGTTTGCATGCTGACTCGAGCTAATGGATCTTGATTGAGCAATCCAACCTACTGCTGGTCACCTGTGATACATGCTAAAATTGGTCAGCAAAACGTTGGTGAGCTCACAGGTTTGTATGTCAACACATATTTGTATGAACCGCAAGATTTAACTGAATTTAAAATGCAATTAAGCAAAATAAAAGTTATACAGCCATGAGTACATAGTCTGAGCTTAACTTGAGTGTCAGGTCGAATTAAGGAAACCTAACTGAATTGCCTCCTACAAGTGCCTAATCTACACTCGTCTTCCCAAATGCTAATACGTCCGTTTGACCAGTTAGTGCGTGCTAACCGGACGAGGATTGTCAATCCTATATGATATCATATACTAACATTCACGCTACAGATGTATTACCAAACTATGTTGTGGAGGGCTTTGAAATGATTAGTGAAAACAACTCATGTAGTATTTGATTTGTATTATACTTGCGTTCATATTGTAAAATAAAACGAGCAATGTAATCACACCCCTGATTGAAAAGCGGTAAAAAAGGGGCCATGAGACTCACCTGAGCCTTGAGTGTTTAAATTAATAAACTTGAATTGATTAGTAGTGGATTGATATCCGAAGACTTGTAACCTGAGGGTGTCTAAGACACACAAAGGTTATAACATGAGTAGGCATCTCGAAAGACTGCCCTTGTAGTTGTTCATCCAACTTAGAATGTCAAAATTACTACGATTTGGTTGATTGAATTATCCAAATTACTACGATTTGGTTGTTTGACTTGTGTTTTGAAAACGTGTACGGCCGTCGGTGAATTGGTTGTATAATTAATCTCATTATTACTTTCATGATTTTAAAGTGTTATACTTAAAAGTAAGTTCCAATGGGTTTTAGAAGTCATGTCGCATTCGTGTTTAATATTATACAAGTTTAGCACTTTGTGTGAAAGTTTAGATGTAACACTGTTACTCGTGACCCTAGGGTAAAGGCGAAGCTCGTTAATGACGGGGGTCCGGGGGCAGCGCCCCTGGTAGCGGGGTCCAAGGGGCGGCAGCCCCTGGCGGGGTCCAAGGGGCAGAGCCCCTGGCTGGGGTCGAGCTTTGGTGAAAAATGCATCTAGACTCGAATTTGGGTGAAATCGAGTGATAAAATTTTAGGTCTCGACACTTAGTAAAATTTGTGTTTTCTTGGTCCAGTTTCATGCGACATAGTGTGCGACGCACGGCTTTGTGTCGCTAAGTGCGACATAGTCTGTTGTGTCGCAGATCATATGCGACATAAGGGCTTGTGTCGCTAAGGGCGACATCCGCAATTTAATGCGACATAGGGCGTTGTGTCGCTATATGCGACATCCGTAATTTCTGCGACATAACTATTTGTGTCGCTATATGCGACATCCGTGATTAGTGCGACATAGTGGCTTATGTCGCTATATGCGACATAAGGTCTGATTTAGCGACATAAAGGTGGCCTGGAGCCTCTGCGACATAACGCGCTGTTGGCCGGAAAATGAGCCGAAAAAGTGTTTTCCGGCCTCCGTTTGACCTGAGACTTTTACCCAACCCATATTTGGACATTTTAAGCTTAAAGAAACAACTAGAACTTAAAAACACTTGAAATCGAAAGGTTTCGGGTTTTTGTCGGAAACTTACAAAGTGGCGAATCAAGATTCCGAAAAGATAACGTTGTAGATCATGATGAGGTGATAGTTTTTCTTCAAATGAGCCTTGAATTTTGAGGACGTTTAATGGTGCTTTTTAGTGATTTTAATGAAGTGGTGGTGGTGGTTTGGTTGGAGAGAAAAAGAAAGAAAAGGAGGAGTAGAGAGAGAGTGATGAATGAGAATGAGGGTGGGGAGGTGATGTCCTCACCCTTTGTGGCTGATTCGGTGGGGGCCCACCGAGGTGTGGGTCTCCACTTTTAATCCCGTGCATTCGCGCTCCGTGCGGTGTTCGTTTTCCCGATTCGTTTAAACGTTTAATTCAATTATCATATACGTTTAAATGCACATTTTAAAAGACGAATCTTTTATAAATATTCTGGTTGAAGTATTTTACCAAATACTTAGTAAGTGAATTATAAAGTATAATTTAATTTCATTTTGGATTGTTTGCACGTTTAATATTTAATCGTGTAGACGTTTGTTTGTACGATACAAATTAATTACAAAGTATTATAATCAAAATAACATTTTGGGAAAGCTAGTGTTATTAAATAATGTTATATTATTTAATAAAATTGTTCACCAACGTCCGTATTTAATTGAACCGAATTACATTCGATTTGAAACTTGTACGATTTAATCAAATCGCATAATTGTATATATTCCTCAATATATATATTTCGATACATTAATTAGCCTAATACAAAACTAATTACATGTATTAACAATTGATTAGGCACTAATCACTAGTCCTAATTTGACGGGTGTCACAGAAACCACCTTCGAGGTTTATGACCCCCAAAAGAAACCATAGTCAATATGAAAATGGTTCTACTTCATGTTCACATGGGAGTACTAAGATTCGGAATTCTGGGAAAAATTCCCAAGGTTATGTGCCTAGGAGGTTTTCTACTCACTCTCCTCATAGGCATAGAACTACCGATCATCAACAACATCAGACTTCTTTGAAAGTAACCAAGACTCCTGATGGGAATAGTCATGATTATTTTAAAGAAGTTAAGATTGTTGATGATGAGGGACACACCAAGACCGTCATGGCTTGCGCCCCTCTTGATAACTGATCCTTTGTAACTGTCATGTGCATGAGCAGGCTGTGAACGTAGATAGTTGGTGGTATGTGGAGAGTGGATGCTCAAGACACATGTGAAAGAAGTCTACTAAAGGACTTCAAAGGAGGATTGAAGCAGTACGCTAATTTCGCTGGGGAAAAGGGTGGAGTGATAACTGGGAAAGGAAAAGTTTCTAATGGAACTTTAACTCTTGAGGATGTAAACTATGTTGAAGAACTGGTTCACAACCTAGTGAGTGTTTCCCAAGTCTGTGATAAAGGTCATCCAGTTCATTTTAATGAAAAAAAGGCTTTACTCCTGAAGCCGGGATTTAAAATTCCTGAAGAATGGGTATTGATGAGGGCACCAAGGAAAAAGGACATCTATTCCATTAACATGGGTGTTCCTAATACTTCAATGATGTCGACATTTTTATTATCCAAAGCTTCTGAAACAGACTCACTATTATGGCATAAGAGGATGGCACACCTGAACTTTCACAAAATGAATTACATAACCAAAAATGGTTTAGTTCTGGATGTTCCACAAAAGTGTTTTGAGTATGAAGACAAGTATGTTCCTTGTAAGAAAGGAAAGCAGCACAAGAAACCACACTAGTCTAAAACATAAAACTCTATTTCCTCGCCATTTGAACTGCTACATATGGATCTCTTTGGCCCAATCAGCAAGAGAAGCATAGATAAAAAATGGTATTGTTTAGTTGTTATCGATGACTACTTTAGATTCTCTTGGGTATTCTTTCTGGCATCTAAGGATGAAACTCCTAGAATACTGATGGAATTCTTATATCTAGTATAGCATACTTACTAGACACGAGTTAAGAGTATTCGTAGTGACAACGGAACGGAGTTTAAAAACTCAACTCTCAATGTCTATTGTCTATGTAATGGAATCAACCATCAATTCAGTGCACCATATGAGCCACAACAAAATGGTGTTACTGAAAGGAAAAATAGAACATTGATCGAAGCTGCTAGAACAATGCTTGCAGATACTAAGCTTCCGGTCATGTTTTGGGTTGAAGCAGTAAATACAGCATGTCATGTTTTAAATAGGGTTGTTATGGTGAAATGGCTTAACAAAGAATGTTATGAGCTATTGAACATTAAGAAACCTAACTTGAAGGGATTTGAACCTTTTGGAGTTAAGTGCACGATTTTGAGAACACACAATCAACCAAAGTTTGGTGAGAATGCTGACGAAGGATACTTCCTAGGTTATGTTGCTAACTCTCCAAATAAGCGTGTTTTCAATATTGTCACTGGGCGTCTGGAAATAGTTTATAACATTGAGGTTAAGAGCTATTCATATGATACTCATAAAGGATTGAATTGGCAATTTAATTACTCGGATCTCTTCAAATCATTCAACATTCATCTAAGTGATTAAGTAATCAGTTCAGAATGTGATGACACTATTTATGTAGATGATGAAATCGGCCTCATTCCTAGGTCAAATATTATTATCACTGTTACTGAAGAGACTACTGCTGCCACTGAAACAAAGGATATACCTCAAAATTCAGATCAACATATTGGTGAAAATGTTGGTGAGAATAGTGAGATACCGCCTCTGGAGGAAATGAATACTAATCAGGAAGATGAGTTAGTAGTTGAACCCATTTCTACATCACGTATAAATAAGGATCATCCAACGAGTGAAATTATTGGTGATTTATATTTAGGTGTACGAACTAGGAATGAGTTATCTAGAAGTACTAGTTTGTTTACTTCTATAGTTGAAGCTGGGGAATATAATCAGTGTATCTACTCTTGCTTTATCTCACAAGAAGAACCAAAGAATGTACAAATAGCCTTAAAAGATAACTCATGGGTGGAAGCCATTCAAGAGGAACTATCTCAATTCAAGAAACTTGAAGTTTGGGAGTTAGTTGATCTTCCACCTGGTGAATACCCGATTGGTACTAAATGGGTGTTTAAGTGTAAGAAAGACGATCGAGGAATCATAACTCACGATAAAGCTCATTTAGTTGCTCAAGGTTTCAATCAGGAAGAAGGGATTGATTACAATGAAGTGTTTGCACTAGTGGTAAGGCTAGAAGCAATAAGGATCCTCTTAGCATTCGCAGTATCTAAAGGAATTAAAGTTTTTCAATTAGATGTTAAGAGTGCCTTTTTGTATGGCAAAGTCAAGGAAGTGGTGTATGATTCTCAACCACCAGGGTTCAGTGATTCAAAACATCCTGATAAAGTATATCGTTTAGATAAGGCTTTATATGGGTTACATCAAGCACCTCGGATGTGGTATGAAACACTATCAACCTATCTACTTGAGAATGGTTTTACAAGATGAAAGATTGATAGTACACTATTTGTGAAATGGAAGAAGAAAGACTTCTTACTGGTTCAAGTATACGTAGATGATATCATCTTAGGGTCATCTGATGAAAAGATGTGCGTTGAATTTGAACTAGTAATGAAGAAAAAGTTTGAGATGTCTGCAATGGGAGAGTTGAACTTTTTCTTCTGATTACAAGTTGATCAAAAAGAAGATGGGTTCTTCATTCATTAATCAAAGTATGCTGCTGAGTTATTAGAACGGTTCAAGATGGATGAAACTTGTATTTAAAGACTCCCTTTCTAGAAGCTCATGGACTTGGTCCCGATACATCGAGTGATAAAGACATGGATCCTACTCTTTATATGGCCATGATTGCATCACTAATGTATCTAACTGCATCACGACCTGATATAATGTTCGCCTTCTGTTTGTGTGCGAGATATCAGGCCACTCCTAAAGAATCACATATGCAAGCTGTAAAACGGATTTTTCATTACCTTAAGGGGAAGCCTAAGATAGGACTTTGGTATCCTTCTGATGGAGACTTGGATCTTGTTGCTTACAAGGATTCCGATTATGGAGGATGCAATCTAAATCGAAAGTCAACAACTGGTGGATGTCAATTCCTAGGAGGTAGATTGGTGTCTTGGCAATGCAAGAAGCAAACCTCAGTAGCCATTTCAACATGTGAAGCTAAGTATGTTGCAGCTGGTAGCTGTTGTGTGACACCCGTCAAATTAGGACTAGTTATTAGTTCCTAATCATTTCGAAATACATGTAATTAGTACTATGTATTAGGCTAATTGTATGTATCAATATATATATTGTTGAATATATATCAGTCTGCGATTAAATTAAATCGTGCATTTTTCAAATCGGTCAAAATCCGATTCATTTACACGGGCGTTGGTAAAAACAAATATTAAGTAATATGAAACTATTATTTAATATACTCAGTATTTATTATATATTAATTCGATAATATATAAAGTATTTGTATCGTACAAAGTAAAAACATTCGCGACAAAACTTATAAATAATGTATTATTATTGGAAATAATAATTATTATTTACATTAGACAAAAATAAAACATATTCGTTTTATTCAATCTTACTCAAACGCGACGAAACCATTCGAACTATATCCGTCATTCAAACTTAAAACAAAGATATATTTTTATATCTCATTAAAAGTATTTTTATAAAATACTTCGAATAAAAGTATATACGATTTCATTTTTAGAAATTTATCATTTGAAAATATTATACTACTTTTACGATCGGGTACAAAAACACGGGTACAAAAGATATATTGCGTGTTGATGCAACGGGACAAGGTTATTGCCTACGCCTCCCGACAACTCAAAGTTCACGAGAAGAACTACACCACTCATGATCTCGAACTAGGAGCCGTAGTGTTCGCACTCAAAATTTGGAGACACTATCTGTATGGCACAAGATGTACCATCTTCACCGATCATAAAAGCCTCCAACATATATTCGATCAGAAGGATCTCAATATGAGGCAATGTCGCTGGGTCGAGCTGCTCACCGATTATGACTGTGAGATCAAGTACCACCCGCGTAAGGCAAATGTTGTTGCCGATGCCCTAAGTCGAAAAGAACATCCAAAACCACTTCGAGTCCGAGCCCTTAGTATTACTATTCATAATGATTTTATCATTCAAATCCTTGCCGCTCAACTCGAAGCATTGAAACCGGAGAACATCAAAGAAGAGGCCTTGCGCAACATGGAGAGACAGTTTGAAACCAAACCCAATGGGGTCAAATACTTCGCTAACCGAATCTGGTTACCTAGCTTTGGGAATCTTCGAGACTTGGTGATGGATGAAGCTCACAAGTCCAAATATTCTATACATCCTGGATCTGACAAGATGTATCATGGCATCAAGGGATCATACTGGTGGCCAAACATGAAAGCAGAGATTGCCACGTATGTCAGCAAGTGTCTCACATGTTCAAAAGTCAAAGCAGAATATCAGAAACCCCCCGGTCTGCTACAGCAGCCGGACATTCCTGAATGGAAATGGGAGCAAATCACTATGGATTTCATCACCAAACACCCGAGAACATCAAGCGGTTGCGATACCATCTGGGTGATCGTGGACCGGCTCACCAAATCAGCTCATTTCCTTGCCATCAAGGAAACTGACAAAATGGAACGTCTCACACGAATCTATCTGAAGGAGATCGTAACCCAACACAGCGTTCCTATCTCGATTATCTCTGACAGAGATAGTCGTTTCACTTCTCAGTTTTGGAGATCACTACAGAAATCGTTAGGTACTCGTCTGGATATGAGTACTGCGTATCATCCTCAAACCGATGGCCAAAGTGAAAGGACAATTCAAACACCAGAAGATATGCTACGCGCCTGTGTAGTTGACTTCGGTGCAAATTGGGAACATCATTTGCCATTATGTGAATTCTCGTACAACAACAGCTACCACACCAGTATTGGAGCTGCACCATTCGAGGCACTGTACGGTCGTAAGTGTCGGTTGCCTATCTGTTGGACCGAAGTTGGAGATAGCCAACTGACTGGTCCTGACATCATTCATGAAACCACCGAGAAGATCGTTGGTATCCAGCAACGGCTGAAAGCCGCACGTGATCGTCAGAAGAGTTATGCTGACGTGAGACGCAAGCATCTCGAGTTCCAGGTGGGAGATCGAGTTCTGCTCAAAGTATCACCTTGGAAAGATGTCATCCGCTTTAGCAAACGTGGGAAACTAAACCCTAGGTACGTTGGACCTTTTGAGATCCTCGAGAGGATTGGTCTAGTCGCATATCGATTGCAGCTACCACCCGAGCTTGGTAGTGTGCATCCCACATTTCACATTTCTAACCTTAAGAAATTCCTGTATGATGAGACACTCATTATTCCTCTCGATGAAATTCAAATCGATGACAAACTTCATTTTGTCGAGACACCAGTGGAGATCATCGACCGTGAGGTCAAACAGCTTAAGCAAAGTCGTATCCCAATCGTCAAAGTTCGGTGGAATTCGCGGCGTGGTCCGGAATTCACCTGGGAACGGGAAGACCAGATGCGACTCAAATATACACATTTATTTTCAGACTTCACTCACGCGCCAACTCAGAGCTGAATTTCAGGACGAAATTCTCTTAACAAGGGGAGAATGTGACACCCGTCAAATTAGGACTAGTTATTAGTTCCTAATCATTTCGAAATACATGTAATTAGTACTATGTATTAGGCTAATTGTATGTATCAATATATATATTGTTGAATATATATCAGTACGCGATTAAATTAAATCGTGCATTTTTCAAATCGGTCAGAATCCGATTCATTTACACGGGCGTTGGTGAAAACAAATATTAAGTAATATGAAACTATTATTTAATATACTCAGTATTTATTATATATTAATTCGATAATATATAAAGTATTTGTATCGTACAAAGTAAAAACATTCGTGACAAAACTTATAAATAATGTATTATTAGTGGAAATAATAATTATTATTTACATTAGACAAAAATAAAACATATTCGTTTTATTCAATCTTACTCAAACGCGACGAAATCATTCGAACTATATCCGTCATTCAAACTTAAAACAAAGATATATTTTTATATCTCATTAAAAGTATTTTTATAAAATACTTCGAATAAAAGTATATACGATTTCATTTTTAGAAATTTATCATTTGAAAATATTATACTACTTTTACGATCGGGTACAAAAACACGGGTATTTTGTGCTACGCGTGGGAGCCAACCAACTCCAATAATTGGAGTTGGCCGACCTATACTTCTTCTTCTCCTTCATTTCATCTTCATCATCGATCTATCTCTGCTCTCTCTCTCGACCTCCTTCGAAATCAAAAACAACAACAACAATATTAACAATAGCAAGATCAGCAGCAGCAATAAGCATCATCACCATCTCCATCTTCATCATCTCCTTCATCTTCTTCGGCATCATCACCATCATCCGTTCCTCATTTTTACCCGTAAGAAATCTTTCACTTTTCTTTTAGATTTTGTGTTTAAATAACATGTATCATCATGTATTAGTGTTCTATCAAGTAGATTATGTCCAAAAATCGAACCTATACTCGTTTTCCCAACTGATTTCGCGAACAGACCTGAAACTGGATTGATGAGCCGAACGGCTGGACTAGATGAGCCGAACGGCTGGACTTGATGAGCCGAACGGCTGGACTAGATCAGCCGAACGGCTAGGTTTCCCTTAGCCGAACGGCTAGGTCCTCCATAGCCGAACGGCTGGGCTTCCATAGCCGAACGGCTAGGTGCTCCATAGCCGAACGGCTAGAGCTTTATAGCCGAACGGCTAGATTACTTAAACGGAACAATTTTTGTAAAATTTATTATAACGGATTGGGCTAAAAGTCACATGGTCACTCGAAAATGGCCCAATGATCAAGGCTATGTACCAAGGCACATAGCCTTGGCAGTTTTAGGCCTTTCGGGGTCATCTAGGGGTCGAAAATGGCATATTTCAGTTTTCGGACCCGTACCAAATTTTGTAACCTATGAAATAAAATGTAACGGATATAACGAACTTGAATAACAACTAAACTTATACGATACGACTTATACACGAAACACATATACATTTCTAAGTACAACAAATCATGTATAATAATAATAGTTTGAAATTATTATTACAAACCGTCACCAACGAGCCGTATACACTTTCTCAACGTCAAACATAAACATTAACCAAATGATTTGGACATAACTAGTCAATAGAACAACTAGCATAGATGGTCTGTTGAGACATCTAACCAATTAAACCTTGCGCGTTTAATACGCCCGGCAGGTTTCAACATCTAATCATTAAAACCTTGCGCGCTTAGGACGCCCGACAGGTTTCAGTCGTTGGAGACGACATCATTCTCTTGTAAACCATCATTTGTGCTTGATAGCATCTCATTAGACTCAGGTGAGTCTCATAGCCCCTCATTTTACTATTTTTAACTCAGGGGTGGGAATACATGCTTGTTTTGTTTTACATGTGAACGCAAGTATCAAAATATTGCTATAGATTGCATGAGTTGTTTTCTCTAATCGTTTTAAGTCCTCTAGCATAGTTTGGTAATACTTTGTAGCGTGAATGTTAGTGTATGGTACCATATGGGACTGACAATCCCCGTCTGGGTCAGCACGCACTGACTGGTCAAACGGACGTATTATCATTTGTTAATACGTGTGTTGATTAGGCACACGCATAGAGGCACCCTCGCTCAGGCACTTAATTGTGATCCTGACACCTCAGTTAAGCTCAGACTATGTGCTTATGGCAGTTATATACATCATTCATCAATTACTTATTTGTTTAATTACAAATATTCATACTTAAATCTTGCGGTTCATACAGTACACTTTATCATTAAACCTGTGAGCTCACCAGCTTTTAGCTGACCATTTTAGCATGTATTCTCAGGTTCGCAGCAGCAGTAGGTCTGCTCATTCAGGATGCCCATTAGCTCGAGTCGCATTCAGACAACAAGAGATTGTCATGCATTACTATATTTTGTATAATTTAGTTATGCCATAGAATCTCTACCATTTGGCTCAAGAGCTTTTGTAAACTATATTATAACAGTGTAAAACTTTTATAATATCAATGTATTTTGTAAAACGACGCATATAGAGTCGTTCATTGTATGCCTTGTGTGCTTGATATTTGATTAGTCGCGCCCCGAATCGACCCGCTTCCGCATCATAATTTGGGGGTGCGACAGATTGCTATCAGAGCCTAAGGTTATAGTGAACTAGGTTGCATTTAGTGGGCCTAGACTATGACTGTTAGGCAGTATTCCTCATTAGATATAACTAGTTCAGGAATTACATCATACGAGTTTAATTTAACATAGCGTAGCTAACTATGTACAATTAAATAAATATGATGTGATATCTGAAAGGGGTTATGTTGAACAGGAATGCGCTAGTTGACTCTGACCACGAGAGAAACCGAGACTTATACTTGGTTTGTGTTAGACACACACTAGGCTATTATGTGATATAGGCGTATATACATACATAGGCCTCACCTACGTGCTACTCTATAGGCTATTATATATTGAAGATATATGAATAGGCCTTACCTGCGTATTACGTTCTAAGCTATTATATATGTCGAATATATATAGATATCATGCGATAGTATACTCATTAACGCTCACACCACCGAAGACGACGAGTATAGCTACTACCGTCTATTTAATTATACTCGCATAACGTCTTACAACACATTTCGTTGTACCGTCAGGTGCTATAAAGGAATATATCATTTCGTATTCCTTCCATCCTTTTAACTCTTCGGAATCACAAGTGGAACCTATTGTTAGAAGGACTTATAGGTTTCCATAAATAAAACCTTACCCCGCTCTCTCGCAAAATCGCGTCTTGTATTCAACTCCATTATCTGTTGAATTATAATTATCACTTGTGCTATTGTGATATATCGTGAATTTGTACAGACAACTCATTTATCCTTTTCTTGTTTCTTTCTTGAAGAATCATGCCGCCAAAGAGGAAGGGTTACAGTGAAGCTGAACTCAATGCAGCGGTTTCCCGAGCTGTAGCTGAAGCCTTGGCTGCTCGAGACTCTCGAAGGAGTGATGAGACAGTCAATACCACTCCTCCTCCTGTTATCAAACCATGTTCCTATAAGGATTTTCTCAGTTGCAAACCATTGTACTTCAAGGGCACGGAAGGTGCTATTGGCCTGATCCGATGGGTGGAACGAATGGAATCTGTCTTCAGTCTCTGTAACTGCACTGAAGACAGCAAGGTCAAGTTTGCTGCTTACACCTTTCAGGAAGGTGTCCTCACCTGGTGGAATACCCATACTAGTGCAGTGGGAATTGAAGTGGCTAATCAACTTCCCTGGGGAGATCTGAAGGAGATGCTAAAGGAAGAGTATTGCCCCAGCGAATAACTTCAGAGGTTGGAGGAAGAATTTTGGAGTCTGAGAGTCCAGGGCACTGACATCGCTGGTTACACCACCAAGTTCCAACAACTCGCTCTCCTCTGCCCATCTATGGTAGACTCAGAGCAAAAGCGCATCAAGAGGTACATTCGCGGTCTCCCGGAAAGTATCCAGGGAAACGTCGCCTCGTCCAAACCGACAACCATCCAAAGTGCTATCCGCCTCGCACACGAACTCACGGCAATGATTGTCAGCCGTGAGGCATCCATTACATCTTCTGGTAACAACAAAAGAAAGTGGTCTGGAAACCCCACTCAAAACCAACCGCCGTCCAAGAGGTCTGAGTCTGACAAGACCACCAGTACTGGTTCTGGTTTCAACAAGGGTTATACTGGGAACAAACCCTTCTGTTCAAAGTGCCACCGACACCATGAAGGCCCTTGCGGCACTCCTTGTGGTAAGTGCCAAAGGTATGGGCATCTGGCCAAAGACTGCAGGTCTACCAATGCCAATTCCAACACCACCACCAGCCAACCAAAATCCTGCTATGAGTGTGGAGATATCGGGCATTTTAGGAATGAATGCCCAAAGCTGAAGAACAAGGGTAACAACACTGCAAAGGGAAGAGCTTTCGTGCTGAACACAGGAGAGGCCCGTCAGGACCCGAATGTGGTCTCGGGTACGTTCCTTCTCAACAATCTTACTGCCACTGTTCTATTTGATACTGGTGCTGATAGGAGTTTTATATCTGATGAGTTTAGTCCATTGCTTGACATCACTCCTGTTGCCTTAGATGCTAAGTACATTGTAGAACTAGCTAACGGCAAACTCATAGAAACCGATAGTGTAATTCCTAATTGCACTTTAAACCTCGCCAACGAATTGTTTGCCATTGATCTCATACCTGTCGAGATTGGAAGTTTCGACATCATTGTTGGCATGGATTGGCTATCCAAGCACCGAGCTGAAATTGTCTGTTATGACAAAATCATTCGTATTCCTCTCGTCACCGGTGGTACTTTAATCATACAAGGGGAGACCGGTGGGACGAGATTGAATATCATATCATGCATGAAAACTCGCAAATATCTTAGAAAAGGCTATCAGGCAATCCTCGCCCACGTTATGGAGAAAAAGTCGGAAGAGAAGCGACTTGAGGATGTGCCCATTGTTAGAGACTTTCCAGAAGTCTTTCCCGAAGACTTGCCTGGTCTAACGCCACCGAGACAAGTTGAGTTCGCAATCGATCTAGTGCCCGGGGCAGCACCTGTTGCACGAGCCCCGTATCATTTAGCCCCTTCAGAACTTCAGGAGTTGTCTACTGAGTTGCAGGAACTCCTAGATAAGGGTTTCATTAGACCGAGTTCTTCACCATGGGGAGCTCCGGTACTGTTTGTGAAAAAGAAGGACGGTTCATTCAGAATGTGTATCGACTACAGAGAGTTGAACAAATTAACCGTCAAGAATCGTTACCCACTTCCTCGCATTGATGACCTATTTGACCAACTTCAGGGGTCAAGTTTCTATTCAAAGATAGATCTACGATCAGGTTATCATCAATTACGAGTTCGTGACATCGACATCCCAAAGACTGCCTTCCGAACTCGCTATGGTCATTACGAGTTCCAAGTGATGCCATTTGGTTTGACAAACGCACCGGCTGTATTCATGGACATCATGAACCGAGTGTGTAAACCATATCTTGACAAGTTTGTCATTGTCTTCATCGATGACATTCTCATTTACTCGCGCAATGAACAGGAACACGCGCAACATCTCAAAACCATTCTAGAACTTCTTAGACACGAAGAGTTATATGCTAAATTCTCCAAGTGTGAGTTCTGGATGCAAACCGTTCAATTCCTTGGTCATGTGATTGATAGTCAAGGAATTCACGTTGATCCATCGAAAATCGAGGCTATCAAGTGCTGGCAAGCACCGACAACGCCGACCGAGGTACGCCAATTCTTAGGACTGGCTGGGTACTATCGACGTTTTATTGAGAATTTCTCCAAAATAGCTCAACCTCTCACGACACTGACTCAGAAAGAAAAGAAGTTCGATTGGACTGATAAGCAGGAGTCAGCATTTCAGCTATTGAAGCAAAAGCTTTGCAGTGCACCCATTCTATCGTTACCCGAAGGCAACGATGACTTTGAGGTATACTGCGATGCCTCACATCAAGGTCTTGGTTGCGTGTTGATGCAACGGGAAAAGGTTATTGCCTACGCCTCCCGACAACTCAAAGTTCACGAGAAGAACTACACCACTCATGATCTCGAACTAAGAGCCGTAGTGTTCGCACTCAAAATTTGGAGACACTATCTGTATGGCACAAGATGTACCATCTTCACCGATCATAAAAGCCTCCAACATATATTCGATCAGAAGGATCTCAATATGAGGCAACGTCGCTGGGTCGAGCTGCTCACCGATTATGACTGTGAGATCAAGTACCACCCGGGTAAGGCAAATGTTGTTGCCGATGCCCTAAGTCGAAAAGAACATCCAAAACCACTTCGAGTCCGAGCCCTTAGTATTAGTATTCATAATGATTTTATCATTCAAATCCTTGCCGCTCAACTCGAAGCATTGAAACCGGAGAACATCAAAGAAGAGGCCTTGCGCAACATGGAGAGACAGTTTGAAACCAAACCCAATGGGGTCAAATACTTCGCTAACCGAATCTGGTTACCTAGCTTTGGGAATCTTCGAGACTTGGTGATGGATGAAGCTCACAAGTCCAAATATTCTATACATCCTGGATCTGACAAGATGTATCATGGCATCAAGGGATCATACTGGTGGCCAAACATGAAAGCAGAGATTGCCACGTATGTCAGCAAGTGTCTCACATGTTCAAAAGTCAAAGCAGAATATCAGAAACCCCCCGGTCTGCTACAGCAGCCGGACATTCCTGAATGGAAATGGGAGCAAATCACTATGGATTTCATCACCAAACTCCCGAGAACATCAAGTGGTTGCGATACCATCTGGGTGATCGTGGACCGGCTCACCAAATCAGCTCATTTCCTTGCCATCAAGGAAACTGACAAAATGGAACGTCTCACATGAATCTATCTGAAGGAGATCGTAACCCGACACAGCGTTCCTATCTCGATTATCTCTGATAGAGATAGTCGTTTCACTTCTCAGTTTTGGAGATCACTACAGAAATCGTTAGGTACTCATCTGGATATGAGTACTGCGTATCATCCTCAAACCGATGGACAAAGTGAAAGGACAATTCAAACACTAGAAGATATGCTACGCGCCTGTGTAGTTAACTTCGGTGCAAATTGGGAACATCATTGGCCATTATGTGAATTCTCGTACAACAACAGCTACCACACCAGTATTGGAGCTGCACCATTCGAGGCACTGTACGGTCATAAGTGTCGGTCGCCTATCTGTTGGACCGAAGTTGGAGATAGCCAACTGACTGGTCCTGACATCATTCATGAAACCACCGAGAAGATCGTTGGTATCCAGCAACGGCTGAAAGCCGCACGTGATCGTCAGAAGAGTTATGCTGACGTGAGACGCAAGCATCTCGAGTTCCAGGTGGGAGATCGAGTTCTGCTCAAAGTATCACCTTGGAAAGGTGTCATCCGCTTCGGCAAACATGGGAAACTAAACCCTAGGTACGTTGGACCTTTTGAGATCCTCGAGAGGATTGGTCTAGTCGCATATCGATTGCAGCTACCACCCGAGCTTGGTAGTGTGTATCCCACATTTCACATTTCTAACCTTAAGAAATTCTTGTATGATGAGACACTCATTATTCCTCTCGATGAAATTCAAATCGATGACAAACTTCATTTTGTCGAGACACCAGTGGAGATCATGGACCGTGAGGTCAAACAGCTTAATTAAAGTCATATCCCAATCGTCAAAGTTCGGTGGAATTCGCGGCGTGGTCCGGAATTCACCTGGGAACGGGAAGACCAGATGCGACTCAAATATCCACATTTATTTTCAGACTCCACTCACGCGCCAACTCAGAGCTGAATTTCGGGACGAAATTCTCTTAACAAGGGGAGAATGTGACACCCGTCAAATTAGGACTAGTTATTAGTTCCTAATCATTTCGAAATACATGTAATTAGTACTATGTATTAGGCTAATTGTATGTATCAATATATATATTGTTGAATATATATCAGTACGCAATTAAATTAAATCGTGCATTTTTCAAATCGGTCAAAATCCGATTCATTTACACGGGCGTTGGTGAAAACAAATATTAAGTAATATGAAACTATTATTTAATATATTCAGTATTTATTATATATTAATTCGATAATATATAAAGTATTTGTATCGTACAAAGTAAAAACATTCGCGACAAAACTTATAAATAATGTATTATTATTGGAAATAATAATTATTATTTACATTAGACAAAAATAAAACATATTCGTTTTATTCAATCTTACTCAAACGCGACGAAAACATTCGAACTATATCCGTCATTCAAACTTAAAACAAAGATATATTTTTATATCTCATTAAAAGTATTTTTATAAAATACTTCGAATAAAAGTATATACGATTTCATTTTTAGAAATTTATCATTTGAAAATATTATACTACTTTTACGATCGGGTACAAAAACACGGGTATTTTGTGCTACGCGTGAGAGCCAACCAACTCCAATAATTGGAGTTGGCCGACCTATACTTCTTCTTCTCCTTCATTTCATCTTCATCATCGATCTATCTCTGCTCTCTCTCTCGACCTCCTTCGAAATCAAAAACAACAACAACAATATTAACAATAGCAAGATCAGCAGCAGCAATAAGCATCATCACCATCTCCATCTTCATCATCTCCTTCATCTTCTTCGGCATCATCACCATCATCCGTTCCTCATTTTTACCCGTAAGAAATCTTTCACTTTTCTTTTAGATTTCGTGTTTAAATAACATGTATCATCATGTATTAGTGTTCTATCAAGTAGATTATGTCCAAAAATCGAACCTACAATCGTTTTCCCAACTGATTTCGCGAACAGACCTGAAACTGGATTGATGAGCCGAACGGCTGGACTAGATGAGCCGAACGGCTGGACTTGATGAGCCGAACGGCTGGACTAGATCAGCCGAATGGCTAGGTTTCCCTTAGCCGAACGGCTAGGTCCTCCATAGCCGAACGACTGGGCTTCCATAGCCGAACGGCTAGGTGCTCCATAGCCGAACGGCTAGAGCTTTATAGCCGAACGGCTAGATTACTTAAACGGAACAATTTTTGTAAAATTTATTATAACGGATTGGGCTAAAAGTCACATGGTCACACGAAAATGGCCCAATGATCAAGGCTATGTACCATAGCCTTGGCAGTTTTAGGCCTTTCGGGGTCATCTATGGGTCGAAAATGGCATATTTCAGTTTTCGGACCCGTACCAAATTTTGTAACCTATGAAATAAAATGTAACGGATATAACGAACTTAAATAACAACTAAACTTATACGATACGACTTATACACGAAACACATATACTTTTCTAAGTACAACAAATCATATATAATAATAATAGTTTGAAATTATTATTACAAACCGTCACCAACGAGCCGTATACACTTTCTCAACGTCAAACATAAACATTAACCAAATGATTTGGACATAACTAGTCAATAGAACAACTAGCATAGATGGTCTGTTGAGACATCTAACCAATTAAACCTTGCGCGTTTAATACGCCCGGCAGGTTTCAACATCTAATCATTAAAACCTTGCGCGCTTAGGACGCCCGGCAGGTTTCAGTCGTTGGAGACGACATCATTCTCTTGTAAACCATCATTTGTGCTTGATAGCATCTCATTAGACTCAGGTGAGTCTCATAGCCCCTCATTTTACTATTTTTAACTCAGGGGTGGGAATACATGCTTGTTTTGTTTTACATGTGAACGCAAGTATCAAAATATCGCTATAGATTGCATGAGTTGTTTTCTCTAATCGTTTTAAGTCCTCTAGCATAGTTTGGTAATACTTTGTAGCGTGAATGTTAGTGTATGGTACCATATGGGACTGAAAATCCCCGTCTGGGTCAGCACGCACTGACTGGTCAAACGGACGCATTATCATTTGTTAATACGTGTGTTGATTAGGCACACGCATAGAGGCACCCTCACTCAGGCACTTAATTGTGATCCTGACACCTCAGTTAAGCTCAAAGTATGTGCTTATGGCAGTTATATACATCATTCATCAATTACTTATTTGTTTAATTACAAATATTCATACTTAAATCTTGCGGTTCATACAGTACACTTTATCATTAAACCTGTGAGCTCACCAGCTTTTAGCTGACCATTTTAGCATGTATTCTCAGGTTCGCAGCAGTAGTAGGTCTGCTCATTCAGGATGCCCATTAGCTCGAGTCGCATTCAGACAACAAGAGATTGTCATGCATTACTATATTTTGTATAATTTAGTTATGCCATAGAATCTCTACCATTTGGCTCAAGAGCTTTTGTAAACTATATTATAACAGTGTAAAACTTTTATAATATCAATGTATTTTGTAAAATGACGCATATAGAGTCGTTCATTGTATGCCTTGTGTGCTTGATATTTGATTAGTCGCGCCCCGAATCGACCCGCTTCCGCATCATAATTTGGGGGTGCGACAGATTGCTATCAGAGCCTAAGGTTATAGTGAACTAGGTTGCATTTAGTGGGCCTAGACTATGACTGTTAGGCAGTATTCCTCATTAGATATAACTAGTTCAGGAATTACATCATACGAGTTTAATTTAACATAGGGTAGCTAACTATGTACAATTAAATAAATATGATGT
The DNA here is from genome assembly GCA_963422505.1 of Pseudognaphalium luteoalbum. Classification (NCBI taxonomy): domain Eukaryota; kingdom Viridiplantae; phylum Streptophyta; class Magnoliopsida; order Asterales; family Asteraceae; genus Pseudognaphalium; species Pseudognaphalium luteoalbum. Next base: position 131,387,612 of record OY730192.1, on the reverse strand, counting down.
GATATCTGAAAGGGGTTATGTTGAACAGGAATGCGCTAGTTGACTCTGACCACGAGAGAAACCGAGACTTATACTTGGTTTGTGTTAGACACACACTAGGCTATTATGTGATATAGGCGTATATACATACATAGGCCTCACCTACGAGCTACTCTATAGGCTATTATATATTGAAGATATATGAATAGGCCTTACCTGCGTATTACGTTCTAAGCTATTATATATGTCGAATATATATAGATATCATGCGATAGTATACTCATTAACGCTCACACCACCGAAGACGACGAGTATAGCTACTACCGTCTATTTAATTATACTCGCATAACGTCTTACAACACATTTCGTTGTACCGTCAGGTGCTATAAAGGAATATATCATTTCGTATTCCTTCCATCCTTTTAACTCTTCGGAATCACAAGTGGAACCTATTGTTAGAAGGACTTATAGGTTTCCATAAATAAAACCTTACCCCGCTCTCTCGCAAAATCGCGTCTTGTATTCAACTCCATTATCTGTTGAATTATAATTATCACTTGTGCTATTGTGATATATCGTGAATTTGTACAGACAACTCATTTATCCTTTTCTTGTTTCTTTCTTGAAGAATCATGCCGCCAAAGAGGAAGGGTTACAGTGAAGCTGAACTCAATGCAGCGGTTTCCCGAGCTGTAGCTGAAGCCTTGGCTGCTCGAGACTCTCGAAGGAGTGATGAGACAGTCAATACCACTCCTCCTCCTGTTATCAAACCATGTTCCTATAAGGATTTTCTCAGTTGCAAACCATTGTACTTCAAGGGCACGGAAGGTGCTATTGGCCTGATCCGATGGGTGGAACGAATGGAATCTGTCTTCAGTCTCTGTAACTGCACTGAAGACAGCAAGGTCAAGTTTGCTGCTTACACCTTTCAGGAAGGTGTCCTCACCTGGTGGAATACCCATACTAGTGCAGTGGGAATTGAAGTGGCTAATCAACTTCCCTGGGGAGATCTGAAGGAGATGCTAAAGGAAGAGTATTGCCCCAGCGAATAACTTCAGAGGTTGGAGGAAGAATTTTGGAGTCTGAGAGTCCAGGGCACTGACATCGCTGGTTACACCACAAAGTTCCAACAACTCGCTCTCCTCTGCCCATCTATGGTAGACTCAGAGCAAAAGCGCATCAAGAGGTACATTCGCGGTCTCCCGGAAAGTATCCAGGGAAACGTCGCCTCGTCCAAACCGACAACCATCCAAAGTGCTATCCGCCTCGCACACGAACTCACGGCAATGATTGTCAGCCGTGAGGCATCCATTACATCTTCTGGTAACAACAAAAGAAAGTGGTCTGGAAACCCCACTCAAAACCAACCGCCGTCCAAGAGGTCTGAGTCTGACAAGACCACCAGTACTGGTTCTGGTTTCAACAAGGGTTATACTGGGAACAAACCCTTCTGTTCAAAGTGCCACCGACACCATGAAGGCCCTTGCGGCACTCCTTGTGGTAAGTGCCAAAGGTATGGGCATCTGGCCAAAGACTGCAGGTCTACCAATGCCAATTCCAACACCACCACCAGCCAACCAAAATCCTGCTATGAGTGTGGAGATATCGGGCATTTTAGGAATGAATGCCCAAAGCTGAAGAACAAGGGTAACAACACTGCAAAGGGAAGAGCTTTCGTGCTGAACACAGGAGAGGCCCGTCAGGACCCGAATGTGGTCTCGGGTACGTTCCTTCTCAACAATCTTACTGCCACTGTTCTATTTGATACTGGTGCTGATAGGAGTTTTATATCTGATGAGTTTAGTCCATTGCTTGACATCACTCCTGTTGCCTTAGATGCTAAGTACATTGTAGAACTAGCTAACGGCAAACTCATAGAAACCGATAGTGTAATTCCTAATTGCACTTTAAACCTCGCCAACGAATTGTTTGCCATTGATCTCATACCTGTCGAGATTGGAAGTTTCGACGTCATTGTTGGCATGGATTGGCTATCCAAGCACCGAGCTGAAATTGTCTGTTATGACAAAATCATTCGTATTCCTCTCGTCACCGGTGGTACTTTAATCATACAAGGGGAGACCGGTGGGACGAGATTGAATATCATATCATGCATGAAAACTCGCAAATATCTTAGAAAAGGCTATCAGGCAATCCTCGCCCACGTTATGGAGAAAAAGTCGGAAGAGAAGCGACTTGAGGATGTGCCCATTGTTAGAGACTTTCCAGAAGTCTTTCCCGAAGACTTGCCTGGTCTAACGCCACCGAGACAAGTTGAGTTCGCAATCGATCTAGTGCCCGGGGCAGCACCTGTTGCACGAGCCCCGTATCATTTAGCCCCTTCAGAACTTCAGGAGTTGTCTACTGAGTTGCAGGAACTCCTAGATAAGGGTTTCATTAGACCGAGTTCTTCACCATGGGGAGCTCCGGTACTGTTTGTGAAAAAGAAGGACGGTTCATTCAGAATGTGTATCGACTACAGAGAGTTGAACAAATTAACCGTCAAGAATCGTTACCCACTTCCTCGCATTGATGACCTATTTGACCAACTTCAGGGGTCAAGTTTCTATTCAAAGATAGATCTACGATCAGGTTATCATCAATTACGAGTTCGTGACATCGACATCCCAAAGACTGCCTTCCGAACTCGCTATGGTCATTACGAGTTCCAAGTGATGCCATTTGGTTTGACAAACACACCGGCTGTATTCATGGACATCATGAACCGAGTGTGTAAACCATATCTTGACAAGTTTGTCATTGTCTTCATCGATGACATTCTCATTTACTCGCGCAATGAACAGGAACACGCGCAACATCTCAAAACCATTCTAGAACTTCTTAGACACGAAGAGTTATATGCTAAATTCTCCAAGTGTGAGTTCTGGATGCAAACCGTTCAATTCCTTGGTCATGTGATTGATAGTCAAGGAATTCACGTTGATCCATCGAAAATCGAGGCTATCAAGTGCTGGCAAGCACCGACAACGCCGACCGAGGTACGCCAATTCTTAGGACTGGCTGGGTACTATCGACGTTTTATTGAGAATTTCTCCAAAATAGCTCAACCTCTCACGACACTGACTCAGAAAGAAAAGAAGTTCGATTGGACTGATAAGCAGGAGTCAGCATTTCAGCTATTGAAGCAAAAGCTTTGCAGTGCACCCATTCTATCGTTACCCGAAGGCAACGATGACTTTGAGGTATACTGCGATGCCTCACATCAAGGTCTTGGTTGCGTGTTGATGCAACGGGAAAAGGTTATTGCCTACGCCTCCCGACAACTCAAAGTTCACGAGAAGAACTACACCACTCATGATCTCGAACTAAGAGCCGTAGTGTTCGCACTCAAAATTTGGAGACACTATCTGTATGGCACAAGATGTACCATCTTCACCGATCATAAAAGCCTCCAACATATATTCGATCAGAAGGATCTCAATATGAGGCAACGTCGCTGGGTCGAGCTGCTCACCGATTATGACTGTGAGATCAAGTACCACCCGGGTAAGGCAAATGTTGTTGCCGATGCCCTAAGTCGAAAAGAACATCCAAAACCACTTCGAGTCCGAGCCCTTAGTATTAGTATTCATAATGATTTTATCATTCAAATCCTTGCCGCTCAACTCGAAGCATTGAAACCGGAGAACATCAAAGAAGAGGCCTTGCGCAACATGGAGAGACAGTTTGAAACCAAACCCAATGGGGTCAAATACTTCGCTAACCGAATCTGGTTACCTAGCTTTGGGAATCTTCGAGACTTGGTGATGGATGAAGCTCACAAGTCCAAATATTCTATACATCCTGGATCTGACAAGATGTATCATGGCATCAAGGGATCATACTGGTGGCCAAACATGAAAGCAGAGATTGCCACGTATGTCAGCAAGTGTCTCACATGTTCAAAAGTCAAAGCAGAATATCAGAAACCCCCCGGTCTGCTACAGCAGCCGGACATTCCTGAATGGAAATGGGAGCAAATCACTATGGATTTCATCACCAAACTCCCGAGAACATCAAGTGGTTGCGATACCATCTGGGTGATCGTGGACCGGCTCACCAAATCAGCTCATTTCCTTGCCATCAAGGAAACTGACAAAATGGAACGTCTCACATGAATCTATCTGAAGGAGATCGTAACCCGACACAGCGTTCCTATCTCGATTATCTCTGACAGAGATAGTCGTTTCACTTCTCAGTTTTGGAGATCACTACAGAAATCGTTAGGTACTCGTCTGGATATGAGTACTGCGTATCATCCTCAAACCGATGGACAAAGTGAAAGGACAATTCAAACACTAGAAGATATGCTACGCGCCTGTGTAGTTAACTTCGGTGCAAATTGGGAACATCATTGGCCATTATGTGAATTCTCGTACAACAACAGCTACCACACCAGTATTGGAGCTGCACCATTCGAGGCACTGTACGGTCATAAGTGTCGGTCGCCTATCTGTTGGACCGAAGTTGGAGATAGCCAACTGACTGGTCCTGACATCATTCATGAAACCACCGAGAAGATCGTTGGTATCCAGCAACGGCTGAAAGCCGCACGTGATCGTCAGAAGAGTTACGCTGACGTGAGACGCAAGCATCTCGAGTTCCAGGTGGGAGATCGAGTTCTGCTCAAAGTATCACCTTGGAAAGGTGTCATCCGCTTCGGCAAACATGGGAAACTAAACCCTAGGTACGTTGGACCTTTTGAGATCCTCGAGAGGATTGGTCTAGTCGCATATCGATTACAGCTACCACCCGAGCTTGGTAGTGTGTATCCCACATTTCACATTTCTAACCTTAAGAAATTCTTGTATGATGAGACACTCATTATTCCTCTCGATGAAATTCAAATCGATGACAAACTTCATTTTGTCGAGACACCAGTGGAGATCATGGACCGTGAGGTCAAACAGCTTAAGCAAAGTCATATCCCAATCGTCAAAGTTCGGTGGAATTCGCGGCGTGGTCCGGAATTCACCTGGGAACGGGAAGACCAGATGCGACTCAAATATCCACATTTATTTTCAGACTCCACTCACGCGCCAACTCAGAGCTGAATTTCGGGACGAAATTCTCTTAACAAGGGGAGAATGTGACACCCGTCAAATTAGGACTAGTTATTAGTTCCTAATCATTTCGAAATACATGTAATTAGTACTATGTATTAGGCTAATTGTATGTATCAATATATATATTGTTGAATATATATCAGTACGCGATTAAATTAAATCGTGCATTTTTCAAATCGGTCAAAATCCGATTCATTTACACGGGCGTTGGTGAAAACAAATATTAAGTAATATGAAACTATTATTTAATATATTCAGTATTTATTATATATTAATTCGATAATATATAAAGTATTTGTATCGTACAAAGTAAAAACATTCGCGACAAAACTTATAAATAATGTATTATTATTGGAAATAATAATTATTATTTACATTAGACAAAAATAAAACATATTCGTTTTATTCAATCTTACTCAAACGCGACGAAAACATTCGAACTATATCCGTCATTCAAACTTAAAACAAAGATATATTTTTATATCTCATTAAAAGTATTTTTATAAAATACTTCGAATAAAAGTATATACGATTTCATTTTTAGAAATTTATCATTTGAAAATATTATACTACTTTTACGATCGGGTACAAAAACACGGGTATTTTGTGCTACGCGTGAGAGCCAACCAACTCCAATAATTGGAGTTGGCCGACCTATACTTCTTCTTCTCCTTCATTTCATCTTCATCATCGATCTATCTCTGCTCTCTCTCTCGACCTCCTTCGAAATCAAAAACAACAACAACAATATTAACAATAGCAAGATCAGCAGCAGCAATAAGCATCATCACCATCTCCATCTTCATCATCTCCTTCATCTTCTTCGGCATCATCACCATCATCCGTTCCTCATTTTTACCCGTAAGAAATCTTTCACTTTTCTTTTAGATTTCGTGTTTAAATAACATGTATCATCATGTATTAGTGTTCTATCAAGTAGATTATGTCCAAAAATCGAACCTATAATCGTTTTCCCAACTGATTTCGCGAACAGACCTGAAACTGGATTGATGAGCCGAACGGCTGGACTAGATGAGCCGAACGGCTGGACTTGATGAGCCGAATGGCTGGACTAGATCAGCCGAACGGCTAGGTTTCCCTTAGCCGAACGGCTAGGTCCTCCATAGCCGAACGGCTGGGCTTCCATAGCCGAACGGCTAGGTGCTCCATAGCCGAACGGCTAGAGCTTTATAGCCGAACGGCTAGATTACTTAAACGGAACAATTTTTGTAAAATTTATTATAACGGATTGGGCTAAAAGTCACATGGTCACTCGAAAATGGCCCAATGATCAAGGCTATGTACCATAGCCTTGGCAGTTTTAGGCCTTTCGGGGTCATCTATGGGTCGAAAATGGCATATTTCAGTTTTCGGACCCGTACCAAATTTTGTAACCTATGAAATAAAATGTAACGGATATAACGAACTTAAATAACAACTAAACTTATACGATACGACTTATAAACGAAACACATATACTTTTCTAAGTACAACAAATCATATATAATAATAATAGTTTGAAATTATTATTACAAACCGTCACCAACGAGCCGTATACACTTTCTCAACGTCAAACATAAACATTAACCAAATGATTTGGACATAACTAGTCAATAGAACAACTAGCATAGATGGTCTGTTGAGACATCTAACCAATTAAACCTTGCGCGTTTAATACGCCCGGCAGGTTTCAACATCTAATCATTAAAACCTTGCGCGCTTAGGACGCCCGGCAGGTTTCAGTCGTTGGAGACGACATCATTCTCTTGTAAACCATCATTTGTGCTTGATAGCATCTCATTAGACTCAGGTGAGTCTCATAGCCCCTCATTTTACTATTTTTAACTCAGGGGTGGGAATACATGCTTGTTTTGTTTTACATGTGAACGCAAGTATCAAAATATCGCTATAGATTGCATGAGTTGTTTTCTCTAATCGTTTTAAGTCCTCTAGCATAGTTTGGTAATACTTTGTAGCGTGAATGTTAGTGTATGGTACCATATGGGACTGAAAATCCCCGTCTGGGTCAGCACGCACTGACTGGTCAAACGGACGCATTATCATTTGTTAATACGTGTGTTGATTAGGCACACGCATAGAGGCACCCTCACTCAGGCACTTAATTGTGATCCTGACACCTCAGTTAAGCTCAAAGTATGTGCTTATGGCAGTTATATACATCATTCATCAATTACTTATTTGTTTAATTACAAATATTCATACTTAAATCTTACGGTTCATACAGTACACTTTATCATTAAACCTGTGAGCTCACCAGCTTTTAGCTGACCATTTTAGCATGTATTCTCAGGTTCGCAGCAGTAGTAGGTCTGCTCATTCAGGATGCCCATTAGCTCGAGTCGCATTCAGACAACAAGAGATTGTCATGCATTACTATATTTTGTATAATTTAGTTATGCCATAGAATCTCTACCATTTGGCTCAAGAGCTTTTGTAAACTATATTATAACAGTGTAAAACTTTTATAATATCAATGTATTTTGTAAAATGACGCATATAGAGTCGTTCATTGTATGCCTTGTGTGCTTGATATTTGATTAGTCGCGCCCCGAATCGACCTGCTTCCGCATCATAATTTGGGGGTGCGACAGATTGCTATCAGAGCCTAAGGTTATAGTGAACTAGGTTGCATTTAGTGGGCCTAGACTATGACTGTTAGGCAGTATTCCTCATTAGATATAACTAGTTCAGGAATTACATCATACGAGTTTAATTTAACATAGCGTAGCTAACTATGTACAATTAAATAAATATGATGTGATATCTGAAAGGGGTTATGTTGAACAGGAATGCGCTAGTTGACTCTGACCACGAGAGAAACCGAGACTTATACTTGGTTTGTGTTAGACACACACTAGGCTATTATGTGATATAGGCGTATATACATACATAGGCCTCACCTACGTGCTACTCTATAGGCTATTATATATTGAAGATATATGAATAGGCCTTACCTGCGTATTACGTTCTAAGCTATTATATATGTCGAATATATATAGATATCATGCGATAGTATACTCATTAACGCTCACACCACCGAAGACGACGAGTATAGCTACTACCGTCTATTTAATTATACTCGCATAACGTCTTACAACACATTTCGTTGTACCGTCAGGTGCTATAAAGGAATATATCATTTCGTATTCCTTCCATCCTTTTAACTCTTCGGAATCACAAGTGGAACCTATTGTTAGAAGGACTTATAGGTTTCCATAAATAAAACCTTACCCCGCTCTCTCGCAAAATCGCGTCTTGTATTCAACTCCATTATCTGTTGAATTATAATTATCACTTGTGCTATTGTGATATATCGTGAATTTGTACAGACAACTCATTTATCCTTTTCTTGTTTCTTTCTTGAAGAATCATGCCGCCAAAGAGGAAGGGTTACAGTGAAGCTGAACTCAATGCAGCGGTTTCCCGAGCTGTAGCTGAAGCCTTGGCTGCTCGAGACTCTCGAAGGAGTGATGAGACAGTCAATACCACTCCTCCTCCTGTTATCAAACCATGTTCCTATAAGGATTTTCTCAGTTGCAAACCATTGTACTTCAAGGGCACGGAAGGTGCTATTGGCCTGATCCGATGGGTGGAACGAATGGAATCTGTCTTCAGTCTCTGTAACTGCACTGAAGACAGCAAGGTCAAGTTTGCTGCTTACACCTTTCAGGAAGGTGTCCTCACCTGGTGGAATACCCATACTAGTGCAGTGGGAATTGAAGTGGCTAATCAACTTCCCTGGGGAGATCTGAAGGAGATGCTAAAGGAAGAGTATTGCCCCAGCGAATAACTTCAGAGGTTGGAGGAAGAATTTTGGAGTCTGAGAGTCCAGGGCACTGACATCGCTGGTTACACCACCAAGTTCCAACAACTCGCTCTCCTCTGCCCATCTACGGTAGACTCAGAGCAAAAGCGCATCAAGAGGTACATTCGCGGTCTCCCGGAAAGTATCCAGGGAAACGTCGCCTCGTCCAAACCGACAACCATCCAAAGTGCTATCCGCCTCGCACACGAACTCACGGCAATGATTGTCAGCCGTGAGGCATCCATTACATCTTCTGGTAACAACAAAAGAAAGTGGTCTGGAAACCCCACTCAAAACCAACCGCCGTCCAAGAGGTCTGAGTCTGACAAGACCACCAGTACTGGTTCTGGTTTCAACAAGGGTTATACTGGGAACAAACCCTTCTGTTCAAAGTGCCACCGACACCATGAAGGCCCTTGCGGCACTCCTTGTGGTAAGTGCCAAAGGTATGGGCATCTGGCCAAAGACTGCAGGTCTACCAATGCCAATTCCAACACCACCACCAGCCAACCAAAATCCTGCTATGAGTGTGGAGATATCGGGCATTTTAGGAATGAATGCCCAAAGCTGAAGAACAAGGGTAACAACACTGCAAAGGGAAGAGCTTTCGTGCTGAACACAGGAGAGGCCCGTCAGGACCCGAATGTGGTCTCGGGTACGTTCCTTCTCAACAATCTTACTGCCACTGTTCTATTTGATACTGGTGCTGATAGGAGTTTTATATCTGATGAGTTTAGTCCATTGCTTGACATCACTCCTGTTGCCTTAGATGCTAAGTACATTGTAGAACTAGCTAACGGCAAACTCATAGAAACCGATAGTGTAATTCCTAATTGCACTTTAAACCTCGCCAACGAATTGTTTGCCATTGATCTCATACCTGTCGAGATTGGAAGTTTCGACGTCATTGTTGGCATGGATTGGCTATCCAAGCACCGAGCTGAAATTGTCTGTTATGACAAAATCATTCGTATTCCTCTCGTCACCGGTGGTACTTTAATCATACAAGGGGAGACCGGTGGGACGAGATTGAATATCATATCATGCATGAAAACTCGCAAATATCTTAGAAAAGGCTATCAGGAAATCCTCGCCCACGTTATGGAGAAAAAGTCGGAAGAGAAGCGACTTGAGGATGTGCCCATTGTTAGAGACTTTCCAGAAGTCTTTCCCGAAGACTTGCCTGGTCTAACGCCACCGAGACAAGTTGAGTTCGCAATCGATCTAGTGCCCGGGGCAGCACCTGTTGCACGAGCCCCGTATCATTTAGCCCCTTCAGAACTTCAGGAGTTGTCTACTGAGTTGCAGGAACTCCTAGATAAGGGTTTCATTAGACCGAGTTCTTCACCATGGGGAGCTCCGGTACTGTTTGTGAAAAGGAAGGACGGTTCATTCAGAATGTGTATCGACTACAGAGAGTTGAACAAATTAACCGTCAAGAATCGTTACCCACTTCCTCGCATTGATGACCTATTTGACCAACTTCAGGGGTCAAGTTTCTATTCAAAGATAGATCTACGATCAGGTTATCATCAATTACGAGTTCGTGACATCGACATCCCAAAGACTGCCTTCCGAACTCGCTATGGTCATTACGAGTTCCAAGTGATGCCATTTGGTTTGACAAACGCACCGGCTGTATTCATGGACATCATGAACCGAGTGTGTAAACCATATCTTGACAAGTTTGTCATTGTCTTCATCGATGACATTCTCATTTACTCGCGCAATGAACAGGAACACGCGCAACATCTCAAAACCATTCTAGAACTTCTTAGACACGAAGAGTTATATGCTAAATTCTCCAAGTGTGAGTTCTGGATGCAAACCGTTCAATTCCTTGGTCATGTGATTGATAGTCAAGGAATTCACGTTGATCCATCGAAAATCGAGGCTATCAAGTGCTGGCAAGCACCGACAACGCCGACCGAGGTACGCCAATTCTTAGGACTGGCTGGGTACTATCGATGTTTTATTGAGAATTTCTCCAAAATAGCTCAACCTCTCACGACACTGACTCAGAAAGAAAAGAAGTTCGATTGGACTGATAAGCAGGAGTCAGCATTTCAGCTATTGAAGCAAAAGCTTTGCAGTGCACCCATTCTATCGTTACCCGAAGGCAACGATGACTTTGAGGTATACTGCGATGCCTCACATCAAGGTCTTGGTTGCGTGTTGATGCAACGGGAAAAGGTTATTGCCTACGCCTCCCGACAACTCAAAGTTCACGAGAAGAACTACACCACTCATGATCTCGAACTAAGAGCCGTAGTGTTCGCACTCAAAATTTGGAGACACTATCTGTATGGCACAAGATGTACCATCTTCACCGATCATAAAAGCCTCCAACATATATTCGATCAGAAGGATCTCAATATGAGGCAACGTCGCTGGGTCGAGCTGCTCACCGATTATGACTGTGAGATCAAGTACCACCCGGGTAAGGCAAATGTTGTTGCCGATGCCCTAAGTCGAAAAGAACATCCAAAACCACTTCGAGTCCGAGCCCTTAGTATTAGTATTCATAATGATTTTATCATTCAAATCCTTGCCGCTCAACTCGAAGCATTGAAACCGGAGAACATCAAAGAAGAGGCCTTGCGCAACATGGAGAGACAGTTTGAAACCAAACCCAATGGGGTCAAATACTTCGCTAACCGAATCTGGTTACCTAGCTTTGGGAATCTTCGAGACTTGGTGATGGATGAAGCTCACAAGTCCAAATATTCTATACATCCTGGATCTGACAAGATGTATCATGGCATCAAGGGATCATACTGGTGGCCAAACATGAAAGCAGAGATTGCCACGTATGTCAGCAAGTGTCTCACATGTTCAAAAGTCAAAGCAGAATATCAGAAACCCCCCGGTCTGCTACAGCAGCCGGACATTCCTGAATGGAAATGGGAGCAAATCACTATGGATTTCATCACCAAACTCCCGAGAACATCAAGTGGTTGCGATACCATCTGGGTGATCGTGGACCGGCTCACCAAATCAGCTCATTTCCTTGCCATCAAGGAAACTGACAAAATGGAACGTCTCACATGAATCTATCTGAAGGAGATCGTAACCCGACACAGCGTTCCTATCTCGATTATCTCTGACAGAGATAGTCGTTTCACTTCTCAGTTTTGGAGATCACTACAGAAATCGTTAGGTACTCGTCTGGATATGAGTACTGCGTATCATCCTCAAACCGATGGACAAAGTGAAAGGACAATTCAAACACTAGAAGATATGCTACGCGCCTGTGTAGTTAACTTCGGTGCAAATTGGGAACATCATTGGCCATTATGTGAATTCTCGTACAACAACAGCTACCACACCAGTATTGGAGCTGCACCATTCGAGGCACTGTACGGTCATAAGTGTCGGTCGCCTATCTGTTGGACCGAAGTTGGAGATAGCCAACTGACTGGTCCTGACATCATTCATGAAACCACCGAGAAGATCGTTGGTATCCAGCAACGGCTGAAAGCCGCACGTGATCGTCAGAAGAGTTATGCTGACGTGAGACGCAAGCATCTCGAGTTCCAGGTGGGAGATCGAGTTCTGCTCAAAGTATCACCTTGGAAAGGTGTCATCCGCTTCGGCAAACATGGGAAACTAAACCCTAGGTACGTTGGACCTTTTGAGATCCTCGAGAGGATTGGTCTAGTCGCATATCGATTGCAGCTACCACCCGAGCTTGGTAGTGTGTATCCCACATTTCACATTTCTAACCTTAAGAAATTCTTGTATGATGAGACACTCATTATTCCTCTCGATGAAATTCAAATCGATGACAAACTTCATTTTGTCGAGACACCAGTGGAGATCATGGACCGTGAGGTCAAACAGCTTAAGCAAAGTCATATCCCAATCGTCAAAGTTCGGTGGAATTCGCGGCGTGGTCCGGAATTCACCTGGGAACGGGAAGACCAGATGCGACTCAAATATCCACATTTATTTTCAGACTCCACTCACGCGCCAACTCAGAGCTGAATTTCGGGACGAAATTCTCTTAACAAGGGGAGAATGTGACACCCGTCAAATTAGGACTAGTTATTAGTTCCTAATCATTTCGAAATACATGTAATTAGTACTATGTATTAGGCTAATTGTATGTATCAATATATATATTGTTGAATATATATCAGTACGCGATTAAATTAAATCGTGCATTTTTCAAATCGGTCAAAATCCGATTCATTTACACGGGCGTTGGTGAAAACAAATATTAAGTAATATGAAACTATTATTTAATATATTCAGTATTTATTATATATTAATTCGATAATATATAAAGTATTTGTATCGTACAAAGTAAAAACATTCGCGACAAAACTTATAAATAATGTATTATTATTGGAAATAATAATTATTATTTACATTAGACAAAAATAAAACATATTCGTTTTATTCAATCTTACTCAAACGCGACGAAAACATTCGAACTATATCCGTCATTCAAACTTAAAACAAAGATATATTTTTATATCTCATTAAAAGTATTTTTATAAAATACTTCGAATAAAAGTATATACGATTTCATTTTTAGAAATTTATCATTTGAAAATATTATACTACTTTTACGATCGGGTACAAAAACACGGGTATTTTGTGCTACGCGTGAGAGCCAACCAACTCCAATAATTGGAGTTGGCCGACCTATACTTCTTCTTCTCCTTCATTTCATCTTCATCATCGATCTATCTCTGCTCTCTCTCTCGACCTCCTTCGAAATCAAAAACAACAACAACAATATTAACAATAGCAAGATCAGCAGCAGCAATAAGCATCATCACCATCTCCATCTTCATCATCTCCTTCATCTTCTTCGGCATCATCACCATCATCCGTTCCTCATTTTTACCCGTAAGAAATCTTTCACTTTTCTTTTAGATTTCGTGTTTAAATAACATGTATCATCATGTATTAGTGTTCTATCAAGTAGATTATGTCCAAAAATCGAACCTATAATCGTTTTCCCAACTGATTTCGCGAACAGACCTGAAACTGGATTGATGAGCCGAACGGCTGGACTAGATGAGCCGAACGGCTGGACTTGATGAGCCGAATGGCTGGACTAGATCAGCCGAACGGCTAGGTTTCCCTTAGCCGAACGGCTAGGTCCTCCATAGCCGAACGGCTGGGCTTCCATAGCCGAACGGCTAGGTGCTCCATAGCCGAACGGCTAGAGCTTTATAGCCGAACGGCTAGATTACTTAAACGGAACAATTTTTGTAAAATTTATTATAACGGATTGGGCTAAAAGTCACATGGTCACTCGAAAATGGCCCAATGATCAAGGCTATGTACCATAGCCTTGGCAGTTTTAGGCCTTTCGGGGTCATCTATGGGTCGAAAATGGCATATTTCAGTTTTCGGACCCGTACCAAATTTTGTAACCTATGAAATAAAATGTAACGGATATAACGAACTTAAATAACAACTAAACTTATACGATACGACTTATAAACGAAACACATATACTTTTCTAAGTACAACAAATCATATATAATAATAATAGTTTGAAATTATTATTACAAACCGTCACCAACGAGCCGTATACACTTTCTCAACGTCAAACATAAACATTAACCAAATGATTTGGACATAACTAGTCAATAGAACAACTAGCATAGATGGTCTGTTGAGACATCTAACCAATTAAACCTTGCGCGTTTAATACGCCCGGCAGGTTTCAACATCTAATCATTAAAACCTTGCGCGCTTAGGACGCCCGGCAGGTTTCAGTCGTTGGAGACGACATCATTCTCTTGTAAACCATCATTTGTGCTTGATAGCATCTCATTAGACTCAGGTGAGTCTCATAGCCCCTCATTTTACTATTTTTAACTCAGGGGTGGGAATACATGCTTGTTTTGTTTTACATGTGAACGCAAGTATCAAAATATCGCTATAGATTGCATGAGTTGTTTTCTCTAATCGTTTTAAGTCCTCTAGCATAGTTTGGTAATACTTTGTAGCGTGAATGTTAGTGTATGGTACCATATGGGACTGAAAATCCCCGTCTGGGTCAGCACGCACTGACTGGTCAAACGGACGCATTATCATTTGTTAATACGTGTGTTGATTAGGCACACGCATAGAGGCGCCCTCACTCAGGCACTTAATTGTGATCCTGACACCTCAGTTAAGCTCAAAGTATGTGCTTATGGCAGTTATATACATCATTCATCAATTACTTATTTGTTTAATTACAAATATTCATACTTAAATCTTACGGTTCATACAGTACACTTTATCATTAAACCTGTGAGCTCACCAGCTTTTAGCTGACCATTTTAGCATGTATTCTCAGGTTCGCAGCAGTAGTAGGTCTGCTCATTCAGGATGCCCATTAGCTCGAGTCGCATTCAGACAACAAGAGATTGTCATGCATTACTATATTTTGTATAATTTAGTTATGCCATAGAATCTCTACCATTTGGCTCAAGAGCTTTTGTAAACTATATTATAACAGTGTAAAACTTTTATAATATCAATGTATTTTGTAAAATGACGCATATAGAGTCGTTCATTGTATGCCTTGTGTGCTTGATATTTGATTAGTCGCGCCCCGAATCGACCTGCTTCCGCATCATAATTTGGGGGTGCGACAGATTGCTATCAGAGCCTAAGGTTATAGTGAACTAGGTTGCATTTAGTGGGCCTAGACTATGACTGTTAGGCAGTATTCCTCATTAGATATAACTAGTTCAGGAATTACATCATACGAGTTTAATTTAACATAGCGTAGCTAACTATGTACAATTAAATAAATATGATGTGATATCTGAAAGGGGTTATGTTGAACAGGAATGCGCTAGTTGACTCTGACCACGAGAGAAACCGAGACTTATACTTGGTTTGTGTTAGACACACACTAGGCTATTATGTGATATAGGCGTATATACATACATAGGCCTCACCTACGTGCTACTCTATAGGCTATTATATATTGAAGATATATGAATAGGCCTTACCTGCGTATTACGTTCTAAGCTATTATATATGTCGAATATATATAGATATCATGCGATAGTATACTCATTAACGCTCACACCACCGAAGACGACGAGTATAGCTACTACCGTCTATTTAATTATACTCGCATAACGTCTTACAACACATTTCGTTGTACCGTCAGGTGCTATAAAGGAATATATCATTTCGTATTCCTTCCATCCTTTTAACTCTTCGGAATCACAAGTGGAACCTATTGTTAGAAGGACTTATAGGTTTCCATAAATAAAACCTTACCCCGCTCTCTCGCAAAATCGCGTCTTGTATTCAACTCCATTATCTGTTGAATTATAATTATCACTTGTGCTATTGTGATATATCGTGAATTTGTACAGACAACTCATTTATCCTTTTCTTGTTTCTTTCTTGAAGAATCATGCCGCCAAAGAGGAAGGGTTACAGTGAAGCTGAACTCAATGCAGCGGTTTCCCGAGCTGTAGCTGAAGCCTTGGCTGCTCGAGACTCTCGAAGGAGTGATGAGACAGTCAATACCACTCCTCCTCCTGTTATCAAACCATGTTCCTATAAGGATTTTCTCAGTTGCAAACCATTGTACTTCAAGGGCACGGAAGGTGCTATTGGCCTGATCCGATGGGTGGAACGAATGGAATCTGTCTTCAGTCTCTGTAACTGCACTGAAGACAGCAAGGTCAAGTTTGCTGCTTACACCTTTCAGGAAGGTGTCCTCACCTGGTGGAATACCCATACTAGGGCAGTGGGAATTGAAGTGGCTAATCAACTTCCCTGGGGAGATCTGAAGGAGATGCTAAAGGAAGAGTATTGCCCCAGCGAATAACTTCAGAGGTTGGAGGAAGAATTTTGGAGTCTGAGAGTCCAGGGCACTGACATCGCTGGTTACACCACCAAGTTCCAACAACTCGCTCTCCTCTGCCCATCTATGGTAGACTCAGAGCAAAAGCGCATCAAGAGGTACATTCGCGGTCTCCCGGAAAGTATCCAGGGAAACGTCGCCTCGTCCAAACCGACAACCATCCAAAGTGCTATCCGCCTCGCACACGAACTCACGGCAATGATTGTCAGCCGTGAGGCATCCATTACATCTTCTGGTAACAACAAAAGAAAGTGGTCTGGAAACCCCACTCAAAACCAACCGCCGTCCAAGAGGTCTGAGTCTGACAAGACCACCAGTACTGGTTCTGGTTTCAACAAGGGTTATACTGGGAACAAACCCTTCTGTTCAAAGTGCCACCGACACCATGAAGGCCCTTGCGGCACTCCTTGTGGTAAGTGCCAAAGGTATGGGCATCTGGCCAAAGACTGCAGGTCTACCAATGCCAATTCCAACACCACCACCAGCCAACCAAAATCCTGCTATGAGTGTGGAGATATCGGGCATTTTAGGAATGAATGCCCAAAGCTGAAGAACAAGGGTAACAACACTGCAAAGGGAAGAGCTTTCGTGCTGAACACAGGAGAGGCCCGTCAGGACCCGAATGTGGTCTCGGGTACGTTCCTTCTCAACAATCTTACTGCCACTGTTCTATTTGATACTGGTGCTGATAGGAGTTTTATATCTGATGAGTTTAGTCCATTGCTTGACATCACTCCTGTTGCCTTAGATGCTAAGTACATTGTAGAACTAGCTAACGGCAAACTCATAGAAACCGATAGTGTAATTCCTAATTGCACTTTAAACCTCGCCAACGAATTGTTTGCCATTGATCTCATACCTGTCGAGATTGGAAGTTTCGACGTCATTGTTGGCATGGATTGGCTATCCAAGCACCGAGCTGAAATTGTCTGTTATGACAAAATCATTCGTATTCCTCTCGTCACCGGTGGTACTTTAATCATACAAGGGGAGACCGGTGGGACGAGATTGAATATCATATCATGCATGAAAACTCGCAAATATCTTAGAAAAGGCTATCAGGAAATCCTCGCCCACGTTATGGAGAAAAAGTCGGAAGAGAAGCGACTTGAGGATGTGCCCATTGTTAGAGACTTTCCAGAAGTCTTTCCCGAAGACTTGCCTGGTCTAACGCCACCGAGACAAGTTGAGTTCGCAATCGATCTAGTGCCCGGGGCAGCACCTGTTGCACGAGCCCCGTATCATTTAGCCCCTTCAGAACTTCAGGAGTTGTCTACTGAGTTGCAGGAACTCCTAGATAAGGGTTTCATTAGACCGAGTTCTTCACCATGGGGAGCTCCGGTACTGTTTGTGAAAAGGAAGGACGGTTCATTCAGAATGTGTATTGACTACAGAGAGTTGAACAAATTAACCGTCAAGAATCGTTACCCACTTCCTCGCATTGATGACCTATTTGACCAACTTCAGGGGTCAAGTTTCTATTCAAAGATAGATCTACGATCAGGTTATCATCAATTACGAGTTCGTGACATCGACATCCCAAAGACTGCCTTCCGAACTCGCTATGGTCATTACGAGTTCCAAGTGATGCCATTTGGTTTGACAAACGCACCGGCTGTATTCATGGACATCATGAACCGAGTGTGTAAACCATATCTTGACAAGTTTGTCATTGTCTTCATCGATGACATTCTCATTTACTCGCGCAATGAACAGGAACACGCGCAACATCTCAAAACCATTCTAGAACTTCTTAGACACGAAGAGTTATATGCTAAATTCTCCAAGTGTGAGTTCTGGATGCAAACCGTTCAATTCCTTGGTCATGTGATTGATAGTCAAGGAATTCACGTTGATCCATCGAAAATCGAGGCTATCAAGTGCTGGCAAGCACCGACAACGCCGACCGAGGTACGCCAATTCTTAGGACTGGCTGGGTACTATCGACGTTTTATTGAGAATTTCTCCAAAATAGCTCAACCTCTCACGACACTGACTCAGAAAGAAAAGAAGTTCGATTGGACTGATAAGCAGGAGTCAGCATTTCAGCTATTGAAGCAAAAGCTTTGCAGTGCACCCATTCTATCGTTACCCGAAGGCAACGATGACTTTGAGGTATACTGCGATGCCTCACATCAAGGTCTTGGTTGCGTGTTGATGCAACGGGAAAAGGTTATTGCCTACGCCTCCCGACAACTCAAAGTTCACGAGAAGAACTACACCACTCATGATCTCGAACTAAGAGCCGTAGTGTTCGCACTCAAAATTTGGAGACACTATCTGTATGGCACAAGATGTACCATCTTCACCGATCATAAAAGCCTCCAACATATATTCGATCAGAAGGATCTCAATATGAGGCAACGTCGCTGGGTCGAGCTGCTCACCGATTATGACTGTGAGATCAAGTACCACCCGGGTAAGGCAAATGTTGTTGCCGATGCCCTAAGTCGAAAAGAACATCCAAAACCACTTCGAGTCCGAGCCCTTAGTATTAGTATTCATAATGATTTTATCATTCAAATCCTTGCCGCTCAACTCGAAGCATTGAAACCGGAGAACATCAAAGAAGAGGCCTTGCGCAACATGGAGAGACAGTTTGAAACCAAACCCAATGGGGTCAAATACTTCGCTAACCGAATCTGGTTACCTAGCTTTGGGAATCTTCGAGACTTGGTGATGGATGAAGCTCACAAGTCCAAATATTCTATACATCCTGGATCTGACAAGATGTATCATGGCATCAAGGGATCATACTGGTGGCCAAACATGAAAGCAGAGATTGCCACGTATGTCAGCAAGTGTCTCACATGTTCAAAAGTCAAAGCAGAATATCAGAAACCCCCCGGTCTGCTACAGCAGCCGGACATTCCTGAATGGAAATGGGAGCAAATCACTATGGATTTCATCACCAAACTCCCGAGAACATCAAGCGGTTGCGATACCATCTGGGTGATCGTGGACCGGCTCACCAAATCAGCTCATTTCCTTGCCATCAAGGAAACTGACAAAATGGAACGTCTCACACGAATCTATCTGAAGGAGATCGTAACCCGACACAGCGTTCCTATCTCGATTATCTCTGACAGAGATAGTCGTTTCACTTCTCAGTTTTGGAGATCACTACAGAAATCGTTAGGTACTCGTCTGGATATGAGTACTGCGTATCATCCTCAAACCGATGGCCAAAGTGAAAGGACAATTCAAACACTAGAAGATATGCTACGCGCCTGTGTAGTTGACTTCGGTGCAAATTGGGAACATCATTGGCCATTATGTGAATTCTCGTACAACAACAGCTACCACACCAGTATTAGAGCTGCACCATTCGAGGCACTGTACGGTCGTAAGTGTCGGTCGCCTATCTGTTGGACCGAAGTTGGAGATAGCCAACTCACTGGTCCTGACATCATTCATGAAACCACCGAGAAGATCGTTGGTATCCAGCAACGGCTGAAAGCCGCACGTGATCGTCAGAAGAGTTATGCTGACGTGAGACGCAAGCATCTCGAGTTCCAGGTGGGAGATCGAGTTCTGCTCAAAGTATCACCTTGGAAAGGTGTCATCCGCTTCGGCAAACATGGGAAACTAAACCCTAGGTACGTTGGACCTTTTGAGATCCTCGAGAGGATTGGTCTAGTCGCATATCGATTGCAGCTACCACCCGAGCTTGGTAGTGTGTATCCCACATTTCACATTTCTAACCTTAAGAAATTCTTGTATGATGAGACACTCATTATTCCTCTCGATGAAATTCAAATCGATGACAAACTTCATTTTGTCGAGACACCAGTGGAGATCATGGACCGTGAGGTCAAACAACTTAAGCAAAGTCATATCCCAATCGTCAAAGTTCGGTGGAATTCGCGGCGTGGTCCGGAATTCACCTGGGAACGGGAAGACCAGATGCGACTCAAATATCCACATTTATTTTCAGACTCCACTCACGCGCCAACTCAGAGCTGAATTTCAGGACGAAATTCTCTTAACAAGGGGAGAATGTGACACCCGTCAAATTAGGACTAGTTATTAGTTCCTAATCATTTCGAAATACATGTAATTAGTACTATGTATTAGGCTAATTGTATGTATCAATATATATTGTTGAATATATATCAGTACGCGATTAAATTAAATCGTGCATTTTTCAAATCGGTCAAAATCCGATTCATTTACACGGGCGTTGGTGAAAACAAATATTAAGTAATATGAAACTATTATTTAATATATTCAGTATTTATTATATATTAATTCGATAATATATAAAGTATTTGTATCGTACAAAGTAAAAACATTCGCGACAAAACTTATAAATAATGTATTATTATTGGAAATAATAATTATTATTTACATTAGACAAAAATAAAACATATTCGTTTTATTCAATCTTACTCAAACGCGACAAAACCATTCGAACTATATCCGCCATTCAAACTTAAAACAAAGATATATTTTTATATCTCATTAAAAGTATTTTTATAAAATACTTCGAATAAAAGTATATACGATTTCATTTTTAGAAATTTATCATTTGAAAATATTATACTACTTTTACGATCGGGTACAAAAACACGGGTATTTTGTGCTACGCGTGGGAGCCAACCAACTCCAATAATTGGAGTTGGCCGACCTATACTTCTTCTTCTCCTTCATTTCATCTTCATCATCGATCTATCTCTGCTCTCTCTCTCGACCTCCTTCGAAATCAAAAACAACAACAATATTAACAATAGCAAGATCAGCAGCAGCAATAAGCATCGTCACCATCTCCATCTTCATCATCTCCTTCATCTTCTTCGGCATCATCACCATCATCCGTTCCTCATTTTTACCCGTAAGAAATCTTTCACTTTTCTTTTAGATTTCGTGTTTAAATAACATGTATCATCATGTATTAGTGTTCTATCAAGTAGATTATGTCCAAAAATCGAACCTATACTCGTTTTCCCAACTGATTTCGCGAACAGACCTGAAACTGGATTGATGAGCCGAACGGCTGGACTAGATGAGCCGAACGGCTGGACTTGATGAGCCGAACGGCTGGACTAGATCAGCCGAACAGCTAGGTTTCCCTTAGCCGAACGGCTAGGTCCTCCATAGCCGAACGGCTGGGCTTCCATAGCCGAACGGCTAGGTGCTCCATAGCCGAACGGCTAGAGCTTTATAGCCGAACGGCTAGATTACTTAAACGGAACAATTTTTGTAAAATTTATTATAACGGATTGGTCTAAAAGTCACATGGTCACTCGAAAATGGCCCAATGATCAAGGCTATGTACCATAGCCTTGGCAGTTTTAGGCCTTTCGGGGTCATCTAGGGGTCGAAAATGGCATATTTCAGTTTTCGGACCCGTACCAAATTTTGTAACCTATGAAATAAAATGTAACGGATATAGCGAACTTGAATAACAACTAAACTTATACGATACGACTTATACACGAAACACATATACTTTTCTAATTACAACAAATCATGTATAATAATAATAGTTTGAAATTATTATTACAAACCGTCACCAACGAGCCGTATACACTTTCTCAACTTCAAACATAAACATTAACCAAATGATTTGGACATAACTAGTCAATAGAACAACTAGCATAGATGGTCTGTTGAGACATCTAACCAATTAAACCTTGCGCGTTTAATACGCCCGGCAGGTTTCAACATCTAATCATTAAAACCTAGCGCGCTTAGGACGCCCGACAGGTTTCAGTCCTTGGAGACGACATCATTCTCTTGTAAACCATCATTTGTGCTTGATACCATCTCATTAGACTCAGGTGAGTCTCATAGCCCCTCATTTTACTGTTTTTAACTCAGGGGTGGGAATACATGCTTGTTTTGTTTTACATGTGAACGCAAGTATCAAAATATCGCTATAGATTGCATGAGTTGTTTTCTCTAATCGTTTTAAGTCCTCAAGCATAGTTTGGTAATACTTTGTAGCGTGAATGTTAGTGTATGGTACCATATGGGACTGACAATCCCCGTCTGGGTCAGCACGCACTGACTGGTCAAACGGACGCATTATCATTTGTTAATACGTGTGTTGATTAGGCACACGCATAGAGGCACCCTCACTCAGGCACTTAATTGTGATCCTGACACCTCAGTTAAGCTCAAAGTATGTGCTTATGGCAGTTATATACATCATTCATCAATTACTTATTTGTTTAATTACAAATATTCATACTTAAATCTTGCGGTTCATACAGTACACTTTATCATTAAACCTGTGAGCTCACCAGCTTTTAGCTGACCATTTTAGCATGTATTCTCAGGTTCGCAGCAGCAGTAGGTCTGCTCATTCAGGATGCCCATTAGCTCGAGTCGCATTCAGACAACAAGAGATTGTCATGCATTACTATATTTTGTATAATTTAGTTATGCCATAGAATCTCTACCATTTGGCTCAAGAGCTTTTGTAAACTATATTATAACAGTGTAAAACTTTTATAATATCAATGTATTTTGTAAAACGACGCATATAGAGTCGTTCATTGTATGCCTTGTGTGCTTGATATTTGATTAGTCGCGCCCCGAATCGACCCGCTTCCGCATCATAATTTGGGGGTGCGACAGATTGCTATCAGAGCCTAAGGTTATAGTGAACTAGGTTGCATTTAGTGGGCCTAGACTATGACTGTTAGGCAGTATTCCTCATTAGATATAACTAGTTCAGGAATTACATCATACGAGTTTAATTTAACATAGCGTAGCTAACTATGTACAATTAAATAAATATGATGTGATATCTGAAAGGGGTTATGTTGAACAGGAATGCGCTAGTTGACTCTGACCACGAGAGAAACCGAGACTTATACTTGGTTTGTGTTAGACACACACTAGGCTATTATGTGATATAGGCGTATATACATACATAGGCCTCACCTACGTGCTACTCTATAGGCTATTATATATTGAAGATATATGAATAGGCCTTACCTGCGTATTACGTTCTAAGCTATTATATATGTCGAATATATATAGATATCATGCGATAGTATACTCATTAACGCTCACACCACCGAAGACGACGAGTATAGCTACTACCGTCTATTTAATTATACTCGCATAACGTCTTACAACACATTTCGTTGTACCGTCAGGTGCTATAAAGGAATATATCATTTCGTATTCCTTCCATCCTTTTAATTCTTCGGAATCACAAGTGGAACCTATTGTTAGAAGGACTTATAGGTTTCCATAAATAAAACCTTACCCCGCTCTCTCGCAAAATCGCGTCTTGTATTCAACTCCATTATCTGTTGAATTTTAATTATCACTTGTGCTATTGTGATATATTGTGAATTTGTACAGACAACTCATTTATCCTTTTCTTGTTTCTTTCTTGAAGAATCATGCCGCCAAAGAGGAAGGGTTACAGTGAAGCTGAACTCAATGCAGCGGTTTCCCGAGCTGTAGCTGAAGCCTTGGCTGCTCGAGACTCTCGAAGGAGTGATGAGACAGTCAATACCACTCCTCCTCCTGTTATCAAACCATGTTCCTACAAGGATTTTCTCAGTTGCAAACCATTGTACTTCAAGGGCACGGAAGGTGCTATTGGCTTGATCCGATGGGTGGAACGAATGGAATCTGTCTTCAGTCTCTGTAACTGCACTGAAGACAGCAAGGTCAAGTTTGCTGCTTACACCCTTCAGGAAGGTGTCCTCACCTGGTGGAATACCCATACTAGTGCAGTGGGAATTGAAGTGGCTAATCAACTTCCCTGGGGAGATCTGAAGGAGATGCTAAAGGAAGAGTATTGCCCCAGCGAATAACTTCAGAGGTTGGAGGAAGAATTTTGGAGTCTGAGAGTCCAGGGCACTGACATCGCTGGTTACACCACCAAGTTCCAACAACTCGCTCTCCTCTGCCCATCTATGGTAGACTCAGAGCAAAAGCGCATCAAGAGGTACATTCGCGGTCTCCCGGAAAGTATCCAGGGAAACGTCGCCTCGTCCAAACCGACAACCATCCAAAGTGCTATCCGCCTCGCACACGAACTCACGGCAATGATTGTCAGCCGTGAGGCATCCATTACATCTTCTGGTAACAACAAAAGAAAGTGGTCTGGAAACCCCACTCAAAACCAACCGCCGTCCAAGAGGTCTGAGTCTGACAAGACCACCAGTACTGGTTCTGGTTTCAACAAGGGTTATACTGGGAACAAACCCTTCTGTTCAAAGTGCCACCGACACCATGAAGGCCCTTGCGGCACTCCTTGTGGTAAGTGCCAAAGGTATGGGCATCTGGCCAAAGACTGCAGGTCTACCAATGCCAATTCCAACACCACCACCAGCCAACCAAAATCCTGCTATGAGTGTGGAGATATCGGGCATTTTAGGAATGAATGCCCAAAGCTGAAGAACAAGGGTAACAACACTGCAAAGGGAAGAGCTTTCGTGCTGAACACAGGAGAGGCCCGTCAGGACCCGAATGTGGTCTCGGGTACGTTCCTTCTCAACAATCTTACTGCCACTGTTCTATTTGATACTGGTGCTGATAGGAGTTTTATATCTGATGAGTTTAGTCCATTGCTTGACATCACTCCTGTTGCCTTAGATGCTAAGTACATTGTAGAACTAGCTAACGGCAAACTCATAGAAACCGATAGTGTAATTCCTAATTGCACTTTAAACCTCGCCAACGAATTGTTTGCCATTGATCTCATACCTGTCGAGATTGGAAGTTTCGACGTCATTGTTGGCATGGATTAGCTATCCAAGCACCGAGCTGAAATTGTCTGTTATGACAAAATCATTCGTATTCCTCTCGTCACCGGTGGTACTTTAATCATACAAGGGGAGACCGGTGGGACGAGATTGAATATCATATCATGCATGAAAATTCGCAAATATCTTAGAAAAGGCTATCAGGAAATCCTCGCCCACGTTATGGAGAAAAAGTCGGAAGAGAAGCGACTTGAGGATGTGCCCATTGTTAGAGACTTTCCAGAAGTCTTTCCCGAAGACTTGCCTGGTCTAACGCCACCGAGACAAGTTGAGTTCGCAATCGATCTAGTGCCCGGGGCAGCACCTGTTGCACGAGCCCCGTATCATTTAGCCCCTTCAGAACTTCAGGAGTTGTCTACTGAGTTGCAGGAACTCCTAGATAAGGGTTTCATTAGACCGAGTTCTTCACCATGGGGAGCTCCGGTACTGTTTGTGAAAAAGAAGGACGGTTCATTCAGAATGTGTATCGACTACAGAGAGTTGAACAAATTAACCGTCAAGAATCGTTACCCACTTCCTCGCATTGATGACCTATTTGACCAACTTCAGGGGTCAAGTTTCTATTCAAAGATAGATCTACGATCAGGTTATCATCAATTACGAGTTCGTGACATCGACATCCCAAAGACTGCCTTCCGAACTCGCTATGGTCATTACGAGTTCCAAGTGATGCCATTTGGTTTGACAAACGCACCGGCTGTATTCATGGACATCATGAACCGAGTGTGTAAACCATATCTTGACAAGTTTGTCATTGTCTTCATCGATGACATTCTCATTTACTCGCGCAATGAACAGGAACACGCGCAACATCTCAAAACCATTCTAGAACTTCTTAGACACGAAGAGTTATATGCTAAATTCTCCAAGTGTGAGTTCTGGATGCAAACCGTTCAATTCCTTGGTCATGTGATTGATAGTCAAGGAATTCACGTTGATCCATCGAAAATCGAGGCTATCAAGTGCTGGCAAGCACCGACAACGCCGACCGAGGTACGCCAATTCTTAGGACTGGCTGGGTACTATCGACGTTTTATTGAGAATTTCTCCAAAATAGCTCAACCTCTCACGACACTGACTCAGAAAGAAAAGAAGTTCGATTGGACTGATAAGCAGGAGTCAGCATTTCAGCTATTGAAGCAAAAGCTTTGCAGTGCACCCATTCTATCGTTACCCGAAGGCAACGATGACTTTGAGGTATACTGCGATGCCTCACATCAAGGTCTTGGTTGCGTGTTGATGCAACGGGACAAGGTTATTGCCTACGCCTCCCGACAACTCAAAGTTCACGAGAAGAACTACACCACTCATGATCTCGAACTAAGAGCCGTAGTGTTCGCACTCAAAATTTGGAGACACTATCTGTATGGCACAAGATGTACCATCTTCACCGATCATAAAAGCCTCCAACATATATTCGATCAGAAGGATCTCAATATGAGGCAACGTCGCTGGGTCGAGCTGCTCACCGATTATGACTGTGAGATCAAGTACCACCCGGGTAAGGCAAATGTTGTTGCCGATGCCCTAAGTCGAAAAGAACATCCAAAACCACTTCGAGTCCGAGCCCTTAGTATTAGTATTCATAATGATTTTATCATTCAAATCCTTGCCGCTCAACTCGAAGCATTGAAACCGGAGAACATCAAAGAAGAGGCCTTGCGCAACATGGAGAGACAGTTTGAAACCAAACCCAATGGGGTCAAATACTTCGCTAACCGAATCTGGTTACCTAGCTTTGGGAATCTTCGAGACTTGGTGATGGATGAAGCTCACAAGTCCAAATATTCTATACATCCTGGATCTGACAAGATGTATCATGGCATCAAGGGATCATACTGGTGGCCAAACATGAAAGCAGAGATTGCCACGTATGTCAGCAAGTGTCTCACATGTTCAAAAGTCAAAGCAGAATATCAGAAACCCCCCGGTCTGCTACAGCAGCCGGACATTCCTGAATGGAAATGGGAGCAAATCACTATGGATTTCATCACCAAACTCCCGAGAACATCAAGCGGTTGCGATACCATCTGGGTGATCGTGGACTGGCTCACCAAATCAGCTCATTTCCTTGCCATCAAGGAAACTGACAAAATGGAACGTCTCACACGAATCTATCTGAAGGAGATCGTAACCCGACACAGCGTTCCTATCTCGATTATCTCTGACAGAGATAGTCGTTTCACTTCTCAGTTTTGGAGATCACTACAGAAATCGTTAGGTACTCGTCTGGATATAAGTACTGCGTATCATCCTCAAACCGATGGCCAAAGTGAAAGGACAATTCAAACACTAGAAGATATGCTACGCGCCTGTGTAGTTGACTTCGGTGCAAATAAGGAACATCATTGGCCATTATGTGAATTCTCGTACAACAACAGCTACCACACCAGTATTAGAGCTGCACCATTCGAGGCACTGTACGGTCGTAAGTGTCGGTCGCCTATCTGTTGGACCGAAGTTGGAGATAGCCAACTCACTGGTCCTGACATCATTCATGAAACCACCGAGAAGATCGTTGGTATCCAGCAACGGCTGAAAGCCGCACGTGATCGTCAGAAGAGTTATGCTGACGTGAGACGCAAGCATCTCGAGTTCCAGGTGGGAGATCGAGTTCTGCTCAAAGTATCACCTTGGAAAGGTGTCATCCGCTTCGGCAAACATGGGAAACTAAACCCTAGGTACGTTGGACCTTTTGAGATCCTCGAGAGGATTGGTCTAGTCGCATATCGATTGCAGCTACCACCCGAGCTTGGTAGTGTGTATCCCACATTTCACATTTCTAACCTTAAGAAATTCTTGTATGATGAGACACTCATTATTCCTCTCGATGAAATTCAAATCGATGACAAACTTCATTTTGTCGAGACACCAGTGGAGATCATGGACCGTGAGGTCAAACAACTTAAGCAAAGTCATATCCCAATCGTCAAAGTTCGGTGGAATTCGCGGCGTGGTCCGGAATTCACCTGGGAACGGGAAGACCAGATGCGACTCAAATATCCACATTTATTTTCAGACTCCACTCACGCGCCAACTCAGAGCTGAATTTCAGGACGAAATTCTCTTAACAAGGGGAGAATGTGACACCCGTCAAATTAGGACTAGTTATTAGTTCCTAATCATTTCGAAATACATGTAATTAGTACTATGTATTAGGCTAATTGTATGTATCAATATATATTGTTGAATATATATCAGTACGCGATTAAATTAAATCGTGCATTTTTCAAATCGGTCAAAATCCGATTCATTTACACGGGCGTTGGTGAAAACAAATATTAAGTAATATGAAACTATTATTTAATATATTCAGTATTTATTATATATTAATTCGATAATATATAAAGTATTTGTATCGTACAAAGTAAAAACATTCGCGACAAAACTTATAAATAATGTATTATTATTGGAAATAATAATTATTATTTACATTAGACAAAAATAAAACATATTCGTTTTATTCAATCTTACTCAAACGCGACAAAACCATTCGAACTATATCCGCCATTCAAACTTAAAACAAAGATATATTTTTATATCTCATTAAAAGTATTTTTATAAAATACTTCGAATAAAAGTATATACGATTTCATTTTTAGAAATTTATCATTTGAAAATATTATACTACTTTTACGATCGGGTACAAAAACACGGGTATTTTGTGCTACGCGTGGGAGCCAACCAACTCCAATAATTGGAGTTGGCCGACCTATACTTCTTCTTCTCCTTCATTTCATCTTCATCATCGATCTATCTCTGCTCTCTCTCTCGACCTCCTTCGAAATCAAAAACAACAACAACAATATTAACAATAGCAAGATCAGCAGCAGCAATAAGCATCGTCACCATCTCCATCTTCATCATCTCCTTCATCTTCTTCGGCATCATCACCATCATCCGTTCCTCATTTTTACCCGTAAGAAATCTTTCACTTTTCTTTTAGATTTCGTGTTTAAATAACATGTATCATCATGTATTAGTGTTCTATCAAGTAGATTATGTCCAAAAATCGAACCTATACTCGTTTTCCCAACTGATTTCGCGAACAGACCTGAAACTGGATTGATGAGCCGAATGGCTGGACTAGATGAGCCGAACGGCTGGACTTGATGAGCCGAACGGCTGGACTAGATCAGCCGAACAGCTAGGTTTCCCTTAGCCGAACGGCTAGGTCCTCCATAGCCGAACGGCTGGGCTTCCATAGCCGAACGGCTAGGTGCTCCATAGCCGAACGGCTAGAGCTTTATAGCCGAACGACTAGATTACTTAAACGGAACAATTTTTGTAAAATTTATTATAACGGATTGGGCTAAAAGTCACATGGTCACTCGAAAATGGCCCAATGATCAAGGCTATGTACCATAGCCTTGGCAGTTTTAGGCCTTTCGGGGTCATCTAGGGGTCGAAAATGGCATATTTCAGTTTTCGGACCCGTACCAAATTTTGTAACCTATGAAATAAAATGTAACGGATATAACGAACTTGAATAACAACTAAACTTATACGATACGACTTATACACGAAACACATATACTTTTCTAATTACAACAAATCATGTATAATAATAATAGTTTGAAATTATTATTACAAACCGTCACCAACGAGCCGTATACACTTTCTCAACTTCAAACATAAACATTAACCAAATGATTTGGACATAACTAGTCAATGAACAACTAGCATAGATGGTCTGTTGAGACATCTAACCAATTAAACCTTGCGCGTTTAATACGCCCGGCAGGTTTCAACATCTAATCATTAAAACCTAGCGCGCTTAGGACGCCCGACAGGTTTCAGTCCTTGGAGACGACATCATTCTCTTGTAAACCATCATTTGTGCTTGATACCATCTCATTAGACTCAGGTGAGTCTCATAGCCCCTCATTTTACTGTTTTTAACTCAGGGGTGGGAATACATGCTTGTTTTGTTTTACATGTGAACGCAAGTATCAAAATATCGCTATAGATTGCATGAGTTGTTTTCTCTAATCGTTTTAAGTCCTCAAGCATAGTTTGGTAATACTTTGTAGCGTGAATGTTAGTGTATGGTACCATATGGGACTGACAATCCCCGTCTGGGTCAGCACGCACTGACTGGTCAAACGGACGCATTATCATTTGTTAATACGTGTGTTGATTAGGCACACGCATAGAGGCACCCTCACTCAGGCACTTAATTGTGATCCTGACACCTCAGTTAAGCTCAAAGTATGTGCTTATGGCAGTTATATACATCATTCATCAATTACTTATTTGTTTAATTACAAATATTCATACTTAAATCTTGCGGTTCATACAGTACACTTTATCATTAAACCTGTGAGCTCACCAGCTTTTAGCTGACCATTTTAGCATGTATTCTCAGGTTCGCAGCAGCAGTAGGTCTGCTCATTCAGGATGCCCATTAGCTCGAGTCGCATTCAGACAACAAGAGATTGTCATGCATTACTATATTTTGTATAATTTAGTTATGCCATAGAATCTCTACCATTTGGCTCAAGAGCTTTTGTAAACTATATTATAACAGTGTAAAACTTTTATAATATCAATGTATTTTGTAAAACGACGCATATAGAGTCGTTCATTGTATGCCTTGTGTGCTTGATATTTGATTAGTCGCGCCCCGAATCGACCCGCTTCCGCATCATAATTTGGGGGTGCGACAGATTGCTATCAGAGCCTAAGGTTATAGTGAACTAGGTTGCATTTAGTGGGCCTAGACTATGACTGTTAGGCAGTATTCCTCATTAGATATAACTAGTTCAGGAATTACATCATACGAGTTTAATTTAACATAGCGTAGCTAACTATGTACAATTAAATAAATATGATGTGATATCTGAAAGGGGTTATGTTGAACAGGAATGCGCTAGTTGACTCTGACCACGAGAGAAACCGAGACTTATACTTGGTTTGTGTTAGACACACACTAGGCTATTATGTGATATAGGCGTATATACATACATAGGCCTCACCTACGTGCTACTCTATAGGCTATTATATATTGAAGATATATGAATAGGCCTTACCTGCGTATTACGTTCTAAGCTATTATATATGTCGAATATATATAGATATCATGCGATAGTATACTCATTAACGCTCACACCACCGAAGACGACGAGTATAGCTACTACCGTCTATTTAATTATACTCGCATAACGTCTTACAACACATTTCGTTGTACCATCAGGTGCTATAAAGGAATATATCATTTCGTATTCCTTCCATCCTTTTAACTCTTCGGAATCACAAGTGGAACCTATTGTTAGAAGGACTTATAGGTTTCCATAAATAAAACCTTACCCCGCTCTCTCGCAAAATCGCGTCTTGTATTCAACTCCATTATCTGTTGAATTATAATTATCACTTGTGCTATTGTGATATATCGTGAATTTGTACAGACAACTCATTTATCCTTTTCTTGTTTCTTTCTTGAAGAATCATGCCGCCAAAGAGGAAGGGTTACAGTGAAGCTGAACTCAATGCAGCGGTTTCCCGAGCTGTAGCTGAAGCCTTGGCTGCTCGAGACTCTCGAAGGAGTGATGAGACAGTCAATACCACTCCTCCTCCTGTTATCAAACCATGTTCCTACAAGGATTTTCTCAGTTGCAAACCATTGTACTTCAAGGGCACGGAAGGTGCTATTGGCCTGATCCGATGGGTGGAACGAATGGAATCTGTCTTCAGTCTCTGTAACTGCACTGAAGACAGCAAGGTCAAGTTTGCTGCTTACACCCTTCAGGAAGGTGTCCTCACCTGGTGGAATACCCATACTAGTGCAGTGGGAATTGAAGTGGCTAATCAACTTCCCTGGGGAGATCTGAAGGAGATGCTAAAGGAAGAGTATTGCCCCAGCGAATAACTTCAGAGGTTGGAGGAAGAATTTTGGAGTCTGAGAGTCCAGGGCACTGACATCGCTGGTTACACCACCAAGTTCCAACAACTCGCTCTCCTCTGCCCATCTATGGTAGACTCAGAGCAAAAGCGCATCAAGAGGTACATTCGCGGTCTCCCGGAA
Organism: Pseudognaphalium luteoalbum; assembly: GCA_963422505.1. NCBI lineage: Eukaryota > Viridiplantae > Streptophyta > Magnoliopsida > Asterales > Asteraceae > Pseudognaphalium > Pseudognaphalium luteoalbum. The sequence continues at coordinate 131,355,133 of OY730192.1, read as the reverse complement.
AGTATCCAGGGAAACGTCGCCTCGTCCAAACCGACAACCATCCAAAGTGCTATCCGCCTCGCACACGAACTCACGGCAATGATTGTCAGCCGTGAGGCATCCATTACATCTTCTGGTAACAACAAAAGAAAGTGGTCTGGAAACCCCACTCAAAACCAACCGCCGTCCAAGAGGTCTGAGTCTGACAAGACCACCAGTACTGGTTCTGGTTTCAACAAGGGTTATACTGGGAACAAACCCTTCTGTTCAAAGTGCCACCGACACCATGAAGGCCCTTGCGGCACTCCTTGTGGTAAGTGCCAAAGGTATGGGCATCTGGCCAAAGACTGCAGGTCTACCAATGCCAATTCCAACACCACCACCAGCCAACCAAAATCCTGCTATGAGTGTGGAGATATCGGGCATTTTAGGAATGAATGCCCAAAGCTGAAGAACAAGGGTAACAACACTGCAAAGGGAAGAGCTTTCGTGCTGAACACAGGAGAGGCCCGTCAGGACCCGAATGTGGTCTCGGGTACGTTCCTTCTCAACAATCTTACTGCCACTGTTCTATTTGATACTGGTGCTGATAGGAGTTTTATATCTGATGAGTTTAGTCCATTGCTTGACATCACTCCTGTTGCCTTAGATGCTAAGTACATTGTAGAACTAGCTAACGGCAAACTCATAGAAACCGATAGTGTAATTCCTAATTGCACTTTAAACCTCGCCAACGAATTGTTTGCCATTGATCTCATACCTGTCGAGATTGGAAGTTTCGACGTCATTGTTGGCATGGATTGGCTATCCAAGCACCGAGCTGAAATTGTCTGTTATGACAAAATCATTCGTATTCCTCTCGTCACCGGTGGTACTTTAATCATACAAGGGGAGATCGGTGGGACGAGATTGAATATCATATCATGCATGAAAACTCGCAAATATCTTAGAAAAGGCTATCAGGCAATCCTCGCCCACGTTATGGAGAAAAAGTCGGAAGAGAAGCGACTTGAGGATGTGCCCATTGTTAGAGACTTTCCAGAAGTCTTTCCCGAAGACTTGCCTGGTCTACCGCCACCGAGACAAGTTGAGTTCGCAATCGATCTAGTGCCCGGGGCAGCACCTGTTGCACGAGCCCCGTATCATTTAGCCCCTTCAGAACTTCAGGAGTTGTCTACTGAGTTGCAGGAACTCCTAGATAAGGGTTTCATTAGACCGAGTTCTTCACCATGGGGAGCTCCGGTACTGTTTGTGAAAAAGAAGGACGGTTCATTCAGAATGTGTATCGACTACAGAGAGTTGAACAAATTAACCGTCAAGAATCGTTACCCACTTCCTCGCATTGATGCCCTATTTGACCAACTTCAGGGGTCAAGTTTCTATTCAAAGATAGATCTACGATCAGGTTATCATCAATTACGAGTTCGTGACATCGACATCCCAAAGACTGCCTTCCGAACTCGCTATGGTCATTACGAGTTCCAAGTGATGCCATTTGGTTTGACAAACGCACCGGCTGTATTCATGGACATCATGAACCGAGTGTGTAAACCATATCTTGACAAGTTTGTCATTGTCTTCATCGATGACATTCTCATTTACTCGCGCAATGAACAGGAACACGCGCAACATCTCAAAACCATTCTAGAACTTCTTAGACACGAAGAGTTATATGCTAAATTCTCCAAGTGTGAGTTCTGGATGCAAACCGTTCAATTCCTTGGTCATGTGATTGATAGTCAAGGAATTCACGTTGATCCATCGAAAATCGAGGCTATCAAGTGCTGGCAAGCACCGACAACGCCGACCGAGGTACGCCAATTCTTAGGACTGGCTGGGTACTATCGACGTTTTATTGAGAATTTCTCCAAAATAGCTCAACCTCTCACGACACTGACTCAGAAAGAAAAGAAGTTCGATTGGACTGATAAGTAGGAGTCAGCATTTCAGCTATTGAAGCAAAAGCTTTGCAGTGCACCCATTCTATCGTTACCCGAAGGCAACGATGACTTTGAGGTATACTGCGATGCCTCACATCAAGGTCTTGGTTGCGTGTTGATGCAACGGGACAAGGTTATTGCCTACGCCTCCCGACAACTCAAAGTTCACGAGAAGAACTACACCACTCATGATCTCGAACTAAGAGCCATAGTGTTCGCACTCAAAATTTGGAGACACTATCTGTATGGCACAAGATGTACCATCTTCACCGATCATAAAAGCCTCCAACATATATTCGATCAGAAGGATCTCAATATGAGGCAACGTCGCTGGGTCGAGCTGCTCACCGATTATGACTGTGAGATCAAGTACCACCCGGGTAAGGCAAATGTTGTTGCCGATGCCCTAAGTCGAAAAGAACATCCAAAACCACTTCGAGTCCGAGCCCTTAGTATTAGTATTCATAATGATTTTATCATTCAAATCCTTGCCGCTCAACTCGAAGCATTGAAACCGGAGAACATCAAAGAAGAGGCCTTGCGCAACATGGAGAGACAGTTTGAAACCAAACCCAATGGGGTCAAATACTTCGCTAACCGAATCTGGTTACCTAGCTTTGGGAATCTTCGAGACTTGGTGATGGATGAAGCTCACAAGTCCAAATATTCTATACATCCTGGATCTGACAAGATGTATCATGGCATCAAGGGATCATACTGGTGGCCAAACATGAAAGCAGAGATTGCCACGTATGTCAGCAAGTGTCTCACATGTTCAAAAGTCAAAGCAGAATATCAGAAACCCCCCGGTCTGCTACAGCAGCCGGACATTCCTGAATGGAAATGGGAGCAAATCACTATGGATTTCATCACCAAACTCCCGAGAACATCAAGCGGTTGCGATACCATCTGGGTGATCGTGGACCGGCTCACCAAATCAGCTCATTTCCTTGCCATCAAGGAAACTGACAAAATGAAACGTCTCACACGAATCTATCTGAAGGAGATCGTAACCCGACACAGCGTTCCTATCTCGATTATCTTTGACAGAGATAGTCGTTTCACTTCTCAGTTTTGGAGATCACTACAGAAATCGTTAGGTACTCGTCTGGATATGAGTACTGCGTATCATCCTCAAACCGATGGCCAAAGTGAAAGGACAATTCAAACACTAGAAGATATGCTACGCGCCTGTGAAGTTGACTTCAGTGCAAATTGGGAACATCATTTGCCATTATGTGAATTCTCGTACAACAACAGCTACCACACCAGTATTGGAGTTGCACCATTCAAGGCACTATACAGTCGTAAGTGTCGGTCGCCTATCTGTTGGACCGAAGTTGGAGATAGCCAACTGACTGGTCCTGACATCATTCATGAAACCACCGAGAAGATCGTTGGTATCCAGCAACGGCTGAAAGCCGCACGTGATCGTCAGAAGAGTTATGCTGACGTGAGACGCAAGCATCTCGAGTTCCAGGTGGGAGATCGAGTTCTGCTCAAAGTATCACCTTGGAAAGGTGTCATCCGCTTCGGCAAACATGGGAAACTAAACCCTAGGTACGTTGGACCTTTTGAGATCCTCAAGAGGATTGGTCTAGTCGCATATCGATTGCAGCTACCACCCGAGCTTGGTAGTGTGCATCCCACATTTCACATTTCTAACCTTAAGAAATTCCTGTATGATGAGACACTCATTATTCCTCTCGATGAAATTCAAATCGATGACAAACTTCATTTTGTCGAGACACCAGTGGAGATCATGGACCGTGAGGTCAAACAACTTAAGCAAAGTCATATCCCAATCGTCAAAGTTCGGTGGAATTCGCGGCGTGGTCCGGAATTCACCTGGGAACGGGAAGACCAGATGCGACTCAAATATCCACATTTATTTTCAGACTCCACTCACGCGCCAACTCAGAGCTGAATTTCAGGACGAAATTCTCTTAACAAGGGGAGAATGTGACACCCGTCAAATTAGGACTAGTTATTAGTTCCTAATCATTTCGAAATACATGTAATTAGTACTATGTATTAGGCTAATTGTATGTATCAATATATATTGTTGAATATATATCAGTACGCGATTAAATTAAATCGTGCATTTTTCAAATCGGTCAAAATCCGATTCATTTACACGGGCGTTGGTGAAAACAAATATTAAGTAATATGAAACTATTATTTAATATATTCAGTATTTATTATATATTAATTCGATAATATATAAAGTATTTGTATCGTACAAAGTAAAAACATTCGCGACAAAACTTATAAATAATGTATTATTATTGGAAATAATAATTATTATTTACATTAGACAAAAATAAAACATATTCGTTTTATTCAATCTTACTCAAACGCGACAAAACCATTCGAACTATATCCGCCATTCAAACTTAAAACAAAGATATATTTTTATATCTCATTAAAAGTATTTTTATAAAATACTTCGAATAAAAGTATATACGATTTCATTTTTAGAAATTTATCATTTGAAAATATTATACTACTTTTACGATCGGGTACAAAAACACGGGTATTTTGTGCTACGCGTGGGAGCCAACCAACTCCAATAATTGGAGTTGGCCGACCTATACTTCTTCTTCTCCTTCATTTCATCTTCATCATCGATCTATCTCTGCTCTCTCTCTCGACCTCCTTCGAAATCAAAAACAACAACAACAATATTAACAATAGCAAGATCAGCAGCAGCAATAAGCATCGTCACCATCTCCATCTTCATCATCTCCTTCATCTTCTTCGGCATCATCACCATCATCCGTTCCTCATTTTTACCCGTAAGAAATCTTTCACTTTTCTTTTAGATTTCGTGTTTAAATAACATGTATCATCATGTATTAGTGTTCTATCAAGTAGATTATGTCCAAAAATCGAACCTATACTCGTTTTCCCAACTGATTTCGCGAACAGACCTGAAACTGGATTGATGAGCCGAATGGCTGGACTAGATGAGCCGAACGGCTGGACTTGATGAGCCGAACGGCTGGACTAGATCAGCCGAACAGCTAGGTTTCCCTTAGCCGAACGGCTAGGTCCTCCATAGCCGAACGGCTGGGCTTCCATAGCCGAACGGCTAGGTGCTCCATAGCCGAACGGCTAGAGCTTTATAGCCGAACGACTAGATTACTTAAACGGAACAATTTTTGTAAAATTTATTATAACGGATTGGGCTAAAAGTCACATGGTCACTCGAAAATGGCCCAATGATCAAGGCTATGTACCATAGCCTTGGCAGTTTTAGGCCTTTCGGGGTCATCTAGGGGTCGAAAATGGCATATTTCAGTTTTCGGACCCGTACCAAATTTTGTAACCTATGAAATAAAATGTAACGGATATAACGAACTTGAATAACAACTAAACTTATACGATACGACTTATACACGAAACACATATACTTTTCTAATTACAACAAATCATGTATAATAATAATAGTTTGAAATTATTATTACAAACCGTCACCAACGAGCCGTATACACTTTCTCAACTTCAAACATAAACATTAACCAAATGATTTGGACATAACTAGTCAATAGAACAACTAGCATAGATGGTCTGTTGAGACATCTAACCAATTAAACCTTGCGCGTTTAATACGCCCGGCAGGTTTCAACATCTAATCATTAAAACCTAGCGCGCTTAGGACGCCCGACAGGTTTCAGTCCTTGGAGACGACATCATTCTCTTGTAAACCATCATTTGTGCTTGATACCATCTCATTAGACTCAGGTGAGTCTCATAGCCCCTCATTTTACTGTTTTTAACTCAGGGGTGGGAATACATGCTTGTTTTGTTTTACATGTGAACGCAAGTATCAAAATATCGCTATAGATTGCATGAGTTGTTTTCTCTAATCGTTTTAAGTCCTCAAGCATAGTTTGGTAATACTTTGTAGCGTGAATGTTAGTGTATGGTACCATATGGGACTGACAATCCCCGTCTGGGTCAGCACGCACTGACTGGTCAAACGGACGCATTATCATTTGTTAATACGTGTGTTGATTAGGCACACGCATAGAGGCACCCTCACTCAGGCACTTAATTGTGATCCTGACACCTCAGTTAAGCTCAAAGTATGTGCTTATGGCAGTTATATACATCATTCATCAATTACTTATTTGTTTAATTACAAATATTCATACTTAAATCTTGCGGTTCATACAGTACACTTTATCATTAAACCTGTGAGCTCACCAGCTTTTAGCTGACCATTTTAGCATGTATTCTCAGGTTCGCAGCAGCAGTAGGTCTGCTCATTCAGGATGCCCATTAGCTCGAGTCGCATTCAGACAACAAGAGATTGTCATGCATTACTATATTTTGTATAATTTAGTTATGCCATAGAATCTCTACCATTTGGCTCAAGAGCTTTTGTAAACTATATTATAACAGTGTAAAACTTTTATAATATCAATGTATTTTGTAAAACGACGCATATAGAGTCGTTCATTGTATGCCTTGTGTGCTTGATATTTGATTAGTCGCGCCCCGAATCGACCCGCTTCCGCATCATAATTTGGGGGTGCGACAGATTGCTATCAGAGCCTAAGGTTATAGTGAACTAGGTTGCATTTAGTGGGCCTAGACTATGACTGTTAGGCAGTATTCCTCATTAGATATAACTAGTTCAGGAATTACATCATACGAGTTTAATTTAACATAGCGTAGCTAACTATGTACAATTAAATAAATATGATGTGATATCTGAAAGGGGTTATGTTGAACAGGAATGCGCTAGTTGACTCTGACCACGAGAGAAACCGAGACTTATACTTGGTTTGTGTTAGACACACACTAGGCTATTATGTGATATAGGCGTATATACATACATAGGCCTCACCTACGTGCTACTCTATAGGCTATTATATATTGAAGATATATGAATAGGCCTTACCTGCGTATTACGTTCTAAGCTATTATATATGTCGAATATATATAGATATCATGCGATAGTATACTCATTAACGCTCACACCACCGAAGACGACGAGTATAGCTACTACCGTCTATTTAATTATACTCGCATAACGTCTTACAACACATTTCGTTGTACCGTCAGGTGCTATAAAGGAATATATCATTTCGTATTCCTTCCATCCTTTTAACTCTTCGGAATCACAAGTGGAACCTATTGTTAGAAGGACTTATAGGTTTCCATAAATAAAACCTTACCCCGCTCTCTCGCAAAATCGCGTCTTGTATTCAACTCCATTATCTGTTGAATTATAATTATCACTTGTGCTATTGTGATATATCGTGAATTTGTACAGACAACTCATTTATCCTTTTCTTGTTTCTTTCTTGAAGAATCATGCCGCCAAAGAGGAAGGGTTACAGTGAAGCTGAACTCAATGCAGCGGTTTCCCGAGCTGTAGCTGAAGCCTTGGCTGCTCGAGACTCTCGAAGGAGTGATGAGACAGTCAATACCACTCCTCCTCCTGTTATCAAACCATGTTCCTACAAGGATTTTCTCAGTTGCAAACCATTGTACTTCAAGGGCACGGAAGGTGCTATTGGCCTGATCCGATGGGTGGAACGAATGGAATCTGTCTTCAGTCTCTGTAACTGCACTGAAGACAGCAAGGTCAAGTTTGCTGCTTACACCCTTCAGGAAGGTGTCCTCACCTGGTGGAATACCCATACTAGTGCAGTGGGAATTGAAGTGGCTAATCAACTTCCCTGGGGAGATCTGAAGGAGATGCTAAAGGAAGAGTATTGCCCCAGCGAATAACTTCAGAGGTTGGAGGAAGAATTTTGGAGTCTGAGAGTCCAGGGCACTGACATCGCTGGTTACACCACCAAGTTCCAACAACTCGCTCTCCTCTGCCCATCTATGGTAGACTCAGAGCAAAAGCGCATCAAGAGGTACATTCGCGGTCTCCCGGAAAGTATCCAGGGAAACGTCGCCTCGTCCAAACCGACAACCATCCAAAGTGCTATCCGCCTCGCACACGAACTCACGGCAATGATTGTCAGCCGTGAGGCATCCATTACATCTTCTGGTAACAACAAAAGAAAGTGGTCTGGAAACCCCACTCAAAACCAACCGCCGTCCAAGAGGTCTGAGTCTGACAAGACCACCAGTACTGGTTCTGGTTTCAACAAGGGTTATACTGGGAACAAACCCTTCTGTTCAAAGTGCCACCGACACCATGAAGGCCCTTGCGGCACTCCTTGTGGTAAGTGCCAAAGGTATGGGCATCTGGCCAAAGACTGCAGGTCTACCAATGCCAATTCCAACACCACCACCAGCCAACCAAAATCCTGCTATGAGTGTGGAGATATCGGGCATTTTAGGAATGAATGCCCAAAGCTGAAGAACAAGGGTAACAACACTGCAAAGGGAAGAGCTTTCGTGCTGAACACAGGAGAGGCCCGTCAGGACCCGAATGTGGTCTCGGGTACGTTCCTTCTCAACAATCTTACTGCCACTGTTCTATTTGATACTGGTGCTGATAGGAGTTTTATATCTGATGAGTTTAGTCCATTGCTTGACATCACTCCTGTTGCCTTAGATGCTAAGTACATTGTAGAACTAGCTAACGGCAAACTCATAGAAACCGATAGTGTAATTCCTAATTGCACTTTAAACCTCGCCAACGAATTGTTTGCCATTGATCTCATACCTGTCGAGATTGGAAGTTTCGACGTCATTGTTGGCATGGATTGGCTATCCAAGCACCGAGCTGAAATTGTCTGTTATGACAAAATCATTCGTATTCCTCTCGTCACCGGTGGTACTTTAATCATACAAGGGGAGATCGGTGGGACGAGATTGAATATCATATCATGCATGAAAACTCGCAAATATCTTAGAAAAGGCTATCAGGCAATCCTCGCCCACGTTATGGAGAAAAAGTCGGAAGAGAAGCGACTTGAGGATGTGCCCATTGTTAGAGACTTTCCAGAAGTCTTTCCCGAAGACTTGCCTGGTCTACCGCCACCGAGACAAGTTGAGTTCGCAATCGATCTAGTGCCCGGGGCAGCACCTGTTGCACGAGCCCCGTATCATTTAGCCCCTTCAGAACTTCAGGAGTTGTCTACTGAGTTGCAGGAACTCCTAGATAAGGGTTTCATTAGACCGAGTTCTTCACCATGGGGAGCTCCGGTACTGTTTGTGAAAAAGAAGGACGGTTCATTCAGAATGTGTATCGACTACAGAGAGTTGAACAAATTAACCGTCAAGAATCGTTACCCACTTCCTCGCATTGATGCCCTATTTGACCAACTTCAGGGGTCAAGTTTCTATTCAAAGATAGATCTACGATCAGGTTATCATCAATTACGAGTTCGTGACATCGACATCCCAAAGACTGCCTTCCGAACTCGCTATGGTCATTACGAGTTCCAAGTGATGCCATTTGGTTTGACAAACGCACCGGCTGTATTCATGGACATCATGAACCGAGTGTGTAAACCATATCTTGACAAGTTTGTCATTGTCTTCATCGATGACATTCTCATTTACTCGCGCAATGAACAGGAACACGCGCAACATCTCAAAACCATTCTAGAACTTCTTAGACACGAAGAGTTATATGCTAAATTCTCCAAGTGTGAGTTCTGGATGCAAACCGTTCAATTCCTTGGTCATGTGATTGATAGTCAAGGAATTCACGTTGATCCATCGAAAATCGAGGCTATCAAGTGCTGGCAAGCACCGACAACGCCGACCGAGGTACGCCAATTCTTAGGACTGGCTGGGTACTATCGACGTTTTATTGAGAATTTCTCCAAAATAGCTCAACCTCTCACGACACTGACTCAGAAAGAAAAGAAGTTCGATTGGACTGATAAGTAGGAGTCAGCATTTCAGCTATTGAAGCAAAAGCTTTGCAGTGCACCCATTCTATCGTTACCCGAAGGCAACGATGACTTTGAGGTATACTGCGATGCCTCACATCAAGGTCTTGGTTGCGTGTTGATGCAACGGGACAAGGTTATTGCCTACGCCTCCCGACAACTCAAAGTTCACGAGAAGAACTACACCACTCATGATCTCGAACTAAGAGCCATAGTGTTCGCACTCAAAATTTGGAGACACTATCTGTATGGCACAAGATGTACCATCTTCACCGATCATAAAAGCCTCCAACATATATTCGATCAGAAGGATCTCAATATGAGGCAACGTCGCTGGGTCGAGCTGCTCACCGATTATGACTGTGAGATCAAGTACCACCCGGGTAAGGCAAATGTTGTTGCCGATGCCCTAAGTCGAAAAGAACATCCAAAACCACTTCGAGTCCGAGCCCTTAGTATTAGTATTCATAATGATTTTATCATTCAAATCCTTGCCGCTCAACTCGAAGCATTGAAACCGGAGAACATCAAAGAAGAGGCCTTGCGCAACATGGAGAGACAGTTTGAAACCAAACCCAATGGGGTCAAATACTTCGCTAACCGAATCTGGTTACCTAGCTTTGGGAATCTTCGAGACTTGGTGATGGATGAAGCTCACAAGTCCAAATATTCTATACATCCTGGATCTGACAAGATGTATCATGGCATCAAGGGATCATACTGGTGGCCAAACATGAAAGCAGAGATTGCCACGTATGTCAGCAAGTGTCTCACATGTTCAAAAGTCAAAGCAGAATATCAGAAACCCCCCGGTCTGCTACAGCAGCCGGACATTCCTGAATGGAAATGGGAGCAAATCACTATGGATTTCATCACCAAACTCCCGAGAACATCAAGCGGTTGCGATACCATCTGGGTGATCGTGGACCGGCTCACCAAATCAGCTCATTTCCTTGCCATCAAGGAAACTGACAAAATGAAACGTCTCACACGAATCTATCTGAAGGAGATCGTAACCCGACACAGCGTTCCTATCTCGATTATCTTTGACAGAGATAGTCGTTTCACTTCTCAGTTTTGGAGATCACTACAGAAATCGTTAGGTACTCGTCTGGATATGAGTACTGCGTATCATCCTCAAACCGATGGCCAAAGTGAAAGGACAATTCAAACACTAGAAGATATGCTACGCGCCTGTGAAGTTGACTTCAGTGCAAATTGGGAACATCATTTGCCATTATGTGAATTCTCGTACAACAACAGCTACCACACCAGTATTGGAGTTGCACCATTCAAGGCACTATACAGTCGTAAGTGTCGGTCGCCTATCTGTTGGACCGAAGTTGGAGATAGCCAACTGACTGGTCCTGACATCATTCATGAAACCACCGAGAAGATCGTTGGTATCCAGCAACGGCTGAAAGCCGCACGTGATCGTCAGAAGAGTTATGCTGACGTGAGACGCAAGCATCTCGAGTTCCAGGTGGGAGATCGAGTTCTGCTCAAAGTATCACCTTGGAAAGGTGTCATCCGCTTCGGCAAACATGGGAAACTAAACCCTAGGTACGTTGGACCTTTTGAGATCCTCAAGAGGATTGGTCTAGTCGCATATCGATTGCAGCTACCACCCGAGCTTGGTAGTGTGCATCCCACATTTCACATTTCTAACCTTAAGAAATTCCTGTATGATGAGACACTCATTATTCCTCTCGATGAAATTCAAATCGATGACAAACTTCATTTTGTCGAGACACCAGTGGAGATCATGGACCGTGATGTCAAACAGCTTAAGCAAAGTCATATCCCAATCGTCAAAGTTCGGTGGAATTCGCGGCGTGGTCCGGAATTCACCTGGGAACGGGAAGACCAGATGCGACTCAAATATCCACATTTATTTTCAGACTCCACTCACGTGCCAACTCAGAGCTGAATTTCGGGACGAAATTCTCTTAACAAGGGGAGAATGTGACACCCGTCAAATTAGGACTAGTTATTAGTTCCTAATCATTTCGAAATACATGTAATTAGTACTATGTATTAGGCTAATTGTATGTATCAATATATATATTGTTGAATATATATCAGTACGCGATTAAATTAAATCCTGCATTTTTCAAATCGGTCAAAATCCGATTCATTTAAACGGGCGTTGGTGAAAACAAATATTAAGTAATATGAAACTATTATTTAATATATTCAGTATTTATTATATATTAATTCGATAATATATAAAGTATTTGTATCGTACAAAGTAAAAACATTCGCGACAAAACTTATAAATAATGTATTATTATTGGAAATAATAATTATTATTTACATTAGACAAAAATAAAACATATTCGTTTTATTCAATATTACTCAAACGCGACAAAACCATTCGAACTATATCCGCCATTCAAACTTAAAACAAAGATATATTTTTATATCTCATTAAAAGTATTTTTATAAAATACTTCGAATAAAAGTATATACGATTTCATTTTTAGAAATTTATCATTTGAAAATATTATACTACTTTTACGATCGGGTACAAAAACACGGGTATTTTGTGCTACGCGTGGGAGCCAACCAACTCCAATAATTGGAGTTGGCCGGCCTATACTTCTTCTTCTCCTTCATTTCATCTTCATCATCGATCTATCTCTGCTCTCTCTCTCTCTCGACCTCCTTCGAAATCAAAAACAACAACAACAATATTAACAATAGCAAGATCAGCAGCAGCAATAAGCATCATCACCATCTCCATCTTCATCATCTCCTTCATCTTCTTCGGCATCATCACCATCATCCGTTCCTCATTTTTACCCGTAAGAAATCTTTCACTTTTCTTTTAGATTTCGTGTTTAAATAACATGTATCATCATGTATTAGTGTTCTATCAAGTAGATTATGTCCAAAAATCGAACCTATACTCGTTTTCCCAACTGATTTCGCGAACAGACCTGAAACTGGATTGATGAGCCGAACGGCTGGACTAGATGAGCCGAACGGCTGGACTTGATGAGCCGAACGGCTGGACTAGATCAGCCGAACGGCTAGGTTTCCCTTAGCCGAACGGCTAGGTCCTCCATAGCCGAACGGCTGGGCTTCCATAGCCGAACGGCTAGGTGCTCCATAGCCGAACGGCTAGAGCTTTATAGCCGAACGGCTAGATTACTTAAACGGAACAATTTTTGTAAAATTTATTATAACGGATTGGGCTAAAAGTCACATGGTCACTCGAAAATGGCCCAATGATCAAGGCTATGTACGATAGCCTTGGCAGTTTTAGGCCTTTCGGGGTCATCTAGGGGTCGAAAATGGCATATTTCAGTTTTCGGACCCGTACCAAATTTTGTAACCTATGAAATAAAATGTAACGGATATAACGAACTTGAATAACAACTAAACTTATACGATACGACTTATACACGAAACACATATACTTTTCTAAGTACAACAAATCATGTATAATAATAATAGTTTGAAATTATTATTACAAACCGTCACCAACGAGCCATATACACTTTCTCAACTTCAAACATAAACATTAACCAAATGATTTGGACATAACTAGTCAATAGAACAACTAGCATAGATGGTCTGTTGAGACATCTAACCAATTAAACCTTGCGCGTTTAATACGCCCGGCAGGTTTCAGCATCTAATCATTAAAACCTTGCGCGCTTAGGATGCCCGGCAGGTTTCAGTCGTTGGAGACGACATCATTCTCTTGTAAACCATCATTTGTGCTTGATACCATCTCATTAGACTCAGGTGAGTCTCATAGCCCCTCATTTTACTGTTTTTAACTCAGGGGTGGGAATACATGCTTGTTTTGTTTTACATGTGAACGCAAGTATCAAAATATCGCTATAGATTGCATGAGTTGTTTTCTCTAATCGTTTTAAGTCCTCTAGCATAGTTTGGTAATACTTTGTAGCGTGAATGTTAGTGTATGGTACCATATGGGACTGACAATCCCCGTCTTGGTCAGCACGCACTGACTGGTCAAACGGACGCATTATCATTTATTAATACGTGTGTTGATTAGGCACACGCATAGAGGAACCCTCGCTCAGGCACTTAATTGTGATCCTGACACCTCAGTTAAGCTCAGACTATGTGCTCATGGTAGTTATATACATCATTCATCAATTACTTATTTGTTTAATTACAAATATTCATACTTAAATCTTGCGGTTCATACAGTACACTTTATCATTAAACCTGTGAGCTCACCAGCTTTTAGCTGACCATTTTAGCATGTATTCTCAGGTTCGCAACAGCAGTAGGTCTGCTCATTCAGGATGCCCATTAGCTCGAGTCGCATTCAGACAACAAGAGATTGTCATGCATTACTATATTTTGTATAATTTAGTTATGCCATAGAATCTCTACCATTTGGCTCAAGAGCTTTTGTAAATTATATTATAACAGTGTAAAACTTTTATAATATCAATGTATTTTGTAAAACGACGCATATAGAGTCGTTTATTGTATGCCTTGTGTGCTTGATATTTGATTAGTCGCGCCCCGAATCGACCCGCTTCCGCATCATAATTTGGGGGTGCGACATGTTGTTCGCAAATTCTTTGGATTCAACAGCAACTGCGAGACTATGGATTAAATTTAACAAACACTCCTATGATGATTGACAATGAATCAACGATGTCCATCACTAACAATCCAGTCAAGCACAATTAGATGAAGCATATTGATATTAGACATCATTTCATCGTGATTGTGCTGAAAAGAAGATGATAAGGTTAGTTAAGGTTTCGACTGCGGATAACTTAGCAGACCTATATACGAAGGCTTTTGATAGAGCACTGTTCGAGACCTTGGTTCAGCTTAATGGAATGAAGAATGCAGAGTAACTAGTCTTCTAGGGGTATTTCTGTAATTGTAATAGTTAGTAGTGCATATTTCTATTTAAAAAAAGTGGTTGGCGTATAGCATTCGTTTTCTTGTTACCTGAGGGGAATCGCGGCCTTACAAAATTACAAAAACAAAAGTAAAGTTTTTGTCTTGCGATAAGTTTATAAGTAGCGATAAGTTTTACAAGTTAACTAATACACTTTTGAGACTTATGACATTTTTTGTTATAAGTTAGCAATGACCTAAAATTAATATGTATTAGACTTAAGTTTATACATAAGTGGGTACGTATTCATAATTTTAACTCATATTCTATGTTTTTACAAGTTACGTGGATTATTTGGTCGAAAGTCTTCCGACTCATTGCATAGTCGTGCGGCGTATCCCGATGATTTATCGGCGATCAAATACTCTAATATAACTGACGTGGTTTTAACTTGTGAATCTGTATATTTAACAAGTTAATTATATTTCATACGTCTTAGGACTTGATATTATTTTATATCAAGTTATATTTGTATAATTCTATGATAGTTATATTTATGGATTATAATTAATAGTTGAGTACTTAGTACTTAATCGATTAGTTACGATAGATAAATTATAATAGTCATATACTAATATTTGTCATCATTACAGATATGGCAGCTAGACAGTTTGCGAGTACACACAATGTAATTGTGGACTTGGATATTACGAAGAAGGGAGCATCTAGAGTTGCAGATATACTCACATTTTTGGCACAATCATGTATTCGACATGCTATTACCGCTTCTCTACCGCTTTCTTTGGCTATTCTTCAGTACTTTTGGACAGACATCATCTATGATGCTTCTGTTAGCCCATCGGTTATCCATACAACCGTGGGTGGATGTCCTATCGTATTATCTCCTGCTGATCTGCGTGAAATATTATGTCTTGGCACTGAAGAGCAGGAGAACTGTCCAACAGAGTTTCCTACGTATTTTATTGAGGGAGCACTGGACAGGATGGGATATGTCGGTCCTACACGACATCGCTAGTTTCTGAAGGCTCTCGTGTTTGGCCAATGGCGTTTCTTATGACATGTCCTTATCACTGTTTTTTCACCCAAAAAGGGTGGATTTGACGAGCTACCGCCGACTTTGATGTCATGCATACTGTCCCTGGTTTATAACAAACCATGTAGTTTCTTTTCTTATATTTTTGAGAGTTTGCGTGCTCAGATCACAGGACAGGTCAAATCGACCTTTATGTTATATCCTCGTTTTCACATGTTGATCATTCGACACTTTCTTCATGATCTTCCGGCAGTTCAGCCCACGATTTTTGTTGATATGATTGGGCTTAGTGGATACAATATGGCATTTAATGTCGATTCTCGTTGTTCTGAGCACTTGAGACCACAGACGAGAGATCTTTTTAGATTTTTGATCAATCCCCACTATGTTGCTCCACCTAACAATGGTTGGGAGGATATTGTTGTTGGTGCTGGTCCACTTGATGAGCCTGTTGCTAATGTGGTTCCACCTGCGGCACCATAGGAGCTTTTGGAAGATGTCCTTATCCTGGCAGGGCAGCAAGGACAGCACGTTGTGCCTGAGATTGCTGCACAAGTGGTTCAAGAGGTGCTAGGTCACCATGATGATGCCATTGATCCAGTATTACAGGCGATTGAGCAATATGTTGCTCCTACTGAGGTATATATTTTATATCTTGTGTAAATTTTTTACTTTTTATACGATATTGAGACTTAAATGATCAAGCCTTATGCTAATCATAAAGTCTGATTATCATTATAAACATGAACCGGATGATGTACAACCAGAGGTTGCTAAACCAGGGAGTTCTAGACCTGAGGCTGTACCTACTCAGGTATTATTATTACACACATATATATATAGAACTTGTATGGTCGAGCTTAATGCTAATCATAAACTTTTAATATAATTCATACTCAGGATACGGATGTTGGTCCCTCTGGTGGTCGTGATGGTGATACAGCTTCAGCTTCTGATTCAGATGATGATGATGGTACACCTGATCCTTATAGACTGCTACCTGGTATGATCAAGCAAGGATCAAAGCTTGTTGTTGCTCCGGAGCTCAAAGAAAAGCGAAAAGCTAAGGAAATTGATCCAAATTTCCATTTGATTGATGAGCCTACTTATTTGCAGAAAGAACAGCCTCTCCGAACTCAACGTCGAAAACGTTTGAAGGTTTTCACCTCAAATTTGACTATTAGTGATGGTTAGTTTTCTAATCTTACAATTAGTAAATGGTTCAGGTTATGTCGGAGTTGTAAAACTGAGATAGATTTGTATGTGACAGTTCCTCAGGCTACACCTACAGTTGAGGCAACAACAACGACAACCTTACCGGTATCAGTACCTACTGAGGTAAAAGATACAAGTTTGGCTATTTACTTTTCATAAGTAATTAAAGATTGTGATAGCAGAGACTATAACACTTATTAATTAATCTTATACATTTAGATAGGCTGAGTTACTTTCTGTTATTGTTCGTCGGGGTAAACATGGGACAACAAAGTCCAACAGAGCGGCAGCTAGGTGAATTTCTGGCATCGCCTCTACAGTCGCTCAGCATCTCACACCGCCTATTCCTACTTCTTCTCTACCTTCTACCACTACTGCTACTTTACCTATGACTGCCATTTTGGAGTCCAGGGTTAGGATTTTGGAGGAAACCACTTCACTTCTGACTTCACAAGTTTTATCTCTTGCTCAACAGCTAGGACGTCAGACTGAAGCTTACAATCTAGTGCTTAAGAACAACACTAACTTGGTTGCTGATGTTGCTAATAAGCAAAGGTAGATTGATAGGCTAGATCGTCTGGTGGCTGATCTTAGGAAGCACAAGTCATCTCAGGGGAGATTGTTATACCTTATGAGACTTGTAGAGGTGATAAGCTGAGGACAGCAAGACGGGATGATACAGACCGTGATCTCGATGCACATACAGATAGAGAGTTGACTGGTCCTTCTATGACTGGTGAGCGATTTACTCTTCAGGGGGAGTATGTACCTGTTAGTAGAGGTGAAGCTGGTCCAAGTGGTGTTGCACCAACTGATGTTGGTAAGAAAATTAGATAGAAGATAATTAGATATGTAAAAGTTGGATTGATTGTAATATAACTTGTATTTATTCAATGAAAGTTTTATTTATAGAATTAGTATGTGTTAGTAAAGATAAAGAAATTCTTACAGTTGATTCTGGGAAATCAATTAAAGAATTTATATTATTATTATTATTATTATTATTATTATTATTATTATTATTATTATTATTATTATTATTATTATTATTATTATTATAAATATACTTAGAAATTATTTGCAAAACAATTATAGTATATAGAGATATATTAATTATAATCTTAGATAGATTTTTAAAATTTATAAAAGGTTAAACCACCAATCAAGAAACCACCTACTGCTCCTAAGAAAAAATCCAAGTTAGGGTCCCTGACATTAAAGGTTCAGGGACATAGAAAAGGAAAGACATCTACGGATGCCAAGGGTGAAGCAGAGACTGTACGTTCAGTCCATGCGGGCATCCTTGATCAATCCAAAACCACAACTACTTCACTAGACTCACGAAAGTCCAGTGACTTTACAAAGGGAAACCTACAGACAACAACAATGGCTCAACCCATTGTTAGCAGTGATTCGGGTGCATCTCACACCCCCTATCGAGTCCACCCATCAGCTATTTGTCATCCTCACAAAAGGATGACAGTTCATACAAAGGGCTAGTGGCATCAGTGGGTGATAACACACTCATTACTGATGTCACACCACAGGATACAGACCCGGGCCAACTCTCATCTACCACTGCACTGACTGCCAATGTCTCATCACAGTCACATGATGAGATACAGGTCAACATTTCTGTTTCCTAGGATCCATCAGCTAAAACACAAGCTGATGATGATGAGGAAACCCAACCAATGGACACCTCCACCTCTAAAGATGAAACATCACCACCACCACCATTTATCCTAAACACTTCTGTAATTGCTGAACCCACACCAACATCTGTATCAACTACTCCACCAGCTGATCTACCAACCTCACCAATACAGGAGTTAGATGTTATGTCTCTCTCCAGTGATAATATCTCCAAAGTAGTTGGTGATGATCCGCTTGCTGAGACTGCCATGGGTACAGGGGATCAGGGAGCTCAATCCAAACCAAACCTACACCAAAAAATTCACCACCAAAACAACCAATCTCACCCACCTCACATGTTTATCATCAAAAGGCCTCTTCATCTACTCCATCATCTACTGATCAGTTACTGCTCGAGTACATTGCCTCATCTCAACAACAAATAAAGCTACTCACTAAGGAACGAGATGCACTAAAAGGTAGTGTTACTGAGCTAACAGAGAAGGTACATGCTGTTGCCTATGCATATCAACCAATTCCATCATGGAGCTCATCTATCAGTGAGAAGGTGCAGATATTATCTGATGTTAGATCTAAACATTCTACTCTGCTCCAAACTCAATCCAAAGCTAAATCTGAGCTTTCTACCTCTACACGCATCAGCCTGTTTACTCATGATGAGGCTATCTGTTCTATCTTTATAATGTCGCATGAACACCTGAGTGTCACATACTGCGACACTATCAATAATGTCGCATAAATATCGAATGTCGCATACTGCGACTCTAGCACTTGTGCCGCATAACTTCTGAATGTCGCATATTGCGACACTAATAGCGACACTAGCCCTAGTGTAGCAACCCGCACCCAGTGTCGCATGCAGTGTCGCATAAAACAGAAACTTGAAAATACTTTTACACTAAGTATTGAGTACATACAACCACTATACTTTATACGACACTTACTTTTGGAAGTATACAGAACAACTTGAATGCATGTAAGTTTACACTCACACTTAGAATGGGATTACACCCACACTACTACGAGCTTACACTCACACGAGCTTACACTCGCAGGGAATTACATCCGGACAACGGTTTCACGTCACGTTACAAATAACCAACTTATGTATATGCTTTACAAGGTGTACAAACATGATAAATTACATAATAATAATATTTGAATTACTATTACACCTCCGTCATTAACGGGCCACACTTATTTAGAAAATGATTACAAACGTACAAACAAATACTTGGAAATTTTCTAGTTGAGTGGACAACTAGCATGGGTGATCCTACGTGACACCAACTTACTTACTTGCTTACAACCTTGTGCATTTCGGATGCCAGAAGGTTGCAGGGTTCGGAGAACCAACTTACGGAATTACATCCGACACTACGGACTTACATCCGGGATACTTATTCGCTTACACGAAAGTATCATACTTGCTAGACTCAGGTGAGTCTTACAGCCCCATTTTTACTATTTTCTACTTTGGGGTGAGATATTTGCTACCGTTTTACGTATGAATACAAGTACTGAACTGTTTACACTACTTTTACACGCATTACATGAGTTACTTTTATCCACTGAAAGCCTCATATCATAAGTTGTTAGTTATGGACTTAAGCGCGATTACTAGTAAATGGATCCATTTGGGACTGACAATCCCTGGTATATTAGTATTTGTTTCATATGAGTGTTCGGATAGCACTCACGGGGGTACGTGATACTGTACTTGATTGTACCATTCACACTACACTGTTAAGCTTCAACTTGTGAGCCCATGGTAACTGTGTCGGCCTACTGATTTACTGTGATACTATATTACTTACTCTGCTCGAGGGCAATACTGGTACTTACTTGTGGTTCATAAATGATTTACTTTACTAAACCTGTAAGAATCACCAACCTTTTGGTTGACACTTTTTAGCATCTATCTCAAGTTTACCGCAACAGTAGGACTGCACACCCACAGGACTGGTAGCTCGAGTCGCATGCATACAAACTTGTGGAGATTCTCTTGCATTACTTTTTATATATCAGTTATGTATTAGAATCTCTAGGAACTATTTTCGAACTCGAAGCTTGTTACTCTACTTTAACAATGTAATACTTTTGTACTATTGTACGACGTTGCATATAGATGTCGTTTGCTTTACTTTGGTGCTTGATTATTGATTAGTAACACCCAAAGTGTGACACCCCGCAAATTTAAACGAAATTACGTACATTAAACATTTGTATTATTAGACTAATTCCCTAACTTAGAGTGAATTCACAACTACTTTTAGAGGTAAATCTAGCAAAGCCCAACTAGTTAATACACGTGGTATTACATTTCATAATTAGTGTAATTATGTATAGAACGATTGAAACAACGCGACAAAATATACGATCGTTGGTGAACGAAAATTATTTAATAATATGAAATTATTAAATAACGTTATTATTCATTAAATATTATGTTGATAATATTTACAAAGTATTTCGTATCTTACAAAAAATATTATGCGCGACAAAACATATCCGTCAAACTGAGCTAAACAAATTTATAATTTTAAAAACTTAGTTAAATTATTTTCACAGCCTGTTTACTCATGATGAGGCTATCTGTCCACCTCCTCCAAGCACGGAAAGCAAACTATCACAGAGGAGAATATATCAACAACCATGTCACAGCTACAAACCATCTTAGAAATTCCTGATTCACCACCATCACCTCAATTAAATATTGTCATATCAGAGGTTAACCCAGAACAAGCCACATCAGCAATTTTGACATCTCTACCTGGCCCACAACCAACAACAGCAATTCTACCAACAACAATAACAACCTTACAACTCACCTTACCCATCACAACAACCAGCAACCCAACAGAAGCAACTATAACAACAACAACAACATCAATTTCTTCTCCCTTACCAATAGCAACTCAACCTCCACAGATTACCTTGCAAGATACTTCTACACCAATTATTCTACTCTCTTCAGACTCTACTTCAGAAAGTCTCCATCCTGATGAAACTAATGAACAACGAATAGAGAGAAAAATGAAAGCTAGACAGGATAGGGAGCAATAATTCTAAAAATACAAGCTGATGCTGAGGCAAGAGAAAAAGAAGAAATAAAGAAAAGGTTAAAAGAACAATATGATGCAGACAGGGCATATCAGTTAAAAATGAGTGGTGTAGAAGCAGAGGAAAGAGAGAGACTGATAAGAATTAAAAAGGATCAAGAAGAAAGTGATGTTGTATTTGCTAGAATCTTGCAAGATGTTGAGGAATCTGAGAAGCAGCGAGAATTAGTTGCTGCTATTCCTAAAAAGAAAGGGGGAGCAAAGACATCAGTGGATAAGTTATGGAATGAGATCGATAGGAAGAAATATGCAGCTAGAATGAATGGTAGATCAAATCCTGCTCCTATCACCAAGGTCAATCTAAAGAAACCAAAGAATCAATCTAAAGCATAGCTGCTCATCCATAGAGGCACAGAGACTCGAGCATTTACTATTGATCAAGTTTGCAAAATGCACAGAGAGGAATGGAATGAGCTCAGACTTGCTATAAGTCACTCATCAAGTGCGCGAAAAAGGAGGTGCTCAATGAGATTGACAGATTGTTCCAAAAGATGGTTACACTGCAGCTACTCAGGCCAGAAGATACTGTCATACATGGCGAAGAGATAGTGCATCCACCAAGCCCAAGGTATAGATCAGGTACTAGCAACATCTATAGAATTCCAAATACTTCAAGGTTAAATCTTTCTATCCCTGATGGTGTTCCAAGAGTGGAAAGGGTTGAGGTTATTGAAGGTGAAAAAGGCCTGGTATACAGAGACTTGAATGGTGCTCTAAGGTTTCAGAGAGAAGCTGAGTTAGAAAAGATTGATCATGAGCAACTCGTTCACTTAATCTGATCAGCCAGCATGCTTGACAAGAGTTCATATTAGAGAAAGCAATTCTCAAAGAAGCCCTAGCTCGACACTTCAGATACCTGCCTTCTACTGAGAAGTATGAACTTGCTGATGAGTTGGGTCTGGTAAAAGATGAAGAAATTTGGAGAGATTTGTAGTATTTTTTGTAATAGTTAGTTGAACTATAACTGATCTCTTTTGTAATAATTTTTACGTACAGTTAAATGAAAGATGATCATTTTTTTTTAGAAAACCCAAAGTGCAAAACTAAGATCATGTCAAAAGAATCCAAAAAGATAAATAAATGGATCACAAGTACAAGTCACTAAATGTTTAAATTTTTAACACTGACTATAAATTTCTTACAGCAACTCAATGAATGTTTAAAGTTTAGTATTATCCTTGATCACAATCATTTAGGGGGAGCTTGTTGAGTCACTGGTCACTAACCAACTCAATGATAACGTACTCGATGAAGGAAATGATTTAATCAAAGCTGTTGTTGTTGAAATGTGTACTCACTGGTCACTATTCACTCTACTCAAGGAAATTGATATGTTAAGGAGGATTAAGACTCAACTATGTGTGTTGCTGATTGCAAGACTAGCAAGGAGATTTTAACATCTTCAAATGAATAAAGGCAAAAGTCACTGCCCTAGTAAAAGCTAGATGCTATAGATATAAAGTTTAAGTCATTCTACAAGAGCACGAAAGCACACAGTGAGTGAGGAGGATTGTTACATCTTCAGAGACTACATAAATATAAGTTTCTTTACAAGTACAAGTAGCTCCTCATACATAAGTCAGCAAGTTTTCCTCATACTTCAAAATATCTGACGAATTACGTGGCAGCAATTGATTGGTGTTAAGAAAGAAATATTCGTTGTAACAAATTTGGGGACCACAGAATGTCGGTTCATAGAGATCAAGCCAATCAAGCAGCGACACATGTCATTCCAGTTTTTATATCTACAGGATCGTTGGCCTATAAATAGTGCAGTACTGTGTACATTATTCGTTTTCATTTACGTACATGTTAATCACTTGTGTGTGGTTAGTGAGTAGTCTGTTTAAGCACGTATCAGTGACCAACGAGTGAGCAGTTAGCATGTTTGTCCACTACTGCTCATTGTTGAGACATAGTTTGTGACAACAGATCTAGCTTGAAATAGGACTGGTGTAATTGTTATCATGTTTGTACATTGGTTTAGATTTGTAAAATAATATTAGTTTTGTTATTAATATTTGTTAAATATATTAATATGTTAAAGTGTTAGACGAATATCCAATACGAACTAAAGTCTTATGCGAGATGAGATCTCAAGTCGCAGGACAAGAGACTGTGAAATGAGATCTAGGTTCGCAGAAGACTAGCAGCGAAACGAGCTAAGTTTGCTGGGCCAAACTTGGGCTGCGATATGAGTCAACTCGCAAAGCCTACAGGCTGCGAGTTGAGCTGCGATATTTAAATGATTTCGGTTTAGAAATTATTAACTTTTGCCATTTTCATTTTTGCAACCTGCGAATTCAATCCAGAGAATAACCTAAAGACTAACGGCTAGGCTTTGACGATTTATAGTGAAAGCTAAGTATTAGTTAACCTAAACGCGAACTTATTCGTTGTTATAGTAAGATAACGTGTATTGAGGAATTCCGCGCCTTAATACTTATAGATAATGAAGTTATCAATCCTAGAACTAGGGACTTACAATTGGTATCAGAGCTTTCGGGCTAAATAAGAGTAAGTTCGAGGTTTTTCGGGTTAATCGCGTGTGATTTAGGGTTGTTTTGACGTGCATTAGTGTGTAAAAACAATCAAAATAACTCTCTGGACATTTTTAGGATAGTTTACAGTCGAAATCTACTGATTTTAACGTAAAAATACCTAAAACTTTCATTTTCGGGTTTTTCAGCCGTTTCGCGAACTGAGATTAGGGTTTCAGCGTTGTCTGTGAACCGAGTTGAACTTGCGAACCGAACTGAGTTCTGCGAGTCAAACCAAGATCTCTTGCGAACCGAGTTTTGCGAGAAGAGTTGAGATTACGAGTTGAATTGAGTTTCTGCGAGTCGAGTTTTTCTGAAGTCGCAAATACAGTTTGACTTTTAAACTTCACGATGTCTGACATTAGCAAAATGATTGAGATGGAACACGAGATTGGAAAATCTAATGTTCCACCTAAATTGTTAAGAGTTGAGGATTATTATAGCTGGAGGGATAGATTGGAATCTTACTGTAGATTCCATGATCTATCTATCTGGATGTGTATCAAGAATGGATACACTACTCCTACACAAACTGTTGAGAATGCTATTGTGGTTCTCACTTATCAATAGATGAGTGAAGCATAAAAGAAGGAATTTGAGATTAAGAACAAGGCTCATTCTTCAATCAAGATGAGTCTTCCTATGGAACTCAATCATCAACTAAAGTCCTTCCAAACTGCTAGAACTTTGTGGACAACTCTTGAAAAGAGGTGTGAAGGTAGTCCACAAGTTAAAGCAGGCAAGAGGAGTCTCCTGAAAACGCAGTTTACCATGTTCAAAGCTTTGAAAGGAGAAGATCTTGATGCCTATATCACAAGGTACTACCATTTGTTGAGTGAGCTAGATGACCATGTGATTGTAACTACTGAGACTGAGAAAACCGACAAGTTTATTGAGGGTTTACCATCTAAGTGGGAAATGCATGGTATAATGCTTAAAGACAATGATGAGAGATATGCAACTATGACCTTAGAGCAGGCTATTGATAAGCTCAGAGGTTATGGTTTCACCAAGAAGACTAGAGACACTGATTTTGATCAGGCTCAGGATCCGGGACTATACCATGGAAAATCTACTATATCTACTGCTTCCTCAAGCTCGACCACTGCTTTGTTTGTTGGTAATGATGATGGAAAGGGTGAAATGATTACTGATGAGTTGTGTCTCATTACATCATCTAGTAGTGAAGCAAAGGGAAAACCAACTGAGAAGTTACCTCAGGAGCATCAAAAGATGCCTATGAGTGTAAAATCTGCTGAACAACAATTATCTGTTCTTGCTTCCTTTGTAGCTTTGTATGAAAACTACATTCAGGGTAAAATCAATGATCCAATTATGTTTGATGAGGATTATGATCAGATAGACCCTGATTATCTTGAAATAGAACTTCAGGATCAACTTGCTATGTTGTCGAGAAGAGTACAAAATTTCTTGAAGAAAACTGGTAGAAAGGTAGTTGGTAATCGGTCAGGGTTTTATATGACCAAGATCAGGTGTTTTAACTGTCAGGGTTATGGACACTTTGCTCGAGAATGCCAAAGACCTAAGGTAGAAGCTGGCAATAGAAAACAAGGTTTGGGAAGCACTCTTGCTTCCAAAGCCTTGGTTGTGAAACAGTTGGATGGTTCTTATGAATGGAAAGCTCAGTCTGAGGAAGCTTTCATGGCTGAGATTGATGAGTCTACATCCTATATGCCTACTGATGCAGAGTGTGATGTAAAGGTGCCTGAGGTTGAAGTGAAAGCAAGTGATGAAGACGTGTTGTATATGGATTCAACTGAAAATATGAATCTTGAAGACTTTGTAGCACGCATGGCTGAAATTCAAACAGACAAGAAAAGGGTATGTATTGATATTCTTACTCTTGCTGATGTCTGTTACTTAGTTACTGATTTGCAGTCACAGGTTAATGTTTTAACTGTAGCAAACAAAAACCTGTCTTCTCAAGTTAGCATATTGACTGAATCTAATAAGACTGTTAGATCTAAACTTGAACTAGCTAAGATTGATGTGCGTAGGTTAAGTGACGATAAACAGGACTTAAAAGATAAAATTAAGTCTGATGCTTCTGATAGGATTGCACTTAAAGATACCATTAATGAAAAAGCTGTTATCATAGATGGTCTCTATATAAATCTAAAAGACTTAAATCAGACAATTGCTAATAAGGAGAAAGAGTTAGCTGATTGTAAGTTGAAGCTAGTTGAGCAAAACCGAAAGATAGAAAATTACAGAACCACTGAGATGGATAAGATGCTTGATGCTCAACGAAGTGTAAAGGATAAGTCAGGATTAGGTTACAATGAGACACCTCCTCCTTTCAATTCAAATTACACTAGGCTTCCAGAAGACACTGAGATGACTGAAGCATGTTATGTAGAACCAGTAACTAAACCTGAACAGTCAGAGGCACAGAAGAATGTTGTTAAGAATCCTTCATCTTATGATAGTAAGAAAATTCCTCACACCAAAGTAAAGTTTGTACCGGGTGGAGTAAATAATGATACTAAGACTGATGAAGTGATTAATAAAGAACAAGTTAATGATCCTTTAGTGCCAAAGACACCGACTGCGAATGCAAAAGTTGGTAAGTCACGGAAACAGATGTCCTGCTTCAAATGTCACCAAAAAGGACATGTGGCTTCTTGTTGTCCAAATTAGAAGTTGGAAGCATCACATAAGTTAGTGAATACTGAAAAGACACCAACCACTTCTAGTTCAATTGTAGATAGGTTAGGCTCCAAACCAGGATTAGGCAGCAAACCTATAAACATTCTGAAGAGAGATGGTAATCATAGTGTCTCTCCACCTAAACCTAAAAGGCCTTATTATTTGAACGAAAATACTTTCAATAAGCCAAGAGATAAGACACCTTCGAGGTTTAGGACCCCTAGTAGAAACCATAGTCAGTTTGAAAATGGTTCTACTTCAAGTACACAAGGAACTAAGTTTGAGCCTAGGAGGTTTTCTACTCACTCTCCTCATAGGCCTAAGACTACAGATCATCAACAATCTCAAACTCCTGTGAAAGTTACCAAGACTCCCGATGGGAATAGTTATGGTTACTTTAAGGAGGTTCAGATTGTAGATGATCAGGGACAAACCAAGACCGTAATGGCTTGGGTCCCTCTTGAAAACTAATTGTGTACAATTTGTTATGTGTAGGAGCAGAGTGTGAACAAGTATAGCTGGTGGTATGTAGACAGTGGATGCTCAAGGCACATGACAAGAGAACGAAGTCTACTAAAGGACTTCAAAGAAGGTTTCAAGCAAAAAGTTAGCTTTTCAGGAGACAAAGGAGTAATTACTGGGAAAGGAAAAGTTTCAAATGGAACTTTGACTCTAGAGGATGTGAATTATGTTGAAGAACTAACTCATAACCTAGTGAGTGTTTCCCAAGTCTACGATAAAGGTCATCCAGTTCATTTTAATGAAAAGGAGGCTTTAGTTCTGAAGCCAGGCTACACAATTCCTGAAGAATGGATATTGATGAGGGCACCAAGAAAGAAGGACATCTATTCTATAAACATGGGTGTTTCTAACTCTTCAATGGTGTCGACATGTTTACTATCCAAGGCTTCAGAAGCAGACGCACTTTTATGGCATAGGAGAATGGCACATCTAGAATTTCGAAAAATGAACTACATAACCAAGAATGGATTAGTTCTAGGTGTACCACAAAAACGTTTCAATTCTGAAGACAAGTGTGTTCCTTGCCTAAAAGGAAAGCAGCACAAGAAATCACACAGGTCTAAGATTGAAAACTCAATCTCCTCACCATTTGAATTGCTACACATGGACCTCTTTGGCCCTATAAGCAAGAGAAGTCTAGGTGACAAGTGGTATTGTTTAGTTATCACAGATGATTACTCTAAATTCTCATGGGTATTCTTTTTGGGATCTAAGGATGAAACTCCTAGAATTTTAATGGAGTTCTTAGATCTAGTAGAGAATGTCTATAAAACAAGAGTAAAGCGTATTCGCAGTGATAATGGAACGGAATTCAAGAACTCAACGTTGAATATCTATTGCTTAAGCAAAGGGATACAACATCAATTCAGTGCACCGTATGAACCTCAACAGAACGGTGTTGCTGAAAGGAAAAAATGAACGTTGATTGAAGCTGCTAGAACAATGCTTGCATATTCAAAGCTTCCGGTCATCTTTTGGGCAGAAGCGGTGAATACAGCATGTCATATTCTAAATAGGATTCTTACGGTCAAAAAGCGTAACAAGACTTGTTACGAATTATTGAACAATAAGAAACCTAATCTGAAGGGATTTGAACCCTTTGGAGTTGCATGTACAATATTGAAAACAAGAAATCTAGCTAAATTTGGCGAAAAGGCTGACGAAGGATTTTTCCTAGGTTATGTGCCCAATTCGCCTAATAAAAGAGTTTTCAATAAAGTCACGGGACGACTGGAAATAGCTTATAACATTGAAGTTACGAGCTATGTACCTGCTGTACATAAGGGATTAGATTGGCAATTTGACTATTCAGATCTCTTTCAGTTATTTAAAGTTCCCATAAGTGACTTTGTCAGTGATTCAGAGATATCTGAGCACTTATTGTTTGAAGAGTCGGACAATGGTCCTTCTCCAATATCGAATGTTTCAAAAAATGGAATCAAGATAAATGATGACTCAAATGAAGCTTCTTCAAGTAGATCACAACAACCTTCAAAGGATAAATATCAAGAAACAGAAGATACTGAGGATGATCTTCAAACAGAGTTTGATGATGTACTTACTCCTTTGAAACATTTAAGGTTATCTTCAGCTGGTTCAGAGGATATACCTTCATCAGAAGAGATTGGTACTAATTTAGGAGATGATTTAATAGTTGACCCTATACCGGTTACTAGAACGAGTAAGAATCATCCCGTTGAAAACATCATCGGTGACATTAATACTCCTGTTCAAACTAGGACTCAATCTAAAGCTAGTACATCTGAAGATTTAGAAAGCTTGTATACTGCTATGAAAGAGACAGGGATTCCTAATCAATGTCTATATTCATGCTTTATCTCACAAGTTGAGCCTAAAAATGTGCAAATGGCACTAAAAGAAAGCTCGTAGGTCGAAGCTATGCAAGAAGAACTGTTACAGTTCTCAAAACTACAAGTATGGGAGTTGGTTGACCTTCCAAAGGGAGAGTATCCAATTGGAACTAGATGGGTATTTAAGTGTAAGAGAGATGACTGGGTAGTCATTACTCACAATAAAGCCAGTCTAGTGGTTCAAGGGTTTAATCAACAAGAGGGTATAGATTACAACGAAGTGTTTGCACCAGTTGCTAGGCTTGAAGCAATTAGGGTATTCTTAGCATTTGCCTCATTCAAAGAGATAAAAGTTTATCAGTTGGATGTTAAGAGTGCCTTCTTGTATGGAAAAGTAGAAGAATTGGTGTATGTTTCACAACCGCCAGGGTTCCCTGATCCTGACTATCTAGATAGAGTATATCGCTTAAATAAGGCTCTATATGGATTACATCAAGCACCTAGGGCATGGTATAGAACACTATCAACTTATCTACTTGAGAATGGATTTACAAGAGGATCAATTGATAGTACACTGTTTGTAAAATGGAAGAAGAAAAACTTTCTTCTTGTTCAAGTATATGTTGACGACATTATCTTTAGGTCATCTGTTGAAAAGATGTGTCAAGTATTTGAACAAGTAATGAGGAAAAAGTTCGAGATGTCTGCAATGGGAAAGTTGAATTTCTTCTTAGGATTACAAGTTGATCAAAAGAAGGATGGATTCTTTATTCATCAATCTAAATACACTGCTGAATTATTAGAGCGATTTAAGATGCATGAAAGTAAAATCTATCGTACTCCTATTCCAGTAAATTATGGACTTGGTCCTGATACATCGAGTGATCAGGATGTGGATCCTACTCTTTATAGGGCCATGATCGGATTACTAATGTATCTAACTGCCTCTAGGCCTGACATTATGTTTGTTGTTTGTATATGCGCAAGATATCAGGCTAATCCGAAAGAGTCACATATGCAAGTTGTGAAATGGATCTTTCTTTACCTCAAAGGGAAACCGAAGTTGGGACTTTGGTATCCGACTGATGGAGACTTAGATCTTGATAACACGCAAAAAGTCATGTTTTTGCGTGCATTAATCTCACCTTTTTGGCCCAATATTAGACGAAACTAATCAAAATAGATACTTTATCATTAAAACTCGTCACATGGGCCAAAATATAGAAAATGTTTCAAAAGTCATCTAAAATGATCGAAAAACACGATAAATCTAACGAATACGATCACAAGCATTCTCGTTCACTCGTTCTAGCACTTTTTGAGTTCCACAAAGAATTATGACCTCTAACTTATGTCATTTTCTTCGTTAGGAAAATACGATCGCGTGGATATAAAGAACGCTCAAAACGGATAAACGACGAAGAAGTTACGCCCGAACGAAGAAACGAAGAACCGAAGAAGCTGGATACGGCTGAACCAGGCCGTATACGGCTGGTCCAGGCCGTATACGGCTGGACACAGACCGTATACGGTCTGTGCAGGCCATATACGGCCTGTGCCCACCCGTATACGGCCCAGTTTGCCCGTATTCACCCTGTGCACAGCCGTATACGGTCCAGTTTGCCCGTATTCACCCTAACTTGGCCGTATCGAGCGTTTGGGCGATAAAAATCTGATTTTTATTTGCCCTTGCGATACGGTTGTGCATTTTGTGGTTTGGATACGGTCTACGGATACGGTTGAGCGTTCTCTATAAATACTAGCCTCATTTCATCATTTCAACACATCTCACACTACAACATCTCACATCTCACATTCCACCAACACACTTCTACACTTTCTCTCACTACTCTCTCTCTAAATTAGTTAGTTAGTTAATTAGATTAGTTAAGCTAGTAGATTAGTAGCTTAATTGTAACGGAGGTGCTCCGAGACTGCGGTGTCGCACGATTTGTAATACAGCTTTGTCAGGTTTTATTATAATCTCTATCTTATTATTTTAAATAATGTTGTGCTGTTGCTATACTTGTTTAGAATTATTTGCTAGGATTATTGCCATGCTTAGCTAAACAAATCTGTGTTTGCTATGATAGTTGCCATGCTAGGGTAGTTATACTTAAATCATGCTGTTACTCTGTTTGTATGCGGTTGAATTATATTTGAATCTATGAATTGAATCTCAAGTGTTTATCTATCCAACTTATGCTGTGGTTAGTGACATCCTTCTAGGCTTGGCCAATTGCTAGTTGTATGCCATTAATTATTCTGTGTCTGATGATCGTTGAACTCGACATGGCCGGTGTTCTCCTGGTTGCAATATTACCGGAGGGAGACACGGAGCGTAGGATTAGAGATAGATTAGATTCAGGCCATTTAACAAGTGTCTTAGAGAGAACTTTCGGGGCACTTGTGACTTGACCATGTACCCTGTCACTCTGCATAAATTGAACCCTGCTATGCTACCTTTCTGCATGTTCTTGTTTGATTGTTGCTTAGGGTTTGCATGCTAATATCTGTTATGCTGATTAGTTACATGATTAGGTTTTCAAATATATATCAATTGCATATGCCAGTTTAACATGCATAGAATAGTTAAAATGATTTATATGGAATAATGATGAACAATTTAATCGGCCGTTAGACCAGACCATCCCAACTTGTCCCGGTGGGAAACCCCTGTTCATGTTTTTGTTTATTCAACAATTCATGTCATGATTCGGATATCCCAAATGTCCGAGATTGGGGGACAAGACTCGAGGATGGTTGTTGGTTAAATTGGTTGCTACATTTGGGACAACTTCCGGTGTAGTTTACATTCCATAACTGTTATCTATGTGACATATTATTTATCTAATTGCGGACAACTCTACGTTAGATAGATAATAGGATAGTAGTTATGGCTCATTAGGAAATATTAATGTCATCTTAACTAAGGCTTTATCTCATTAACTACCCCTAAATAGCATGAGTAATTATCATAGTAAACACTCGCTTCACCTATAAGTTCTCGTTGCCACCTCCACCCCACTTTACTTTTAATTAGTTTAAATTTTAGATAATTAGTAGTTAGTTAAAACCAAACCAAACCAAAACCTCTTTTAAAACCCTAGCTAAATTTCCGTAGATAACTAAAGTCTTAGATCCCATGCCCGTTGTAGTTTGAAGAATGACCCTAGGTCATACCTATCGCTATACTTACCCATAGCTTTAGTATACTTAGGCCCAGCATAAAAATAAAACATTTACCTCCTGATCCGCGTCTAGACGGAAGGTCCGACGACGGGGTGACAAACCCGACTGACCGTTTGGGCGCGATCAAGATTTTGGCGCCGCTGCCGGGGACTACAACGACCGATTTAGGAATTTAGTTGTCTTAGTTATTTAGCGATCCTTTCAGAAGATCAATATCATCCGAAAGTTCCTTTTCTGTTCTTTCCTTTCCAAAACTCTCTTTTCTACCAAACCCGAACTTCAGCTATGACGAATCGTATTACTCTCGCCTCGACCTGTGCACCACTACTGGAGGGAAGAGGAGGACCTATCGTGCTACCCGACGAAAACTTCGAAATTAAGCCTAGCGTTTTCAAGTTACTCAAAACCTTCTGCCAATTTCACGGTTTTCCGCTCGATGATCCAAATTCACATTTGGATAAATTCATTAATATTTCTGATTCCTGTGAGCAATCAGGGATTCCGAGAGAAGTCTCCCGACTATATCTTTTTCCCTATTCTTTATCTTCGCGTGCTCGAACCTGGTTTGATGAACTCGAACCCAATTCGATTCATACTTGGGAAGAGTTGGCTACTAAGTTTATGACTAAGTTTTTCCCTCTTTCCAAACAAACCAAGCTCAAGGATGATATCGTCAGTTTCCGACAAGAAACCAATGAGTCATTCTATCTAGCATGGGAACGATTTAAGAAGATGCTTAACAGATGTCCGAATCATCGAATGGGTAAGACGAACCTAATCTGCATATTCTACAATGGTCTGACTCCTCAGCACAAGTCAACCCTCGATACTGCTTCTCAAGGGAATTTCATGTCACATACTTCTGAAGAAGCCTGGGAGCTAGTTGAGACGATAGCAATGCATCAACATGACTGGGAGTTTGGCAAACCGGCTAAGGAAGTAACTAGTACTTCAAGCCTATCCTTTGAAGCTCTGCAAACTCAAGTGGACAATCTCTCCAGAGTCTTCAAGGAACTTCAATCTTCTACACCTCAGCCTTGCAAAGGTATGGAAGAAATTCTTGTCACTACTGAAAGCCCTGAATTAAACTTTCATTCTAAACTTGTCATTCAGCGGCCAACCAATAACCCACATACTCATTTTCTGCAACCTTTATCCTCTAATGTGTCAGATTCCACCGTAAGTTCTCAACAACACTATAATGAAACTTTGACCAATTTCATGGTTGATCAAATAAACATAAACAGACAAGTAATAGATTTTCAAGATAAAATTGATGCTTTACTTAAAATATCAGAAGATTTGATCAAAAACCTGGAAGTCAGTCTTAAACAACTGTTTTTAAAAGTTGAGAACCAAGGAGGAATCATGGTCATCACTAGAGGAGGTAAAGAAACCAGAAATGAGAAGTCCTCAGATAATTCTTCAAATCAACTTCCTATCTCTGAACCGACCACTGATCCAGTGCCTAGTGACACCCCTGTCACTGCACCAGATCCAGTATCACCTAAAGCCCCAGAAATCATTCCGCGAACTAGGATACCCTTCCCTGGTAGGCTTAAGAAAGAGAAACAGGAAGCACAATTTGGGAAATATCTTGAAATGTTTAAAAGCCTACACTTAAACGTTAAACTATTAGATGCTTTAGTAGAGATGCCTAGCTGTGCTAAGTTTTTCAAAGAACTCATTTCAAATAAAGAAAAATTAAGACAAATAGTTAGTTTACCCTTAGATGCTGAATGCTCAGCAATCATGTTACATGGCCTTCCACCCAAACTAGGAGATACTGGCCGTTTCACTATTCCCTGTTTCCTTCAAAATATCCAAGTTAGTAACGCCTTAGCTGACCTAGGAGCTAGTGTCAATCTTATGCCTTACTCTCTCTATAAGAAACTAGGATTAGGTGAACTGCTACCAACTCAAATGACCATCCAATTAGCTGATAGATCAGTTAAACTCCCTCGAGGAATTGCTGAAGATATAATGGTCCGAGTCGGTAAATTTATCTTCCCAGTTGACTTTGTCATTATGGATATTGAGGAAGATGCCCACGTTCCCCTCATCCTTGGTAGACCTTTCCTAAACACTGCCAAGGCTGTGATTGATGTAAACGAAAAATCTTTAAAACTGAGGGTCGGAGCGGAGGAAGTCACCTTTAATATTGATAAGTTAATGAAGCACCCTATGGGAGAGGATCTTGGTTTTGTGGATTCCATGCAGGAAATATATGATGAGCATTTGGAGGAGATTCTAGCAATCAGCAGTTACGAACCTTTCTCCAGCACTGTCATCACCAAAAGAAGACTTTGCCCGGATCACATCGGACTCTGCTCGGCTATCTCTGACAAATCAGCACCTTCCGGAGAGCTGCTATTTCCCTTACCTGAAATGAAGAATCCTTTAGCACCGCCTAACTACTCTTCCACGAACAACTCTGTTGTTGCTGTTCCTTTAGGCGAAGGCATCCCTATCCCACTTTTAAGAAGAAATCAGTCTTTTCCGATACCCGAATCATCTCCGTCTGTAGCTGAAATTCTCAAATCTTTCGAGGAGATGGATTCCGGTACCTTGCCACAACTATCTGAAGGTTGTGCAAAAGTTGATCCAGAAATCACCAAGAACGTGCTTTCCAATGAGACAGAACTAGTAGAAATAGCATCAGCCGCTACAGCCGACTCATCTCCAGAAGAATTAGAGTTCCAAAAGGAGTATGACGAGTTACAAAGAGACGAGATTGCTCGAATGAAACCCTCTATCGAAGAACCACCAGAATTAGAGCTCAAGGAATTACCCTCTCACTTGGAATATGCTTTTCTCGAAGGAACCTCACACCTACCCGTCATAATTGCCAAAGGTCTTTCACCAAAAGAGAAAGCAAGACTTATCCAGGTTTTGAAGTCACACAAGAAGGCGATTGCATGGAAGATTTCTGATATACAAGGGATCAGTCCGAACTACTGCACGCACAAGATACTCATGGAAAACGACTTCAAACCTTCTATACAGAGACATAGGAGAGTAAACCCAAAGATTCAAGACGTGGTCAAGAAAGAGGTTATCAAACTCTTGGATGCTGGTTTGATCTATCCTATCTCAGATTCCCCATGGGTCAGCCCAGTTCAGGTTGTCCCAAAGAAAGGAGGAATGACGGTCATCGCTAACGAAAATAATGAATTGATTCCTACACGAACCGTCACCGGCTGGAGGGTGTGTATCGACTACCGGAAATTAAATGAAGCCACTCGGAAAGATCACTTCCCTCTGCCGTTCATCGATCAGATGTTGGAAAGATTATCGGGGAATGAATATTACTGCTTCCTCGATGGTTTCTCCGGCTATTTTTAGATTCCTCTCGATCCAAAGGACCAGGAAAAGATGACATTCACATGCCCATATGGTACATTTGCTTACCGCCGCATGCCATTCGGTTTATGCAATGCGCCTGCAACATTTCAAAGGTGTATGGTGGCAATATTCCATGACATGATTGAACAGTGTATGGAGGTATTCATGGACGACTTCTCAGTCTTCGGTGATTCCTTCACATCTTGTCTTTCCAACCTTGAAAGGATGCTAACCCGATGCGAAGAATCAAATCTTGTCTTAAACTGGGAAAAGTGCCACTTTATGGTGAAAGAATGAATAGTTTTAGGACATCGAATATCAAAATCTGGAATCGAAGTTGATAAAGCCAAAGTTGAGACCATTTCCAAACTTCCGCCACCTACTTCTGTTAAAGCCATTCGCAGTTTTCTAGGTCACGTCGGATTCTACCGTCGCTTTATCAAGGATTTCTCTAAGATCTCTCGACCTATGACACACCTTCTCGAGAAGGACACTCCGTTTGTCTTTTCAGATGACTGTCTTAAAGCTTTCAACATTCTAAAGGATCAGCTCACACATGCACCGATCATGGTCGCCCCTGATTGGAGTCTTCCGTTTGAAATCATGTGCGATGCTAGTGACTTTGCTGTTGGAGCTGTCTTAGGGCAAAGGAAGGAGAAGCAGTTTCAGCCAATCTACTACGCCAGCAAGACACTCACTGATGCACAAGAGAATTACACCACGACAGAGAAAGAGCTTCTTGCGGTAGTATTCGCTTTTGATAAATTTCGTTCTTATTTAATATTGTCCAAAACTATTGTCTATACAGATCACTCAGCCTTGACGTATCTCTTCAAAAAGCAAGACGCTAAGCCAAGACTGCTTAGATGGATTCTCCTCCTCCAAGAATTTGACATAGAAATCAAGGATAAAAAGGGAGCCGAGAATGTCACAGCAGATCATCTTAGTCGACTGGAAAATCCATCGATGGAAAAGCTTGATGAGAGAGAGATTCAAGACCAGTTTCCCGAAGAACAACTCATGAATATCGGAGGATACCAAAAGGGATCTCAATTCACTTACAACCCTTGGTATGCAGACTACGCAAATTATCTGGTTGGAGGAATTGTGCCAAAAGGACTGCCCACCTCTAGAAAGCGCAAATTCTTTAGAGACGTGAAGAACTACTATTGGGACGATCCATACTTATTCAAAGTATGCCCAGACCAAATTATCAGAAGATGCGCAGACGAGAAGGAGGCAAGGAACATTCTTCACCAAAGTCATCACGGACCAACTGGAGGACATCACGGAGCAAATATGACTGCAAGAAAGGTATATGACTCTGGCTTCTACTGGCCTACTATATTCAGAGATGCTCACGACTTGGTGAAATGCTGCGATGCTTGCCAAAGGTTTGGAAGTATTTCATCGAGAAGTGAAATGCCACTTACTAACATCCAAGCTTGCGAGATCTTTGATATATGGGGGTTGGATTTTATGGGACCATTCCCAAAATCATATGGGAAAGAGTATATTCTGGTTGCTGTCGACTACGTCTCCAGATGGGCCGAAGCCCAAGCATTTACTACAAATGATTCCTGAGTAGTAGTAAAATTCTTAAAGCAGCTCTTCTCACGTTTCGGTACTCCAAAAGCGATCATCAGTGATCGAGGCACGCACTTCTGTAATGCTCAGTTTATGAGGACATTACAATATTATGGTGTCACCCATAAGACCTCTACGGCTTACCACCCGCAGACGAATGGGCAAGCCGAAGTGACGAATCGAGCGCTTAAAAGAATTTTAGAACGAACCGTGGTTAATCATAGGGAAAGATGGGCTGAAAAATTAGACGATGCTCTGTGGGCGTTCAGAACCGCATATAAATCACCACTAGGAACCACGCCCTACAGACTAGTCTACGGAAAAGCGTGTCATCTACCGATAGAGTTGGAGTATAAAGCTCACTGGGCGCTAAGAGGTTGTAATTTAGACCCTTCTGCAATTGGATCACATCGGAAAATGCAACTGAATGAACTAGCCGAATTAAGAGACCAAGCATATGATAGCTCTCTGCACTTCAAGGAACGAACAAAGAATACTCATGATGCAAAACTCAAATATTCTAAGTTCAAACCCGGAGACAAAGTTCTTCTCTTCAATTCGCGCTTCAAGAAATTCTCCGGCAAATTCAGATCAAGGTGGAGCGGACCATTTGTTATATCAAAAGTCTTTACCTTCGGAGCTGTCGAACTAGAAGCCCCGGACGGTAATTTTAAAGTCAATGGCCATTGCTTAAAGCACTACATCGAAGATTTCCCCCCTGGTGAGGAAGTCTATATCTTTGAACCACCTTGAGCCAACTAGTAGGTACAAAGAGTCAAGCTAGAGACTCTCTAAACAAGCGCTCTTGGGAGGCACCCCATTGCTTATCTTATTTTATTTCTTAGTTATTTTTGCTTTAGTATTATCATCCCTAAAACTAACGATGCAGGATAACCCAAGTATCTGACAATGCTACACTCCTACATATACATCAGATAAGTTTTATTCATAGTATACAAATGCGAATGAACAGATGACCTCGCAAAACTTTAACATCTAAACAAACATTTCTCGAAGTCATCTGATTATTTTGCATTTGTATACCCATTTTAAAACTATAGCATTACCTGTTTATCTTTATGTTTCAGGATGGACGCTTCAGCTGAGACCTCAGGACAAGCTATTCAGAAACAGCAGAAAAAGAGGACCCGCAGAGGAAAAAGAAAGAAGACGACCACCACGACTGATGAGCATGCTCAGGCTGCTCCTGTATCTACCCCACCTTTTGATTTCGGAGTTACCACTTCAGATCCGATAGTGACTTGGGCGATGCTCAGTGAGCTTTCGATTCAGCGTAGCTCTCAGTCCGAGATCAGAGAAGCGATGGGACTGCCGAAACTCGCCGACCAGCCGTTTCAGCTTGGTCAGGGTCCCAGGCCAGCTCTCACACCGTTGTCCTTCTTCCCAGCTGCCCCACCACAGACTGTTCCTCCCACTGCTGTTGCTTCTTCTAGGCCTCCTCAGAATCCCACTGAGGCACCCATGGTGTCTGATCACACTGCTGCCGTATCACGCACTTCAGATCTAGATCCTGACGCACTTGCAGCATTTGATCCAGACATGGATGATTTACTAGACGATTTCTAGCTTATTTTTATCTTTAGTTAGCTTTATTTTTAATTAGACTTATTATGTTGTTAAACTGATGATTATAATGGTATTATATGACACTGCAGACCTTATCTTCGTAGGAATTGGATGAGCTTTGAAAAGAGTCTGGTCCTCACAATCCAGCAAATTATTTACACCAACCCTACACGAATATGGTCCTACATCCAGTGCCCACTGTCCGTAGGGAAGTATCTCTCCTAAACCCGTTCTTCATACTTTAATATAACTTCGATATGCCTATTGACCACTTAAATCTCTAAGTGTGGGATCCCCCTCGCTTATAACTTTTAAATTCACATTTTTCCTAAACCAAAACCCTAAGTGTGGGATTTTCTCCCTACTTAGTGTAGAAACATTGGGGACAATGTTTATTTCTAAGTGTGGGATAGCGGTATATCTCTCGTCTGTCAAAATATCTGTTTAAGTTGATCTAGAAACATGCTAGTCCTCAAAGTAAATCTTCAAACCCTTATTTTGCCAAAATTTTCAAAAATTTTAAACCCTTTCTAGTCACAATAAAAGCAAATTGGTTAAAACTTCGACAGTAAAATTGTCACTCATTCAGTAAAACCTAAACAATTTTACTTCGACAGTGAAATTGTCACTCATTCAGTTGACCAATGAGTTTTTCAAGAATAAATACGGATTTTTTTTACAAGTATTTCAAAAGTTGGTAAATATGAGGTCGGAATCATGACGGATTCTAAACAATTTAAGATGAGGATCTAAGAGGGGCATCGCACGACTGGACACATATAACCCATTTTTGCGGTGAGGAATTTGAGCCTTATAAGCATTCATTTTAAATGCTTCACTGTTCGTTTGTTGTGTGTGACCGGTGCACGCATTTCTGAATTAGAACTTGCCCCAGGTATACATTTCGAGATCACATTGACAGGTGTCATACGTGACATAGGTACGATTAGAGGACCTTGACATTCCTTAGGATTTTAACCCCTTTTCACATATCTTTTCAAGCCAAAAACCCTTCCAACACTCAATCTTAGTGTTGATGATCCGCTTAGAAAACCCTGTTGAGCCTTAGCCTATTTTTCTTTCATTCACCCAAAATTTTTAAAACCCCTTATTCCCCTAACCACCAGAAAACTTATCTTAGTATTTTTGAGAAAAGAGATATTTAGGTATTCCTTTTTGCTTTCACTCCAAAAATCACAAATAAAGTTTACTAAAACTTCTCGTGTGCGTTTTATTGATCTATATAGAAAGAAATCGAGAGTCATGTGGTGCGAAAAATTGGCACCAAAGTAAACTCAAAAATCATCAAAGGATTGAGAAATGAAAATAAGAAGGGATCTCAAAAAGGGAAATAAAAGAAAATCCCTTAGAAATTTCTTGGCAACAAAAATCTAAGCCCAAAAATAGAAATAGAAAAAGAAAAGAAAAAGAAAAGAAAATAGCTGAAATAAAGCTAAGTGCTTCGACTCTCTCGAAAAACTCGACTCTTCAAAAGAAATATCATTCTGTGTTTTCAAAAGATAGAAGTCAAAATAGCTATCTTATCCCCAAATGAGTTATCCGTTTCCGTTTTCATTAGAAAGGATATCTAGATAAAACTTTTTTCGAAAAGTGCCAAGATAAGCAAACACCCTTAGAAACCTAGATACCCCCCAATCTATCCATACCCTTTTTTTTAAATCTACACCAAACATTACAACCCATCTGAATGTCCTGGGATAATCAGTACCGTCCCTGTCTAAGTGATGAAGATTTGATCCTCGGGCAAGCCTATGACGACGAATGCTGCACGACTGGTATTTGAGCGATTTTTCATTTGGCTTAGGATAATAGGAACCCCGATACACTTTGAGTGAATTGAGTGACCACCAGTGAGATCGCCCAGTCGTGTATATTCCACAAATTGAGAATTGAAAGTTTGCCCAAGTGAATCATCTTGAAAACTTTTAGATACGTCATGTGAACACCTCTTATTTATCTAACGGGCAAATGCTTGTTTCCAATCTGTGTGGATTCTTTGTTGTGGCTAGAAATCAAATATTTTTTTTATGGTAAGGGGGTAAGTTTGCTTGAGGACAAGCAAATGTCTAAGTGTGGGATATTTGATAACACGCAAAAAGTCATGTTTTTGCGTGCATTAATCTCACCTTTTTGGCCCAATATTAGACGAAACTAATCAAAATAGATACTTTATCATTAAAAATCGTCACATGGGCCAAAATATAGACAATGTTTCAAAAGTCATCTAAAATGATCGAAAAACACGATAAATCTAACGAATACGATCACAAGCATTCTCGTTCACTCGTTCTAGCACTTTTTGAGTTCCACAAAGAATTATGACCTCTAACTTATGTCATTTTCTTCGTTAGGAAAATACGATAACGTGGATATAAAGAACGCTCAAAACGGATAAACGACGAAGAAGTTACGCCCGAACGAAGAAACGAAGAACCGAAGAAGCTGGATACGGCTGAACCAGGCCGTATACGGCTGGTCCAGGCCGTATACGGCTGGACACAGACCGTATACGGTCTGTGCAGGCCGTATACGGCCTGTGCCCACCCGTATACGGCCCAGTTTGCCCGTATTCACCCTGTGCACAGCCGTATACGGTCCAGTTTGCCCGTATTCACCCTAACTTGGCCGTATCGAGCGTTTGGGCGATAAAAATCTGATTTTTATTTGCCCTTGCGATACGGTTGTGCATTTTGTGGTTTGGATACGGTCTACGGATACGGTTGAGCGTTCTCTATAAATACTAGCCTCATTTCATCATTTCAACACATCTCACACTACAACATCTCACATCTCACATTCCACCAACACACTTCTACACTTTCTCTCACTACTCTCTCTCTAAATTAGTTAGTTAGTTAATTAGATTAGTTAAGCTAGTAGATTAGTAGCTTAATTGTAACGGAGGTGCTCCGAGACTGCGGTGTCGCACGATTTGTAATACAGCTTTGTCAGGTTTTATTATAATCTCTATCTTATTATTTTAAATAATGTTGTGCTGTTGCTATACTTGTTTAGAATTATTTGCTAGGATTATTGCCATGCTTAGCTAAACAAATCTGTGTTTGCTATGATAGTTGCCATGCTAGGGTAGTTATACTTAAATCATGCTGTTACTCTGTTTGTATGCGGTTGAATTATATTTGAATCTATGAATTGAATCTCAAGTGTTTATCTATCCAACTTATGATGTGGTTAGTGACATCCTTCTAGGCTTGGCCAATTGCTAGTTGTATGCCATTAATTATTCTGTGTCTGATGATCGTTGAACTCGACATGGCCGGTGTTCTCCTGGTTGCAATATTACCGGAGGGAGACACGGAGCGTAGGATTAGAGATAGATTAGATTCAGGCCATTTAACAAGTGTCTTAGAGAGAACTTTCGGGGCACTTGTGACTTGACCATGTACCCTGTCACTCTGCATAAATTGATCCCTGCTATGCTGCCTTTCTGCATGTTCTTGTTTGATTGTTGCTTAGGGTTTGCAAGCTAGTATCTGTTATGCTGATTAGTTACATGATTAGGTTTTCAAATATATATCAATTGCATATGCCAGTTTAACATGCATAGAATAGTTAAAATGATTTATATGGAATAATGATGAACAATTTAATCGGCCGTTAGACCAGACCATCCCAACTTGTCCCGGTGGGAAACCCCTGTTCATGTTTTTGTTTATTCAACAATTCATGTCATGATTCGGATATCTCAAATGTCCGAGATTGGGGGACAAGACTCGAGGATGGTTGTTGGTTAAATAGGTTGCTACATTTGGGACAACTTCCGGTGTAGTTTACATTCCATAACTGTTATCTATGTGACATATTATTTATCTAATTGCGGACAACTCTACGTTAGATAGATAATAGGATAGTAGTTATGGCTCATTAGGAAATATTAATGTCATCTTAACTAAGGCTTTATCTCATTAACTACCCCTAAATAGCATGAGTAATTATCATAGTAAACACTCGCTTCACCTATAAGTTCCCGTTGCCACCTCCACCCCACTTTACTTTTAATTAGTTTAAATTTTAGATAATTAGTAGTTAGTTAAAACCAAACCAAACCAAAACCTCTTTTAAAACCCTAGCTAAATTTCCGTAGATAACTAAAGTCCTAGATCCCATGCCCGTTGTAGTTTGAAGAACGACCCTAGGTCATACCTATCGCTATACTTACCCATAGCTTTAGTATACTTAGTCCCAGCATAAAAATAAAACATTTACCTCCTGATCCGCGTCTAGACGGAAGGTCCGACGACGGGGTGACAAACCCGACTGACCGTTTGGGCGCGATCAGATCTCATAGCTTACACTGATTCGGATTATGGAGGATGTAATCAGAATAGGAAATCTACAACCGGAGGATGTCAATTCTTAGGAGGTAGATTAGTATCCTGACAGTGCAAGAAGCAAAGCTCGGTAGCAATTTCTACATGTGAAGCTGAGTATGTTGCTGCTGGCAGCTATTGTTCTCAAGTACTTTGGATCCAACAGCAACTGCGGGAATATGGGTTAAACATAACCAATACTCCTATGATGATTGATAACGAATCAACAATGTCGATCACCAATAATCCTGTGAAGCACAGCAAAACTAAGCACATTGATATTCGACATCATTTTATTAGGGACTATGCTGAGAAGAATTTGATTAAGTTAGTTAAGGTTCCATCTCTGGATAACTTAGCAAACTTATACATGAAGGCGTTCGACAGAGCTCGATTTGAGACGTTGGTTTAACTTAACGGAATGAGAAATCCAGAGTGATTAGTCTTCCAAGGGTATTTTTGTAATAGTAAGTAGTACTTTTTATGTTTTTATTAAAAAAAAGGGCGTATGGCATTCATTTGCCTGTTACCTGAGGGGAATCGCCTCCAATAAAAGAACAACCGAAGTTCTTTTAGAAAAGCTTTAAGTTTTGGCTGTAAAAACTTGGGAAATGATAGTACATTAGGATAATGCGCTTAAGAATAATTAACCTAAGTGCTAAGATTAATGTGTTAGTAGATTCCTATAAGTTTCATTAGAATTGTATACTTAACTAGGAGTTTACTTAT
Organism: Pseudognaphalium luteoalbum; assembly: GCA_963422505.1. Classification (NCBI taxonomy): domain Eukaryota; kingdom Viridiplantae; phylum Streptophyta; class Magnoliopsida; order Asterales; family Asteraceae; genus Pseudognaphalium; species Pseudognaphalium luteoalbum. Next base: position 131,311,166 of record OY730192.1, on the reverse strand, counting down.
ATTTATCTGATTATACACCTATATCCACTTATAATAACTCGTGCCCTTTATATAAGTGATAAGAATAACTAAAGTCTATTCAGATTCATTATATGATATACTGGTAGGAAAATTATTCTTAGATTTCTGAGCAATTAAGAAATTCTAATTTTGCGTGTCATATGTTTTGTGAACTGTTATATAATGTATGACATATGTCTTAATTAATGAATGATGGTATTGCCATACACTGTTATCATGCATTTCTCTACAAATGACAAATAGTTGCAAATATGGTTATTAGTGAAACTAACAGATAACTCTGTTGTACGTGAGTACAGACCTGTTGCCTTTAGTTAACCAATAGTCTCAAACTTATTTTATATATACTAAGGGATCCTCTGTTGTACATGAGTACAGATCTGGAACCACTAGTATCTTTAAAGGATGTTTGATATTTGTCAAAATTTTAACTCAAGTGTATGTTATATGTTTCAAAAAGATACATCATTTAGTAACCTCTACCTTGAAATTAAAAGATGCAGTGTTATGTGTTTTACTTAAGTTCTTCAGTATATTATATAACGGAACACTTTAGATATTGTTCACATTAATAATAATAAAGCTTGCTCAAAAATCTATGTCTAATTTGTTTCTGTGGATCATAATACCAGTAATCGTCTTGAACTGTCTATGATATTGGAATGTTCACTTTTGTGAATAATTAGTTCCTAATAAATAAAAAAGTTATTTTTTAATTTAAAGTTATGTCTTTTGGATAAAGGTAAATAAGATATAATTTTATAAATATAAGTCTATTACTGGTTAATTTGTAATTTTATTGTACTTATATGAATTTCATGAGGTATGCATACTAACAATCGTCTTGTTCTTATTAAAATCTAATATAAATGGCTTATTCTTCCTAATATGATCCCTAAGTAGTTAAAATTTTAAGCATTTTATTTTAAATAAGTTTGTTTTCATAAGATGTTAGTAATCTTAAGTTTTATTTCTTATTTGGTATTTATGTTTAATGATCAATAGAAGTTTTAAATTATAAATGTTTTAATGTGTTGCCCTTTGGAATTAAATTAAACTGTTATTTCTTGTTCTGTGTTGAATTAATGTGATAAATATGCAATGGAAAGTTAAAGTTTTGACTTGTGATATATCTAAAAGTTCAATTTATATTTAAAGTTAAATTTGCATTTTTGGTCAAAATTTGAAGTTGACCAGTCAAGCGGTGCGAATTGAACTTAGGGTATAAAAGGGGACAAGTCAGCGAACCGAATTCACACTTTTCATTCACTCTGCGAACTAAACCAGACACCTCTGCGAATTGAGTTTTTGCGAAATGAACCGAATGTGATTTTTGGTTGATTTTCGAATTTTTACAAAGAAGAAGGGTTTTTCGATCCGTGGAACTTATTCATCTTTCGATTATACATCTTTTGAAGTAAGTTTCATGAGTTTTCACCGTATAATTTGTGAGAAATCGATCGACATATGTTTTTGAATGTGACGATGTAGTTTTTCACGGATTTTATTCAAATTAGTGATTTAGAGATTAAGATAGAGTAATCTGTAACAATTCTTTATGTAATTATGTCTAACTTTATAGGCTAAGACAAGGACAGAGTTACCAACACAAGAATCGGTTTCTCAGGTTATCAAGGAGGGGGCTGTGGAATTAGTGTGTTCAACACAGTTTCCTACTACCAAGGCAAGCCGCTTTGCAGCTGGCCTTCTCACGACAGCCTTATCTCAAGCCATTCCACCACTTACTCGTGATTCTAATATTGCTTCATTGACACCACCTGGACCATCGATGATTTCAATGACTCCTATGACTGATGCTGAAAGGATTACATCCTTAGAGTCTAGAGTGAAGGAGTTAGAGAAAATGATGGCATCGGTTCCACGGTTGTTAGCAAAAAATCTTTCTTTAGCACAACAGTTGGTTACTGTTAGTGAATCTTATCAGACATTGATGAAGGTTCATAACATGAATGCACTGCCCAGCAACTGAAGCTTGACAATTTGGAGGAACTCGTTTTGAGTCTGCATAAAGAACAGTCAGCTCAGGGGGAGATTAGGGTATATAGAGTAGCGTGCAAAGAAGATGAGTTGAAGCTGAAGAGGAGACACGACAGAGACGATGATCCCAGTGCACCTAAAGATAGTGAGCCGACTGGTCCTTTAAAGACTGGTGAGCATGCTACGGTTCACGGGGAGTCTGCTGCTGGTGCAAGTGGTAGTGGTGTTGGTACAAGTACTGATACAGCAGTACCGGTTGATACAGAAGCTGGTAAGATAGCTTAGTATTAGATTAGTACTGTTTAGTATTTGTAAATATTTGTACTAAAACAATTGGATAATTGTAACTTAATATTGTTGGTAATATATTCGGCTTGATACTGTAATTTTAAGTTAAATATATTAGAATTTATTTAAGTTATTAATTCTAAAAAGTTAAATAAATTAGTGATCGAAAGTCTTCCGACTCATTGAGAAGTCGTGCGGCGTGTTCTGATTTATTTCAGCGGTCAAAATTTATTTGAACTTAGACATTTTAGATTTGAGAGTTTTTATAACTAACAAGTTATAAATGTGTTTGTTTTTACTAGACAAATGGTATATAATTTAAAGATATAATTGAAAAGTTAAGTTCTTTGAAAATAACAGTTCAATTAAGTCTTGGAAATTATATAAGTTAGTTAATTGTAAACTTAATTGTTTGATGATTATTCACAATACATTAGAGTTTAAATTTAATTAATGTTTGTTAAGTGTTTGATATAAGACTTAAGAAATCTTAGGTTGATTCAGGGTAATCAATAAAAGATTTATAAGTTATTAATTGCGTTTATGTTATGGATTAGTTACACAAAATTATTAATAAAGAAATTCTTAGATTGATTCAGGAAAATCAATGAAGGAATTTAGATTGTTAATAGTTATTTGTGTTTGTGTTTTTCTAGGGATTGAAATGCTTATCTATCAGATTCAGAAGATGATTTTCTGGATGAGATAGATGAAGATATTAATTATGATTTAGAAGAAGGAGAATGTCAACCACCTGATTATTGGACTACTATTCCAGAGATTGAGTAAGACATTGGTGTAGATCCAGATGTTAATGTTGATGAACACCATGTGAGCCCTTCTAGGACAGAAGTAATTATTGAAAATGATAAAGGTCCAATGGTTATCAATGTAGATGAAGAAATTGATGATTCAACTGATTCTGATGAAAAAGATCTTCCTGATAAGCATAAAGATAATTCTATGTTCAAGCCCTTGCCAAAGAAAAAGAAAGAAAAGATTGGAATATCAGAAGTTGATATTACTGGTAAGCGTATAGCAAGAAGAGGGATTATAGGATGGTATTTTGATGTTGATCTAAAACTGTTTGCTATCAAGAGATTTGATAGAGTTCAATACTTTGAACGAAAGCTTGCAGTGTTTAGTTCTCTACCAAAGTATGAGATTTGTGATTTGGCTAGATTACCATTGAAGAACCCGAGTGATGATTTTGTTGGTAATTATGTACAACATATTATCAGGACGGAGGTTCGATCAAGAAAATTTCAAAAGATTAAGCCAAGAAATGGAAAAACGATAAGGTTACAAGACCGAAGTGAAAGAACTGGTAGGAGAAGAAGGAAGAAGATTTATCCAGCTGTTAGATGTGTACAGCAAGTTCTGTTGAAGACAATGCGACAAGATATACTTGGAAATATGAAAAGTTGGCATGTGGATTTAGAGACTGGAGAGGCTGTCATGGTTGAAGCTGATGATGAAGTTGAGGGTGGTGAACGTGAAATTTTCAGAGTTTATGACCATCGACACCTAATGAATTTGTCGAGGAAGGATCTGTTAAAGTTGAATGAGAACATAATCTTTAAGACAGAAGCATGAGGTGATTTAGCGAGAGATTATCAGATGATGGTAAAGACTTGTATTAAGATGAAGATTTATGCAGGTAGTAAGATTTACAAATAAAAACCAAAGATAATTTGAAGACATAGATGCTAGAGCTATTGTCAAGGGGGAGTCTGTTAAGACATAGTTTGTGACAACAGATCTAGCTTGAAATAGGATTGGTGTAATTGTTATCATGTTTGTACATTGGTTTAGATTTTTAAATTAATATTAGTTTTGTTATTAATATTCGTTAAATATATTAATATGTTAAAGTGTTAGACGAATATCCAATACGAACTAAAGTCTTATGCGAGATGAGATCTCAAGTCGCAGGACAAGAGACTGCGAAATGAGATCTGGGTTCGCAGAAGACTAGCAGTGAAACGAGCTGAGTTTGCTGGGCCAAACTTGGGCTGCGAGATGAGTCAATTCGCAAAGCCCACAGGCTGCAAGTTGAGCTGCGATATTTAAATGATTTCGGTTTAGAAATTATTAACTTTTGCCATTTTCATTTTTGCAACCTGCGAATTCAATCCAGAGAATAACCTAAAGACTAACGACTAGGCTTTGACGATTTATAGGAAAAGCTAAATATTAGTTAACCTAAACGTGAACTTATTCGTTGTTATAGTAAGATAACATGTATTGAGGAATTTCGCGCCTTAATACTATAGATAATGAAGTTATCGATCCTAGAACTAGGGACTTACACTCATCTCTTATGTAATAGTTTATCTTGAAGTGTTTGATATGGATTAGCTTTGGATATTCCATTCCACAATCAACACTTCGTGAGTTTATGATTAATAAAATTCATAGTTCAGCTATTATTACTTCTTTGTTGATTTTATATTCATGCAATTATAATACATTGTTTTACTTATGTTCTTTAGATAACAACTAAAACTACAATTAATAACTTAGATAATCTCGGAAAAGGTTTTAATTGTATTCAAACCCCCCCCCATTCTACAGTTAAACTTTATTTATTGAGATTCCAAATCACTAATCTATAGTGATTAAGGGACATTCACACCCATATCCGGATTTATACACCAAAAGTGTGGTGTATTTTGGGTTGAACTACACATCAACCCCCTATTGTGGGTTGCTATCCCATTTGTAGTGCTTAGGGCCCCAAAAGTGTGAGTTACCCCGTTTTACCCCTTGAACATGCACGAAATAGAGTTTTCAAGTTTTTAAACACGAGACTTGGGTAGTTATAACAAACAATTTTTGTTACCAAAAATTTATCTCTTCATTAAGATATATTCTTTAACTTTTTTAATAACAAGCAAAACACGTGCTATCAAAATTTTCTAGAAAAGAGATTTCTGAGTTAGATGTACATTTCTTTTAAGGTTGGTAGCATGCCATGTGCGATCCACCATATTTCCTTTCAAATCTTTGAGCTTGTATGATCCATTCATGTTAGCCTCTGCTACCTGGTAGGGGCCTTCCCAACTTTCACCAAGCTTTCCCGTTGGAGCAGCCTTGCTTGCTTTATTGCTTCTCATGACGAACTCTCCTACTTTAAAGGATACACCCTTCACTTTTTTGTTGTAATATTTTTCCAACTCATTCTTATACTTAGCTTCACGCATAGTTGCCAATTCTCTCCTTTCCTTCAGGAGGTCCAGATTTTCTCTGAGGTCAACCCTGTTTCTGTCTTCTTCCATATGGAGGTATCTATGCGATGATACACTTATCTCAGCTGGTAGTAGAGCTTCTAACATGTATGCTAAACTGAATGGAGTTTCACCATTGCTACGCTTTAGACTTGTTCTCAGGGCCCACAACACATTGGGAATCTCATCAACCCATCCACTTTTACTCTTTCCCAATCTAGCCTTGATGCCTCGGACCACATCTCTGTTAGTAACCTCTACTTGACCATTGACCTGCGGGTGGTACACCGAGGTGAAGGTTGTTGGAATCAATGTTCTCGGATTAGCTATAGGTTTGACCGTGATATATTATGATTCCAAGATATGCCCATGAAGTAATAATATAAAGTTCATTTTATCCTATTCGGTCACACGCAAAGGCCGATCGAAAATCATTTGATATACTTTCATATGAGAGATTAGTTAATAGACATTTGTTAATGGTCTAAGGTTAAGTTGTTTAGTTAATTAGTTATGCTAATTACTTGTAGTTAATTAAATATAAGGAAAAGAATGCATGTCTTAAAAGAAGCGATTTGGCTTCCCAAGAATGCATGTCTCGAAGGAAGTGATTTGTCTTCCCAAGAATGCATGTCTTGAAAGAAGTGATTTGTCTTCCCAAGAATGCATGTCTTGAAAGAAGTGATTTGTCTTCCCAAGATTACATGTCTTGAAAGAAGGTATTTCTTGTATCCAATTAATGCACTCAACTACATAACTCTCATACTCCCCCCATCTCTCTCTCTCTCTCTCTCTCATGTTTTTCTCTAAAGAAAACACGCACAAATCAGTCCAAAATCTGCTCAAACTCTCCATCAATCTTAATGGTGTAACCACCTTTTTCCTTTGGTCATGAACAACCTCAGAGAAAATAAACTTAAAATTTGTAGTTTAAAACATATGTCACGTGGCACGTGTTATCGTAAGGGAATTCTCTCTCAAAAATAAGCACTATTCATTCTGCCCGGAAGATTATCCCATAAACTTACGGGCATGGAATACACAAGTGGGGACCGCATGCAATATTCCCAGAATCTCAAACTTATAGATGGATCAAGTCTTGGAGGCCATGTAGAGATCAAGTATAAAAAAGGGCTCACTTCTCATTCACAAGGCCATGTTCATCTTTCCCATTTCAAACCCTAATTCACTCAATATTATTCAACGTACAATGAAGGCTTATTCTCACGTCGGAGGTGAATTACGGGGACTCTCCCCGTACTTCACTTAACATAGCGTGTTAGTTGTTTTGTATACGTCTCTAGTCAGCAGTTTTCTACTGGAACTATGGATGCTTAAGCTTGTTCGAGCTGATCGTACAAACAATTGGCACACCTAGTGGGAGAGCACGACAGTAATTAACTCTAAAACCTTTGTAGTTTTCAACATGTAATTCAAAAAATCCATTACGTTCTAGTTAAGTTGAAAATATTTTTAGATTTATATTAGTTACTCTATTTTTACGGCAATGACATTGCCAAACTTAGGAAGTAATAGTGGTGATCACTTATCACCGCCGCCTGGTTTCACACTAATTACCAATAATACATCGGTGTCTAATTTTATGGGGTCAGAAAATGTTGTGGAAGCTAGAAAATAGGAAACTTTTATACCAGGAATGAGCGAGGAAACAATAATGCAATACTTGGGACCATTAATCACCAAACATATATAGAATATGAACCTAGAAAGTGTGAGGTCTAGATTGAATATGGATGAAGAAGAAGATGATGTTGATGAAAAAATAGAGTTGGAAGGACCGAATGCAGGTGATCGGAGACCAACAAACCGGTCAACTGTAACCTTTAATGCAGCACCATCGTCTAGAAGCAATAACCAGGTAAACACATCAATACCGCAAAGTACTTGTAGAGACAAAAGTTGAATAAATACTTAATTTTGTCTAAGTGTTTAAATTCGTGAATATCTTTGTATCCGTGAATGCCCTTCGTGAATGCCTATCCGTGAAAGCTTATTCGACAATAGTGATATCCGTGAATGATGAGCTTCGACAATACTTTGTGTCCGTGAATGATAAGGATTCGTCTAAGTCTTTGTATCCGTGAATGAGAATGGTTCGACAATAGATGTATCCGTGAATGATGAGGTCCGTGATTGCATTGGATTCGACATTAAGCATTCCGTGAATGACTTGTATTCACGGACGGTGTAATTCCGTGAATAGCTATTCACGGATTATACTTTGAATTGTCGTAGAAATTGTCTATAAATAGAAGTAGTTGAAGTCATTTTTAGGTGGCTTTTTGATATAAGTTTGAGAGCTTTTGAGAGACAATCACTTGTACATGATAATCTCTTGTATATGAGAGATTAATTCAGAAATATAATCAAGATTTCTTGTTGAACACTTTTATCTCTTTTATCTTTACTATAACTCACATTGTGTTTGTGTGTATTTGTATTCCGCACGAATATACACAAGTTCTGGTTTGCGTATCCTGATCCGAGGACGCTCACAAGTGGTATCAGAGCAAAAGGATAAGAAATTAGAACATTTTTGTGATTTAAAAGTGTGAAGATGAAGATTTGAAGAAGATACGTGATGTGTAGTATTACAATCATTTGAGACAGCGTCACAATCAATCTGAAGGTGTTAACAAGTGATTTCTGATATAGAATCTCTTCTGAATTCATTCACATCGACTATATGATGATGAATTGATCACAACAGCTTACGTCTCTTTTCTGCATGATTGAAACTTTGACGATCAAAGTTAAAATTGATTGTTTCTGAGTGTCGGAAATCAAATTCCGAGTTCATTGCAACAAGTTTCATCAAAAACAAGCCTGTTTTGAAGAATCTGTATCACTTTGAAAATTCTGGAAATTGTTTTCCGTGAATTAACACTTTCCGTGAAATCAAAGTTCCGTGAATATATATACTCCGTGAATATTCCTATTGTCGCATAAACAGTATCCGTGAATTATACTATTGTCGCATAAACAGTGGTATTTTATTCACGGATTAAAATTTTCAAAATATTGTTAACTGTTTTTTAATATTCACGAATATTAATATTTTGTTATTCTCGGATATTGTATTCACGGATAAGTGTATTAACGGATACTCATATTCACGGATATTAGTATTCACTTATATTAATATTCACGGATATTAGTATTATCGGATAATAATATTCACGGATATTGGTATCTGGTTAGTATTCACGGACAGTGTATTCACAAAGAAAGATTAGCGAATTTTTAGGGTGATTCACGGATTTCATCTTGGAAAGATGGCTCATGTTAATTGGCAAACGATGATGAAGAATGATCAAGAGACCGGAACAACTACAAAACCACCCAAGTTTCTTTGTCAAAATGATTACGATGACTGGAGATATCGTTTTGAATCATTTATTGCTTTGTATGATCCTGATTTGATGATTCCAATATTGGAACAATATATACATCCAAGAGCAGAAGGCATTTATCGAGATAATCCTCCACCTAAATCATTAAAGATGATGAATTCAGAAGAACGAAAAGAACATGATCGTGATAAGAAGGCTAAATCCATCATTTCAATGAGTCTTCCAAGTGATGTTTTAGCAGGGTGGAAAGATTTATCTACTGCTTTTGAATTGTACAAAGCAATGGAAAAACGGTTTGCTGGTAATGATAAATTGAAAAAGAGCAAACGCGATTTACTAAAGAAACAATGGGATGTTTTCACCTGTATTCCCAATGAGTCTTTTAACGATTTGATCGTTAGGTACTCACAGCTTATCAGTGAGTTAAAAAGACATGGAATGATTCTTGAGCGTCTTGAAATAAATGAAAAATTGATTGAAGCTTTGCCTTCTCGATGGGACATCAAAGCAAATATTTTGATGGAAGATGAGTCATTAGGGGAATATGCTTTTGAGGATTTAATCAATAAGCTTCAGGTGTATGATGTGTCTCTTCAAAAAAAAGGAGACAGGAAAAATGATGCAGTTTACTCAATTTGGTACTACCAAATCTTCTGAAACAACGGCATTATATTCAGGATCTGAAACTTATTCTGGTGGAAATCCAAGTGGAACCACATCTGGTGGTTATTCAAGTTTTGGTTTTTATGGTTCTGGAAGTTCTCCAACTTCAAGTCATCAACAGAATTCTAATCCACAAGTTTCAAGAGTGACTGAAGACCATGCAAATGTTGTTACTGCATTCTTGTCTTCATATGAAGCTTTTATTTCTGGAAGAGTTGGAAGTGTTGAGTTAGTTGAAGAGGATTATGATCAATTGCATCCAGATGACCTAGAAGACATGGATTTGCAATGGAATATGGCTATGCTTACCAGGCGGGTTAAAAAGTTTTTACAAAGAACTGGTAAAAATAAACTAGGAGGTAAACCAGGTTTTGACAAATCAAGAGTTCGTTGTTACAATTGTCAAAACCTTGGTCACTTTGCAAGAGAATGTGAGAAGAATAAAGCTCCTACCTCTGGTTTTACCAAGCCATCAATTTCCAAGACATATTCTTCATCTGCTCAACCTCAAACAAAGGAAACATCTGCTACTTCCACATCTTCTGCACTCATTTCTACTTCTGATGAGTTTTATGATTGGAGCGCACACGTGGATGAGTATTCCCATAATCAAGCATTTATGGTGAATGTCTCTGAGGTCGATTCTTCCTTTGCTGATCAAATTTGCTTAAATTGCACTGATTTGAATAATCAAATCAGCATGTATCAAACTCAAAATGCTAAACTTTTAACTGACAATGAAAAGTTAAAAACACAGAACAAGGAATTGGTTGAAAATAATAATCTTTTAAATAAACGTTTTGAGTCAACAAATGTTGAAACACATGATTTAAAAGCAAAAATCTTCAATCAGCAATCCATTATTAATAGTTATTTGGTTGAAATGGATTTATTAAAAAAGGAAAAATCTGATGCTGATTCTATGCTTTTAGATCTTGAAAGAAAATTGCTAAATGTTTCAACATCTGCTGTTGTTTTTGATGAGATAATCAATAACCAACGTTTAGATACTAAATCTAAATCTAGTATTGGATATCAAAATGATTCAAAAACAAAAGATTCAAAAGTTGAATATCATTTTGTTCCTCCACCAACTACCTATTCTGCATTGCCAGTTAAAAATGAAGCAAATGTTGAGTTTGCTTATGGAAAAGGAAAGGTTGATTTGAAAGACACACCTCAAAAGGTGTCTTCAAATGAGACTCTAGAATCATCCTTCAAAGATGATTCCAAAGTTGATGATTCACAAGCTGATGAATCCAAAGTTGATGCTTCCAAAATGAAGAAGCATGATTGTGAGTGTAGTGACAAGATTAAAGATTGTGTTTTAAAAAATATAAAAGAAAAATCGAAAGCTTGTGATACATCAACACAAGTTAAACAGATTTTGAAACAATCTTCTTCACCACAAAAATCACAATCATCAACTTCTTCATCAAAAGCTAAACTTTCTTCTCACTTTGTTTCTAAAAGTGAAGTGTCTACAAGTAGAAAATCACATTCTAAATGTGAGGTTTCTACAAGTAAGACTTCACTTCATGTTTCTGATAAAAGAGTTACTTCTCGAAAACAATATGAAACAAGAAAATGTTTCTATTGTAGTGTTCGTGGACATCTTATCAATGAGTGTCATAAGCTTGCTAAAAAACGTTCAAGAGATAATTCGAAGCAAGCTAAACATTCTGAAATCAAAGATGATTTAAAAACTATCCACGAAAAATCATCAAAACTGAAAGTAACATCTTCTGTTTCTTCAAAGAAGAAAACAAAATCTCATGATGCGTCAATCAAAAGGAATTTCAAAAAGAACTTGAAACAAATTGACATTTTCATCATGGATGTCATTACTGGAAGACCCATAGCCTCAAAGGCTTGGGTCTCCATTAGCAACTAATCCGTTTTTGATCAAATGTCTTACAGTCTTCCCGAGCTATTGATAACATATGGTACATCGATAGTGGCTGTTCAAGACATATGACAGGGAATCTCTCTCTGCTTGAGGATGTTAAGGTTAAAGACGGAGGATTTGTTGCATTTGCCGGAGACAAAGGTGGCATGATTTCTGGTGAGGGAACAGTTTCAAACGGGGAAATCAGCTTTGACAAAGTAAATTATGTTGAACAACTTCAACATAATCTACTTAGTGTTTCCCAAGTTTGTGACAAGAAACTGTCAACTTGGTTTAACGATGAAGAGTGCTTAATTCTTAAGCCAGGGTTTGTGATACCTCAAGAGTGGATTCTTATGCGAGCTCCAAGGGTAAAGAATATGTATGTCTTAGACATGCGTACCATTACTCGATCTACAGAGCATACTTGCTTATTGTCAAAAGCTACAGAAAAGGAATCAATTTTGTGGCACAGAAGAATGGGTCACATTAACTTTAGGAAAATGAACTTCTTAGTTAAGAATGATTTAGTGATTGGGGTTCCCAAACAAACTTTTTCACTGAATGATCACTGTCTTTCCTGTAAAAAGGGAAAACAAACTAAGAAGTCTCATAAACCTAAATTGATGAATTCGATTAACATTCCTTTGGAACTTCTCCATATGGATTTGTTTGGACCCGTAAGTGTTCGGAGTATTGGGGGTAAATCCTATTGTTTAGTAATCACTGATGATTATTCCAGATTTTCATGGGTTTACTTCCTTAGTACAAAAGATGAGGTTGCTGAGAAAATTAAGTATCTAATTCTGAGATTAGAAACTTTGTTTTCTCTGAAAGTGAAAATTTTGAGAAGTGATAATGGTACAGAATTCAAGAACTACTTAATGGAAATGTTTTGTCTTCAGCACGGAATTACTCAACAATTTAGTGCACCTCGAACTCCACAACAAAATGGAGTTGCTGAAAGAAAGAACAGAACTTTGATCGAAGCTGCAAGAACAATGCTCTTAGATGCAAAGTTGCCAACAACTTTTTGGGCAGAAGCAGTTAATACGGCTTGTTTCGTATTAAATAGAGTTCTTGTGGTCAAAGATAAGCAGAAAACGAGCTATGAATTACTGAATAATCGGAAACCGAATATTCATTTTTTGGAACCTTTTGGATGTCCGTGTTTGTTGTTGAAGACTAAGGATCGCATTCCTAAGTTTGCTGAAAAATCTGAATCTGGATTTTTCTTGGGTTATTCTGCAAATTCTCATAACAAGAGAGTTTATAACACAGCATCACATCGAATAGAGGAATGCTATGAAGTTGAATTTCTTCGGCATTCTTCTTCTTCTAATGGCATAGGTCCAAAATGGTTATTCGATTACGACACATTCTTTAATTCTCTTGCTACTTTTCAGCATGATGTGTCTTCTTCTTCTGCTACCGATTTGGATGACTTTGTTATTCCAGTTACATCTGTTCCTGCTGAGCCAATTATTACTTCAGCTCCACCAGTTTCTACTTCTCATCTTACTCCACCACGATCTTCTGATGATTCAATTGCTCATGAGATTTCTTCACCTTTGACAACTGTTGAAGAAGAAACAACTTCCAATCCTGACGATACTGACAATTTTCAGGAACCTTCTACTGAACTAGAAGAACAAATTCTTGATGACTCTAGTGATGAAGTAGTTAGTAATCCTGAAGATTCTAACATAGAAAATAATTTGCACATAGATTCGGTTCCTACATTGCGAATTAATTCTAAGTATCGACATCCTCTAAAGAATGTGATTGGAGATGTATCAGAAGGAATTAAGACTCGGCAGCAACTCAAGTCTGATTCTTCTTCTTGTTTTTTATCACAAATTGAACCAAAAAATATTCAAATTGCTTTGACTGAATCCTCTTGGGTTCAAGCAATGCAAGAAGAATTACAACAGTTTGTGAAATTGCAAGTTTGGACTTTAGTGAAACCACCTAAAGATGTGCATCCGATTGGCACTCGATGGGTTTTTCGTAATAAGAAAGATGATCGAGGAATCGTGGTTCGTAACAAGGCACGATTAGTCGTTCAAGGTTTTACTCAGATCGAAGGTTTAGATTATGATGAAGTGTTTGCACCAGTTGCTAGACTTGAATCAATTCGAATCTTTCTAGCTTATGCTTCCTTCATGAGGTTTAAAGTATATCAATTGGACGTCAAGTGCGCATTTTTATATGGGAAAGTGCATGAAGAAGTGTTTGTCAAACAACCACCGGGTTTTGAAGACTCTAAATTCCCAGATTATGTGTATCGGTTGGATAAAGCTTTGTATGGTTTACATCAAGCTCCTAGAGCTTGGTATGAAACTTTATCTCAACATCTCCTTGCAAATGGGTTTTCTAGAGGTCAAATTGACAGTACTCTTTTCATCAGAAAAGTAAAAGGGAATTTGTTGCTTGTTCAAGTGTATGTAGATGACATCATATTTGGGTCGACAAATGAAAGCTTATGCAGAGAGTTCGAGCAGATTATGAAATCAAAATTTGAAATGAGTTCAATGGGAGAAATGGCATTCTTTCTTGGGTTGCAAGTCCAGCAACTTGATTCAGGCATTTTCATACATCAAACAAAGTATGTTACTGAAATCTTAAAGAAATTTCTGATGACAGATGTCAAATCCATTTCTACACCCATTGATCTTGTTGAAAAGATTGGCCCTGCTCTTGATGATCAATCAACCGATGAAAAGGAATATCGGTCCATGATTGGGTCTCTTATGTATTTGACAGCTTCGCGTCCAGATATTATGTTTGCTGTTTCCATTTGTTCAAGATATCAGGCAAATCCTAAAGTTTCTCATCTGAAGGCCGTTCAACGTATTTTTCGATACCTGAAAGGAAAGCCTAATTTAGGCATTTGGTATTCACATGATGATGACTTTTCTCTTTCTGCATATTCTGATTCAGACTATGGCGGATGTGGTATTGACTTCAAATCCACATCGGGTGGATGTCAATTTCTAGGAGAACGTCTAGTGACATGGCAGTGTAAGAAACAGGATACAGTTTCTACCTCTACTGCAGAGGCAGAATATATCTCTGCTGCAAGTTGTTGTTCCCAAATCCTTTGGATTCAACAACAACTTAGAGATTATGGGTTTCTTCTAAACCACACTCCTTTGCATATAGATAATACTGCTGCTATAAGTATCATACGTAATCCCGTACAGCATTCTAAAACGAAACACATCGAAATTCGTTTTCATTTTATACGGGATTGCTATGAGAAACACTTGATTAACTTAGTCCATATTGATACTTTGAAACAACGAGCTGATCTGTTTACAAAAGCATTTTCTAAACCTCGTTTTGAAGAATTAATCTTGATGCTCGGAATGAAGCATTTAGATCAAATTAAATAACCTTTGGATATTTTTGCATTTTCTTTGTTGTTTAAGTTTTTATTTTTTCTTTAAACCAAAATTAAAAAAAAAAAAAAAAAAAAAAAAAAAAAAAAAAAAAAAAAACATATGCAAAATAAAAAATAGGGGGAGATTTTTGTGTAAAAGTTGGGAAATGATAGTACATTGGGAATTGTATTTACATATAAATCTGAAAAAGGAATGTTATGTACTATTTTTGATATGCTAATAGGTTTATATAGCATTTTTAAATCAAATTTTCTACTAAATGTAATTTTAAATATGGTTTATTGGTAAGCATTTGTGGGTCTATCATATCTAGTCTAAGAAATGTCTAAATATTTTTGCATATTATTCTATATCTTCCAAAATATTAGTATATGACAATAAAATTATCAAAATGATAATAAAAGTCTTAAATTTTGAAGGATTAATATATTATGATTCATGATTTAGAGTCTTTATATTATGATATCTGGGAAAAATATATTGACTATTTGTTGTACGGTGTACAAACCTTAGTCGGTATATTTTTTATAAACGGACATACAAATATTGATAAAGATATAAATATCTATCATAATAAACTCTATCACTTTGTTATACGATGTATAGACTTGTGATACAGTTTATTAGTCCAACCCGAAGTATGACATATGTGACTAAAAGTCATTCCAACATATGTATGTACTTCTAAAGATATCATCATATTTTCACTCTCTATATGAAAAAAATTAATATATTATGAATTTGAAAGTATATTTTTATTTTGGTTATACAAAATGATATGCATATTAATAATAAAAAGAAAAAGATATTTTAGATACCAAAATGTTTAAAGTGTATAACACATACCAAAAATCATATATAAAATGATTTTTAGAAAATATGCTTTATTAATGTTATGTAAATTTAAATTGGTCAAAATATTAGCAATCAAAATAGACTTTCATTTCTAAAAATACAAATTAAATACATTCATTTATCCCAATATGATCCCAAGTCACGAAAATTACTCTAACAAAAAGATTTTATTTTTGTACATATTTTAGTTTAATTAATTTTTTCATTTTTCATTTTTATAGGTTACAAAATTTTATCCAAAGTTTGTTTAAATTGATAAAAATGTTTTATTTAAAATTTTTGTTATTGTCGGATGAATATATACCTTTATTCACGGATAAAGATATATATTCACGGAATTATTTGTATTCACGGATGAAATAAAACAGTATAAGTAATTTCAAAATTTGAAAAACTTACACTTTTCCTTTTCCGTGATTATCATTCCGACAATTCCAAATATTCCGACAATTACTTTTTCTTCGATTTCTTCCTGATTACTTGGTTTCATTAAAAACCAATCCGACAGACTTACTCGTTTTTGTATTCCGCATCGACTGGTATAAATTTCTTTTATTTTTGTTAAAGATTTCATGCTTAATCGATCACTTCAAATAACACTTGGAACTGTTCAATAAAATCGTCCGACAATTCGAATTGTCGGACCACCCGACAATTCTGTATTGTCAGATGAACAGTGTAATGGTTATCCGTGAATAATTGAATTCTCGGATAAACAGTACTCCGTGATTACGTCTTATGTTTGACTATATTGACTTGTTTGACTATTTGACTACGACAATCATATTGTCGTATGAACAGTACTTATTCACGGATGAATAGTACTTCGACAATATTATTCACGGATGAATAGTGTTACGACAATATGAATCACGGACAAAATTTTTGAAATATTATTTTAATTTTGAATTGTCGCATGAATATTATTCACGGTCAATATGATTCACGGATAAATATATGATTGTCGTATGAATAGTACATCACTAAGTCATATTGTCGCATAAGATTAATCATTGTCGCATGAACAGTACTCATTTTGCCATTGTCGGATACTTGAAAATTTGAAAATTTTTCTAAGTGTTGAAAATATTTCAAATAAACTTTCTGTTTAGTTTGTGTGTCTAATAATCTCTTGGTGCAGATTTATTTTCTACATGGCAGATTTAGATCCTATTGCTGCTGTTCAACCCGAGGTTCAACGTCGAGCAGTCGTGTTTGAAAAACGACATAATGCAACTGCATATCTTCTGGAACAACCGGACAAACCTGAAAATAGGAAATTTTTCCCTATGATAAGGTTTCTTTTACGATCTCGCATATCATATGCCTTGACTGTATCTGTTCCCAATCTATATGAAGATCACATGATAGACTTCTGGACTTCAGCTCAATATCAAACAGATGTCAATCCTCCATGTATTACATCTATGGTTGATGGAAAACCATTGTTGCTGACTGAAGAGCTGATTCGTCATACTCTCCAATTTGGAGATACCTTGAATGCATCAAATGATATTCCTCGAAATGTCATTGATCAGTGTCTTCATCAAATGGGGTGTACTAAAGGACCTCATGATGTTCAAATTCTGAAGAATCATTTCTGTCCCCACTGGAAGTTTTTGGCACATATGCTAATTGGATGCATCTCTCCGAGGAAAGCTGGTTTTGATTCGATGAGTTATCAGCTTGCAGGGATCATGACTGCTCTTGTTCTAAATATTCCATTTAACTTTTCGAGATACATCTTTGAGAATATGGCTGGAAATATTAATGATGATGGATTCTTCATGTATCCTAGGTTTCTTCAGCATATTTTTGATAATCATGTCAACGGGATTACTTATCATGGAAGCATTCTACATTACACTCCTATTCCCAAAAGAGTGTTTGCAGATTGTAATGGATATAGGGGCAAACCGGTGCCGCCTACTGTTGATTTATTTGGACATATTATTGATGCTGATTTCCAACCGCCACAATTTGCATTACCACAGATTGTACAACCTGCTGATTCTACTACTGATAGTGAATCATCTGAGGGGGAGCAGGAGATGCCTTTAATTGATCATGAAGAAGTGGAATCTTCAAGTTCTGAAGAGGATCAATCTTTTCGTCTACAATTTGTTGAAGAATCTTTAGTTCCTCAAAGACTTATTGCTGAAAATATTGAAAAGGAACGACAGGATTTGAGACGTCAACGTGAAGAGGCACAAGATCCTGAATATATACCTGATATTCGGCCATCTCAAAGACGCAGAATTTCTGAACCCAGTTCATCTGCTGATATTGCTTCTACCTCTATGCCTGTTGTGACATCACAAGGTATTTCTGTCTCTATTCCAGCACCTTCTACAATACCTGTTGCTGCTTCTGTTGCAGCTGGCACATCTTCTTCTTTACCTGGACCAAGTGTTAGTATGGCTAACCTTGATGCATCTTTACAACGTGCTGTCAAACCATTGATGACTCTTGTTGAAAAGCTTCAAATGGATTTATTAAATGCTTTACAACGAATAAATTCTCAAGACATTCTTCTCAAGGAACAACAACAGCAAATCTTGTCTCAGAATGATCGCATCGAAGAATTGGAACTTGATGTTTTTCTTTTGAAAGAAATGTTGGTTGATCAGGGGGAGAATGATGTTAATGATAGTGATGGTGATGATGATGGTGATCATGGCGATGATGATGATAATAATGATGGTGATGATGGTGATGATGATGGTGATCACGGTGATGATGATGATAATAATGATGGTGATGATGGTGATGATGATGGTGATCATGGTGATGATGATGATAATAATGGTGATGATGGTGATCATGGTGATGATATGACTGAAAATGCTGATGATACTGAAAATGATATTGATCAACCAAATTTCTCACAAGCATTGGTTGTATTTCAAGCAACCGAACCATTAGAAGTTGATCCAATTAATGCGATACATGAGTCAAGAGTGTTTGAGCTTGGAGAATCATCTTATACTTTTGAACAGGAGGAATTAATGGATAGCATTGAAGATGAAGAGGTGCTTTGTCCAACTCCTTTGAATGTGATCATTGAAGATTTAATACCATTTGTTGAACTTTGCAATGATGGCGATTATGATTTTGAAGATTTCGATCCAGAATATCCTCCGGGATTTGAACCTGATTTCGATTATGTTCACGTTGAAGACTGGGAAGATTCTGAAGATGAACTTCATCCGGAAGATATTCAGTCAGATATGTGTTCACAAGAAGGGTTATGGAAAGACTCTGATGATGATAAAGAGCCTGAGCAAAAAGTCTCTTGGTGGTTTCCTAAACAACCAAGTCCAGTGATTACAGTTCGTAAGTTCTTTAAAATACCAAGATATGAATGCGTTGGTAGAATTATCAGATGGAAATATGATAATGACAACAAAGTATTCATTATTAAGAGAACTGATGGACTTCAATACTTTCATTCAACGTTCAAAGCCTTAGAAAAATTACCTAAGTGTGAAATCAACCATTTAGCTTCTGTGGATATAATTAATCGTTCAGGACATGGTTTGATAAATTGGATGGCTGATACTTTAACAAGAGAAAGTAATAATGGGAAATTCACATGGGTTAAGGAAACTTTCCCATTGAGGACCGTTGATTATTTTGATATTGATCCGATTTCTAATCAACCAAGAGTTACTTTGACATATCCTCGAGTTAAATGCATGACGAAGATTCCACTTGAGAAATTGCCTGTAATTTTTTCTAAGTTTGTGAGTCATTGGAGATATAACGGATCAACCGGAGAAGCAGAAATTGCCTGTTATGATAGAGACTTGAATGGAGAAGTGATGTGGAATAGAGAGTCGATTGTATATGTATTTGATCCTCTAAGCTTAATTAATCTGTCAAAAGATGATCTTGAAGTTTTGCTCGAGAATCCAATTGTGTATGATGATGCATATGATGACGAAAAGATGGCATTGAAATTTCAACGGGTTGTAGAAGTGTGTTGCTCAAAAGGTATTTTTGCTGGATGCAATCTTCCTGAATATGCTTGAAGATTTGAAGAAAAGAATCAAGTATTATCAAAGGGGGAGTTTGTAGAGACAAAAGTTGAATAAATACTTAATTTTGTCTAAGTGTTTAAATTCGTGAATATCTTTGTATCCGTGAATGCCCTTCGTGAATGCCTATCCGTGAAAGCTTATTCGACAATAGTGATATCCGTGAATGATGAGCTTCGACAATACTTTGTGTTCGTGAATGATAAGGATTCGTCTAAGTCTTTGTATCCGTGAATGAGAATGGTTCGACAATAGATGTATCCATGAATGATGAGGTCCGTGATTGCATTGGATTCGACATTAAGCATTCCGTGAATGACTTGTATTCATGGACGGTGTAATTCCGTGAATAGCTATTCACGGATTATACTTTGAATTGTCGTAGAAATTGTCTATAAATAGAAGTAGTTGAAGTCATTTTTAGGTGGCTTTTTGATATAAGTTTGAGAGCTTTTGAGAGACAATCACTTGTACATGATAACCTCTTGTATATGAGAGATTAATTCAGAAATATAATCAAGATTTCTTGTTGAACACTTTTATCTCTTTTATCTTTACTATAACTCACATTGTGTTTGTGTGTATTTGTATTCCGCACGAATATACACAAGTTCTGGTTTGCGTATCCTGATCCGAGGACGCTCACAGTACTACTGTTAACCTAAACTCACAAGTACAAGGTGAACAGCAAAGTACAAATAACCAGAATACTTGTCAGCGTATGCATGGAGGTTTTCAGGTACCTTTTAGCAATGCTTAGAGCACAGGAAGTGGTTGATGGAATTTCAGTGTTCAGTTCAGTGTTCTTAAGAACACTGAACTTGAACACTGAAACAGAAGAGTGGGGTAATGGTTAATTTTGGGTTTCAGTGTTCAGTTCAGTGTTCTTGGGAATATTTTATTATTATTTTTAATTTTGCAAAAACAATTTAAATACATAAAAAATAACAATAACTAAAAACAAATAACATTTAATTAAAACACACTTTCATACAATAATTAAAGTTCCTAAAGATACATAATAAAAATATGAAATCCTAAAGATAATATTATTAAAGACAATACAATAATTAAAACTAAAGCTTATTTTTTATCCGATTTCGATCCACCAACGTCTTCCGAACCCGAGCCATCACCCGAAGCCGATCTAACACCCTTACCCGGTCGCTTCCACACGAACTTTTCCCGAATCTTCTCTTTCTCCATGTTTAGAAACCACGCGTCATCTTCCGATAAGCCATCCGCTGTCATCTTCAAAACCCACATTGCTTCGGCTATATCTCGGGTACGATAGACACTCGCCTTGGTTTGAGTCAATTGTTGAAAGTTTTGAGTGATCGTTTCATCAAAAGAAGGAGTGATACTTTTGGTAGAAGCGTCGGATGATGTTTTGGCACTTTTTGGACCTCTTGATTTTGGCACTTTTTGGCCACAGGTCGACATCTTCACCCAAAAGGGCCGCATTTGGGTTTTCTTGATCCTCCTCGTCATGCCCCAAGTCTACATCTTCTAAGTCAACCGTCTCCCTCCGCTTGTTCCTACGGCTGACTACAACCGCATCGGGACATTTCCATTTTTGTTTATCTTTCAAATACTCCGAAGCAAGTTCATGGTGAAATGCCGATTTCACCTCAAACTTGTACGTCTCCAAACACCGCAACCTATAATCTTCATCTCTTTCACCACAGTTTCTTCCCAACCGTGCCCGGATTCCTTGATACTTTTGACAATGATTGTTCAAATATGTCCATTTAGACGACAACGCGTCTTTGCCCCATTGGACAACTTTCTCCGTTTCCACATGCTTGTTGTACTCGTCCACCACCAAGTACCAAAACGAATCTCCTTTTTGGTCAATGCCATGATTCGGGCATTCGGAGATACAAATCCAACATTGAGCTTAAAGTAGCTCTTCTTTGGACGTCCAATTATTGTGGACGGATAATACTTTCTTATTTTTCGGCTCGCCGGGTTTGGATTTTGTTTTTTTCGGTCGAGACGAGGTCGGTGTTTCGGCTTCAACCGAATGCTCCAATGGTGGCGCTTGGTTTTGCTTCCATAGCAAAAACTCATGATAACTTTCGGGTGACATGTGTGGGTATTGTGACGATGATTGAGGATATTGGCTGGATGGTGATTGTGTATGCGGTATGTTGTAGGTTTGACCAAAACCCGGCAATTGGGAATTTAGAGTTTGTGTTGGATACGGGTTGTATGAAGATGATTCTGGTGTTTACGGGTTATACTTTGGCATAAATAGATTCCATTGAGATTGAAGGTTCTAGGGATCGTTTGGGTTTTAAGACATTTTTAAGGAGTGTAGTTTTGAATAATTGAAGAAATGAGATGAAAAAGATTAGTTTTGAGGTGTGGAAAATGAAGTGAATTGAGGGTTTAATTATAGTGTAAAATTGGTGATTTTTAAAAAAAAACCAGTCAAAAAAGTCAATAAAACCAAAAAAATGGCTATATCAAACGGATACTTTTTAATTTTGTTTTTAATTTATCCGTTAGGAAAAAAACAAAAAAAAATAATAAAAAAATGAGTTAACCGTTGCCGAAGCAACGTTTAAAACCGCACGACGGCGGTGAACGCCGAGAGAGAACGGCGAAGGGAAGTGGTGAACAGTGTTCATCGGCGTTCAAGGAGGAGAACGGTGACGCCATTCATCCCCACTCTGCATGCTCTTAAATGACGCAACCCAACTTTATTTTGCCAAATGAAACCATCCCAAACCAAATATTACCACCCTTGTTAAACCAACATGTCACCAACATGATAACAAATCCATTACCCACAAGAAATTCCACTTTTGTACCGATCACGCAAACCACTACTGCCAGATTAGTCATGATAAATGCCCAAGTAGTCACAGAACAAAGTAATCTTTGGGGCACACAGGGTCACTTTAATCCTTTAGGGTACTATGCCCAGATGGGAAACTAAGTGCCCGGAAGTTTTACGAACCCTGGGTCGTATAACCCTCAGCCAGGAGGGCATTCAGTGTATTCACCCCAATATGGAGGCTGGATTAACTTTCCTTATGGTGGGTATAACCCAACATATCCGCATATGTGAGGAGAGTACTATGATAATCCTCGATCCACACGATCAAGGGTTAATTCTTTCATCAGAAGAAAACAATCTCCCCTAGTGCCATGGATCGAGCATTATGGAATGCCAAATGATTTACAACTGCGTTCAAACATTAAGGAGTATACAGGGGTGACAGATCCAGAAGATCATTTAAGAGCTTAGTACTCGATTGTACAGACGATAGAACCTGTGGGGAGAAGTCTCATCGATGTGATTATTCCTAGCCATAGAATTTAGTAGTCCTCTAAGATCGTTCATGAACCTAATGTCTAAATCTGCATCAGGATTCCCAATGGCATTATACATATTACTACGGTATGCATGCAAGAACTCATGTTGCTCGGTGGAATATGGAAATGCGGATCTGATCAGTGCAGGGTAGATCTTTTTATACATGCATCTTTGTTTTTCAAAGAACTCTATCTCCTCAAGTGTTGGTCCAGTATTATGATGTTCTTGGAGGAGCTGAACAGCGAGATCTTCAGCAAAAACATTTAGGCGATTGTGAAAGTATATGTAATCTGGGAATTCTCGGCTTGGTTGACCTCAGACTCGGCTATGATTTCTTCCATCAGGGCCTATTGTCGTGGGGTGTAATAGTTTGTAGAGTTAATGATAATGCTCGTCATAGTAGGTATATCATTTTTGAACTCTTCGATAGCACTTATCATTTCCTCGTGGTTAGTGATTATCGGAATTTATGGAGAAGGTGGATCAGCAGGAGGCGTAGGAAGTTGAATATATCGGATATCTATTAGAATGTCAGTGTAAATGATATCGTCTTCGTCACTTTCCTCAGCTGGAGTATCCTCAGCCTGGAAATCAGGGAACTCAACAGTGTCGGAGGCTGGAAGGGTGTCATCTGTAATCTGAGATATCGAATGAGAAGAATCCATCTCAATGTCTTTCTCCTGCTGAGAATCAAATCGTGGTCGGATCCGGAGGTGCTTCCCTTCTCGAATTTACTTCGAGGTGCAGATGTGTCAGAGGTTTAAATCCTCAAGGGAAGTTTGTAAGCTTTATAGACCGCAATCTTGTTCAAGAGTTTATCTCGTAGCTCTAGATGTTGTTTTGATAAAGCGATAGTCTTTTCAATATTCAGCAGAACATCAAGTCGAGGAGATACGAGAGGTTTGGTGGGATCAATAGCTGATGCAATAAGTTTCTCAATGATGAGACCAAATTCTGCATCGTGAGTGTAATCAGTCAGTGAATCTTTATCTGGTTCGCTGTCTGACAGAGAAATAAAGTTCTCGGAGTTCTCAATATGCATAATCTCTTCTGTCGGCAAGCGAGAATTGGGAAGGTACTGATGAGGTAGTGTGGACTAATATGCTTCCTCTAGCTCTGACTCTTCTTGTTCTTCCTTTGAATCTTCCATCTCTTTGGGTTCTGATTCTTCTGTCACACCCCGGCAAATGGTAATTACAATTAGTACTAATTAAGTGTGTGGAAGCTTTGGTGACGTGGCGGGACTGCGAACAGTAATACAACCAAATAGTACATACATACTCAGAGCATATGGTTATTGCACAACATAATATATTAGGATGCCAAGTTTAATAGTTATTACAAAAGATTACGACCAGGTAAGTCGTAACAGTAGTAGTTGTGTTTAAAATATCAAGTTCTAAAATACGCAAGATAAATATGAGATTTCATGAGTATGTGTGACACCCGACGATTTAGGTTAACTATAAACCTACCTGGAAACCCTAATTACGTGTGTTTAGTTTAGTATTAGGCTAAATACTTGTGATTACTTGTAACTATTTGTATATTATTGTGAATATATACCTACGTAATTGTTTTATATTACGCTTACGTAATTAGTTGTAATTACGCGAAACAACCGGACGGAGTCCGACAAACTATATGATGTTGGTGAAAATATTTCTATAAATAACTTTAATCTAATTTTAGTAGTTATTTATTACTATTTATTATTTTGTTAAAATAATACACGAAAAACCTAGACGTTTTAAATTAAAACGTCTCAAACGCAACGAAAATGCGCGAATTTAATTCGGAAACCAAACGAAAGTCATATAATATTTTGACAACTCAAATTAAAGTATTTTAACAATACTTAAATGAAAAATAATCTCAAATATATCGCGAATTAAAATAACACAAAATAACGTTAGGCGATTTAACGTTTTGATGAAAATAACGGGATACGTAAACACAGTCTGAAAACTGAGTTAAAAGCAATTCATCAGCCCCTATGGGCCCCCCTTGGCTGACCATGTGCCCTTCCCCCTATCCCAAGACATGCAAATTGCAATCATGCCCATTTCCACTCTTAACCACTTTAATTACATGCTTTTTTAAACCAACAATCTAACACCTTCTCATTTCACACTCTTTCTTCCATCTCTTCTCTCTCAAATTTCTGGAAATACTCCAGCCCCAAAACCACCTAAAAACACCATTCAACCACCATTGAAGCACCACCATTTTCTTCAAGCTTTTACAAAAGGAAGACAGGATTTCAAGACCTCAAGAGCTCCTCATCTCACTTATGTCCTCCTTTCTTCAAAACATCATTGTGAGGATCTAAATCTACTCTCATTTATACTTATTTACATGTTATTAAGTTCACTCAACATGTATATAACAAATCTTGGCTTAGAAACCCCTTTTCATAAACTTAAAACTAGTAAATATGTGAGAAAACCTTCTGACTAGAAAGTTATACTCATTTCCACGATTTTTAGAAAAATCATCTCTCCATGAAAATGGACGTTTTCATAGTCAAAACTTAAGTTCAAGATGTTGGCTTTCAAATCCCTCAAACCTCATATCATTTTGAGCAGAATACTATTTTTAATAATTTATATAAAATTATATATACAATCTGCTCTGAAAAGTCAGAAACTTTGTTCATAGGGTTTTGACCATATCTTAAGCTACACAACTCCAAATAACTTTAAACCACCGACAAAATCTTAAAAATTTTGTTAGCTACAAAAGTTGTACTGATAGCCTATTCTTAAAAAGTTGTAGATTTTTCCCAAAAACTCAATCTTTATGCATGTGTCCAGATTGGTCAACTGTTGGACCTCAGAGGACACATGTAATTTTGATAAATACTTAGACTAATCTAAAATTCATGGAAAACTTAATGGAAGTAGGTAACATGTGGGAGAATAACTGGTATTTTTCTTGGGAGTAAATTCGGAATATACAATTTATTAAAAATTCGACAAACAAGAGCATTTTCTGGGAAATGAGATAGTGGACTGTTTTTAGTAACACTTTAAAAACCAACACTTGCGGGCTTGCTATAAATGGACAAACTAACTTTTTATAGTCCATAAACACATATAAGATTTGGGTAAAAGTTTCGGGTCAAACCGAGAAGGTTTGACCAAGTCAACAAAAACGGGCTCGATTTCGAAAAACGACAAACTTACTATTTTTGGCAAAACTTATAAGCAAATGGGTTGGGTTGACTTAGTTGGTAACTTTGACCAACTTTGACTAGGTTTGACCAACTTTGACTAAGTTTGACCAACTTTGACCAGCGAGTTGACCAACTTTGACCTACGGTTTGAGGTTTTTACGAACTAAATAATTTGTAAGCAACACACGATATATAACGAAACAAACTTAATAATAATGTCTAAACGAATTATTATTACAAACTTTCACCAACGGGTCATACTTGTTTTTGATAAACATATTTGAACAAATATACTTGGACATACTAGTTGAGTGAACTAGTCTTAGGTAGACATTAACCCTCCACCTACATTATTGACTTAAGTGGACATTAACCCTCCACTTACATAGATGGTCTTTAAGACATCTACTTACATACAACCTTATACGTTTAGGACGTTAGAAGGTTGCACGTTGGATACACACATTGCTTGCTTATTTGATTATTTGCTCGCTAATTGCTTAACTCAGGTCAGTTTCATAGCCCTACTTTTTACTGCTTTTTACTTTGGGGTGAGAATACATGCTCTGTTTTATAAACTGTTTTACATATGAACGCAAGTAACGAAAACACTTATACTGATTGCATGAGTAACTAAACCAAACTACGATGGCCCCTAACAAATATCATTGTACGTTAATACTAAGCGCGAACATTATGGATAGATCTATCGGGACCTGACAATCCGCCATCCGGGTTAGTCGCTCTAACCACTATACGGATGCATAATATTTCGTACAGCCGAGTGTACTGGTTACACACTCACTGGGGGTAAACAACTACGGTTAAGCTTCGGACTATGAGCTCATGGCAATAGTATACTATGATTTACTTTGGCATTCGTGCTACTTTGTTAACTATGAGATCTTGTGGTTCATACTATGATTTTAACTACGTAAACCTATGAACTCACCAACTTTATGTTGACCTTTTAGCATGTATTTCTCAGGTTCACAGATGCAGTAGGACTACCCACAGGAAACAAGGCAGTAGGATGCTTTTGGATAGCATTAGCTCGAGTCGCATGTTTTCACAAACAACAAGATATTAGATTGCATTACGATATTTTGTATCAACATTTACATATTAGAAATCTCTACACTTTTAATGCGAACTCCAATGTTTTGATATAACGTTTATAATCATTTTATTTAAGAAATGTAACTTTTTATTAAAACGTCTCATATAGAGGTCGTTTGTTGTAATCTTTGTGTGATGATATTTGATTTGGTCGGCGCCCCCGTGACACCTCATACTTCCGCTGCCACGTGTTTTGGGGGTGCGACAGTATGACTGCAAGGTTCTGCAGTTATACAGAGGAAATCTCCAAAAGCATCCCATAATATGTGGCATCCTAAGTAGTCCAGGGTTGTCCATCCTGAATGCATGCGATTCTTACTTACGCGGATAATCAACTGAAAAACATAGAGAAAAGTTGTCAACAAAGTATGTTGAGTGAATTTACAGGTTTTATATGTGTATGTGGTTTGTTTAACCAAGTTTGTTATACTAATGAAATGCTATTCATTTAAATAATCATTTGCAGGTTTGCAACATATAAGTTTTGTAGGGTTGTTACCCTAAAATATAGTTTTATGTGGGATGTTATCCCAAAATATATTACTGGTTGTTTACCAATATAAAATAAGTAATCGGTATGTTTTCCGATGTGAAACAATTGTAGGATATGTTTTTCCTATGGTTATGTGGGAAATACTTAGACTATGATCCCTTGCAAGGTGAGCTAAACCTTACAAGTTAAAGTAATACGACCTAACCCTATAACCAAACCACGAACAAAAATTATGTTGTTTGCTGAAGGACATGTAAGTATACGCTCCAATCCATAGGAGGGTCATCACGGCAATAATACTATTCGTATACTCAGTGGCTAGAGTCACCTAGCTAATGGTTACAGTCTGCATGACATAAGGTCTTTCATGCATACATTTCAAGTCTAGGTCCGTACTAGGATGTGTTGTCTAATTCCCAAAACAGTTGTAAAAATGTAATTTCAATAATCAACAGTTGTATAAATCAATCAAGCATTTATAATTTTTTGCATGTGTTCGCATGCAATTTCTATGTTTAACACCCCTGTGTTTAAAAGCAGAAAACATTTAAAAGTATGGGCTGTAAACTCACAGTAGTAGTAGCGATGTGAAAGCTAGCAGAGATGTGTAGCGTTGCCAAAATAAAATTAACCTATACCAAATAAGTGTATTAACATAAGTACTTGATTGTTGGTCAAACTATGTTAATTATTTAATTGTTTTGAAGAAATTGCTGGTTTCTTAAATTGTATGAATCGTTGGTGATGATATTTAGAAGTTTGAATGTTCCTAATTCACAATTGTTAATTGTGTTGTTTATATCAATTATGTGAATAATTATTGTTTGAATGTATATATAATAGTCGTCTCGTTCTATCGCTCGTGTAAATATAATTATATATAAAGGTCGTACATATATACTTAATACGTTTTCATAGTACATATTTATTTCGCTTGAAAAGGATTTACTCCAATTTTATACATATTTATTATTTTATATACATACATATTTATTATTTCTTTATTTATGTTAAGTTAGAATAAATAAATAAATAAATAAAAGCACAATATAAAAAAAAGAACACAGGTCCAAGACTCGAACCTGCGACCTGTTGGTGCTACTTCTACTAATAACTTAACCACTAGGTTGTTAGCCTATTGTTGTTACTCTATGGGATGTATATATATATATATATATATATATATATATATATATAGATATATATATATACATGTTAGTGAATGGATGGGTTTTAAGGGAGGCTAGTCAACCAAAAATTTTAAAAATAAATCCAAGCAGTTCACGGGGCTCGAACCCCTGACCCTTGGCTTCAATCCACACCTCCTTAACAATCGGCAATCACTTACATTTGTTTTTAACTTACCATTATTTATATATATGTGTTAGTAATTTTTGTAAAATATGTGTCATTTAAGACCCACCCTCGTAAGGCTATAATAACCAGCAGGTTTATCCTCTGTTTCTCTTTGGTTTAGTCTACGCATACGGACCCTGACTAATCTTGTTTTTACACCTTATATGTACAAATTATGAGTTCCAAGTGGTGATTTTATAATAACTATTTTCAAGAACAACACTTTTAAACAACAATTTGTGGTGTTATATGCTTAGGTTATGATATATATACATATGATATATATATATATATATATATATATATATATATATATATAAACGAAATTTAATTGTAGAATTTAAATAATGAAAATTTCCTTACAATGGTATAAAGATGATGATCACGTATGATGATGATGAAAGAGTTATTGTTATAAGTTTTTAAGTTGTTTATTTGCTTCTGCTACTCCAATTTGCTACTACTGCTTGTTCTTGTGGTTTTTCCCAGAGAGAGAAGAAGAGAGAAAGATGGTGAAATTATTGAAGTGAAGGTGGTTGTGTTGTGAAAGAAGTGAGTACATATTCTTTTTCTTTTTTTTAAACAAGAAACAGGGATACGGGGTATGGTGTAACATAGGAGCCGGTCTCTCTCCATTATTGGAGTTAGGTGTTATTTTTAAGCCCGTTAATTTCGGGTACGGGTACAATTAGTACAATATAAAATTTAATATTTTATATTTTTATTTTGTATATGTTCTCCAGGTTCATTATTTAAAATCTGAATAATGATATTTTCGTTATTTTTGACTATTGTACATTTTGTACATTATTAACATTCTGCGTGCTCAATATGTATTTAAAACGCAATATTATTTTGGTTTAATAATTTTCCCACATATTATTTTAGTTAAATAATATTTTTTCGAAATGATTTTGGATACATTTCTGAGATATTTTTCTGTCGCGTTTTTCGCTAGCCTTTAAGTATTATATATGTAATTAAATAAATTACAAATTTTGTAATACCTTTCGTATTATTATTTTGGGCTCGCTAGACTTATTTCACATCAAACTTTTGTTTTTAGACTTTTGTCAGGAAATTAGCGTAAGCATGCACATGCTTAATATTTAATTGTTACCTAATTTGGAGAGTTGTCACATTCTCCCCCTGTTAGGGAAATCTCGCCCCGAGATTTAAGTCGTGTCGTGAGTCTCGGTCACACATTCGAAAAGTTGAGGGTGCTTCTTGCGCATTTCATCCTCGCGTTCCCAGGTGAACTCTGGGCCTCGTTTCGAATTCCATCGAATTTTGACAAGTTTGGTCCGACTGTTTAGGAGCTTTTGCGTTTTAGTGTCCATTACCTCAAGTGGTTCTTCCACAAAGTTGAGTTTTGCGTCAATAAAGATTTCATCAGGAGGTATGATTAACGCTTCGTCAGTTAGACACTTTTTAAGGTTACTCACGTGAAAGGTGTCGTGAATATTACTAAGTTCCTGTGGTAGTTTAAGCTTATAAGCTACAGGACCAACTCTTCCTAGAATTTCGAAAGGTCCAACATAACGAGGGTTCAGTTTAACATGTTTCCCAAATCGTACAACTCCTTTCCAAGGAGATACTTTGTTTAGGACTTTGTCACCTACTTGAAATTCAAAGGGTTTCCGTCTGTTATCGGCATAACTCTTTTGTCGGTCTCGTGCCATTTTTAATCGATTAAGTACTTGAGATATCTTGTCTGTAGTTTCTTGGACTATCTTAGGACCTGATAATTGTCTGTCGCCTAACTCTGCCCAACAGAGTGGGGATCGGCACTTGCGTCTGTACAATGCCTCAAAAGGTACCATCTGTATACTGGTGTGATAACTATTGTTATAAAAAAACTCTGCTAGAGGTAAATGAGTATCCCAATTACCTCCAAAGTCTATCACATAGGCTCGCAACAAGTCCTCAAGTGTTTGTATTGTTCGCTCACTTTGACCGTCTGTCTGCGGGTGGTAGGCAGTACTCATATCGAGTCGAGTACCCAATGCCTGTTGTAGTGTTTGCCAAAAGCGAGATGTGAATCGAGCATCTCTGTCAGAGATAATGGATAATGGCACTCCATGTCTGGAAACAACCTCTTTTATGTAGATTCTAGTCAGCTTTTCCATCTTATCCGTTTCCTTGATGGCTAGAAAATGAGCTGACTTGATCAATCGATCCACAATCACCCATATGGTGTCCATTCCATATGATGTTTTAGGTATCTTTGTGATGAAGTCCATCGTGATATTCTCCCATTTCCATTGTGGAATTCAGGTTGTTGCAAAAGTCCTGAAGGTTTCTGATATTCAATCTTTACTTTTGCACAAGTCAGGCATTTGCTAACGTATGTGGCAATGTCTCGTTTCATGCCAGGCCACCAATAGAAACTCTTCAAATCGTGATACATTTTGTTTGCACCCGGGTGAATCGAATAATTGGACTTATGTGCTTCGTCCAATATCAGGCTACGTAGTTCATCAACACAAGGAATCCAAATTCGATCCATAAAGTACAATACTCCATTGCCTTTAGTTTCAATTTTTTTCTCCATCCCATTGAGGGATTCGTCCTTCATACGTTCAGGGGTAAAGGCCGTTTGTTGTGCGTCACGTATCTGTGATATGAGATTCGAGTGGATTGTCATTCCTAATGCTCGAACTCTTATAGGTTTTACTCTTTCCTTACGACTCAAGGCATCTGCTACTACATTAGCTTTGCCCGGATGGTACTTGATTTCATAGTCATAATCATTCACCAGTTCAACCCAATGTCTTTGTCTCATGTTGAGTTCTTTCTGATCAAATATATGTTGAAGACTTTTGTGATCAGTGAAAATGGTACACTTTGTACCGTATAGGTAGTGTCTCCAAATCTTAAGCGTAAAAACGACTGCTCCCAGCTCTAAGTCATGCATTGTATAGTTCTTCTCGTGGATCTTCAATTGTCGAGACGCGTTAGCAATGACTTTGTCGTTTTGCATTAACACGCAACCCAATCCCTGATGTAAAGCATCACAGTAGACAACAAAGTTTGCTACTCCTTCCGGTAGTGATAGGATAGGTGTTGATGCGCCCCCAGCGGTCGGTAAGGATTTCAACCCTTGTCATTGCACCGGCTACCGGCGGTGGGCATCAGTGGGTGTTTTAAATTTGTAATTGTAGGGCCTAAGTTTTCCCTAACAATGCTAATCCTAAGGGTGAGCAAGTGGTAGGTATGACCTAGAGTCGTTCTTCAAACCGACTGAATTGAAACTAAGGCGTGGCAGATGAGGGCTTTTAAACTAGTGAAGGGTTTATAAGATAGTGGGGGATTTTTGGTTTTTCTATTAACTAACTTAGGCACGTAAATAAATAAAAGCGAAATAAAAGATAAAGCAGATAAATAAAGATAGTGTTTACTGCGACTTTGTTAATTAAGTTATGGGATGATATTTGGAGAAACTGTTTTGAAAGATATTAGTTAATTATCATTCTTGAATACTTGTATGTAAACACTAGACTCCCTACTAATTAAAATCCCATTAGCATGTCACACTGAAAGCTATGTTATGGTAACATTACAAAGTATTTAGAATAATAAGCAAAATCTTAATTATGGTTTAATAATACTTTCATATGAACAGGAGTGAAATCTTAAGGTACTAGAAATAACTGAATCATATAATGATTCCTCGTCATCCTAACAGATTCGTATATTTAGAACGGTTCATTTATGACTTTAAACCAGCCCTTGCTTAAGACTACCCAATAAATCCCCTAGTTATTCACAGCGTTCCTCACTTTAAGTGTGTAACACCCTACAATTTCGGGTTGCGGAAGCAGTCGGGTCGGGTGTTACCAAATCAAATATCAAAGCACAAGATACATAGCAAACGACCTCTAAATGAGATGTTTGAAAATATATTTATTACATAGCCAAAATAATAGTTTACAATGTCTGCGAGTTCGCTAAAAGTGTTCCAATACATAAGTAGAAATACAGTTGTTTGAAAATGTGCGACTCGAGCTAGCATATCTTGTAGTAATCCTAATCCTGCTGGGCACCTGAGAACACATGCTAAAACAAGTCAGCTATAAAGCTGGTGAGTTCATAGGATTGTTAGTTGAAACATAAAGTATAAACCTTAAATGTTTTTGAAAAGTAGCTCAAAATCTACGATCTGGTTTTGTATTGTTATAAAGTTGTAATATCGATGTGTATACATCTAACGAGGTATCTCATACCTAAGTATTTGGGGTGTGTACCTAAGTACCTAGAGAATATGGCATTCCATGCCTAGTTACCTATCAGGTGATAGTAAGTTTACAAGTGTTAAGCAACACGTGCCTAAGTACGTATCGAGTAGGTGTATGACCGCGTCATATGATAACAGTTAACATTAATACCTATCTAGTAATAATATACTAGGATGCCGCCTGGCATAATTTGTTGCCTTCAAGCAACAAATGAGTGTAGTCCCGCAGAATTATGATTTGAGTATTCACACCAATACTGAGCCATCGATCTCGAGTGTAAGCTCGCCGATCCGTTGCTGAATACGAGTAACCGTGCAGTCATGCAGACTACGATAGAGCGTTTATCCGAAGCTGAGCCAACGATCTCGAGTGTAATTTCGCCGATCCATTGTTGAATACGAGTAACCGTGCAGTCATGCAGACTACGATAGAGCGTTTATCTGAATGCTGAGCCAATGATCTCGAGTGTAATTTTGCCGATCCATTGCTGAATACGAGTAACCGTGCAGTCATGCAGACTACGATAGAGCGTTTATCCGAATGCTGAGCCAACGATCTCGAGTGAAATTTCACCGATCCGTTGCTGCATCAACGACCTTGAGTGTAAGCTCGCAGGTCTGTTGATATGCGTGAATCTCAGGTGGTAGCCCGCAGATCCCGTATTTCGTATCGCTTTACCGCGATATCATTTTGAATCACTTACCATGATCTCGTTTTGTGCCCACTGAAATCCGTGGCATCGAACAGGGTTGCTTGAGATAGTGTACAAGTATATGTATATAAATATATATATATATATATATATATATATATATATATATATATATAAACGTACATATAAAGGTCTTAGTCACAACGCATCTAACAGGTTGTCATGTAACCCATGAAAGTAGTTAATTGTATCTAAATATGTATATACACTATTTAGATATAAGGTGCAGCACAGGAAACTTAGGCATGAATAATCATCACCTAGTTGTTTGACATTAGTATAAGAAACTATACTAACATATGTTACTACTGCAAACTCCTAGCCTACAGCTTAGCAAGTATGTTGTGGTCTCTGGAAAAGTTCACTTAAGTACAAGTCCATTCGAGAAATCATGGAGTGTATAGGCAGTCTTAGTTCCTAAAAGGAAAACTAACCCTGTATAGAGTCTATTTGTTGACTAGTGTAGGTAGGACTAACCAGTTCTAACATATTCGATAATATTGTCCCGCGACAATATTGCCAACGTATAGTGATAACTAAATCAAGTTATGTAAGGGTAATTATTTTTCGACGATCTAGTGTTGTACAATGGTAACCTATCTAGGTTAAGTAGTGATATTGTTCTATAACAATGTGATGGGTGTAATTCCTAAGTATTACACATTCCGTACCACATACATTAATAGAGTTAAGTGGGAATTATAACAGTTTATCTTTTTTAATTCGAAAACAGTAATTGTGCATGTGTCTCACCCCGAAAACAGTAAAACAGTTTGAAAGAGTGGGGCTATGAACTCACCTGTGAATTGTCGGCGATCCTACGAAATGTGCGTTGTCCGAATAGTAACCTCCTAATGTCCTAAACATGTGAGGTTATATAAGTATGAGACAATCAGTTTGTCTAAGCGAGTTGTGTAAGTATTCATTTGTTGTTCAGGTTTGAAAACTGTGTACGGGGGTCCGGGGGCAGCACCCCTGGTAGCGGGGTCCAAGGGGTGGCAACCCCTGGCGGGGTCCAAGGGGCAGAGCCCCTGGCTGGGGTCGAGCTTGTAAAATTTTTATTTCTACTACCTTGCTTTATTAAAAACCGTACCTGGAATTTAAATTTAAGTCATTTGAGTTAAATTTCAAGACGTTGAAAAGTTGACTGCAAAGTGAGGTTTGAGTTCGCTGCGAACTGAGTTTCAGTTCGCTTCGTAGTTCACTTTGCAGGTTGGTTTCAGTTTGCAAGTCTTGACTCGCAGGTCTCGACTCGCAGTTCAGTTCGCTAATTGACTTCGCAAGTCGGTTCGGTTCGCAGGTTTGGTTCAGTTCGCAGGTTCGGTTCGCTTCGCGAGACGAACTGGGATCTGGGATCTCAGTTCGCAGGACGAATTGATGCGAGTTTTGAAATGGGTTTCGATTTTTAAAACGTTTTTAGCCGATTTCTTGGCTGCATTCTTGTTGTATGGACTCAATAACATGTAAATAAACATAAATCAAGTGTTTTGAAGGTGTGAAATCTGGTGGTCTTACCAAATGTCGATTCCGAGCCGAAAGAGACGAGATGGGGAAGATCTTGATGAAGAAGATGATGGTGAAGCTGCTCTTGTTGTTCTTGATGATGGTGGCGACGAGGTGGTGATGCTTCCGGTGGTGGTGGTGGTGTAAACCGAGAGGGAGAGGGAGAGATGAGCTAGAGAGGGTGTTTGTGTGTGTGTGTTTGAAATGAAAAACAAAAGAAATGGGGAGGGGAAAAAGGGCAGCCGGACCTCCCTTTTGGTGGGGGTTGGTTGTCTCCAATTTCAGAGTAAAATACCCGTGTTTGTTTACCCGATCGTAAAATAATTAAATTATTTTAAAATCATAATTTTGTTCATACAAATTCGTATATATTTTCAATTAAAGTATTTTGTAAAAATACTTCATTCGGGTTATAAAAATATAATTTTGTTTTGGGTTGTTTGACGGATATATTTCGTATGGTTTCGTCGCATAAAGATACGTTTTATTTAAAATAATAACACATTATTTAAAGTAATGCGTACCAAGTACGAGAAATGAAAGTTTTAACTTTGGCGCGAAAATTATCTTTTTGACCAGGTGTTACAAAGCGGTTCCACCGCTTCAAACCTTGACCATGTCTTATCCTACGATAATCCCTATGTAGCCTATCGGTTCCATAGTTTCATACCTTTGACAAATTATATTGACACAGATGACTGACTACCTTTTAATTGGACATAGTTAAAAAGGTGTTGTAATCACGTTTATTGGTGGAAAGGCGATAAATTAATTTGAAGTTTAAAAGTATATTTAGAAAGGTTAATTAAATTAGGTTTCTCATTTTGTATATTAGTTCGTGATATGACTACCTTCGGTCGTTCCTAGACTTCCATACATTTGTACTCCACCTTGAAGTGTTTCCAGTACTATATCGAGTAACAGTCGAACAGGGGCAGTTATATTACTTTACGATAATTAAGACCGTTTATATTTTACTACTATGATGATCCTAAGGCAATAATCAAACAAGAACATGCAATAAGACGATCAAAGCAATACTTCTGATCTCTAATATTTAATTATAAAACATCCCATAATTAACTAACTACATTACAAGCAAACACAACAAGTATACTACTCTCTAATCATGGCAATAACTAAATCTAGCATAATCAATATAAACGTAATTAATTAAGATAGATAAGGATAGAAAGAACCAGGATTAAATGTGAGAGAGAATAGACTTGAATTAATGGACACAATTCTGAGCGTACTCCGAAGATTAAAAAGCGATACACACTTTCCTTCTATTCCTAATTAAACTTCTAAACTAGTTTCCATACTAGTTAAAACTAATCTAGAGAAAGAATGTAGAGAGAGAAAGTTGTAGCTTAATTCTAGAGTGAGAAAGTAAGATAGGAAGGTGTATGTGAAAATGAAGCCTTAGGGCTACTATTTATAGATGAAATGTGGCTCACATTAGCATTACTAGGCACACATTAGCAAATGGGTGAAAGGTGGTGCACCGGGTACGAAAAAGCATGGAAAGGTGGCGCACCGGGTACACGCAAGGACCAAAAAGAGAAAATGGGACGGGCGGCGGCCGGCGACAGCTGGCACACCCCCGCCCTGGATCGCCGTTTTCGTTGCGTTTCTTAATCCGCGCGTATTTTCTTCGTTATGCGTCCTTTTGCGTTGATTCTTTTTGCGTTGGATTTGTAATTCAAAAACGAAGACTTTGATGTAAAGATATCCCAAAAATATGTCTCTCATTTTTGGATGTCTCGTACAAATCGTTTGGATCTTCCAGCGTACGTAGAATCTTCATTCTTCGTCCATTTTTGTTGATTCTTCTTCTGTTGGATTTGTAATTCAAAAACAAACATTTTGGATGAGATGGATGTTGATGATGGGCAATTTTTTCTTGAAATCTTGTTTTGATGCCTTGAATCTTCAAACGTGCGTGAAATCTTTGTTTTTCATCTGTTTTGCTTGATTTTTGTCGTGCAACCTTGTTTTGACCATCTTGGCATAATATCACTGATTTGTACTGTTTTTGAGTTTAAAATGCCAAGAATCGTTCCAGAATGAGAGAGATATCGGTAGTAAAAACATGACTTTTTACGCGATATCAAGTATCCCACACTTAGAACTTTGCTTGTCCTCAAGCAAACTCGAATTTCAAGCATGGTTAAAAGTATGTAGATAATGAAATATTTTAAGGCGGAACTTTTTACTAAGGGGGTTTTGGAAAATTAAAATACTTGTTCTTTGAAAGAGCAGGGTTGTAATCTTTGGGAGCATGCTTTTGATCTCTGATCTTGGATACATGACTAGGCCATCCTCTCTAGGTGGTCACTCAAATCACTCAAAGTGTTTAGGGTTTCCTATTCTAATATTATCAATCACTCATAACGCCAGTCATGTATCGTTTATCGTCATAGGCTTGATCAAGAATCAAATCGTTACCGTTTTTGGGGAGCGTGAAGTCGATCTAGCCACAATCATTCTTGGAAAGTGATGTAGGGTTTTTGGGGTGAAGTGTTGGTGATGTGAGAGGGGGTTTTGTTGGTTTTTCATTGGTTTCTTTTTGGTGAAGTTGGAATTTTTGGAGGATTGACGCCCTTTTCTTTTGGTGTTTGCAGAAGGAGTCTTTTTCTCCAATTGATTTTCTTTTCTTCAAATTTTCTTTCTTGGGTTTTCTTCTTTGACGTCATATCCTTGTAGCTTCTTTTCTTTCATCTTTGGGACTTACTATGAAGTTTGAGGGATTCTTTCGAGACGGTAGGGATAATGTGTTTATTTATGGGTATATGGATGGGTTTAAGAATGAAGTGATTCGATCTCCTCTTTACTCAGCAATCCAGATTTGAAATGCATAACATGAGCAAGTTCTGATTCTAAACGCATACATCGGCACACTCAAGAATCGAAGAAGTGAAGCATTAAAATGAATGCTTTATATTGCTCAAGGTACCTCACGAATCGAAAGTTGGTTTGTTGTGTGCCTAGTCATGCGATGCTCTTTATGGGATTACTAAACTAATTTTCCAAAGGAATTCGTATTTTATTTATCCTTCTTCCCCAAAGTAAATTATTCTTTGTCTAAAATTTTTCATTTTCAACATATTTTTAACTCAATTTTGAAAAATTTTGAAATTTTGAAAATTTTTGTTGTTTGCTTATTGGAGAAGGATGGTCTAAAGAGCAACGAGCTTAGAATCAAGCATATACCATTATCCATTTTACAGTAGTGTAACTACTGCTATCCCACACTTAAAGGAACATCATCCTCTGTCACACCCCGCTAAAGCGGAAACACGAGATGTAACAGCACTGGGTAACAATGCATAAGATATAGTAGCAACACCATACATAATTTAAAGAAAATATTACACATTACTACAAGTTTCAACCACAGTTCGAAAAGAAATTATAATAAGCTCTTAAAGTTTCCAAAAGATAGTCATAGTTTCAAAATAAAGCAAACGCGTGTGAACATGCATCCATGCTAATGTACTCCTAGAGTGCATCTTACTGTCGTTCTCCTGAAAAGCATGATAAAACAACAGGTCAACTATGGACATAGTTGGTGAGTTCGTAGGTTTAATGTTACACATAAATGAACTAAAAGCTTTTGTCCATAAAGACATGAATAAAAATGATTGGTTGTAATTGTTGCGAATATGAAAGGTAATATACAAGAGTGTTAATGCAATTGAGGCCACTACTAAACCGATTAAACCGACACATGCCCCAAGCTCCATGTTCTATCGCTAACATGAGTAAGGTGATACTATGCACTCACGAACAGTGTGAGTGAGGAGTGGTTTCCCCCTAAATAGCGCTATCCATAAATATCAACGGCTCGTCTGGCTCTCGGACGAGTTAATAAGTAGTGTAAACTGTATTTCCGGGGACTTTAGCACTATAGTACTCAAGCATAACTATAGTATATACCAATTCGCATAAATAGTATAACAAAAGTTCAACAAGTTCATAAAGAGTACAACCAATTTAGTTAAAGTTCGAGATCATGCTTTTCACCCCAAAATAATAAACAAGTAAAAAGGGGCTGTGAAAACTCACAATTGAGCGTAAGAGTAAACGATGAATGTAGTGCGCGTGCTTGTCGGGTATGACTCCTATCCAAGACCTATGAACATGAGGTTTCTAATTAGTTTCTTGGTAATTTAGGTTTGATAGGATTGCTTAGCTAAATACTTAGATTAAAAAGTGCCAAAATGGTTTGTTTGCTTTGAAGTTTGTTAATGTCCAATAATCGCGTTGAGTATAATAATGAATATACAAGTATATAATGTCTCGCAATTGTTTATATCCAAATTTCATAGTGTTTTGAGTGTTGGAACTTTGGTTCCTCCCAAATTATGATTAACAACACACAAATTGATAAATACATCATAAGACACCCGAACCCCTTTTGGTTATCATTCATTCCAAAAATAGTAAGTTTTGTGTTTTCGAAATCGAG
This sequence comes from Pseudognaphalium luteoalbum, assembly GCA_963422505.1. Taxonomy (NCBI): domain Eukaryota; kingdom Viridiplantae; phylum Streptophyta; class Magnoliopsida; order Asterales; family Asteraceae; genus Pseudognaphalium; species Pseudognaphalium luteoalbum. The sequence continues at coordinate 131,271,001 of OY730192.1, read as the reverse complement.
ACCGATTATTGTTGACTCAGTCAAACCTTCTTGGTTTGACCCGAAACTTTTACCCAAACCTTAAACATGTTCATGAGTCATAAGGAGTTAGTCTTTCCTTAAATAACAAATCCGCAAGTGTCGGTTTCCAACTTTTACCAAAAATTAGTCCACATTCTTATATCTAGAAAATTACATCAGTTTGTTGAATTTATAAAAATACTTATGGTCCGAAAAAAAATGATGCAAAAATCAAAGATCATCTTCAATATGTTATCTATGTACTGTAATTTTTCCAGGGATTATAGAGAAGTCCAAGTATTTATTATTTTTACTTTTACCATCTGAGGTCAGATCTAAACATATGCATGCAATCACTATTTTTGGGCAAAATGTACATGGAACCAATAAAAATGGTCTTCTTGAAAGTTGTAGCCAATGAAATTTTTAAACTTTTGGCGTTGGTTTCAAGTCATTTGGTGTTGTAATGCTCCAGTTATGATTAAAACATTGAGAAAAGTTTCTGACTTAATCTAACAGATTATACATCTTTATTCACAAAAATTATAAAAAATATCAAATGAACTCATAAAAATATGAGGCTTATGTGGTTGGAAAGGTAACTTCCAGAACTTGATTCTAGACTATAAAAATATCCATTTTCATGAAAAAATGAGTTTTACAAAAATCGTTGAAGTAGATGAAAGTTTCTGTACAGAATATTTGAAAGTCCATGATGAATGTTTGAGCTTAAACAAGAACACCACCATGGAAATAAATGAAATTTTGATATTTTGACATTTAAATCCATGTTCTAACACATGCATGGTGTTGACATACATCCTTGATGTGTTAGAGATGATTATTAACATATAAACAAGCTTTTTACACAAGATGAACAAGATCTAACTAGTTTACAAGTAATAACATGATTTTTCACTTGATTTTCGGTTTGATCATGGATTACTCTTTCTTTTAACACATAAAGATGTGAAAAGAGTTAATCTACAAACATCAAGGTTTGCATGAGGATTTTAGCCATGAGAGAGGCATAAAATCCGAATTTTTGAAGAAAATAAGCAAGAAAGTAGTAGCCTAACATATGTAAATGATGTTGCTTACCTTTTAGGATTTGTTTGATGGATTAAGACCTTCAAACACTTGGATTTATCTTTGAAAATGGCTGAGAATTAGAGAGGATTTGGAGAGGGTTTGTGAGTGTTTTTGAGAGAGAAAAGTGAAGAGTGTGTGTGTGTGTCTTGGGAAAATGAGTTTAATTATGAAATGTGTGAGAAATGAATGGAATGCATGAGAATAAAGGGGCTGAACGTTTTTTAGGGTATCTAGGGTCATTTTCCCTTTATTTTTATTATAAATATAAAGTTTAAAAGGTGTATTAAGTTTGTATTAAAGATGTGTAAGTATATTGTAAAGTATAAGGTTTATTTTGTGATGTTTTGGTGATTAATATTTGAGTTATAAAAGTTTATGTTCTTTAGTTTATAAAAGTACTTTAATTTATAATTGAATTGCTTATAATAGGTATTAGAGTGTTAATTTGTTATATTCGAGTTTCATTTACCGATTTACGGAATTTTAGCAAACCTTGGTTGTGCGACAAGATAGTATTTTTGTGATAATTCATGAGACTTGATTCTTTTGTTTTTCATGGCACTTCATAACTTAATTTAGCATGTCTGAATGAACTTATGGTTCACTAAGCAATCTCTAAGACGTTCTACAGCTTTAACAATTTAAGGAGTCATAACCTAGAGTTTTCACTAGGATTTAAGGAATGCTGTAAATTTAAGATTCAAGTGCGGTAATGACCTGAGATTTTTTGACGGTTGTCACATTATCCCACCGTTGAAATGAATTTCGTCCCGAAATTCAACTGGTCCTATTGGGTGATGAAGCACTAGTTAATAGGTGAGGGTAGTTTCATCTCATTAAATCTTCCTGTTCCTATGTGAACTCAGGTCACAACTATTTGGTACCTCTATTACCTCTATTAAGGATTTCAGTGGGTGCTTCAGTAAAAGAAAGTAGTCAATCATCGATTCGAACTCTTCTAAGGGCAAGGTCTGAGAGTTGTCAAATAGACACTTCTTAAGGTTTGAGACATGAAATATGTCATGAACGCCATCCAACTCTTTGGGCGATTCTAGTTCATAAGCCACCGGGCCTATTTGTTTCAAGATTTTGTATGGTCCAATTTAGCTTGGGCTTAGCTTGCCTTTCTTGTTGAAGTGCACAAGTCCTTTCTGAGGTGATAATCTCAGGAACATTCTATAACCCGTTTGGAATTTTAATGGCTTTCTGCGATTGTCAACGTAGCTTTTCTGAATGACATCTAGCTTTGTCAAGTGCTTCTCACCGAGTTCGTGCCAACACAACGGTGATAGGCATTTTTGTCCATATATGGCCTCAAATGGCGCACACTTGACGCTAGTCTGGTAATTGTTGTTGTAAGAGAACTCTATCAGGGGTAAGTAAGTGTACATCCCAACTTCCTCCAAAGTCTAGTACACAGACTCGTAGCATATCTTCTAAGCTTTGAATAGTTCACTCACTTGCCCATCTGTTTGAGGGTGATAAGTTGTACTCACGTTTAGTTGGGTATTCAACACCTTTTGTATTGATAGCCAAAACCGTGAAGTAAAATGACAATCTCTGTCGTAGATAATTGAAATGGGCACTCCGTGACGTGACATAATTTCTTCAATATAGCTTTGAGCAAGTCTCTCCATTATGTAATCCTCTCGGATAAGTAGAAAGTGCACGAATTTTGTCAGTTGGTCGATAATAACTCAAATGAATTCGTGACCTTTGGAAGTTCGAGGTGACTTAGTGACGAAGTCAATTGTTACCTGTTCCCATTTCCATTGGGGTATTTCGTGTTGTTGTAATAATCCTAACGGCTTTTGGTACATAATTTCGCAATCATAGTCGTTAAGTAACTCCATCCACCTTTTTTTTGCCTCATGTAGAGCATCTTCTACTCGAGTATGTCCTGGAGACTCTTATGATCAGTAAACACAGAACATCTGGAACCGTATAGGTAATGTCTCAGGGTTATAAGTATGAAGACCACTGCTCCTAGTTCCAAGTTATGCGTAGTACAGTTCGCCTCATTTTTCTTGAGCTGTGTAGAAGCATTCGTAATTACTTTATTCTTCTGTATCAGATGGCAGCCCAATCCCTAGTGTGACTCATCACAATATACCACAATCTGTTCCTTCAAGCAATGATATGATTGGCGCATTGCACAGTTTCTCCTTCAGCGTTTGGGATGCCTTCTCCTTTTCAATTTCCCAAATGAATTCCTTCATCTTTTGGGTCAGTTCTGTCAAGGGCTTGGCGATCTCTAAGAAATTTTCTATGGACCTTCTATTGTATACAGCAAATCCTAGAAATTGACGGATTTCCGTAGGAGTCCTCGGGACTTTCCATTTCTCAATCGTCTCGATTTTAGTTGGATCCAATGGATCCCTTCTATGTTCACCATATGACCGAGAAAGTGTACTTCTCTGTTCCAAAACTCACACTTAGAGAATTTGGAGTACAACTTCTCTTCCTTGAGTGGTTGCAACACTTGCCCTGAATGTTGCTCGTGATCCTCTTTACTACGCGAGTAGACTAGTATGTCATCGATAAAAATCACAAATTTATCCAAGTATGCTCTGCAAACTCTGTTCATTAAGTTCATGAATGCCGCAGGAGCATTGGTTAGGCTGAAGGGCATAAGCATAAACTCATATAGTCCATATCGTGTTTGGAACACCGTTTTGGGTATAACTTCTTTGTGAATCCATAATTGGTGATAACCTGACTGTAGGTCGAGTTTAGAGAAATAGGAGGCGCCTTGCAGCTGATCGAATAGATCGTCGATTCAAGGGAGCGGGTACCTATTCTTAGTTGTTAATTTGTTCAGTACTCTATAATCAATGTACATTCATGAGGATCCGTCCTTTTTATTAATGAATAGAACAGGAGCACCCCATGGTGATGAGTTGGGGCTAAAAAAATCCCTTATCGGAGAGTTCTTGGAGTTAGTTAGACAACTCCTGCAACTCTAAAGGGGATATTCTGTATGGGGCTCGTGCCACGGGTGTAGTTCGGGGCACAAGATCGATTTGGAATTTGACTTGTCTGGGCGGGGAAGGCCAGGCAAGTCTTCGTGGAAAGACTTCCGGAAAATTCTACATAAAGGGGTACATCCTCAAGTTGGTTCGCCTCCGGCTTCTACTCGGTTATGGGTGCGAGGATTACATGGTACTCTTTTCTTAGGTATTTTCGGGTTTTTATAAAGGAAACAATGTTCAAGCTCAGCTTACGTCTCTCCTTGTAGGATCAAAGTTCTACCGGTAACAAGGGGAATACGAATGATTTTCTCAAAACAAGTAATTTCGGCATGGTGCTTGGATAAGCAATCCATGCCTACTATGATATCAATGCTTTCGATTTCGACGGGTATGAAGTCTATGGGGAAAAGTTCGTTGCAAGTACGTCTTGCATTAGAAATTAGTTGGAAATCAAATCATTGATTTAAAAAGTAGACATAACAATGTCTAAGTCATGTTTAAAAGCAGTCAATTCATGATCATTCCATTGTTCAAATCGTAGTCAAAAACGTTATAGAGTAGTCGTTTACAAAGTAGTCTAATCTAATCGTGACTAAAGAGTTGATAAAACACTTGGTAAACTTGTTTGTAAATCAGTTGCTGTAGGTATAATTAGTGATAAAACCTTGACCAAATGATATGTTTTATATAAATTAGTTTATATACTTAAGAATTTTGAAAGTTTTATAAAATATTTCGTGAATAGGTTGTTGTAAAATCTTGTTGAAAATTTGTTTTACAACTTAGAGTTGGTTAAAAAAAAAAAATTGAGTCAATCAAAATACGTTGAAAACTCTTATTACTTACAAATTGTTTGAAAATTCTGTTTAACGAAATCCGTTCGAAAAAATTGAAGTTGTGAAATTTTTTGATTAAATGTCTGATGAAAATCCATTGAAGGCTTGAGTCAATAAAATACGTTCATGGTCATTGAAAAGTGTTGAAAGTTATGTTTTACTAAAAATTTGTTGAAAGATTTATGTTTGTGAAAAATCCATGGAAAATGTCCGATGAAGATTTGGTTGAAACCGTTTCCAACACATTGTACATGTTTAGTAGAATTTCTACTAATCTTAAGTGAGTTATATTTTGCACACTAGTTTTAATCGCAAGGCAACGACTTTGCCTCTAGTCTCCATCACTGGAAGATGGGTAGTTTCTATGGTTTCACTAAGACCCTGTTGGTCCTCATAGATCTGTACATCTCGGCCTTGTGCCAGTCACACCTAGCCTAAACGGGTTTCATGTTGTTCTAACTTCTTAGTATCTATTCTATTCTCGTGGCGGCGTAGCCTAGCAGCTAGTACCGGGAAGGTATGGTGAGTGAGTTCATGTGCGTGTAGAGAGATTTGCGTGTAGAAAGCTTCTTCGTCCTCTGTAAGAATCTATATTCCTTCTTCTATTATCCAAGCCTCAAGAGTTGCGGGTAATTAATTCTATTGACGGACATCTGACCAACGACGGGTCCTAGTGGTTGGAGTATCAGTAATAGTGTAGATAGTGTAAGGTCTAGTTCAAGGTGAACTGTCAGTAATTCTAGTCGTGTGTGCTTTACTCGTGTATAGCACACACGATTCATAGGTTTTCGATAAGAGTGGGAGGAAGAGTGTAAAATAGAAGAAGTAGATGTAACGCGCCTAGGTGATGACTTCTCATGTTGGTCCAGTTTTGTTGGATCATCCTTAGGCGGAACCTCCTAAGGTGGGTCCTTTTTCGGAGAGATTCTCCTTCTCGATATTGGGTGGGTTGTCGCGAGGGCAACCGGTGACGTAACCATAATCGTCGGTTGATATGGCGGCGTGGGATGAGGGTTGCGACAAGGTAAGACTACAAATAGAAGATTTAGTCCCCAAGACGATTAGTGATGTGTCCTGACGCGTTTGTTGAGTAAGCAGTGTGGGAAAATGATGTGTAGTTTCCAATCTATTGATCTTTAGGGTTCGATTCACTAGTTAAACGTGCGGAATATTGTTTAACGAGTTTACGTATGCGAAATCAAGTGCCATTTAATACAAACAAGAGTAGTAAAACTATTGCTCTATAATTAAATAGAATCGATTGGAATATCACTTAATATGGCTCGAGCATAGACAGAAAGAACAGTCATAGATTCAGACACAACCACTATATATAGTAGCTAATGCAACACGTAGCTATCCTGTACTTAGTGTCGCTTACAAAGATCACAAGATTTGACTAACACCTTAAACAAGCTACTTTGACATTATGCACTAACATGTTAACCTCGAAATGATAAGACTAAAATGGAGGTATACTTAGTTACTAACAGTGCTACATGGATGCCTACGATATGCAATGCATACACACAATGTTTGCTTTTCATAGGTTTAAACATGAAAGAAAATCGAACATAATCATAGTACACCTACTCCATGTCTCGCATAATCTTACCTAAATTAAACATAGGTGATCAGGCTATGTCTAATTGAGGTCAAATAATGCAACACGCGGGTTAGCTATACTAGTTATATGCTCGGTTTAGTTAAACTAGTAATGCTTTTGGTGTTTTAAGAAAATATTATTTAAAAGTGTTGGTTATAGTTAGGGTTTTTGTTTGAAAAACCGGCATTCTCTATAACCTTAGGCTCTGATACCAAACCTGTCACACCCCGCTAAAGCGGAAACACGAGATGTAACAGCACTGGGTAACAATGCATAAGATATAGTAGCAACACCATACATAATTTAAAGAAAATATTACACATTACTACAAGTTTCAACCACAGTTCGAAAAGAAATTATAATAAGCTCTTAAAGTTTCCAAAAGATAGTCATAGTTTCAAAATAAAGCAAACGCGTGTGAACATGCATCCATGCTAATGTACTCCTAGAGTGCATCTTACTGTCGTTCTCCTGAAAAGCATGATAAAACAACAGGTCAACTATGGACATAGTTGGTGAGTTCGCAGGTTTAATGTTACACATAAATGAACTAAAAGCTTTTGTCCATAAAGACATGAATAAAAATGATTGGTTGTAATTGTTGCGAATATGAAAGGTAATATACAAGAGTGTTAATGCAATTGAGGCCACTACTAAACCGATTAAACCGACACATGCCCCAAGCTCCATGTTCTATCGCTAACATGAGTAAGGTGATACTATGCACTCACGAACAGTGTGAGTGAGGAGTGGTTTCCCCCTAAATAGCGCTATCCATAAATATCAACGGCTCGTCTGGCTCTCGGACGAGTTAATAAGTAGTGTAAACTGTATTTCCGGGGACTTTAGCACTATAGTACTCAAGCATAACAATAGTATATACCAATTCGCATAAATAGTATAACAAAAGTTCAACAAGTTCATAAAGAGTACAACCAATTTAGTTAAAGTTCGAGATCATGCTTTTCACCCCAAAATAATAAACAAGTAAAAAGGGGCTGTGAAAACTCACAATTGAGCGTAAGAGTAAACGATGAATGTAGTGCGCGTGCTTGTCGGGTATGACTCCTATCCAAGACCTATGAACATGAGGTTTCTAATTAGTTTCTTGGTAATTTAGGTTTGATAGGATTGCTTAGCTAAATATTTAGATTAAAAGGTGCCAAAATGGTTTGTTTGCTTTGAAGTTTGTTAATGTCCAATAATCGCGTTGAGTATAATAATGAATATACAAGTATATAATGTCTCGCAATTGTTTATGTCCAAATTTCATAGTGTTTTGAGTGTTGGAACGCGTATAATAATGAATATACAAGTATATAATGTCTCGCAATTGTTTATGTCCAAATTTCATAGTGTTTTGAGTGTTGGAACTTTGGTTCCTCCCAAATTATGATTAACAACACACAAATTGATAAATACATCATAAGACACCCGAACCCCTTTTGGTTATCATTCATTCCAAAAATAGTAAGTTTTGTGTTTTCGAAATCGAGACCGATTATTGTTGACTCAGTCAAACCTTCTCGGTTTGACCCGAAACTTTTACCCAAACCTTAAACATGTTCATGAGTCATAAGGAGTTAGTCTTTCCTTAAATAACAAATCCGCAAGTGTCGGTTTCCAACTTTTACCAAAAATTAGTCCACATTCTTATATCTAGAAAATTACATCAGTTTGTTGAATTTATAAAAATACTTATGATCCGAAAAAAAATGATGCAAAAATCAAAGATCATCTTCAATATGTTATCTATGTACTGTAATTTTTCCAGGGATTATAGAGAAGTCCAAGTATTTATTATTTTTACTTTTACCATCTGAGGTCAGATCTGAACACATGCATGCAATCACTATTTTTGGGCAAAATGTACATGGAACCAATAAAAATGGTCTTCTTGAAAGTTGTAGCCAATGAAATTTTTAAACTTTTGGCGTTGGTTTCAAGTCATTTGGTGTTGTAATGCTCCAGTTATGATTAAAACATTGAGAAAAGTTTCTGACTTAATCTAACAGATTATACATCTTTATTCACAAAAATTATAAAAAATATCAAATGAACTCATAAAAATATGAGGCTTATGTGGTTGGAAAGGTAACTTCCAGAACTTGATTCTAGACTATAAAAATATCCATTTTCATGAAAAAATGAGTTTTACAAAAATCGTTGAAGTAGATGAAAGTTTCTGTACAGAATATTTGAAAGTCCATGATGAATGTTTGAGCTTAAACAAGAACACCACCATGGAAATAAATGAAATTTTGATATTTTGACATTTAAATCCATGTTCTAACACATGCATGGTGTTGACATACATCCTTGATGTGTTAGAGATGATTATTAACATATAAACAAGCTTTTTACACAAGATGAACAAGATCTAACTAGTTTACAAGTAATAACATGATTTTTCACTTGATTTTCGGTTTGATCATGGATTACTCTTTCTTTTAACACATAAAGATGTGAAAAGAGTTAATCTACAAACATCAAGGTTTGCATGAGGATTTTAGCCATGAGAGAGGCATAAAATCCGAATTTTTGAAGAAAATAAGCAAGAAAGTAGTAGCCTAACATATGTAAATGATGCTGCTTACCTTTTAGGATTTGTTTGATGGATTAAGACCTTCAAACACTTGGATTTATCTTTGAAAATGGCTGAGAATTAGAGAGGATTTGGAGAGGGTTTGTGAGTGTTTTTGAGAGAGAAAAGTGAAGAGTGTGTGTGTGTGTCTTGGGAAAATGAGTTTAATTATGAAATGTGTGAGAAATGAATGGAATGCATGAGAATAAAGGGGCTGAACGTTTTTTAGGGTATCTAGGGTCATTTTCCCTTTATTTTTATTATAAATATAAAGTTTAAAAGGTGTATTAAGTTTGTATTAAAGATGTGTAAGTATATTGTAAAGTATAAGGTTTATTTTGTGATGTTTTGGTGATTAATATTTGAGTTATAAAAGTTTATGTTCTTTAGTTTATAAAAGTACTTTAATTTATAATTGAATTGCTTATAATAGGTATTAGAGTGTTAATTTGTTATATTCGAGTTTCATTTACCGATTTACGGAATTTTAGCAAACCTTGGTTGTGCGACAAGATAGTATTTTTGTGATAATTCATGAGACTTGATTCTTTTATTTTTCATGGCACTTCATAACTTAATTTAGCATGTCTGAATGAACTTATGGTTACTAAGCAATCTCTAAGACGTTCTACAGCTTTAACAATTTAAGGAGTCATAACCTAGAGTTTTCACTAGGATTTAAGGAATGCTGTAAATTTAAGATTCAAGTGCGGTAATGACCTGAGATTTTTTGACGGTTGTCACATCCTCGATGTTATTCTAAGCTCTGACTGGGGTAAAATCCCACACTTAAGAATTGAAACATCTAAGACGTATTCTTTCAGCAGTGTGTGTTGGGTTTGAATCCCACACTTAGTGATAAGCATAGTAGATATGGTATATTTATTAATGAAAGAAAGAGATTAGAACAGAAGTACTCCCCATTTATATATGTGGCTTGTTAGTGATGATGAGGAGTGCTCCGAAGCACATGATTGCCGACTTTTCCGTAGAGTCCCTTCGTTGCTGTTGTGTGCTCCGATTTCTTCAAGTCTTTTGTGGTTTGTCTCGTAGGTGTGAACACGTTGGATATACTTTTCTTAATTCCGGTGCCAAAAACTTGATGTTTGATGCGGCGCCTAAAACTTGATGTGTCGGTCTTCTTCGTATATCCAAGTGTGAAAGATAGTCGGAGACTTCATCACTTCCTGGAATGTAAAATTGCAGAAATGTAAATACGGGTTGCCTCCCGAGAACAACTCTTTTAAATTCGAGAGCTCGAATTCTTCTCTCCTAGCTAGATGGAGATGGATGCATCCAAGGGATTCCCGTTGATGTTGTGGGCCCTAGGTTGCGGAAGAGTATATCGAGGTGGATAGATTCTTATGAAATGATTAACTATTGTCAAAATCAATTCAAGTGGACTATCTCTTGATGTTTCCTTGTAGTTCAGAAGGTGCTCTGAAGTTGTCCTTGAAAGTCCGTGAAGTCCGAAGGTGATGTAATTGACTGCTTTAGTGACAGTCCCACTAGGGTTGGTCATGGTGGTTGTGTCTGTCTTAACAACCTCTCTTGGCGGTGGGTTTTGCCAGAGAGAGCATACAAACGCCAAGAATTACAGTTTTATGTCTTCATAATTCTCGGTCTTGGGGTCTCCGTTGAATCTTCTGATGGACGTGCATAGGTCCTCTATTTGCCGGTGCTGATGGTTGTTGAATGGAAAGTCAGATTCTGAAAAAACTAGAGTAAGCTGACGAAATCTCCTTGCATCCTGAGTAGAATATGAACTTCGTTCTGGAGTTACTTTTCCGTTGTTGAATTTCCCGTAGATGGATCGTAACAAAAGTAGCGATATCAAGTAGTGATTCATGTGCGGCCCTAAAAGGTCGTTCGCGCCTTGATTCCTCCCAAACAAGATCACTAAGTTCTTCGATCAATAACTCAATTTGCTTTTCAATAGTGGAGTTGATAACCATATATCTGCTTTCTTTGGAACTAAGGTGATATTCTCTATTTATCAAGTCAAGCAATGATGTTAGGTCATTCATTGTCAAGATGTCGGCACGACTGCTCGGATGTCCATTAGTCTCATTCATATGCGCACTAATGGATCCTAACATCTCCCATTGTGTTGTGGTAAATGGGATGTTAGATCTTTTAAGGGCATTGTAGATCCTAGCGTAAGTCTGTTTCTGTTGTTGACAGAATTGCAGCTCAGCAGGGGAAAGAGCAAGCATGTTGACTACGCCGCTTATTCCTCCTACTACTTTGTCAAATCTTTGGATCAATTCTTCGTGCACTTTGTGATCTATGATGGTTTTCGGTTGGTATCTTGTGCGTTTGGAATATTCCTCCAGTGTTTCTCTTCTCGTGGGATGGTTGTGGTTACTTCCCGCCATTTCTTCAGTGGTAAACGGATTAGTTGGCGGTATGCTTCTTTTATTTTCTTCTTCTATCTTTCCCTTTCTGATTATTTCTTCCATCGTTGGTCTGTTTGCTGATGGAGATGCATTTTTCATCTCTTGTCCTATTTGTCGAAGGTCAATCAGAAAATATGGCGTGATTGTCATTTCCTTGCTAGATTTCCTTTCACTTGTTGACTTTGCAGTTTCTTCTTCTTTTGTGGTCTTGTTCGTAGAGATCATGTACATATCGGCTTGGTCTCCAGCGTTAGGATTGTCGATATGGAAAGTGATGGTTTCTCCCTGAGACTGCAAGATGATAGTTTGTGCGAAGACGTTGATGATTGCCTTGGCCGTATTCATGAAAGGTCTTCCTAGTATGATTGGGATGTGTACGTCTTCCTGCATATCCATTACTATAAAATCTGTTGGGTAAAGAAATTTGTCAATCCTAACTAAAACATTTTCAGCTATTCCCCTAGGGTATTTGACCGAGTGGCCAGCAAGCTGTATGGTCATTTCGGTAGGTCTAAGTTTCTCTAACTCAAGCCTCTTGAAAAGCGAGTATGGCATAAGATTAACACTAGCTCCTAAATCGATAAGAGAACAGATGATGCCTGAATTGTAGATAGAACAGGGGAGAGTAAAACATCCGGTGTCTCCGAGTTTTTCAGGAATGGTATTTTTCAAGATAGCTGAACATTCCTCGTTCAGTGGAACATTGGGTACTTCGGGTACTTTATCCTTGGTTGTAAGAAGTTTTCTGAAGTACTTTTTGGAGTGAACTTCAGAGGCGGTATCTAGAAATTTCCTATCAAGTTTAAAAGACTTAAGCTTGTCGGGTCGTTGTTTAAGACGAGCTTGAAATGGAATTTTCCTATTTGATGTAGACTCTAAATCTATTATCGATGGGACAATAGGTGGTTCCTTCACCGGAGAAGAAATCGTAGGTGGGCTATGTGCTACCTGAGAGTCTTGAATATGGGAAGCATCCTTATGGCAACTAGTTGGACTATCCTGAGGTTTAGCGTTAATACGCTGTGCTAATTGTCCTAATTGGGATTCTAAAGCTTTTAACAAAGTCAAATGATCTCTTAAGATGATATCAGTTTGGTCTTGTCTAGCTGAGAGTCCTTGAATGACTTGTATCAGGGTGTCGTCAAAACTATAGATTTGTGAGGAAGAGGGTTCCAAAGGTTAAGGTTGGTAAGTTAGTGGGCTATTCCTAGGTGGGTTAAGAGAAGGGTTAGTATTGGGTGAAGTTAGATGAGACTGAGGAATTTGGGCTGAGTGGTTCGGATTAGCACAATTAAGGCAGGTTTGAACTTGACAGACTTGTTGTTTTAGACTTTTCAATTCCTTGATCTCTTTGGTTAGTTCTTCCACTTGCTGAGTGAGGGTTTTGATAGCTTCATTCCCGATTGTAGTAGGTGAATTCACTAGTGAGGAGTGATTTTCGCTGTTCCAGTCATGGTTGTGTATTGTCATTTTCTCAATAAGACTCCAAGCGTCATCGGCCGTACAGTTCATAAAACTGCCTTGAGAGGCGGTATCAAGTAAAGGACGGTGATGTGGGAAGAGACCATTGTAGAAAATGTGCAACTGGTCTGAGGGGCTCAAAACGATGATTTGGACATTTCTTAAGCAATTTCTTAAAGCGTTCCCATGCATCGTAGATTGATTCATCGTGAACTTGGCGGAAGTTTATGATGTTGGACCTAAACGTGGCTTGTTTTTATGGGGGAAAATATTTGGCCAAAAATTTGGTTGCTAATTCTACCCAAGAGGTTATAGAGTTGATTTCTAGTTCCTCAAACTAGGTTTGTGCATTGAGAGTGAGTGAATAGTGAAATAGGTATAGATAGACTATGTCCTGATTAACCCCAATCGGCTTAAAGGAGTTGGATAAGGAAATGAGTTTGTCAAGGTGGGAGTTGGGATCATCATTTGGTAGGCCACGGAATTGATAGAGGTTTTGGACTAACTGAACAATGTGGGGCTTTAATTCAAATGAAGTTCTATTGGTTTCCGGATAGACGATTGGTCCTCCCCGACCTTCAATCAGAGGTTTAGAGTCATCAGCCAAAGTGATACATGCGGCTGTCATAGTCTCATCGGCAGGTGGTTGACTAGTTGAATGGATAGGGGTGGTCATTTCTAAAAGTGGTAAAAGGAAGGAAAAATGAAGAAATACGTAGGGGTCTAATAAATCCTAAAGGTTCACTAGTAAGTAAGTTCGTCTTAACGCCTAAGGATTGTATAGTTGGTTCCCCGGCAGCGGCGCCAAAAACTTGATGCGCCCCCAGCGGTCGGTAAGGATTTCAACCCTTGTCGTTGCATCGGCTACCGACGGCGGGCATCAGTGGGTATTTTAAATTTGTAATTGTGGGGCCTAAGTTTTCCATAACAATGCTAATCCTAAGGGTGAGCAAGTGGTAGGTATGACCTAGAGTCGTTCTTCAAACCGACTGAATTGAAACTAAGGCATGGCAGATGTTGATGCATATTAGGTGTCTGTCAGTTGGTCTATTGAGTTGTAATAAGTGTCGTTAGTTACTTAATAGAAATATAGTTTTTGTATAGTGTGACACTCGTGTTTTAGTTTAGGCGACACTTTCCTGAGTGACGCATAGCGACACTTAGGTAAGTGACGCATGAAGGCGGCCACATGCGACACTTCCACAAGTGACGCATGTCGGCTGACTTTTTAGTATAAATACAAACCTACGGGTTTTCGGCTAGGGTTGACGAAACCCTAGCACCATTTGTCGACTAAACCAACTTGTAATCGTTCCCAAACAGTTATACAAGCTAATATACACGTTTACATTATTGAATTCCTTGTGTTTGGTTTGCGTTTTGTTAGCCATACAAGCAATTGTTTGATTCCGCCTTACGATTGCTGTCAATTGACATCTAGGTCCACGACAAGGGGCAATTGTTTAATTCGCTTAATTTAATGCATCTAGGTCCACGACAAGGGGCAATTGTTTAATTGTCAATTGACATCTAGGTCCACGATAAGTGACGCTTATTTCTAAACGTCACTTATACCGTCACTTCTTAAGTGACTGTCTTACGATAACGTCACTATGTTAAATGTCGCATGTTCTTCACCCGTCACTTTGCAAGTGTCGTATAAATTAAATCACAAAATACAAACGTCACTTACATCAGTGATGCATGATAGCGTCACTTCCAACAAGTGACGCTATAATTGGATTTTAATTTTAATTACTGTGCAATACGACACTCCTAAGTGACGGTAGTGGCCATGCGTCACTTACCATAAGTGACGCCTAAAATCAAAATTCGTCTTCTAACCCTTCTGTGTTCGGGCTAACTCTATAACGCTTTCGGTTATTTTTCTTTGTATTTTAGCTTACAGATGGCTGAGTTACAAAATTATTACCGCCGCACCAACACCCGTCACAACATAACGGCGTTCTTGTAGTCAACACACGCCAACTCGGCTCCCTTCCGGCCTATGATCGAGTTTCTCCGCCAATCAAGGATTTATTACGCCATCACCGCATCGACTCCGGTTTATATGAACCAAATTGAGGAATTTTATGATCATGCGGTGATCAGAGTTCAGGGTGACGTCCCGAGGATTGTTTCAACCATGTTCGGTGAGGAAATCAAGATCACCGAGAACTCGATTAGACGGGTTTTACAGTTCAACGATAACTCTTCGATGCCCACTATCTTCCCAACTACATTCATCTACGGGGGACTTCAGCGAATGGGTTATCCAGCTAATCAGCTGTCGGATTTTCGCAAGCAGTTTCTGTGCCGCGTTTGGAGGTATCTCTGCCACATTATCATTGTATGTTTATCGCCGAGGAAAGGGGGGTATGATGCGGCAAGTCATTTGACTTTGTCACTTATGTTAGCCCTAGTGTATAATAAGCCCTATAACTTTAGCGGCTATATTTTTGGGAATATGGTGGAAAACATCAGGGCTGGGAAGGACAAATGGTTGCAGTATCCTCGTTTTGTCCAGTTATTGTTAAATGATCTGAACTTGGATATAGCACCTAACCAGCGTTCTCTTTTGGTGCCAACACCGATGCTTTTACGAGTCTTTAATGACTGTAAGCTGGCACCAAAAGGTGAACAAATTTTGGCTGACCGAGAGTTATTCGGGCACATAGTCAACGAGAACTATGTTGCGCCGATTGATAATGGTTTTGAAGATAACGTCATCCCTCCGGTCAATGAGGATGACTTGGTCGACACTGACATTGCTCAGGACCTCGATGATATTGATCGTGTCGACCGGGTCGATGACGATTCCGATGATGGTGGGCCCACTCCTCTTGATTCTGAGGGTGATGTGCCACCACAATCTGCTTTTGATGGGATTCAACTAGCTGATCACCAACGCTTTAAGCGTATTCTGCGCCGGATTTCTACTGGTCGGGTTCATATCCCGAGGAATCCTGGCAAGCGTCCTGCTGGGTCATCGCCATCTTATGCCGATTTACCTCTACGTCGACGCCAGCGGACTTCGATTGTTCTTGAGGAGCCAACTCAACAAACTTCTCCTCAGCCTGCAACTGCTTCTATTCAGCAGGTTTTAGCTCAACTGGAGCTTTTATCAAAGCGTTTTGATGATCAACAGGCGATCATTGCAGCTCAAGCTTCACAGATTAAAGATTTAGAAATTAAAGCTGCTACAGTGGACTCTCTCCAGCAACAGATGACGACTATGTCTTCTAGGTTGTTAGAATTGGAGTCAGTCACACTTGTTTCGGGGGAGGATAATCCTAGGGAAATAGAAACAAATGTAACTCCTTCCCCTGAACCTGAAAATGTACAACCTTCTTCCACTATGAATGAAAATATCAGTTTGGATTATTTTGTTGAGGTTCAAGGTCAGGCAAGACCTATTGCGGTTGATTATTCATTTGTAGATCTCACATATTTGCAAAACTTGATGAATGATAATAACACGATGCCTGAGGAAGAGGTGATGGATGATCCTATAGCAGAGGATTATTTTTTTGAGGAAAATGAGGATATTGAAGTTGAGGGGGAGCAATTGCACAGTGATGAATGTTATGATGATGCTCCCATTATAGAATCGGACTCGTCTGAAGATGAATCAGAGAAGGAGACAAATGAGCCATCAACTTCTACAACAAAACCGGATATAGTGCTCAAACCGATTATCGAGGTACCGGTTACGTGTAAATGCTACAAAGTTAGATCTGATTACACAGGATTGATTAAGAGTTGGAAATTCGATGAGAACAACTCAGTGTTTATGATAAAGAGAAGTGACGGCATTCAGTACTTCAATATGAAGTTTTACAAAATAAGTACTTTGCCGAAGTGTGAGCTTCAAAGGTTAGCTCAGATACCCTTGATCAACCGATCACGAGATTCAAGAGCAGACTTCTTTCAGGTGATCATACGTCGTGAGATTAATAGTAAAAAGTACAACTTGATAAAGCTGACGTTGGGTATGAGGTACAAGTTTAAGAAGAAGCTAGATCCGATCACCCGACAACCTATTGTGAAGATGATCTATCCACCAGCAAAGTGTCTACAGAAGATACCTTTGGAGATCATCCCGTTAGACTTTTTGAATAGGTTGGTGTATTGGGAGTATGATGATGTTACGGGTGAAGCTGTGATAGTATTTATTCTAAATTCAGAACCAGCTACAGACCTGGAGTCTTCAAATGCAGATACAGAAAACAACGAGAAAACAACTTGGGATGCTGTTCAGCCTAAGAAGAGGTCATTATGGGGTCTTAAGAGAAAAATATTTTGCGTTTTTGATCCATTAAGTTTGATCAATCTTTGTGCTCAAGATATGAAAAGATTACATGAAAACAGTATTGAGTTCAAGACGAAAGATAGAGCTGAAGCGTTAAAATTTCAGAAGATCGTGGATATCTGCGTCGCCAATGGAGTACACGCTGGTGGTGTATTTCCAGCTGGCTGGAAGTGAAGACTTGAAGATTTTTGAAGACCAAGCTGAAGACACGGGGGAGTTTGTTGATGCATATTAGGTGTCTGTCAGTTGGTCTATTGAGTTGTAATAAGTGTCGTTAGTTACTTAATAGAAATATAGTTTTTGTATAGTGTGACACTCGTGTTTTAGTTTAGGCGACACTTGCCTGAGTGACGCATAGCGACACTTAGGTAAGTGACGCATGAAGGCGGCCACATGCGACACTTCCACAAGTGACGCATGTCGGCTGACTTTTTAGTATAAATACAAACCTACGGGTTTTCGGCTAGGGTTGACGAAACCCTAGCACCATTTGTCGACTAAACCAACTTGTAATCGTTCCCAAACAGTTATACAAGCTAATATACACGTTTACATTATTGAATTCCTTGTGTTTGGTTTGCGTTTTGTTAGCCATACAAGCAATTGTTTGATTCCGCCTTACGATTGCTGTCAATTGACATCTAGGTCCACGACAAGGGGCACTTTCAGCAGATGAGGGCTTTTAAACTAGTGAAGGGTTTATAAGATAGTGGAGGAGTTTTGGTTTTTCTATTAACTAACTTAGGCACGTAAATAAATGAAAGCGAAATAAAAATAAAAGATAAACAGATAAAGAAAGATAGTGTTTGATGCGACTTTGTTAATTAAGTTATGGGATGATATTTGGAGAAACTGTTTTGAAAGATATTAGTTAATTATCATTCTTGAATGCTTGTATGTAAACACTAGACTCCCTACTAATTAAAATACCATTAGCATGTCACACCAAAAGCTATGTTATGGTAACATTACAAAGTATTTAGAATAATAAGCAAAATCTTAATTATGGTTTAATAATACTTTCATATGAACGGGAGCAAAATCTTAAGGTACTAGACATAACTGAATCATATAACGATTCCCCGTCATCCTAACAAATTCATATATTTAAAACGGTTCATTTATGACTAACAGATTCATTAAGACCGTTTATATTTTATTACTATGATGATCCTAAGGCAACAATCAAACAAGAACATGCAATAATGCGATCAAAGCAATACTTCCGATCTTTAATATTTAATTATAAATCATCCCATAATTAACTAACTATATTACAAGCAAACACAACAACTATACTACTCTCTAATCATGGCAATAAATAAATCTAGCATAATCAATATAAACGTAATTAATTAAGATAGATAAGGATAGAAAGAACCAGGATTAAATGCGAGAGAGAATAGACTTGAATTAATTGAAACAATTCCGAGCGTACTCTGAAGATTACAAAGCATTACACACTTTCCTTCTATTCGTAATTAAACTTCTTAACTAGTTTCCATACTAGGTAAAACTAATCTAGAGAAAGAATGTAGAGAGAGAAAGTTGTAGCTTAATTCTAGAGTGAAAAAGGAAGCTAGGAAGGTGTGTGTGAAAATGAAGCCTTAGGGCTGCTATTTATAGATGAAATGTGGCTCACATTAGCATTCCTAGGCACACATTAGCAAAAGGGTTAAAGGTGGTGCACCGGGTACGAAAAAGCATGGAAAGGTGGCGCACCAGGTACGAAAAAGCATGGAAAGGTGGCACACCAGGTACACGCAAGGACCAAAAAGCGGAAATGGGACGGGCGGAAGGTGGCCGGTGCCACCCACCAGGTGGCCGGCGGCGGCCTGGTGATGGCCGGCGGCAGCTGGCACACCCCCGCCCCGGATCGCCGTCTTTCGTTACGTTTCTTAATCCGCGCGTATCTTCTTTGCTATGCGTCCGTTTGCGTTGATTCTTTTTGCATTGGATTCGTAATTCAAAAATAAAGACATTGATGTAAAGATATCCCAAAAATATGTCTCCCATCTTTGGATGTCTCGTACAAATCGTTTGGATCTTCCGGCGTACGTAGAATCTTCATTCTTCGTCCATTTTTGTTGATTCTTCTTCTGTTGGATTTGTAATTCAAAAACAAACATCTTGGATGAGATGGATGTTGATGATGGGCAATTTTGTCTTGAAATCTTGTTTTGATGCCTTGAATCTTCAAACGTACGTGGAATCTTCGTTTTTCATCCGTTTTGCCTGATTTTTGTCGTGCAACCTTGTTTTGACCATCTTGGCATAATATCACTGATTTGTATTGTTTTTGAGTTTAAAATGCCAATAATCATTTCAGAATGAGAGAGACATCGGTAGTAAAAACATGACTTTTTACGCGATATCAGGTGTGGTGCGCAGTCTTAGGGATATCCTCATCCCGAACCTTCAGTTGGTGGTAACCAGATCGCAAGTCGATCTTCGAGTAGTAACTTGACCCTTGTAGCTGGTCAAACAAGACATCGATGCATGGTAATGGATATCGATTCTTGATAGTTACTTTGTTCAGTTCCCGATAATCGATACACATTCGCATTGATCCATCCTTTTTCTTGACAAACAAAACCGGAGCTCCCCAAGGTGCAAAGCTCGGTGGGATGAATCCTAAGTCCAAAAGTTCCTGCAACTGTGCAGACAACTCCTGCATCTCCGATGGAGCTAGACGATAAGGTGCACGAGCAATTGGTGCTGCTCCAGGCACTAGGTCGATATGAAACTCAACCTGTCGCAGGGGTGGTAATCCTAGTAACTCATCAGGAAACAATCCCGGATAATCACTTTCGATAGGCACATCATCTATGCATCGCTCCTCGGGTTTCTTCTCAACCACATGTACCAAGAATGCTTGGTAACCCTTTCGTAGAAATTTATTTGCTTTCATGCACGTAATCATTTTTACTGAACGTTTTCCTTTCTCTCCTTGTATTTCCAAGGTTTCACCTGACGATAACAGTAGACGTACCAATTTCTCAAAACATATAATTTCTGCACGGTTTTTCGACAGCCAGTCCATGCCAACCACTATATCGAAGCTCCCAAGTTCTACCGGTAGTAAGTCTGTTTTGAAAGAATGTCCTTCCAACATTAAGGTACATCCTGGTACTATTTTTCCTGATTCAATCAACTTACCATCGGCTAGCTCTACAGTGTATTTGTTATCTAACTTAAGGGATTCGATCTCTAATAGTGGTCTAAACTCAGTGGACACAAAGCTTAAATCAGCACCAGAATCAAATAACACATATGCAAAGTAGTTGTTTACTAGAAACGTACCAGTAACTGTGTTAGGATACTATCGTGCTTCTGTTGCTGCTATCACAAACGCACATCCATGAGCTGGCTGATTGTTGTTGTTACCGCGGTTGTTATCATTGTTGTTGCGGTTGTTGGTGTTGCGGTTCGGATTATTCCGATTGTTGTTGTTGGGGTTTGGTTATTGAGTCGAGGGCAACGGTTCCGATAATGTCCCGTGTCGCCACATTCAAAACACCCTTGATTTTGGCATACTGTGTTTTCCCTAGGTGTAGGGTTAACTTTACAGTTTTGGGTTTTGTGACCCCAACCTCTACAGCTGTTGTAAAACCAACATTCACCTTCGTGGTGTTTGTTACACTTGTCACACCTTGGTTTGTTACCCAAGTATGGCTTTGGTTCCACAGCAGTGGCAGCATAGGACTTTAGGTTTCCAGATCCTTTCTTATTTGTTTGACCCTGACGGTCACTCCCTCTGCCGTTCTACTTACGCTTTGCACCCCCAGAACTACGAGCTTCAGTGTTGCTTGGCTCAACTTTCCCTGTCACCACCTTTTTGGTTAAGGTCCCCATTTTGACCCCCAGAACTACGAGCTAGAGTAACTGTAGAGACAAAAGTTGATTAATACTTAATTTTGTCTAAGTGTTTAATCCGTGAATATCTTTGTATCTGTGAATGCCTTTTGTGAATGCCTATCCGTGAATGCTTATTCGACAATAGTGGTATCCGTGAATGATGAGGTTCGACAATACTTTGTGTCCGTGAATGATAAGGATTCGTCTAAGTCTTTGTATCCGTGAATGTGAATGATTCGACAATAGATGTGTCCATGAATGTTAATGTTTCGACAATGTAATTAATCCGTGAATGTTTTATTGTATTCCGTGATTAATTTGGATTCACAGACAGTGTAATTCCGTGAATGTCTATTCACGGATTACACTTTGAATTGTCGTAGAAGTTGTCTATAAATAGAAGTAGTTGAAGTCATTTTTAGGCTGCTTTTTGATGTAATTTTGAGAGCTTTTGAGAGACAGTCACTTGTACATGTTAAACTCTTGTATATGAAAGATTGATTTAGAAATATAATCAAGATTTCCTGTTGAACACTTTTATCTCTTTCATCATTACTATAACTCACATTGTGTTTGTGTGTATTTGTATTCCGCACGAATATACACAAGTTCTAGTTTGTGTATTCTGATCCGAGGACGCTCACAGTAACAGCACTCCTGAATGTGGCAGGTTCTGATGATGTAACAAGGCTACGGATCTGAGGTGCCAGTCCCCAGATGTAACGCTCAATGCGTTTGAATTCGGGTGTCACCATATGTGGCACTAATCGTGCTAACTCTTGAAACTTAGTGGTGTACCCATTGACATCAGCTCCAACCATTTTGATATCCCATAATTCCGTTTCAACTTTCTGCATCTCGCTACGGGGACAAAACTCTTCCAACATCATGTTCTTCAGTACTTCCCGTGACATGGAGTAGGCCGTTGGTCGGCCAAGTGATTGGACTTGACTGTTCCACCATGTGAGAGCTTTGTCAGCAAGGGTGCAGGTGGCATACTTCACCATACAGTCAGGTGAACAGTCACTAATTTCCAATACCGACTATGTCTTCTCTATCCAGTGTATAATACCAATAGTACCCTCGGTGCCACGAAAAGTAACTATCTTACAAGCCTGGAATGTCTTGTATGAACACCCTCGATGGGTATTTGCAGGTGTCTCAGTGTTAACAGGGGTAGATCCGCTGTTATTTATCCCATTCTTGCGATTTCGGCTTGCTTCATACTCAGAAATACCTTCCGCTATTCGATGCGCGATCATTTGTTCAGTAGTTCCTCGTTGTTGGGTGGGGGAATGGTTTCAGGAACTGGAGGTGTAGTCGTCCGTCGACTGTTCCTAGTAATTCGTTGTTTTGGTGGCATGATTCCGTTCTGCGATGAATAAAATGCAGAAGTCAATGCTAAGATAATGAATGTGATGAACAAGATTTCACATTGTTTAACAAAGGAACATTATGAAGGATTGAAGAACAAGATTTCACATTACATGTCTCACGACTTTGAAACACCCATATGTACTTAGTACAATATAATCACGTTGGCCAGGCATCATTATATAATGTCAAATACATATTTCTTTTCATCATCATTTAACACAATCAGGTTCAAAGGAATTCAAGATAAGGATCAGTTATCAAAGTGTGGTATGTCTCAAGGTTTTCAAGAAATGATTTCAAGTGTTATTGATTGGTTATCATTTCTAACACACGCATAATGTAGAAATAATACTATAGGCGTTGTCAAATGTAATGAACATGAAATACAACCAAACATAAGTTATATTATATCAAAAGGTGTAACGTTGATACAATAGTTTCGTATAAAACTAGATGGGATCCCTAATACGCCCATCAGGGGTTAGCGTTATACAAAAGGTAATGGGTTTTTCTATACATATACACATTCTAACAACAGTTTTCCCCAAGTACAAACCTAATAAATACATACATATGCCCATCTAATACAAGTCTATACGATACGTGATGGGTCTCCTAATATACCCATCAGCCAAAAGTAGTCTATCTAACCCAAAGTAGGCACAACCTGCCATACATGGGTCTAATGGAATAATGGTAAAAACAATCCTACAGCTGTCCTCAACACAACCATCAACACACAAGCACCAATCACCAATCCTGCTATCCTTGCAAATCTCTCCAGTACCCTGACACGAGCACGTGCGGTCTCAGCTATCTCCCTGCAGCAACCACGTTGCCCAGCAAAAAGTGGCAACGCTCATGCATATCGCCCATGTCTCCATCCAGACGAGAGACATCGCTCTGTAACTCTGCAAGGTGCATACCCCTGCCACCAAAAATACGAAACAAGGTACGAATCACAACATTAATGGTAGGGAGTGTCAACTCTATGGGCTCTCCAGTAGTAGTCAGTGGAGCCAGTGGTCGCGAGGACCCTTCGGTCTGAAATGTAGAGGGAAAACCCTCCAGTGATCTCCACCGTCCCAGCATAGGAGTCATCCACTCTAGGTGAGTAAACCTAGGTGCCCTCTGTGGTGGCTCGGCAGTCTCATCCATCAGTGCCTTATCCCTCGGCGCTAATGGTCCAGTGGGGAAATCTCGGACACACATCCAGGGTGTCCTCCTCGGTACCGGTCCTCTAGAAGGTCTAGCAGTCATATGGCATGTCGCCATAAAGGTAGACCCTAGTATACGAGTGGTAGGATCAGTGGAAGCAGTAGTAGGTGGGACCACAGGTGCTGTTGGGGGTGGTGTGATGTAGGCATCACTAGAGTGGTCAGATGTAGCCCTAGGATGAACAGTCACTCCTGAACTCACAAGGCTCTGATAGGAGTCCTCCATCGGCTCCTCGTCTGAGTCAGACAAAATAAGCGGGAACTGCCTCGACATACTGAGACAAAAGAAGTCATGGGTGACGTGTCAGTCGCATGTTAGATGTATGCAAAGTATGTATGCGTGAATGCATGAATGTTTCTAGCCAAGGCTATAGTCTAGGTCTCTAAGGTTTTCAGTCACTTAAAGACTTCTAGTTTGCTATAACCAATGGCTCTGATACCAAGTCTGTCTCACCCCGCCAAACGGTAATTACAATCAGTACTAAGTGTGCGGAAGCTTTGGTGACGTGGCGGGGCTGCGAACAATAGTACAACCAAATAGTACATACATACTCAGAGTATATGGTTATTGCATAACATAATATATTAGGATGCCAAGTTTAATAGTTATTACAAAAGATTACGACCAGATAAGTCATAACAGTAGTAGTAGTGTTTAAAACATCAATTTCTAAAATACGCAAGATAAATATGAGATTTCATGAGTATGACTGCAAGGTTCTGCAGTTATACAGAGCAAATCTCCAAAATCGTCCCATAATATGTGGCATCCTAAGTAGTCCAGGGTTGTCCATCCTGAATGCATGCGATTCTTACTTACGCGGCTAATTTCCTGAAAAACAAAGAGAAAAGTTGTCAACAAAGTATGTTGAGTGAATTTACAGGTTTTATATGTGTATGTGGTTTGTTTAACCAAGTTTGTTATACTAATGAAATGTTATTCATTTAAATAATCATTTACAGGTTTGCGACATATAAGTTTTGTAGGGTTGTTACCCTAAAATATAGTTTTATGTGGGATGTTATCCCAAAATATATTACTGGTTGTTTACCAGTATAAAATAAGTAATCGGTATGTTTTCCGATGTGAAACAATTGTAGGATATGTTTTTCCTATGGTTATGTGGGAAATACTTAGACTATGATCCCCTGCAAGGTGAGCTAAACCTTACAAGTTAAAGTAACGCGACCTAACCCTATAACCAAACCACAACCAAAACTTATGTTGTTTGCCTGAAGGACATGTAAGTAATCGCTCCAATCCATAGGAGGGTCATCACGGCAATAGTACTATTCGTATACTCAGTGGCTAGAGTCACCTAGCTAATGGTTACAGTCTTCATGACATAAGGCATTTCATGCATACATTTCACGTCTAGGTCCGTACTAGGATGTGTTGTCTAATTCCCAAAACAGTTGCGAAAATGTAATTTCAATAATCAACGGTTGTATAAAGCAATCAAGCATTTATAATTTTGTTGCATGTGTTCGCATACAATTTCTATGTTTAACACCCATGTGTTTAAAAGCATAAAATATTTAAAAGTAGGGGCTGTAAACTCACAGTAGTAGTAGCGATGTGAAAGCTAGCAGAGATGTGTAGCGTCGCCCAAATAAAGTTAACCTATACTAAATAAGAGTTTCAACATAAGTACTTGACTGTTGGTCAAACTATGTTAACTATTTAATTGTTTTGAAGAAATTGTTGGTTTCTTAAATTGTATGAATCGTTGGTGATGATATTTAGAAGTTTGATTGTTTCCCATTCACAATTGTTAATTGTGTTGTTTATATCTATTATGTGAATAATTATTGCTTGAATGTATATATAATAGTCGTCTCGTTCTATCGCTCGTGTAAATATAATTATATATAAAGGTCGTACATATATATATACTTAATACGTTTTCATAGTACATATTTATTTCGCTTGAAAAGGACTTACTCCAATTTTATACATATTATTTATTATTTCATATATATACATATTTATTATTTTATATATATACATATTTATTATTTATTTATTTATGTTAAGTTACAATAAATAAATAAATAAAAGCACAATATAAAAAAAAAGAACGCATGTCCAGGACTCGAACCTGCGACCTGTTGGTGCTACTTCTACTAATAACTTAACCACTAGGCTATTAGCCTATTGTTGTTACTTTATGGGAAGTATATATATATATATATATATGTTAGTGAATGGATGAGTTTTAAAGGAGGCTACCCTTGGCTTCAAACCACGCCTCCTTACCAATCGGATATCACTTACATTTGTTTTTAACTTACTATTATTTATATATATGTGTTAGTGATTTTTGTAAAATATGTTTCATTTAAGACCCACCCTCGTAAGGCTATAATAACCAACAGGTTTATCCTCTGTTTCTCTTTGGTTTAGTCTACGCATACGGACCCTGACTAATCTTGTTTTTAACACGTTATATGTACAAATTATGAGTTCCAAGTGGTGATTTTATAAAAACTATTTTCAAGAACAACACTTTTAAACAACAATTTGTGGTGTTATATGCTTAGGTTATGATATATATAAATATGATATATATATATATATATATATATATATATATATATATATATAACGAAATTTAATTGTAGAATTTAAATGAGGAAAGTTTCCTTACAATGGTATAAAGATGATGATCACGTATGATGATGATGAAAGAGTTATTGTTATAAGTTTTTAAGTTGTTTATTTGCTTCTGCTACTCCAATTTGCTACTACTGCTTGTTCTTGTGGTTTTTCCCAGAGAGAGAAGAAGAGAGAAAGATGGTGAAATTATTGAAGTGAAGGTGGTTGTGTTGTGAAAGAAGTGAGTACATATTCTTTTTTTTTAAAAAAAAAAACAAGAAACGGGGATACGGGGTATGGTGTAACACAGGAGCCGGTCTCTCTCCATTACTGGAGTTAGGTGTTATTTTTAAGCCCGTTAATTTCGAGTACGGGTCCAATTAGTACAATATAAAATTTTATATTTTATATTTTATATTTTATATTTTATATTTTATATTTTATATTTTATATTTTATATTTTATATTTTATATTTTATATTTTATATTTTATATTTTATATTTTATATTTTATATTTTATATTTTATATTTTATATTTTATATTTTATATTTTATATTTTATATTTTATATTTTATATTTTATATTTTATATTTTATATTTTATATTTTATATTTTATATTTTATATTTTATATTTTATATTTTATATTTTATATTTTATATTTTATATTTTATATTTTTATTTTGTAGATGTTCTCCTGGTTCGTTATTTAAAATCAGAATAATGACATTTTCATTATTTTTTACTATTGTACATTTTGTACATTATTAACATTCTACGTGCTCAATATATATTTAAAACGCAATATTATTTTGGTTTAATAATTTTCCTACATATTATTTTAGTTAAATAATATTTCAAAATGATTTTGGGTACATTTCTCATATATTTTTCTGTCGCGTTTTTCGCTAGCCTTTAAGTATTATATATGTATTTAAATAAATTACAAATTTTGTAATACCTTTCGTATTATTATTTTGGGCTCGCTAGACTTATTTCACATCAAACTTTTGTTTTTAGACTTTTGTCAGGAAATTAGCGTAAGAATGCACATGCTTAATGTTTAATTGTTACCTAATTTGGAGAGTTGTCACATCTTCCATCTCCTCTTCCTCTGGTTCCGTTTCTGGTGATGTTTTTTCTTCATCCTGCTCTGATTCTTCCATCTCTTCTTCTATTTCTTCTTTCGTCTCCTCTTCTATTTCTTCTTTTGATTTGGACTGTTTGGTTGCAAAGATAAGACAAGTGTGCTCATCCGGCTTGTATGGTTCTGTGCATGAATCTGTAGTATCATCATCCGAGGTAACTCTGCCCATAGATATTGCGTATATCTCTGCATGTTCTGCTAGTGAACAGTCGGTCTGATCAATCTTGAATGACATTGCCTGTCCATGCCCTCGTATACTGATAACCTGAAAATATACATCAATAATACCACGTGCAGTATTCATGAACGGCCTACCTAGGATAATGGGTATATTAATGTCTTCCTGTATATCCATCACTACAAAGTCAGTAGGGAAATAAAACCTGTCAACCTTAACCATGGCGTTTTCAGCTATGCCTCTCGGGTATCGATTGAATTAATCGGCAAGCTGGACACTCATCTTAGTGGGTTGCAGAGGTCTTATTTCTAGTCTTGAATAGAGCAAGAAAGGCATCAGATTGATATTGGCTAGCATATCGTGCGTGAGTGATGGATGGAACAAGGTAAGGTGAACCGACCTGTGTCTCCTAGTTTTTATGGTAAGGCATTCTGGATGACGGCTGAACATTTGGTGTTCAAAGAGACTTTAGGAGTGGCAGGATTCTTGACTTTAGTTGCCAGCATTCGACGGATATATTTTGTACTAGAAGGGATTCTAGACACGGTGTCTAAGAATTTTCCATCAAGCTTAAATGACTTGGCGTTGTACTTTTTGTGCAAACGATTAGGGAAAGGAATCTCAACCTCACAAGTTGGCATGGACATAGACTTCTTCTCAACTGTCGGTGGGATAGGAGAATGTTCCCTTACTAGAGAAGAAGTCGTAGAAGGAGTTGGTGGTTTATCAGAGTTCAAGGTTTTTTCTTCCTCGACGTGGAGATTTTGGATAATGTTGATTGGTAAGGTCCCTTGTGGTCGAGTATTGAGATGTTAGTCTAACTGACCGATTTGGTCCTCAAGGCTTTTTAGGACCGAGAGTTGGTTTCGAAGGAATAGATCAGTCTGGTCTTGTCGGTCTGTAGTCTTCTGATTGAAAGAAGTCTGATCTTGGATGAATTTGTTAAGGTTATCATCAGTACTCGTGACTGGGATGATGGTCTTTGCAGGTTCAACATGTTGGGTATCCTCAGCGGTGGTTAATGGAAGAGGTTGGTTGTATAGGATTTGTGGTTGTTGTGGATACATCAGATATCGTAGCTGAAATCTGGGTTGGAAGGGTGGTTGGTTGTTGCATGGAGGATATTGATTTCCTATAGTGCTAGGAGCAGAAGTTCTAGCGAAGCCAGGAGGGTTTTGAGGTCTAGCAAGAAACTGGGCATAGTATATTGAACCGTCAGTTGGATCTTCGTACTCAACCTCGTATTCTTCAGCGGGGTGGTTTGCACAATTCTGGCAAGCCTGGACTTGGTGGATCTACTGCGGCTATCTCTTCAGTTCTCCTATCTGCTTTGTCAGAGTTTTAATCTATTCACTGAGAGACTTGATGGCTTCAGTTTGGTGGATCTGCAACGGAAAATAATAATTAATCTAGAGAAATAGGAAACTAAACCCTAAAGGACCTTGACTTAATAAAGTTATTAACAATAACATAAATAAATAGATAAATGAGAAAATACTAACCTTTGAGAAAACCAATTTCTCATTCGCAGACCACCTTGCTCGAGCTTCCATGCTTTGGATGGCAAGTACCCAAACCAGAATACCTCTAATGGTTCACACCCATGAACCAAGAGAAACTCCAAATCCTAAGGTCACGACTCTAAGTCGTGTAAACTCTCACAAGGATTAGGAATGAGAAAGAGAGAAAGAAACGAACTAGATTCGAATCTGGGATACATTGAAAGCTTAGGGATGGCCTCTATTAATAGGGGAGAGGATGCCCTTGGTTTTGGTATTCTGGCCAATGTGGGACAACCGATTTTGGCCTCCAACTGTCGGATAGAGATTCCAACTGCCGGTTGAACTTGATTCCTGCCCAAGTAACAACACATGTAACCGACTTACAAACCCTAGCCTCCAACCGCCGGTTGAACCCTCCAACCGCCGGTTGAACCCTCCAACCGCCGGTTGGAACTCGCTTCCATAATATTCCTTTTAGTTTCTTATTAATATTCAATTAATAAACTAACTGAATATTCTTTATAGTTTCTGTTAAAATATTTTAGCTTCTAATTAATTTATCAACTTTGATAATTAACAAATCAAATAATTAACTTATAATATTAATTCTAATTAATATTATCTCTCTTATTATTTCTCTTATTGTTCATTGAGGGCAACCTAAAAAGGACTCCACTTTTCACGATAGTCTTACCAATTAGTTATGACCCTGGACACTATTTCCAACAGTCTACCACTTGAACAAGTCATAAACTACTATTGGTCCAAGTCTCTATCATGTTAACTAGGTAGAGAGTGTCATCCAATGCAACTGCCGAACTCTGAATCATATCTAGAGACATACCTTTAGATAAGTGATCATATATTCCTTTGTTTTAGATATCATATGAAACTGGGACATTGATTTTAAATAATCTCCAGATTCAAGATTATGCTTTCTGATTTCCGATCAATTCGACTATATGGGACTGTCACGAGCCCCAATGGTCGGATAGGGTTATTCACTCCGGTCGTTGCACCGGCCAGCCGAGACTCGCGGCAACGTTAGTTTTATATTTGTAAAGCTGGGGACCTAAGTTTTACTACAACTGCATAGCAGTAGTATGACCTAGGGTCGTTCTTCAAACTAACCGTATTGTGAAGTAGAAGCGTCAGGACAAGTTATTCAATTCAGTGATGGGTTTAAAAAGGCTTTGAGTGGTGGTTTTGGTACTTAGGTCTGTTTAAACTAATTTAACTAAGCTAAATAAATAGTAAATAAGCTAGGGATGTGATCAGTATAAGAGGATGTGTTTGTTATGATTCGTTAGTTTTATGTGGGGATGATGCCTAGGTTTAAAGTATGAAAAGGTCTTTTAAAGGTTTGTGTCCTACTTGAGGATAGTTGCTTGTAGTGTAAACACTAGTACCCTACTGATTGGGGAGACCAATCAGTATGTCACTGAGTACTAGGCCAGATTGAGTCTTATTGGAGGAGGATGCTCAACTCTTCAATGCCTATTCTGATAACAGAATACCGACCCTTCTTGGAATTGGGATTCCTTGGTGCATGAGATAGAGTAACATACCCACTAAGGTTTCGACCTTTCTTAACACTACAGAGCAATTAATTCAAGCAAGGTATTTAAGATTAAGACTTGGTTTAGGTGACTGTTAACTCTGTATTAATGGTCATGATCTAGTCCAGAACTTTGTGGTCAACCAGGATGTGACACAGTCTTCAACCACCGGCATTTCCGTAGCTTCCACGTATTTGTACTCCACTAGTGGTGTTTCCAACGCTATACTAAGTACAGTACCATTTTCCATGGTCTTTCCAGTGTCACATACTTTGTGGTCACTCCGGACTAGGTTTAAACTAAGTTTGTATTAAAGCTTTACCATCTATGATATAAACCAACCCTCACTATTCCCAATAAATCCCTGATTGATTCACGGTGTACTATACGAAAGGTTTAAATAGTATTTCTACAGCTACACAATTCAAACCATGTTTGTATTTTAGAAAACACGGATAGGTAGTGACCGTTTGATCAAGGTTCGTGACTCCTTGTCATAAAGGTTCTAACCACTTTTATATGGAGGAAAGGTGATTGTATTTAGGTTTAGAAATTCTAAAATGCAGAGAAACAGTACACCAGGTTTTCAATCGTATATTAAAGTAGCATTATCTCACACATGTATAAACTAACTACATCATAACAAACACACAAGGTAACTACTCACTACGCATAATGACAGATCCTAAATCTAGCATAACAACAATAATAATCATCATTATAAGAGATAAGGATAGAAATGACCATAATTAAAGCGTAGATTGAATAAGCGTTGGAAAGAATACACGAGCGTAGCCTCCGCAATATCTCTAGAAATATTATAAAATAGCCCCTGACTCCTTACACTTATCAAAAAGTAGACCCTCCGTTAAGTCATGGTTAAATATTAACCAAGATTAACTGACACTTAACCCTAATTCTAGTGAGAGAAACTCTCTAGAAAGAGAAACAAGAGAGAGAGTGTGTGAGAGAGAAAGTATGAGAGAATGAGAATGAGGTGTGTTTAGGTTGAAGAATGAGGCCACTATTTATAGGCAAAGTCCCAAATCAGTTGTACAACCTCCGAAGCATCACGTACAAGCGCGCACAGAACAAAACAGCAACCAGATGGGGTAGGGGGCATATACAACCATGTAGGGGGCGTATACGGTCCTTGTGGGGCTGTATACAGTCTTACATGGGCCGTATACGGTGCTTAGTGGGCCGTATATGGCTCCTCAGGCCGTATTCGACTTTCGTTCGTTGCTTAAAACTCCCGTAACTTCTTCGTCCGATGTCCGTTTGACTTGATTCTTTTGCCTAAGGATTCGTAATTCTGTTACACTTATAATGACACTAATTTCATAGAATTTGGATGCGTGTCTCTTGGGCGTTGATGAAATGACTTGTAGCGCTCTGAAACAACAATATCTCTTCTGTTCTTTTCTTGCTTTGCATAATTCTTGATTCTCCGGACTCGTTTTTATCTATATAATCATATACTGAGGTTAGAGAATGTATCTCATAGGGTAAATGAGTTTGTGAGAATCATTTGTTGTTTATCTGCTCTGTTTTGCTCGTTATTTAGCTGTTTTCAGTGACTTTTGCAGCAACGCCTATATTTGGACCTCTTTAGTGAATTTAAGTAAATAAAGATTGTTTTGAGATGTTTTCACTAAAGATGTGCTCAAAAAGTGGGGAATATAGCACTTAAAAACATGACTTTTTGCGTCACATCAAGTATCCCACACTTAGATGTTGCTTGTCCTCAAGCAACACTCAACTGTGAAAACATTTTGAAAATGATTTTTACAGCGAGACAAAACATTTTTCTAAAGTTACTATTTTCATATGCAAGCAAGATAGTTCAGAAACATGGAAAAGATAAGATAATCATCCCTTAAACAAGAAATGATTCTCTTGGGCATACATCCAAATCTCGTAATCTTGGAGTATACATGACTAGGCGATCTCACTAAAGGTGGTCACTCAATTCACTCAAAGTGTATCAGGTTTCCTATCAATCTAGTTCAATTGAAATTGCTCAAGTAGCCAGTCATGCAGCACTCATCGTCATAGGCTTGATCGAGAATCGGATCTCCACCACTTAGGTGAGGACGGAGCTAATTATCCCAAGACATTTATGAGAGTTGTAGTGTTTTCGTGAGGTTTAAGGGGGACATGGATAGTGGAAGGTTTGGGTTTTGTATAAGGTTTGTGTAGGGGTTGTGCTTATCTTAAAACTACCGTGATGTGAATAACTTTATTCAGAGATAGCTAATTGTCTTCTATCGGGTTTCTCGTGAGATGTTGATACTCTGAAGCACTTAGCTTTATTCTTGGAACTATTTTCTTTTCTTTTCTTGCTTTTTCTTCTTTTTATTTTCTTTTTCTTCAGATTTTCTTTGCCTGAGAATTCCTGAGGATATTTTCTTCTGCTTTCTTTCAGAATTCCTTTATCTTTAAACATTTCGAGTCTTGTCTTGGTGCCAATTTTTCACACCTTGTATCTTCAAGGTACCAATTTTATGTACCCATTAGATCTTTTGTCTTTTTTTGGAGAACACGAAGATGGTAGGATAAACGGATGCTCTAAAAAATGTTATTCACAGCCTCGGAAATTCTAAGATAAGTTTTGGGAATTTTTGGGAAGTAGGGTTAGGTAATGAGGGTTTTTATAAAGAAATGAAAGGTTTAGGCTCAAAGGGGTTTTCTAAGTGGATCTTCGATACTAAAAATGAGCATCGGAAAGGGTTTTAGGCTTAAAAAGTAGGCTAAAAGGGGGTTATATCCTAGGGAATGTCAAGGTCATCTAATTGCATCTATACCGCGTACGGTACACACCAATGTGGTCTCGAAATGTATGTCAAGAGCAAGTTCTAATTCAGAGATACAAGCATCGGCACACACACAAGAAATGAAAGTGAAGCATTAAAGATGAATGGTTTTGAGCTCAAGATACCTCACTAAAAAATAGGGTTGTATGTGCCTAGCCATGTTCCTCTTCGATTACCATTTCTTGCTTAACAAATTTCTATCTAATTTTCCCTAGATTCCAAAATATCTTACTCATATTTGAAAATGGCTTCCTCCAAAAAGATATTTTGACTAAAAAACAGAAGAGCAAATCGAAAGATTTAACTCATACTTTATTATTATTTTAGAAAATTTTGAAAAGCTTGATGAACATTTTCTGAGTTTGCTATTTCAGACATTAAAGATTATAAAAACTACCAAGATATTCTATACCTGCTATCTCACACTTAGAGGAACATTGTCCCTAATGTTCTCTTGAGTTGAGATTTTTACCAGGAGTAAAAATCTCACACTTAGAGTTTGAACATGTAAGAAAATGTTGCTCAAGTGTTTGTTTTGGGTTTGAATCCCACACTTAGTGATAAGCTCGGGATAGGGTATAGATAACAAGCTAACAAAACATATAAACTATAGAATCATAATTAAGGAGAGAAAAGGAAAAAAATACTCCCCAGATAGCGAGATGCTAAGAAGCTGAGAATTTGTGTTGCCGAAGGAAAGATGTAGAATCTCTATTCTGCATTCTTGAAGATCTGCTCTGCTTCTAGATCCTTGCTATTTGGTTTCTTTCAACACTTCATTCTTTGTGAATAAATCTCGTAGGTGTGAACACATTGGGCGTAACTCATTATTTTTGAGGAGAAATTACTATCTCAGAATTTTGAAAAGATGTTTGCTACTGCAAATTATGTTATAATTCATGTATTTTTAAACGAGTTCGAGCATAATGCATAAAAGTAGTATGAAAGTACCTCAAATGCTCGAAACATATGGATTATTTAAAAGTCAATTTCCTATTTTCTGAGATTGGTAATTTATTTGCAAAATGAGTTAAATTTTTGAAAAGATTTTGATATGCCCAAGTGTGAAGGATAGTCAGAGATTTTATTCACTTATTAGATATTGTTCTCTCCACACATCTTATTGTACGGGTTGCCTCCTGAGAAACACTGCTTTTATAGTCAAGAGCTTGACTTTTACCTCTGGGATCAGCCAGAAGAGGGTCCTCCAGGGCTGGAAGTGCCAGATAGAGATGCCTTGGAGTTCTGAGGATAGAACCTCATGAAGTGGCGAGTGATGACTTGAGTAATGTTTGGGATCCTTGATGCATGAAGAGGGAAGCTGCTGAAATGTTCCTTAGTTGTCCTTTGCAAGTACAAGAGTTCCCAGGTGATATTGTAGACTGCTTTGGAGATTGGTCCTTCAGAATTTACAAAGTAAGTTCCGTTGTACTCAATCTTCTCTTGCTCCGGTCCCTGTATCCTAAGAGAATCCATGAATCCGTAGAAGCGCAGATGAATGTCTTCGTGTGTGCTAGTGCTGCTTCTGTAACACCTGCCAAATTAGGGCTAGTCATTAGGTCCTAATCGTTTTTGTAATACATGTAATTAGTACTGTGTTAGGCTAATTTGTGTATCAAATAATATATATTGTTGAATATATACAATTGCGCGATTTGGTTAAATCGAGCTCGTTTCAAATTGAAGGTAATTCGATTCAATTAATACGGACGTTGGTGAACAATTTTATTAAATAATATATCATTATTTAATAACGCTATTATATCACAAATATTATCTTGATAATATTTCAAAACTATTTCGTATCGTACGAACAAAGTCTACGGGATTAAAAATATTAAACGCGGAAACAATCAAAACGATGTTGTGATATATTTTATAACTCAATTATTAAGTAATTGGTAAAATAATTTAACAAAATATTGATAAAACTTTCGTATTTTAAAACATATATTTAAACGCACAAATAATTAAGTTAAACGTTTAAACGATCGAAAAAACGAACACCGCACGGAGCGTGATTGCGGGAATTGAAGTGTAGGGCTTTTACCAAAATCCCACTTCCTCCTCCTTTCCTTCCTCATTTTCCACCCTTCCACTCTCTCTCTATCTTTCTTTTTCTCTCAAACACCCACCATCCACCATCACCTTTAAACACTAAACTACACCACCAAATGGCCTCGATTTTCATCGCCCATTTGGAAGAAAAGAACCACCGCGTCACGATCTACAACACCATCTTTTCGAAATCTTCCGGCGTTAACTTGTAAGTTTCGGAAAAATTCTCAAAATCACTCAAATCCTTGTTATAATGCTTGTTTGTTGTTTATTTAAGCTTGAAATTTCCATCTAAGGATTGGGTAAAAGAATCGGACCAAACGGAAATCGGAAAACTCATTTTTGGCTCAAAATCCGTCGATCAGACCTAAGTGTCGCATAGGCCGTCCAGTATAGTGTCACTTCTGCGACACTTAAGTGCCGATTTGAGTGACGCATAAAACCCTAATTATGCGTCACTTCCTAAGTGCCGCATAAAACCCCTTTTTCCCGACACTC
The DNA here is from genome assembly GCA_963422505.1 of Pseudognaphalium luteoalbum. Lineage (NCBI taxonomy): Eukaryota > Viridiplantae > Streptophyta > Magnoliopsida > Asterales > Asteraceae > Pseudognaphalium > Pseudognaphalium luteoalbum. The sequence continues at coordinate 131,234,929 of OY730192.1, read as the reverse complement.
CAACCGTCACTTGCCTAGTGACGCCTAACACCTTTATCTGACACTTCTAGCGACACTTCCTAAGTGTCGCCTATGATCAAAAACCGACACTCGAACCCGACACTCCCTAAGTGTTGCCCCCCCTTATGCGTCACTTCTCCAAGTGACGCTAATAATTCTGAAACTGTCATTTTATGCGACACTTCTCCAAGTGTCGCCCAAATTTTGGAAGTGACGCATCAAGTGTCGCTAAAAACAGAAAGTTTAAAACTCGTATTTCACTAAGTATTGAGGCTCAAATTTGACACCCCATTTTACCCGAATTCAAATCCCAAGTGCATTTTTCACCAAAGCAATTTAATAGATATCCCAAGTGCGTTTTTCACCAACAGGAAGTGACGCATCTCGACCCCAACCAGGGGCCGTACACGTTTTCAGAACTCGAACTTACTAATCAAATCAAATCATTGGACATTACTAGTTAGATGAACAACTAGCATAGGTTATCTTTTAAGATACCTACTTATTTTATTTAAACTTGCGCGTTATAAATGCCCGGCAGGTTACAGTCTTCGGACACCCCATTTTACTTCACCACATTTGCTTCATTGCAACTCTTCGGGCTCAGGTGAGTCTCTTAGCCCCGACTTTTTACTGTTTCTACTCCCGGGGTGAGAATACATGCTCTAACTATTTTACACGTGAACACGAGTACAAAACTCGCTATATTCTGCATGAGTTGTTTTCTAATCACTTCTTAGTTCTCTACGATCATAGTTCTGGTAATACTTTATGTAGCGTGAATGTTAGTGTATGGTACCATATAGGACTGACCAACCTCGTCCGGGTCAGCAAGCACTGACTGGTTAAACGGACGCATTAACTTTTGTTCATACGAGTGTGGATTAGACACTCGCCCGGAGGTACCCACGATTAGGCACTTTATTGTGATCCTGACACCCACGTTAAGCGCAGACTATGACCTCATGGCAGACATATACAATATTTGATTCATTTCAAACGGTTATCATTAAATCTTGTGGTTCACACTTACATAATTATTATGCAAACCTGTGAGCTCAGCAGCGCCAGCTGACCTTTTTAGCATGTGTTCTCAGGTACCCAACAGTAGTAGGACCTGTTCACTCAGGATGCCCATAGCTCGAGTCAGCATACACATCAGGAGATTATATTGCATTTTGTAACTAAGTTATGCCAATTAATCTCTAAACATTGTAATTATTGGGCTTTTATAAACATTTATACATTGTAAAACTTATATTATCAATGTATTTGTAAAACGACGCATATAGAGTCATTCATTATATGCCTTGTGTGTTTTGATTATTGATTAGTAGCACCCCAAAGCTTGCTTCTGCTAAACAGTAAATTTGGGGGTGTTACAGATTGGTATTAGAGCCTAAGGTTATAGTGAACTAGGTTGCATTTAGTGGGCCTAGACTATGACCGTTAGACAGTATTCCTTATTAAGTATGATTAGGTTCAGTGACTACATTGTATTGGTTTAATTTAACATAGCCTGATCAACTATGTACAATTAAAATAATATGATGTGAGATCTGAAAGGAGTCATGACTGAATAGGATACACTAGTTGACTCTGACCTCGAGAGAACCGGGACTTAAACATGTCTGTGCTAGACACTCAATAGGCTATTATGTAATATACATATATATACATAGATAGGCCTCTTTATAAACCTTAGACTATATTATATATGATACGAATATAAGCCTCATTCTTTCTAACGCTTTGTCTCAGAAATGGCAAACACACCACCAAACTCGTCACGCTCTCATCCGTACGAATCACAAAACTCAAGGGTAGCTAGGAGGAACACTGGGTTGCCTCGAGCTAGCCCATACCATGTTCAAAACCAACTCAATAGCCAGTCCCAAAGGCAAACAAAAACTAGCCAATGGCGATGGTTATCAAACCGACTTAACACTTGGAGGGATGAGGAAGGAATCCAACTCCCCCACATCGAACGGAGGACTTTCCAACATGGACGTCTCTCCTTATACTCAAGAACCTTCTCACTTCACTGTACCTGTCCTGGCTGCCAAGGTACACCGTCACGAGCAACAACTACGCGATATGGACATCGAACTCCATGAAACTCGTGAGCACTGGAGACTCACAGCAATGGAACGTATCAATAATGTTGTTGAAGGACCACAAAAACACCGTTAACAACATGGACGTCCTTTACAACAAAGTGATAGATTTAGCCTTGGAATCCATGCTTTTACGGCACAGAATGGAAGAATGTGAGCAACGCTTGCGGGATACTGAAGAGTACGCCCCTGGTCTAGTGCAACGGCTAGTCTTGGCAGAAGATAACGCCCGACAGGCCAGCAGCCTTGCAAACACCGTGGATCGTCTTGTTGCATTAATGGAACAAATTAACCTACGTCAAGATTAGTGTAGCCTTATCTTGTAACTTTCCTAGTATCTATGTAAAATCGTTGTAATTCGACCGGATGTAACAATTCCCGACATCTTTTGTAATCCTTATGTCCTGTATCTTTTGGAACTCACGCCTTGTATCCAACTTAATTATCTAAATGGATTATGATTATCATATTGTGTTATCATTGTATATTTCACCACATATATAATTGTGATACGTCGTAATGTCCTACAGACATCTCACTAGTTCTTTTTCCTGATTCAGCAATATGCCTCCGAGACGATACACATTTAGCGATACCGAAATTGCCCAGCTCATTGCCCAGAGTGTGGCTCAAGCCATGGCTACCCGAACAACAAATTCTGGTAGCGAAGACACGGCCGCCAATGGGCCACAACCTAGGCCTTGTTCATACAAAGATTTTCAGAATTGCAAGCCGCTGAACTTCAAAGGCACTGAGGGTGCAATCGGGTTATTACGCTGGTTGGAGAAAGTAGAGTCAGTCTTCTGCATATGCAACTGCCTGGAGGACTGCAAGGTCAAGTATTCCACCTGCACCTTTCTGGATGGTGCTCTGACTTGGTGGAATACCTATGCTCAGACTGTGGGCATCGATACTGCTTATCTGACTCCGTGGGAAGAGTTGAAACAGATGCTGAAGGACGAGTACTATCCTAGAGACGAGATTCAGCAGCTATAACACGAGTTCTGGCACCTCACCACCCAAGGCAATGACATTGCCGAATATGCTACCAGGTTTAACCAACTGGCACTGCTGTGCCCATCTCTTGTTGATCCGGAATACAAGCGGATCGAGCGTTACATCTGGGGACTTCCCCCACGCATTCAGGGTTTGGTCACTGCTTCCAACCCCGCTACTATCCAAGCTGCCGTCCGAATGGCACATAACCTCATGGCACAGGTGGTCCATCGGGGAACATCTGCTACCAACAATCCGAACCAGTATGGGGATAACAAACGCAAATGGTCGGGAAACAACAACGACAACACCTCATCATCCAAGAAACCTGAAACCATCAAGGCCTACTCTCCTGGGTCTGAACCAAAAAGGGGCTACTCTGGAAACAAGCCCTTCTGCTCTAAGTGCCGCCGTCACCATGATGGCCCTTGTAGTACCCAATGCTCAAACTGTCAGAGATTTGGGCACATGGCCAAGGACTGCAAATCTACCACCAACTCTACACCAGTTAATCCAGAGCCTGCTTCGAGTGCGGTAATCCAGGACATTTCAGGAACGAATGTCCCAAACTGAAGAACAAAGGCAACAACACTGCAAAAGGTAGAGCTTTTGTCCTGAACTCAAAGGATGCCTGCCAAGACCCGAATGTGGTCTCGGGTATGTTCCTCATCAACAACTTATCTGCTTCTATTCTATTTGATATTGGTGCTGATAGAAGTTTTATATATGATGAACTCTGTCCACTACTTGACATCACACCTGTTGCAATAGATTCTAAATACGTCGTAGAGTTAGCTAACGGCAAACTAATTGAGACCGATAGTGCGATACCCAATTGCACTTTAAACCTCACCGGTGAATTGTTTTCAAACGATCTTATACCCGTCGAGATCGGAAGTTTCGATATCATCATCGGCATGGACTGGCTGTCCAAGCATCGCGCCGAGATAGTGTGCTATGATAAAATTATCCGCATACCCCTCGCCTCTGGTGGTACTCTAACCATACAAGTGGAGACCAGTGGAAAGAGGTTAAACGTCATTTCATGTATGAAAACCCGTAAATATCTGAGAAAGGGTTATCCGGCAATCCTCGCTAACATTGTGGAGAAAAAGTCAGAGGAGAAGAGGCTTGAGGATGTGCCAATCATTCGGGACTTCCCAGAAGTCTTTCCTGAGGAATTACCTGGCCTTCCACCGTTTAGGCAGGTAGAGTTCTCCATCGATCTTGTGCCCGGAGCAGCACCCGTGGCACGAGCACCGTACTGTTTAGCTCCATCCGAACTTCAAGAGTTATCCTCTCAGTTACAGGAACTCCTGGACAAAGGATTCATCCGACTAAGCTCTTCACCTTGGGGATCTCCGGTCTTGTTTGTCAAAAAGAAAGACGGTTCTTTCCACATGTGCATCGACTACACGGAACTGAACAAGTTAACCATCAAGAACCGTTATCCACTACCACGCATCGATGATCTATTCGACAAACTCCAAGGGTCAAGTTTCTATTCCAAAATTGACTTACGATCCGGTTACCACCAGTTACGAGTTCGCGATGTTGACATTCCAAAAACTGCTTTCCGAACTCGTTACGGGAACTATGAGTTTCAAGTCATGCCCTTCGGTTTGACAAACGCACCGGCTGTATTCATGGACCTCATGAACCGAGTGTGTAAACCATATCTCGACAGGTTTGTCATAGTATTCATTGATGACATTCTAATATATTCGCGCAACGAAGAAGAACACGCGCAACATCTTAAGATCATTCTAGAACTTCTCAAACACGAAGAGTTATATGCCAAATTCTCTAAGTGTGAATTCTGGATACGAACCGTTCAATTCCTTGGACACGTTGTAGATAGTCAAGGAATTCATGTTGATCCTTCAAAGATCGAGGCTATCAAATGTTTGCAAGCGCCGACAACACCGACTGAAGTACGCCAATTCTTGGGTCTCGCTGGTTATTACCGACGTTTCATCGAAAACTTTTCAAAAATAGCCCAGCCTCTCACGATACTCACTCAAAAAGAAAAGAAATTCGATTGGACTGACAGACAAGAGTTAGCTTTCCAACTCCCAAAACAAAAGTTATGCAGCGCACCTATTCTATCTCTACCCGAAGGCACCGATGACTTCGTGGTATATTGCGCTGCTTCTCATCAAGGTCTCGGTTGCGTTCTTATGCAACGAGACAAAGTCATCGCCTACGCCTCCCGACAACTCAAAATCCATGAAAAGAATTACACCACTCATGACCTTGAACTGGGAGCCGTAGTGTTTGCACTCAAAATCTGGAGACACTATCTTTATGGCACTAAGTGCACGATCTTTACCGACCACAAAAGTCTCCAACACATTCTCAATCAGAAAGATCTCAATATGAGGCAACGTCGATGGGTCGAGTTGCTTACCGATTACGACTGTGAGATTAAATATCACCCTGGCAAGGCAAATGTTGTTGCCGACGCCCTCAGCCGAAAGGAACGACCGAAACCACTTTGAGTCTGAGCCCTCAGCATTACAATCCACAACGATCTTATCACTCAAAATCCTCGCCGCATAAATCGAAGCCTTAAAACCTGAAAATATTAAAAACGAAGCGTTGCGAAACATGGAGAAACAATTCGAAACCAAACCCAACGGGGTTAAATATTTCGCAAACCGAATCTGGTTACCGTATTTCGGGAATCTCCGAGACTTAGTAATGGACGAAGCCCACAAATCAAAATACTCCATACATCCTGGATCCGACAAGATGTATCATGGCATCAAGGGATTATAATGGTGGCCAAACATGAAAGTCGAGATCGCCACCTATGTCAGTAAATGCCTCACATGCTCAAAAGTCAAAATCGAACACCAGAAACCTTCTGGCTTACTTCAACAACCGGACATACCTCAATGGAAATGGGAACAAATTACCATGGACTTCATCACCAAGCTCCCAAAGATGTCAAGCGGTTGCGATACCATTTGGGTAATCGTTGATCGTCTCACCAAATCAGCCCATTTTCTCACCATCAAGGAAACCGATACAATGGAACGCCTCACCCGAATCTACTTGAAAGAAATTGTATCCAGATATGGCATTCCTATCTCGATTATCTCCGATAGGGATAGTCATTTCACCTCACACTTTTGGCAATCATTACAGAAACCTTTAGGTACTCGCCTCGATATGAGTACCGCGTATCATCCACAAACCGATGGCCAAAGTGAACGAACCATCCAAACACTAGAAGACATGCTACGAGCATGCGTAGTTGACTTCGGTGCAAATTGGGAACACCATTTGCCCTTGTGTGAATTCTCATACAACAACAGCTACCATGCCAGTATCAGAGCTGCACCATTCACGGCACTTTACGGTCGTAAGTGCCGGTCACCCATCTGTTGGACCGAAGTGGGAGACAGCCAACTCACCGGTCCTGAAATCATTCATGAAACCACCGAGAAAATCGTTGGCATCCAACAATGGCTGAAAGCCGCACATGATCGTCAGAAAAGTTATGCTGACGTGAGATGCAAACAACTCGAGTTCCAGGTTGGAGACCGGGTATTACTCAAAGTATCACCTTGGAAAGGCATCATCCATTTCGGTAAACGCGGGAAACTAAACCCCAGACACATAGGACCTTTTGAAATCCTGGAAAGGATCGGTCCAGTCGCCTATCGATTGCAACTACCTGACGAGCTCAGTAGTGTGCATCCTACCTTCCACATTTCTAACTTAAAGAAATGCCTATCCGACGAAACACTCATCATTCCCCTCGTGGAAATCCAGATCGATGATAAACTTCATTTCGTTGAAACACCAGTGGAGATCATGGATCGCGAAATCAAACAGCTTAAACAAAGCCGTATTCCTATCATTAAAGTCCGGTGGAATTCACGGCGTGGTCCGGAATTCACCTGGGAACGAGAGGATCAGATGCAACTCAAATATCCACAAATTTTCTCCGACTCCACTCACACGACAACTCAGACTTAAATTTCGGGACGAAATTCTCCTAACAAGGGGAGAATGTAACACCCGCCAAATTAGGGCTAGTCATTAGGTCCTAATCGTTTTTGTAATACATGTAATTAGTACTGTGTTAGGCTAATTTGTGTATCAAATAATATATATTGTTGAATATATACAATTGCGCGATTTGTTTAATCGAGCACGTTTCAAATCGAAGGTAATTCGATTCAATTAATACGGATGTTGGTGAACAATTTTATTAAATAATATAACATTATTTAATAACGCTGTTATATCACAAATATTATCTTGATAATATTTCAAAACTATTTTGTATCGTACGAACAAATTCTACGTGATTAAAAATATTAAACACGGAAACAATCAAAACGATGATGTGATATATTTTATAACTCAATTATTAAGTAACTGGTAAAATAATTTAACAAAATATTGATAAAACTTTCGAATTTTAAAACGTATATTTAAATGCACAAATAATTAAGTTAAACGTTTAAACGATCGGGAAAACGAACACCGCACGTAGCGCGATTGCGGGAACCGAAGTGTGGGGCTTTTACCAAAACCCCACTTTCTCCTCCTTTCCTTCCTCATTTTCCGCCCTTCCACTCTCTCTCTATCTTTCTTTTTCTCTCAAACACCCACCATCCACCATCACCTTTAAACACTAAACTACACCACCCAACGACCTCGATTTTCATCGCCCATTTGGAAGAAAAGAACCACCGCGTCAAGATCTACAACCCCATCTTTTTGAAATCTTCCGGCGTTAACTTGTAAGTTTCGAACAACTTCTCGAAATCACTCAAATCCTTGTTATAATGCATGTTTGTTGTTTATTTATGCTGGAATAGTCCATCTAACGGTTGGGTAAAAGAATTGGACCAAACGGAAACCGGAAAACTCATTTTTGGCTCAAAATCCATCGATCATACCTAAGTGTCACATAGGCCATCCAGTATAGCGTCACTTCTTGCGACACTTAAGTGCCGCATTGAGTGACACATAAAACCCTAATTATGCGTCACTTGCCTAAGTGCCGCATAAAACCCCTTTTTCCCGACACTCCAACCGTCACTTGCCTAGTGACGCCTAACACCTTTATCCGACACTTCTAGCGACACCTCCTAAGTGTCCATTATGATCAGAAACCGACACTCGAACCCGACACTCCCTAAGTGTCCCCCCCTTATGCGTCACTTCTCCAAGTGACGCTAATAATTCTGAAACCGTCATTTTATGCGACACTTCCGAAGTGTCGCCCAAATTTTGGAAGTGACGCATCAAGTGTCACTAAAAACAGAAAGTTTAAAACTCGTATTTCACTAAGTATTGAGGCTAAAATTTGACACCCCATTTTACCCGAATTCAAATCCCAAGTGCGTTTTTCACCAAAGCAATTTAATAGAAATCCCAAGTGCGTTTTTCACTAACAGGAAGTGACGCATCTCGACCCCAACCAGGGGCCGTACACATTTTCAAAACTCGAACTTACCAATCAAATCAAATCATTGGACATTACTAGTTGGATGAACAACTAGCATAGGTTATCTTTTAAGATACCTACTTATTTTATTTAAACTTGCGCATTATAAACGCCCGACAGGTTACAGTCTTCAGACACCCCATTTTACTTCACCACATTTGCTTCATTGCAACACTTAAGGCTCAGGTGAGTCTCATAGCCCTGACTTTTTACTGTTTCTACTCCCGGGGTGGGAATACATGCTTTAATTGTTTTACACATGAACACGAGTACAAAACTCGCTATATTTTCTAATCACTTTTAAGTCCTCTACGATCATAGTCTTGGTAATACTTTATGTAGCGCGAATGTTAGTGTATGGTACCATATAGGACTGACCATCCTCGTCCGGGTCAGCAAGCACTGACTGGTTAAATGGACGCATTAACTTTTGTTCATACGAGTGTGGATTAGACACTCGCCCGGAGGCACCCACGATCAGGCACTTTATTGTGATCCTGACACCCACGTTAAGCGCAGACTATGACCTCATGGCAGACATATACATTATTTGATTCATTTCAAACGGTTATCATTAAATCTTGTGGTTCACACTTACATAATTATTATGCAAACCTGTGAGCTCACCAGCGCCAGTTGACCTTTTTAGCATGTGTTCTCAGGTACCCAACAGCAGTAGGACCTGTTCACTCAGGATGCCCATAGCTCGAGTCAGCATACACATCAGGAGATTATATTGCATTACTACATTTTGTAACTAAGTGATGCCAATTAATCTCTAAACATTGTAATTATTGGGCTTTTATAAACATTTATACATTGTAAAACTTATATTATCAATGTATTTGTAAAACGACGCATATAGTCATTCATTATATGCCTTGTGTGTTTTGATTATTGATTAGTAGCTTCCCAAAGCTTGCTTCTGCTAAACAGTAAATTTGGGGGTGTTACAGCTTCCTAGTTCTTCAATGGACTCGAGGATGCCCTGAACAAGCTGCTTCTGATGGTCAGAGTATGTGAGGTCTGGTTTTAGGAAGATGTTAATCATCCTATTATAGACTTCTCTTATCCCATTATGGAACAGCTATCTAGGTTCCTCCCAGGAGGTCATACCAAAGATGTCGCTAAGCCTTTCCATAACTAAGCTCGCGGTGTTGATCAGTGGTCCTTCGAGGACAGATGTAGGAATGTCTCGCATGCTCTTGTCAGTACTTGAAAGTTCAATCTTCTCGGCGATCTTTTGTGCGTGGTACTCAGTGGTACAGTCGATGTAAAACCTGTGTGGTGAGGAATCATTGATATGATCGTTATTGGCCATGGAGTTCATTAGTCCTTGTAGATCACTCATCATCTGGATGTCTACCTCGTCGTCAGGGTTCCCAGTAGCATAATCCATATTGTGCCTGTACGATTGTAGGAAAACCATCTGCTGGTGCGAATATGGAAATGCACACCTGATCAGTGCCTCATATATCCTGCCATAAACGACTTGTCTGTTTTTAAAGAACATCAACTCATCTTCAGAAGGTCCCTCGTTGTTCTGAGGTTCTTGCAACAGTTGAGCTGCGAGGCTCTCGGCGAAGGCGTGTATGCGGTTCTGCAGATGTTGAGGATTTCGGGAATTGGTGGCGCGAATGATATCATATTCAGCTTCTATTTCTTCGATCAAGTTATGTTGTCGAGGTGTATACTCAATGGTCGAATCTTGGATAAGCGTTACCAGTGTGTGGTAATCTTTCTCATGCTCTTCGATGGCACTGATCATCTCTTCAGGATTGGATATGCTTCGCACATCGGTATTTCCAGGGAAAGGATCGGGAATAACAAGAGTTGGGTGAAGATGAATGGAGCGGGCATCTATCGGAACATCGAGGAATACAACATCGTCATTACTCTCAGTTTCAGGAGTGTCAATAGCCTAAGAATCAGGGAACTCAACGGTGTCCGAAGGTGGCTGTGTATCGTCGATGATCTGAGATATCGGCTGAGAAGAATCCATCTCAATGTCTCTTTCTTGTTGGGAATCATGGCTGGATCCAGAGGAATTTCCTTTCTTGAAAGTATGATTTTCTTGATGGTCAGGAAATCTGGATGCTCTGTAGGCCGTGATTTTCTTAAGGAGTTTCTCTCTAAGCTCAGGATGTTGTTTGGATAAAGTGATGGTTTCCTCGATGCTCAGCAAGGCTTTGAGACGTGGAGACACAAGAGGTTTAGTTGGGTCAATGGATGATGCAACTAATTTTTCTAAGGTAAGTCCAAATTCTGCATCATGGGAATAGTCAGTTGGTGAATCTGTATCTGAATCACTATCAGACAAAGGGATGACATTTGTCAAGTTCTCAATCTGCATAATCTCTGCTGTCGGAAAGCGGGAATCAGGAAGGTTCTGGTGAGGTGGTGTGGACTGATATTCTTTATCTTCCTCAGATTCAGATTCTTCTTGCTCTGTCTACTCTTCTTCAGATTCTTCCATCTCTTCTGTTTCTTCCTCAGTTTCTGGTGGTGTTTCTTCTTCATCCTTTTCTGATTCTTCCATCTCCTCTTCTACTTCTTCTTCATCTGATTCCTCCATCTCTTCGTTGTTTGATTCCGATTCTTCAGTTGCTGAGATGAGACAAGTGTGATCGTCTGGTCTGTATGGCTCTGGGTCTGTCTCAGAACCGTCGTCATCTGAAATAACTCTGCCTCTTGATATTGCATATAGCTCAGCATGCTCAGTCAGCGAACATTCTTCTTGGTTGATCTTGAATGCAACGATTTGTCCATGTGCTCGAAGACTGATAACCTGAGAGTATACATCAATAATAGCGCGTGAAGTGTTCATGAATGGCCTTCCTATGATAATGGGGATGTTGATGTCTTCTTGTATATCCATCACTACGAAGTTAGTGGGGAAATAGAACTTATCCACTTTAACCATGACGTTCTCAGCTATGCCTCTTGGGTATCGAATAGATTGATCGGCAAGCTGGACACTCATCTTGGTAGGATGAAGTGGTCCTAATTCGAGTCTTGAATAGAGCGATAATGGCATTAGGTTGATACTAGCTCCAAGATCGGCCAAGGAACGTATCATGCCTGAGTGATAGATGGAACAAGGCAAGGTAAATCTGCCTGTGTCTCCTAGTTTTTCCGGTAAGGCATTCTGGATGACGGCTGAACATTCAGCATTCAGGGAGACTTTAGGTGTGGCGGGAATCTTTTCTTTAGTTGCAAGCATTCGTCTGATGTACTTGGATCCGGAAGGGATTCTAGACACGGTGTCTAAGAATTTTCCATCAAGCTTGAATGACTTGGCGTTGTATCTCTTGTGTAGGCAATTGGGGAATGGAATCTCAACCTCACGAGACGGTGTGGGGATAGATTTGGTCTCAACTGTCTGCGGGACAGGAGAATATTCCCTTTGGATAGAAGTGGTAGAAAGAGTTGGTGGTTTATTAGAATTCAAGGTCTTTGCTTCCTCAACGTGGGGGTTCTGGATAGTATTACTCGGTAAGGTCCCTTGGGGTCGAGTATCAAGACGATGGGCTAAATGATTTTCAAGGCTCTTTAGAACCGAGAGTTGGTTTCTAAGGAATACATCGGTTTGGTCTTGTCTAGCCGTAGTCTTCTGATTGAAAGCAGTTTGTCCTTGGATGAATTTGTTGAGATTGTCATCAGTACTCGTTACTGGAATGACTATCTTGGTAGGTTCAGCAGGTGCGGTATCCTCAGTGGCGGTTAATGGAAGTGGTTGGTTATATGGAAGTTGGGGTTGTTGTGGATACGTCGGATATCGTGGCTGAAACCTATGTTGGAATGGTGGTTGGTTGTTCCGCGGGGGATATGGAGGTCCTCGATTTCTTGGCGGTGAAGTTCTAGCGAAGCCAGGAGGGTTTTGAGCTCTAGTGGGAAAATGGGCATAGTAGACTGAACCGTCGGTAGGATCCTCATACTCAACCTCGTATTCCTTGGATGGGTGGTTGGCATAGTTCTAGCAAGCCTGAAGTTGGTGAATCTGCTGAGGCTGTCTTTTTAGCTCTCCAATCTGCTTCGTCAGAGTCTCAATTTGATCGCTCAGAGATTTGATGGCCTCGGCTTGGCGGATGTTCTTAGCAGAGAGGGGTAGAGATGAGGATTGCTCATCGGCCTTCCAATCGTGGTAATGCATCGTCATATCTGATAGGGGCCACCACTTTAGGTGTTTGTACTACACCTAATGTGTTTCCAATGCTATACTACATAATAGTCGAATAGGGGCCGCCACTTCAAACCTTGGCCATGTCTTGTCCTACGATAATCCCCCATGTAGCCTTGCGGTTCCATAGTTTCATACCTTTAACAGATTATATTGACACAAATGACTGACTACCTTTTAATTAGACGTTGTTAAAAAGGTGTTGTAATCACGTTTATTGTTGGAAAGGTGATTGATTAATGTGAAGTTTAAAAGTCTATTTAGAAAGGTTAATTAAACTAGGTTTCTCATTTTGTAATATTAGTTCATAATATAACTACCTTCGGTCGTTACACAGCTTCCACGTATTTATACTACACCTAAAGTGTTTCCAACGCTATACTGCATAATAGTCGAATAGGGGCCGTCATATTACTTCGTAATATTGTACCATTTCGTAAAATGACTACCTTCGGTCGTTCCTCGACTTCCATACATTTGTACTCCACCTTGAAGTGTTTAGGGTTTCCTATTCTAATATTATCAATCACTCGGAATGCCAGTCATGTATCGTTTATTGTCATAGGATTGATCGAGAATCAAATCGTTACCTTTTTGGTGAGCGTGAAGTCGATCTAGCCACAATCATTCTAGGGGAAGTGATGTAGGGTTTTTGGAGTGGAATGTTAGCGATGTGAGAGGGGGTTGATTTTTTTTTCGGGTTTCTTTTTGGTGAAGAGGAAAGCTAAAATTTTGAATTTTTGGGAGGATTGACGCCCTTTTTCTTTTGGTTTTTGGAAGGAGTCTTTTTCTCCATTTAGTTTTCTTTTCTTCGAATTTCTTAAGCAATCCCTTAAAGCGTTCCCATGCATCGTAGACTGATTCGTCATGCACTTGACGGAAGTTTATGATGTTGGACCTAAACGTGGCTTGTTTTGATGGGGGAAAATATTTGGCCAAAAATTTAGTTGCTAATTCTACCCAAGAGGTTATAGAGTTAATCTCTAGTTCCTCAAACCAGGTTTGTGCATTGAGAGTGAGTGAATAGGGAAATAGGTATAGATAGACTATGTTTTGATTAACCCCATTCGGCTTAAAGGAGTTGGATAAGGAAATGAATTTGTCAAGGTGGGAGTTGGGATCATCATTTGATAGGCCATGGAATTGACAGAAGTTTTGGACTAACTGAACAATGTGTGGCTTTAACTCGAATGATCCTCTACCATTTTCCGGATAGACAATTGGTCCTCCTCGACCTTCAATCAGAGGTTTAGAGTCATCAGCCAGAGTGATACGTGTGGCTGTCATAGTCTCATCGACAGGTGGTTGACTAGTTGAGTGGATAGGGATAACGTAATTTATAAAAGTACTAAAAGGAAGGAAAAATAATGAAAGACGTAGGGGTCTAAGGAGAAAAATTAATCCTAAAGGTTCACTAGAGAGTAAGTTCATCTTGACGCCTATGGATCGTACAATTGGTTCCCCGGCAGCGGCGCCAAAAACTTGATGCGCCCCCAGCGGTCGGTAAGGATTTTACCCCTTGTCGTTGAACCGGCTGCCGGAGGCGGCGATCAGTGGGTTTTTTAAATTTGTAATTGCGGGGCCTAAGTTTTCCCTAACGATGCTAATCCTAAGGGTGAGCAAGTGGTAGGTATGACCTAGAGTCGTTCTTCAAACCGACTGAATTGAAACTAAGGCGTGGCAGATGAGGGCTTTCAAACTAGTGAAGGGTTTATAAAATAGTGGGGGAGTTTTGGTTTTTGTATTAACTTAGGCAAATAAATAAAAGCGAAATAAAAATAAAAGATAAAGCAGATAAAATAAAGATAGTGTTTGCTGAGATTTAGTTAATTAAGTTATGGGATGATGTTTGGAGAAACTGTGTTAAAAGATATTTGTTAATTATTAATCTTGAATACTCGTAATGTAAACACTAGATTCCCTACTAATTAAAATCCCATTTTGCATGTCACACCGGGAGCTAGGTTAAGGTAACATCACAAAGTATTTAGAATAATAAGCAAAATCTTGATTATGGTTTAATAATACTTTCATATGAATGGGAACAAAATCTTAAGGTAATAGACATAACTGAATCATATAACGATTCCTTGTCATCCTAACAGATTTGTATATTTAAAAAGTTCATTAATGACTTTAAACCAACCCTTACTTAAGACTACCCAATAAATCCCCTAATTATCCACAGCGTTCCTCACTTAAAGTGGTTCCGCCACTTCAAACCTTGGCCATGTCTTGTCCTACGATAATCTCCCATGTAGCCTTGCGGTTCCATAGTTTCATACCTTTGACAAATTATATTGACACAAATGACTGTCTACCTTTTAATTAGACGTCGTTAAAAAGGTGTTGTAATCACGTTTATTGGTGGAAAGGCGATTGATTAATGTGAAGTTTAAAAGTCTATTTAGAAAGGTTAATTAAACTAGGTTTCTCATTTTATAATATTAGTTCATAATATAACTACCTTCGGTCGTTACACAGCTTCCACGTGTTTGTACTACACCTAAAGTGTTTCCAACGCTATACTGCATAATAGTCGAATAGGGGCCGTCATATTACTTCGTAATATTGTACCGTTTCGTAACATGACTACCTTCGGTCATTCCTTGACTTCCATACATTTGTACTCCACCTTGAAGTGTTTCCAGTACAATATCGAGTAACAGTCGAATAGGAGCCGTCATATTACTTTACGATAATTAAGACCGTTTATATTTTACTACTATGATGATCCTAAGGCAACAATCAAACAAGAACATGCAATAAGATGATCAAAGTAATACTACCGATCTTTAATATTTAATTATAAATCATCCTATAATTAACTAAGTACATCGCAAACAAACACAACAAGTATACTACTCTCTAATCATTGCAATAACTAAATCTAGCATAATCAATAAAAACGTAGTTAATTAAGATAGATAAGGATAGAAAGAACCAGAATTGAATGCGAGAGAGAATAGACTTGAATTAATTGACATAATTCTGAGCATACACCGAAGATTACAATGCGTTCCGCACTTTCCTTCTACTTCTAATATAACTCCTAAACTAGTTTACATACAAAATCTAAAGAAAGAAATATAAAGTGAGAAAGTGGGAGCTTATTTCTAGAGTGAGAAAGATAAGCTAGGAAGGTATGTCTTAAAATGAAGGCTTAGGGCTGCTATTTATAGTGGAAATTTAGCTCAAGATAGCATTTTAAGGAGCACATTAGCAAAAGGTGCTAAAGGTGGTAGCACGTGTACCCTAAAGCGCGAAAAGGTGGTGCACCGGGTACGAAAAAGCATGTAAAGGTCTAGCACCAGGTACACGAAAGGACCAAAAAGCGGGAGCCATGCAGGGGGGTGCCGGCCGGCGGTGGGAGGCTGCCAGCCGGCGTGGTACGCCACCCTGCCGCACCGGTTCGCTTTCTTTCGCTGCGTTGCTTAATTCACGCGTATCTTCTTCGTTACGCATCCGTTTGCGTTGATTATTTTTGCGTTGGATTCGTAAATCAAAAATGAAGCTTTTGATGAAAAGAAATCCCAAAAATATGTCTCTGAACTTTAGATGTGTTGTACGAATCGTTTGGATCTTCCGGCGTACATAGAATCTTCATTCTTCGTCCGTTTTTGTTGATTCTTCTTCTGTTGGATTCGTAATTTGAAAATGAACATCTTGGATGAGATAGATGTTGGTGATGGGCATTTTTGTCTTGAAATCTCGTTTTGATGCCTTGAATCTTCAAATGTGCGTGGAATCTTTGTTTTCTATCCGTTTTGCTTGATTTTCATCGTGCAACCTTGTTTTGACCATCTTGGCATAATACTATTGATTTGTACTGAATTTGAGTTAAAGTGCCAAGAATCTTTCCAGAATGAGAAAGATATCGGTAGTAAAAACGTGACTTTTTACATGATATCAAGTATCCCACACTTAGAACTTTGCTTGTCCTCAAGCAAACTCAAATTTAAGCATGGTTAAAGATAAGTAGATAATGAAATATGTTAGGGCGGAACTTTTTACTGAGGGGTTTTAGAAAAATAAAATATTTGTGCTCTTGAGAAAGTAAGGATGTAATCTTTAGGAGCATGCTTCTGATCTTTGATCTTGGATACATGACTAGGCGATCCTCTCAAGGTGGTCACTCAAATTAATCGAAGTTTTTAGGGTTTCCTATTCTAATATTATCAATCACTCAGAACGCCAGTCATGTATCGTTTATCGTCATAGGCTTGATCGAGAATCAAATCGTTACCTTTTTGGTGAGCGTGAAGTCGATCTAGCCACAATCATTCTAGGGAAAGTGATGTAGGGTTTATGGAGTAGAATGTTAGCGATGTGAGAGGGGGTTGATTTTTTTTCGGGTTTCATTTTGGTGAGAAGGAAAGCTAAAATTTTGAATTTTTGGGAGGATTGACGCCCTTTTTCTTTTGGTTTTTAGAAGGAGTCTTTTTCTCCATTTAGTTTTCTTTTCTTCGAATTTCTTGAGTTTCTCTTCTTTTTTTTCGACGTCACCTCCTCGTAATTTCTTCTCTTTCATCTTTGGAATTTTTTTTCTATATGAAGCTTGAGGGATGCTTTTGAGAGGGTAGGGATAACGTATTTGTTTTTGGGTGTACGGATGGGTTTAAGAATGATGTGATTCGATCTCCTTTTTACTCACCTGTTCGGATTCGAAATGCATAACAGGAGCAAGTTCTAATTCTAAACGCATATATCGTCACACTCAATAATCGAAAAAGTGAAGCATTAAAAATGAATACTTTATATGGCTCAAGATACCTCACGAATCGAAAATTGGGTTGTTGTGTGCCTAGTCATGTGATGCTCTTTATGGGATCATTAAACTAATTTCTCAAAAGAATTTGTATTTTATTTATCCTTTTCCCCAAAGTAAATCATTCTTTGTCTAAAATTTTTCATTTTCAACATATTTTTAACACAATTTTGAAAATTTTGTTTACTTTTTGGAGAAGGATGGTCTAAAGAGCAGCGAGTTTAGAATCAAGCATATACCATTATCCATTTTACAGTAGTATACACTACTGCTATCCCACACTAAAAGGAACATCGTCCTCGATGTTATTCTAAGTTTTGACTGGGCTAAAATCCCACACTTAGGATTTGAAACATCCAAGACGTATTCTTTTAGTAGTGTGTGTTGGGTTTGAATCCCACACTTAGTGATAAGCATATTAGATATGGTGTATTTATAACGAAGGAAAGAGACTGGTAAAGAAGTACTCCCCGGTAGTTGCAATTTTCCTTGGTATGCGTTTGCCGAACTTCGTCTTACTGGGTTCACTCTTGATCAAGTCTTCTTGTGATTGGTCTCATAGGTGTGAACACGTTGGATATATTAGTTCTTTGATGCGTGCCAAAAACTTGATGCGTCAGGCAGAAACTTGGTCATATATCAAAGTGTGAAAGATAGTCGGAGATTTCATCACTTCTTGGAAAGTAAAATTGCGGAAATAAAAAACATGGGTTGCCTCCCGAGAAGCACTCTATTAAGTCGAGAGCTCAACTTCTTCTCTCCTAGCTAGATGGAGATGGATGCATCCATGGGATTCCCGTTGATGTTGTGGGCCCTAGGTTGCGGAAAAGTGTATCGAGGTGGATAGATTCTCATGAATTAGTTGATAATTGTCGTAATCAATTCGAGTGGACTATCTCTCGATGTTGCCTTGTAGTTCAGAAGATGCTCTGAAGTTGTCCTTGCAAGTCCGTGAAGTCCGAAGGTGATGTAGTCAACTGCTTTATTGACGGGCCCACTATGGTCGGTCATGGTGGTTGTGTATGTCTTAACAACCTCTCTTGGCGGTGGGTTTTGCCATAGAGAGCATACTGTAACACCCGCTAATTTAGGACTTTAATTAGTGCCTAACTACTTGTAATTACATGTATTTAGTGTTGGTGCATCTTAATGTGTCTGTCAGTTGGTCTAAGTCTGTAATGCGTTTTGATATGTAATTACGTTAGTTATAACGTTTGTTTTAATTACATTTTGTGGTTTGGCGACACAAGGTCTTTGTGTCGCAATAGTCAACCTGGCGACACATCTTGTGTCGCATGAGTCGGCTTGGCGACACAGCTTGTGTCGCAAAGGTCAGATTAGGTTTAGTATAAATAGACATGTACGGCTCATTGGTTAAGGTTGACGAATTTGTGAGATCAGAGAGTATATTGTAATCGTTTTATTCAATACAAGCTGATCGACTTTTGGTATACAATTCATATACTTTGTGTTTGATTCGTTGTTTACTCGTTTAACATTTTGTTATCAATCGTGGGATTCCGCACTACGTTTGATTATTAGGGATTTAGTTAGGTCCGGTATAGGGGTCCTACAAGTGGTATCAGAGCCAAAATAGTAGATGGTATATCGACAGTGGTTGCTCGTGACATATGACAGGCGACTTATCTCTGCTATCTGAAGTCAAGGATTATAATGGGGGATATGTGGCTTTTGCCGGTGATAAAGGAGGAGTTATTACCGGACAGGGAACACTCACTAACGGTCTAGTGAGTTTTGAAAAGGTTAATTTTGTGGAGCAGCTTACTCACAACCTGCTCAGTGTATCACAAGTGTGCGACAAAGAGTACACTACAGCATTTACCAAAACTGAATGCTGTATTTTGAAACCAGGATTTGTAATTCCCGAGGAATGGGTGCTACTGAGGGCACCTAGGCAAAAAGACACGTATATTCTAGATATGAAGACTGTTGAAACAACCCAACATACGTGTCTACTTTCAAAAGCTCCTGAAAAAGAATCACTTTTATGGCACAGATGTATGGGTCATCTGCACTTCAGAAAGATGAATTATTTGGTGAAGCACGATCTTGTGCGTGGAGTTCCAAAGCAATCCTTTAGAATCAATGATCTTTGTGTTTCCTGTCAAAAAGGGAAACAGCACAAGAAGTCCCATAAGTCAAAACTGGTGAATTCTGTTTCAAGTCCTTTGGAGCTACTGCATAAGGATCTTTTTGGACCCGTAAGTAAGAAGAGTATGGGAGGTTCTAAATACTGCTTGGTAGTAACCGATGATTACTCTCGCTTTTCGTGGGTGTATTTCTTAACTACTAAAGATGAAGTTCCTGAAATTCTCACTTATTTGTTTGATAAGATCGAGAACCTATGCAATTTGTCAATTAAGAAACTGCAATCAGATAATGGTACTGAGTTTAAGAATTCGACAATTGAGTTGTACTGTTTAAGAAAAGGCATTGATCATCAATTCAGCGCCGCACGAACTCCTCAACAGAATGGAGTTGCTGAACGCAAAAACAGGACACTCATTGAAGCCGCACGAACAATGTTGGCAGATTCTAAGCTGCCTATCTCTTTCTGGGCTGAGGCAGTAAATACTGCTTGTTATATTCTTAATCGGGTTTCCATGGTTAAAAAGCACAATAAAACGTCTTATGAACTGCTTAATAACCGAAAACCTTCGTTACAGTTTCTTGAACCATTTGGCTGTCCCTGCACCATTATGTACACAAAAGAGAGAGTTGCTAAACTTGGAGCAAAGTCTAGTGAAGGGTTATTTTTGGGTTTTTCAAATATTTCTCCAAACAAACGTGTGTACAACTTGGCAACTAAGCGTATGGAAGAACACTATGAAGTCACGTGTTTTCGTTACTCTGACAATCCGGAAGGAAAGGGACCAGCACATTTGTTTAATTATGAGGCAATCTTTGATTCATTTAATCTTCCTAAGGAAGATGATGAAGTTAATCAGGTGGTCACATTACTTCATGGCCTTGATTTATCTTCAAATACTTCACAGCCATCAAAATCAAAGACTCCAACTGTCTCTGCTACTCCACCTCCTTCTCAACCAAATGTTGATGTTCCTGAATCATCCACAAGAAATCAAGAAACATATATTGATGTTCCTAAGTTGTCTGATGATGAAGATGAACCGTTTGAGAATACGAGGGAGTTTGATTCGGCACAGGAAGCCGATTTCACAAACTTGGACTCTGTCATTGTGCCTGACGAGATTCCTAGTTCTCGCATTAATAAGGACCATCCAGTAGAGAATATATGTAACAACCGCAAAATTTGGGTCAATTTAAAATTTTCCTAATTACGTGCTTACTACTTGTATTTAATATGAAATAGGATTAAATACGATGATTACTTACAATATATATATATATATATATATATATATGGGTGATATATATATACACGTATACGATTCGTTCAAATCGTATGAGATTACAAAAGTACAAAATACGGACGTTGGTGAAACAACTATTAAATAATGTGGAATTATTTAATTACGCAAGTTACTACATTATATTATGGTTATAATATAACAAACGCGCACGTTTTATTTAAAACGTTACTGAATATTATGAAACGTGACCAACCGACAAAAACAAAACAAAGTTATGTTTTATAACTTAAAAACAAGTATTTTGATAAAATACTCCAACAAAATATCGAGTAACATTTCATATTTTAAAACGTATACATAAACGCGTATAAAAATGATTTTAACGTTTAAACGACCGGGGAAACGAACACCGCACGGAGCGCGACTCGGGGAACAAGTTTGGGGCAACCCACACTTCGGTGGGCCACCTCACCAACCGGTCAAAGGAGGAGGGACATCACCCCCTCACCCCCATTCCCACTATCTCACTCTTTCTCTAACTCTCACTCAATCTCTCTTTTTCTCAAACTCTCTCATCTCTCTCTCTCTATCTCGGCTCACTCTCTCTCTAGAAATCACACACAAAACAAGCTTGGATCACAAAAAGAGAAGGAGCAAAGTCGATCATCACAACGAGGGCTACGCGTTCACCTTTTCGGTTTCTCGATCCGACGACTTTGTAAGTTTTCCGGCGACTCTTGAAACTTCCGATTTCAATTATTTTGCTAGTATAATGTTCCCCTAGCTAAATGATGTCCAAATATATAATTAAAACTCGTTTTTGAAAACATTATCGAAAATGTCGATTTTGGTCACTTTTAAGAAAACGACACCTCGAACACTAAAAACGACAACTAATAATTTTTATGAACTCATTATAACATTCTAAGACTTGTGTAAAAGTTTCGGGTCAAACCGAGGTCGTTTGACCCAAAAACCGAGCTCGAAAACGTAACAGCCCTTGTGTTGTGTCAGGCCAAAAATTTATGAGACACAAGGCTTGTGTCGCATAGAAGCATAAGACACAAGCATTGTGTCGCATAAAACATAAGACACAAGGATTGTGTCGCATAAAACATAAGACACAAGGATTGTGTCGCATAAAACATAAGACACAAGGATTGTGTCGCATAAAACATAAGACACAAGGATTGTGTCGCATAAAACATAAGACACAAGGATTGTGTCGCATAAAACATAAGACACAAGGATTGTGTCGCATAAAACATAAGACACAAGGATTGTGTCGTATAAATCATAAGACACAAGCATTGTGTCGCATTTTGTGTCGCATTAAGTTGCATATCATAAGACACAAGCCTTGTGTTGCGGAACACAAGCATTGTGTCGCATAAATCATAAGACACAAGCACTGTGTCGCATTTAGTGTCGCAAAAACCCAAAAACAGAAGCTAAAAACATTCTAAGTGTTTAAAAATCACTTTTTAACAACCAAATCAAATACGATACGATTTATACATGAAAATACTATACTTTTGGAAGTATACACCAATACTCGAATACATATAAGATTACACTTATTTAAAACGCGAGATCCCACTCGCGCACATACACGAGATTACACTCGAACACCTATGAGATTTCACTCCTACATTCTAGGTTTACACCCACTCGGATTTACATTCACTTGAACGATACACGTTACAATACAAACGTACTTGACAACTATATGATTACAACAACTGCATAATAATAATAGATGAGACTATTATTACACTCCGATACCAACGGGCCGTACAACTTTGCTACAAACTACAACATACAAACAATTTCAAATGTACAAACAAACTAATGGACATTAACTAGTTGGGAACAACTAGCATGGATACTTTACAAGTACTCCATTTACTTACATGACCTTACGCGTATTAGGACGCTAAGGGTTGCTAGTCAGGATACTATACCGCTTACTTTCTGCATCGTCTGCTAGACTCTCAGGTGAGTCTCACAGCCCCTATTTTACTGTTTTTCACTCAGGGGTGAGATGCATTACTGTTTTACATGAACACACGTACTTACTTGCTGGCATGATTTACTTACTTTACTGAATTACGAATACGCCAATTGCATGAGTTTCGACTAATCCAATGAAAGCCTCCTAATCATAGTTGTTAGTTATGGGATAAGCGCGAGTTTTAGTATATTGATCCATATGGGACTGATAATCCCCGCCCGGGGTAGCACGCACTACCATGAACCGTTACTGTAGAAACGGGCGTTTCTTACTCGTTTCATATGAATGATTTTGGATTAACATTCACGGGGGTACTATATTTACTATATGTTAAGCTTCAACTATGGTGGCTCATGGCAAGGGTATCAAACGGTTAGCATGACCTGCAACCATCACTTACTTACCGGCTGGCTACTGATTTACAAATACAACTGTTACTTGTGTGTTCAAACTATTTACTTACAAACCTGTGAGATTCACCAACCTTTTGGTTGACCGTTTTAGTAATGCTTCTCAGGTACGCAGCATCAGTAGGGATGCCCAGCAGGATATGCTTATTAGCTCGAGTCGCATGCATTTACAAGCTTGGAGATTTTCATACATTACTTTTGTACTAGTTGTTATGTAATAGAATCTCTAGGAAACTTACTCGAACTCGAGCTTGTATTTTGAATTACTTATGTACTAATGTAATAACTTTTCGAATGTCTCATATAGAGTCGTTCACTGTATCCTTTGTGCTTGTGATTATTGATTAGTAACACCCAAAAACTCGCTTCCGCAAACCATTAAATTTGGGGGTGTTACAGATTGGTATCAGAGCCTAAGGTTATAGTGAACTAGGTTGCATTTAGTAGGCCTAGACTATGACCGTTAGGCAGTATTCCTCATTAGGTATTACTGGTTCAGGGATTACATCATACAAGTTTAATTTAACATAGCCTGATCAACTATGTACAATTAAATGAAGATGATGTGAGTTCTGAAAGGGGTTATGTTGAACAGGAATGCACTAGCTAGCTCTGACCTCGAGAGAACCGTGACTTTTACTTGTTTGTGCTAGACACACATTTGGCTATTATGTGATATAGATAGATATACATATGTAGGCCTCACCTTCCGACATATTACTCTCTCTCGACACCTGTGAATTCCGCTTTACGGCATACACCAAATAACGACAACTTGACCCTCGTCATTCCATTTCTGAGCCAACTCTTATGATCTCTCATAACTGACATACCTCCGAAGGCTGAAGTTCCTTCCCTGCCATTTTGTAGAATTACCCATTGGAAATGACACACTTCCTGACATGCGGCTACACGTCAGACAACGAACAAATTAATGACGAACAAATCCAGTACACGTGTCTCGATGAAGAGATAGCCCCAGTGGAAGGACTTGAGAATCACGGTTTCGGACTCGTAGACATTGAAGAGTACGAAAGAGTACGGGATCAGGCTGAAGATCTGGATGGCCGTAACTGGGAGCTGCAACTGAAATGCAAAGCTTACGAGATGGAGTTAAGGATTCTGCAAAGGTCCATTCCTGAATGAATCCGAGACTCTGTTCTCTATTTGAAGGAAGTAACTACCCATCTAAATCAACGAGTAACGGCATGGATCAAATGGATGTACCTACAAGCTACCGGAGATGCTTTGGTTTATCCTACCCTTCGACGATACCAAGATATGCTGGAAGCTCGTTACTACCCCTACAATCTACATCAAGAATAGGCCAACGATAGCTATGACCGTAGTGTATAGCAGTTAGGCGTGTATGTAATAGGTCTCAGTTAGGACCGCTAATCCGATGATTATATTTGAATTCCATCACCTTTTGTAACTTATCTTGCTCGTCCGGATGTTCAAATTCCTGGCACTTTTGTAAACTATAAATGCCTGTAATCTTTTGAACTCGTATGTTTTAATTTCAACCATCTTATTACTTTTGTTAAACTATCAGTGTGTCAACCTTTGGCGTAGTTTCTTTGTACTTACTCGATCATCACGATCATAATTCTTGTCCAAACCCTCACATGTTCTTTATTTGTTGTTTCAAGGAACATGCCTCCTCGACGACAAGTCACGCTTAGTGAAACCAAAATTGCAAATCTGATTGCCCGTAGTGTGGCCCAAGCCTTAGCTGTCCGAGCAACCACTCCTGGTAGCGAAGATACGGCTAACAATGCACCGCAACCCAAGCCCTGCTCCTACAAGGACTTCCAGAACTGCAAACCCTTGAGCTTTCAGGGTACTGAAGGAGCGATCGGTCTAGTACGCTGGATCGAGAAGATCGAATCAGTATTCCTTATCTGCAACTGCACTGAGGAGGACAAGGTTAAGTTCGCCGCTAGCACTTTTTTTGACACCGCTCTTACATGGTGGAACACCTATGCCCAGACTATGGGTATCGCTAATGCTTACAAACTCCCATGGGAGGAGTTGAAGAAGATGTTGAGGGGCGAGTACTGTCCCAGAGATGAACTGAAACAACTGGAAGTGGAATTCTGGAACCACAAAATGCAAGGTGATGATATCACTGGTTACACCAACCGCTTTCACCAACTGGCACTTCTGTGCCCATCCATGATTGATCCTGAGTACAAGAGGATCGAGAAGTATGTCGACGGACTCCCTGACAGACTCCAAGACCTAGTAACTTCATCCAAACCGAGTTCTATTCAGAGCGCCATTCGTATGGCCCATGAGCTAACGGCAAATTCTGTCCGCCGTGACACAACTTCAAACCCATCTGCAAACCACAAACACAAATGGGAAGTAAGTCCCAGCTCATCCAACCAGACCTCCAACAAAAAGCCTGCAACCGTTAATGCCGATGACTCGAAGGCTTACAAGGGGAGCAAGCCTTACTGCCCCAAATGTAGTCGTCATCATGACGGTACCTGTCCCTGCTCCAAATGCAAGAAATTTGGACACCTAGCCAAGGATTGCCGAACCAACATCACTGGTACCAACACCAACGCACCCAAGACCTGCTACGAGTGTAATGGTACTGGGCACTTCAGGAAGGATTGCCCAAAGCTGAAGTTGAAAAACAATAACACTGCTCAAGGAAGAGCTTATGTACTCAACGCTAGGGAGGATCCCCAGGATCCGAGGCTTATTGATTTGCTCAACCCGGGTACGCTCATTCTTAGATTACCCGAACTGCTTCCCAAAATTTCTCACTTAATAACGTTTGTGTATTGTTTTGTATTCTATGTGTTCCTTAGATCCTAAGTACCCGATAGGACTAGGAAACGAACGACTATACGAATACCGACAATGTAACTTGCAGTGCACTTTAAATACCGCGAACAAACTTCCTTCCCAAATATCTCACACTGGTTGAGACCGGGAACTCTAACGTTATTTTAAACATATCACCTAATAGAACTTCACTTACATGTAGCGATTCTTAAAAAGAACACTTATTTCGTAGGAAATGACAACTCACTCCGTCAGCAACCCTACATTGGATGATGAACTACTCAGTGAGGAACCCATGATGTTTCCTTACCTCCTTGAACTCGAGAGTGATACAGAGCATACCACTGAATCAGCGATCGCACCTACCTCTACTGTTGCTCTAAGTGTTGCCAAAACTCCCGTCACTATGGACCAGAGTACAGAACTGGTCAACCACCTCAATGATACTCTCAACTCGGTGCGAAAGCAACTAAACGAAGCACGGGAAGACATCAAGGACCTACGCCGAATTGTCTTTCAGAATGACGTGCGTATACGTGAGTATGAACTACGTTTGATAGCCTTAGAAAACCCTGCTTCACCACCAACTTCACCTGGTACTCCTGCTGAAGAGGATACCGACACTGACTGTACACCGCCTCCAGCAAAAAGGGTGAAAATCTCTCCGACCAACCCTTCAGGAAACTACAAGGGAAAGAAACCACTCTGTTTCCAATGCACTCGGCATCATAAAGGACCGTGTGCCATACCCATCGGTCGATGCAAACCCTATCCTAAAAGTACGAACTCTCCTAAAGCGAAGCTGTGCTTCAACTGTGGGAATGCAGGCCATTTCAAGGCCCAATGCCCACTACCTCCAGGCAACAAAACTAAGGGTACGTCACTACCTGACAACTGCCTTACTACGAATACTGTAGGACCTACCCTACTACTGTAGGCTACTAGTACACATTGTAGCTACCTGACGAATATCGAACTACCGACTACTACTTCAAACAAATTTCGAGACGAAATTCTCCTAACAAGGGGAGAATGTAACAACCGCAAAATTTGGGTCAATTTAAAATTTTCCTAATTACGTGCTTACTACTTGTATTTAATATGAAATAGGATTAAATACGATGATTACTTACTATATATATATATATATATATATATATATGGGTGATATATATATACACGTATACGATTCGTTCAAATCGTATGAGATTACAAAAGTACAAAATACGGACGTTGGTGAAACAACTATTAAATAATGTGGAATTATTTAATTACGCAAGTTACTACATTATATTATGGTTATAATATAACAAACGCGCACGTTTTATTTAAAACGTTACTGAATATTATGAAACGCGACCAACCGACAAAAACAAAACAAAGTTATGTTTTATAACTTAAAAACAAGTATTTTGATAAAATACTCCAACAAAATATCGAGTAACATTTCATATTTTAAAACGTATACATAAACGCGTATAAAAATGATTTTAACGTTTAAACGACCGGGGAAACGAACACCGCACGGAGCGCGACTCGGGGAACAAGTTTGGGGCAACCCACACTTCAGTGGGCCACCCAACCAACCGGTCAAAGGAGGAGGGACATCACCCCCTCACCCCCATTCCCACTATCTCACTCTTTCTCTAACTCTCACTCAATCTCTCTTTTTCTCAAACTCTCTCATCTCTCTCTCTCTATCTCGGCTCACTCTCTCTCTAGAAATCACACACTAAACAAGCTTGGATCACAAAAAGAGAAGGAGCAAAGTCGATCATCGCAACGAGGGCTACGCGTTCACCTTTTCGGTTTCTCGATCCGACGACTTTGTAAGTTTTCCGGCGACTCTTGAAACTTCCGATTTCAATTATTTTGCTAGTATAATGTTCCCCTAGCTAAATGATGTCCAAATATATAATTAAAACTCGTTTTTGAAAACATTATCGAAAATGTCGATTTTGGTCACTTTTAAGAAAACGACACCTCGAACACTAAAAACGACAACTAATAATTTTTATGAACTCATTATAACATTCTAAGACTTGTGTAAAAGTTTCGGGTCAAACCGAGGTCGTTTGACCCAAAAACCGAGCTCGAAAACGTAACAGCCCTTGTGTTGCGTCAGGCCAAAAATTTATGAGACACAAGGCTTGTGTCGCATAGAAGCATAAGACACAAGCATTGTGTCGCATAAAACATAAGACACAAGGATTGTGTCGCATAAAACATAAGACACAAGGATTGTGTCGCATAAAACATAAGACACAAGGATTGTGTCGCATAAAACATAAGACACAAGGATTGTGTCGCATAAAACATAAGACACAAGGATTGTGTCGCATAAAACATAAGACACAAGGATTGTGTCGCATAAATCATAAGACACAAGCATTGTGTCGCATTTTGTGTCGCATTAAGTTG
Organism: Pseudognaphalium luteoalbum; assembly: GCA_963422505.1. Lineage (NCBI taxonomy): Eukaryota > Viridiplantae > Streptophyta > Magnoliopsida > Asterales > Asteraceae > Pseudognaphalium > Pseudognaphalium luteoalbum. The sequence continues at coordinate 131,206,392 of OY730192.1, read as the reverse complement.
AATATCATAAGACACAAGCCTTGTGTTGCGGAACACAAGCATTGTGTCGCATAAATCATAAGACACAAGCACTGTGTCGCATTTAGTGTCGCAAAAACCCAAAAACAGAAGCTAAAAACATTCTAAGTGTTTAAAAATCACTTTTTAACAACCAAATCAAATACGATACGATTTATACATGAAAATACTATACTTTTGGAAGTATACACCAATACTCGAATACATATAAGATTACACTTATTTAAAATGCGAGATCCCACTCGCGCACATACACGAGATTACACTCGAACACCTATGAGATTTCACTCATACATTCTAGGTTTACACCCACTTGGATTTACATTCACTTGAACGTTACACGTTACAATACAAACGTACTTGACAACTATACGATTACAACAACTGCATAATAATAATAGATGAGACTATTATTACACTCCGATACCAACGGGCCGTACAACTTTGCTACAAACTACAACATACAAACAATTTCAAATGTACAAACAAACTAATGGACATTAACTAGTTGGGAACAACTAGCATGGATACTTTACAAGTACTCCATTTACTTACATAACCTTACGCGTATTAGGACGCTAAGGGTTGCTAGTCAGGATACTATACCGCTTACTTTCTACATCGTCTGCTAGACTCTCAGGTGAGTCTCACAGCCCCTATTTTACTGTTTTTCACTCAGGGGTGAGATGCATTACTGTTTTACATGAACACACGTACTTACTTGCTGGCATGATTTACTTACTTTACTGAATTACGAATACGCCAATTGCATGAGTTTCGACTAATCCAATGAAAGCCTCCTAATCATAGTTGTTAGTTATGGGATAAGCGCGAGTTTTAGTATATGGATCCATATGAGACTGACAATCCCCGCCCGGGGTAGCATGCACTACCACGAAACGTTACTGTAGAAACGGGCTTTTCTTACTCGTTTCATATGAATGATTTTGGATTAACATTCACGGGGGTACTATATTTACTGTATGTTAAGCTTCAACTATGGTGGCTCATGGCAAGGGTATCAAACGGTTAGCATGACCTACAACCACCACTTACTTACCGGCTGGCTAATGATTTAAAAATACAACTGTTACTTGTGTGTTCAAACTATTTACTTACAAACCTGTGAGATTCACCAACCTTTTGGTTGACCGTTTTAGTAATGCTTCTCAGGTACGCAACATCAGTAGGGATGCCCAGCAGGATATGCTTATTAGCTCAAGTCGCATGCATTTACAAGCTTGGAGATTTTCATACATTACTTTTGTACTAGTTGTTATGTAATAGAATCTCTAGGAAACTTACTCGAACTCGAGCTTGTATTTTGAATTACTTATGTACTAATGTAATAACTTTTCGAATGTCTCATATAGAGTCGTTCACTGTATCCTTTGTGCTTGTGATTATTGATTAGTAACACCCAAAAACTCGCTTCCGCAAACCATTAAATTTGGGGGTGTTACAATATAATAGGTCCTTTGGATAAGGGGATTCAGACAAGAAGTCAAGTTGTTGCTGATACACATCCTGCATCCCCTTCTGTCTCTTCTGAGTCTGCTTCTCTTGCATGTCTTTCTGCTGAGGTTAAAACATGTTTTCTATCTCAGGTGGAGCCTAAACGTACAGAAGATGCTTTAAAAGATTCACACTGGGTTAAAGCAATGCAGGAGGAGTTGCAGCAATTCCAAAAGCTGCATGTTTGGGAATTAGTACCGTTACCTAAGGGTGCACATCTAACCGGCACTCGATGGGTTTATCGAATCAAGAAAGATGATCGAGGGGTAGTCATTAGAAACAAAGCAAGGCTAGTAGTTCAAGGTTTTCATCAAGTAGAGGGTTTGGACTATGATGAGGTATTCGCTCCTGTTGCAAGACTGGAGTCGATTCGTATCTTCTTGGCCTTCGCGTCCTTCAAAGAGTTCATTGTTTATCAGCTTGATGTAAAGAGCACTTTTCTGTATGGACAGGTTGATACCGACGTTTATGTGAAGCAGCCTCCTGGTTTTGAAGATCCGTTGCATCCAGAATATGTCTGTAAACTTAATAAGGCATTATATGGTTTGCATCAGGCGCCGCGACTGTGGTATGAGAGGCTTGCAACTCATCTTTTTAAGAATGGTTTCGAAAGAGGTAGCATTGACAGTACGTTATTCACAAAAAGGGATGGAGAAGACTTATTGCTGGTACAAGTATATGTCGGCGACATCATTTTTGGATCTACCAAAGACTCCATGTGTAAAGACTTCGAACATCTCATGAAGTCTGAATTTGAGATGAGTGCAATGGGGGAACTCACGTTCTTTTTGGGTGTTCAAGTTGAGCAGTCTGCCAAAGGAATTTACATTCATCAGTCCAAATATGTCACTGATATGTTAACCAGGTATGACTTGCTTAATTGTAGGACCTATGGAACCCGCATTGAAATTAATCATAATCTCGGACCGGCCATTGATGACGAGGATTGTAAAGAAAAGGACTATCGCTCAATGATTGGTTCTCTCATGTATCTGACCGCATCCAGGCCGGACATTGTATTTGCTGTGTCCATCTGCTCAAGATATCAGGCTAGGCCAAAGGCTTCTTGATAAGCATCAAATAGATACTATATTTTATATTATTTATCCCTATATTTGTATACATTTTATGCATTTATATGATTTTAGATACTTATTTTGTTAATATTTGCAGAAATGTATTTTAATTGAAGATTGGAGAAAAGAGAACGAAAATAAGACCGAAACTGAAGAAATTAAAGCAATTGAAGAAAAGAAGATCTAAACCTTAAAGAAATGAAGACTAAAATAATAATATTAAAGATTTGGGCCAAGAAAACAAGTGAATCCGGTTAAAGAAGAAAAAGAAGCCCAATTTGAAGCCCAAGCCGTTTATGGAAGATTCTGGAAAATAAGTCCAACCGGCGGTTGGGGCTAAAGGTTCATGGCGGCGGTTGGAGGGTCGGCCAGAATTAGTATAAATAGAGGCTTAGTTTTGAATATACCATATACGATTCTTAGAATACAAAGTCGATTATTAAGGTTTTAGGTCGACTTTAGGTGCAAATTTGGAGGCTAAGGAGCTAGGGTTTGAAGGTTTTCAACCCTAGGAAAAGCTAGTTCATCAATTGGTTCGGTTTCTTTATCCTTGTAGCTTCACTAACCTTTTGGGTTACTATGGATATTGTTTATTTGAATTAATTACTTGTTATATTTTCGTTATGAATGTTTAAATGTATGTTTATTAGGCTTATTATGTGAATTATATGTTTATGTTGGAACTATATTATTGAATATTATTATGCAAGAATTATGTGTTATATTATGTTAATGCTCATAATTAACTGATTTATAGATAAACTCACTAACCTTTTGGGTTTTTACTTTAAGTGATTATGTTTCTTTAGATGTTAAGTAGCATTATAATTCAACCGACCCTGGAATTGCATCAATAATATGTTGATAGATCTTAATAAATAGTGATACTTTACATAACCTTTGACTGTATTGCTATATGAGAATTGTCATAACCTTTGAGGTTTTCTACATTAGTAAATCACAATAATAATAGCCAACACGCAAATAGACATAAGTTGATATAATAAGTTTAATAAATAATATTTTAAATAGTCATAATCTTCTATTAAAGAATTGGTATCGATTATAAATATGTTCGATCGGAACTAAAACGTCCCCTCTATCTTGTATATTATTGTTTATAATTGTGAATTTGTATATTAATTGTAATAATTGTAAATAGGATAAATAAATAGTTAGTTATAGATTAAATCACGTTCCCTGTGTTCGAATCTGGACTTACTTATAAAACTATATTCTATGATCAGGATAACACTTGCCTGAATTGTGTGATAGTATTATTTAGTATTTCCTTAATTAAAACTTGTGATTATAATTGCCTATACTTAGCACACATCACTTCTCATATGAAAGCAGTAAATCGAATTTTTGGGTACCTCAAACATAGGCCAACTCTTGGTCTATGGTACTCCAATGAAAAATCATTTGAACTGACTGCTTATTCGGATTCTGATCATGGCGGCTGTAGCATAGACAAGAAGTCAACAACTGGTGGATGCCAGTTTCTTGGATCACGTTTGGTATCGTGGCAATGCAAAAAGCAGACGATGGTGGCTACTTCCACTGCAGAGTCTGAATACGTTGTTGCGGCTAGTTGCTGTTCCCAGGTTTTGTAGATTCAGCATCAATTGCGCGATTACGGGTTACTTCTTACTATGACTCCCTTACATATTTATAATACTGATGCTATTTCAATTACACGCAATCCCGTACAGCACTCTAGAACTAAACACATAGAACTTAGGTTTCACTTTATACGGGATTGCTATGAGAAACACTTAATAGACCTTGTCCATATAGATACCCTTAAACAGAATGCTGACCTATTCACTAAGGCTTTTTCTCGTGCCCGATTTGATGAACTGGTCAACATGATTGGTTTGCGCTTCTTTCAGCTTAAGAAGTAATTTTTGGACTTGGACTATTTTGGTATATATATATATATATATATAAAAAAAAAGATGTGCAACAGCCACTCTTTATACTCTTTAGTATTAAAGAAATGCACAGTTGCAACATTTGTAAAAAGACGTTTAGTTGTGTCTGTAAACAACTAGGGAAATGATTATACATTAGGGTGCATGCACAAAATGAAAATTTTAAGGTTTATCCTTGATGTATCAGTAGGTTTATCTAGCATACTTACCACACCTTTTATAAACATTAGATTCATCATATGATGTACTGGTAGGCATGTTACACCGGTTTTTGAGCAATTAAAAAGTAATTCTAACACATGTCTATTATCATGTGGCCAACATCATGTGATGTATGACTATGTGTCTTAATTCCTTAATACAGCTTGGCATACTTCCAGTTTAGTTAACAATATGAAATACTTTGGGGGTATATATTTCTTGTTTCCTCTGTTGTACATCAGTACAGACCTGGTCTCAAGTTGTATATACTTAAAAGTTAAGCAAACGCAAGTCAAAAGAACTTGAAAAAGTCTTAAATTATAAGATACCTAACAAGGTCTCCAAAATGGTTTGTCCAAGTCTGGTTTTGCTTATACCTGAATCAAGTTATGTCGCTTTGTTGTACGTCTGTACAGATCTGTCACCGCTGACTTGATTCTTAAAAATGACTTTCCTCTATTTTATCTATCTTGGAAGATATGTTCTTGTCTAAATTAATGGGATATGTCTAATGTGGGGACCACAGATAATTATTCATACTAACAATAAAAGTTTCGCTCATAGACGTAGATGTAACATGTTTAGGTGGTCAAACAATACCAGTAATCATCTTGAAATAATATTTATCAAAGGTGTTCTAAATATGCTAAGTAAATTTCAAGAGGTTAAATATACTGATAATCGAGATAACACTTACCATTTTCTAATAATTGCATGTTATTCTAATATGATCCCTTAGCAGACAAAATAACTACATCACCAAAAAGAAATTTAATTTAAGTTTTATTTTAGGTTTAGTAATTCCGTTATTTTTTATCTTAAATTTGCATACTTATTTTTCCCAAGTCCAATTAGTTACTCTTCCATCGGGTTACAAAACTTGAAATTAAAAATCAAGTTTTCTGGGCACTGCGACATAAGCATTGTCATGCGACATAACTTATGTCGCCTTCTATGTCGCCACATTATGTCGCTAGGTGGGGCAGAGGTATAAATACCTCACTCCAGTCGCTTTCTCCGTTCACACTTTTAGCGACACAAAATCAAAAACCTGCGACACAAAATTTACCCCTGCGACACAAAATTTGCGGTGTTCTTCGTCTCTTGATTTCATTCGCCTGGTGTTTATTTTAGCAATCAGCCTCTTGTTTCTCGTTCTCTACCTTCTACTCGATCGATTGGTACTAGTTTCACCCTATTTTACCGTTTATTTGTGCTTTAATCGTTAATTTTAGTTACGGGTTTTTAGGGTTCACGGGTTTGGGTTGATTAGTCACGAATATCTCACTGTTCTTTGTTAATATGAACGTTTTTGTGCTTCTGGTATGTTGGCGTACCCTAGGGTATGTCTCGTTTTCAAAAACCCCAAATTTTAGGTTAGGGTTTTCTAGGTTGGGACTTGCTGTTCGTCATTGCGACATAACCTGCGACATAAAAACTTATGTCGCAGAGTTTCTGATTTTCAATTTATGTCGCTGCAATTTGCGACACAAATATTATGTCGCTGCCATTTGCGACACAAAATTTATGTCGCCGGCTTTTGCGACATAACTTCTATGTCGCCAAAGGTCATTGCGACATATCTTATGTCGCTTAAATCAGTTTACCCTATTCCTCACTTTTGTCCAATTATGGTATAGCCATGGCAGGTGATTTCGTTCAGGACAATGGTGTTATACACTACTGTATTCATTGCTTCTGCCCAAAGACTATCATGTCTTGCACTTCCGCGACTTCGAGGATCATCTTCCGGTCGTGGAAGCTTACGTGCACTCAGGTGTCGTGATAGCATTCTTGCTTGATCGATTACCTTTCGTTTTTGGTGGTCTGGTGGGATCCCCTCATTATCCTGGATCTTTGCCTGGCCTTGTCTTGAATCTTGGCTTTTTGTCTTGAATCTTGGCTTTTTAAACTGGATCTTAGCCTGGCCTTGTCTTGAATCTTGGTCTTTTGTGTATTAATAGTATCCGAGGATACTATCTAGGGTTTAGGGTTTAGGGTTTAGAAATGTGATAATTTGTAATCATAACTATGTATTAATCTTAATTATCAATTAAACCCTTATTTTGTGCTAATTTGATCTCTTTACTTGTTATATATGTGATTTTGCACTCTGTCATGCGACACAACTTTTATGTCGCTTCATATTTGCGACACAAAAATTTTATGTCGCCCAATCTTTTCGACACAACTGCTTATGTCAAATGAAATCGATTAAATTCGAATTAATTGCAAAATGCGACACAACTCTGTCCGTCGCATTACTCTTTAGCGACACAATTCCTTATGTTTCTTACTTTGTCAAGAATCAATTTAGTTCTGTTAGCGACTCATTCTAATTATGTCGCAGCTGATCTGCGACACAATTCTCTATGTCGCATACAATTACAAATTGATTTGTGTGTTTCGATTAAATCTGCTAACGCTAACCGTTTGCGAGTTTCATTTCTATATTTTGCACAGCAATGGCAGATGGTGATATTCTATGGGAGCCACGTCACAACATTGTGGCATTCTTAGATGATTCGAAGGATACGGCTGCGCCATATAGGCCAATGGTAGCATTTCTACGCCGGTGTCGTATTCACACTGCTATCACCGCAACAACCACTATCTACAAGGACCAGGTGTCTCAATTTTGGGAAAATGCGGTTATCAACTCTGAGCTGCCATTTACCAGGATTATCTACACTGTGGGTGATCGTCAACTCATTATCTCCGAACAGGTTATTCGGGAATTCTTCCACTTTGGAGATGCTACGGAGATGCCTACTCTCTTTGGCAATGAGTTTATTGTTGGGGCTATGACACGTCTCGGGTATCCAGGCATGCCTAACGACCAATATCGCAAGGCGAATCTGCCTAAGGTCTGGAGATATTTGATGCATGTGCTTATTGTTTGCCTTTCTCCTTGTAAGGCGGGTTTTGACGGCATTAGCCATTCTACGGCTTCCGCCATGTTGGCGTTGATCTACAACAAGCCCTTCAATTTTTATGGGTATATCTTTAGGGCAATGGTAGATAATCTTAATGCCGGGGATAAGCATTGGAATTTATATCCACGCTTCATTCAGCTTTTTCTTGACAATCAGCTTCCCAGCCTTCCGCAGAATGCTCGCAAACGCTTGCGTCCTACTCCCATGAACGTCCGGATCTGGACGGTTTGTGCGGCTGGTGCGAACGCGAATAACAACTTTCCGTTGTTTGGGCACATAATCAATGAAGCTTATGTTGCGCCGCCCGATGACGGTTTTATGGACGTTTTGCCTGCACCTGGGCAGGGAATTCAGGAGGAGGAATTACACCTCCATGATGCTCAAATACAGGTCGATGATCTGTTACAGGAAATTGAGAATTTCCAGGCTGGAGAACAGGCTGATCAGCCTAATCTTGAAGATCCAGTTGTTGAAGATTCAGATGGAGGCTCTACTCCTGAGACTTCTCCAAGGGATATCCCCTCCGGAGATGCGTTGAGAAATATTCAACGCTTTGATCCAGGTCGGTTCAAACGAATACAACATCGTATTCGTGCAGGTACGAGTTATGTTCTCCCTGATCTGGGCAAACAACCAAGAAGTGCTGATCTTGATGATGAAGATTGGGTTCCACCTCCGTCAATTCGTTGTACTTCTACGTCGTCTTCGAGGCCACGGGTTGACATTCCCCGTGTTGAGGTTCCCATTCAACCTTTGCCATTGGTTATCGAGGAATTGTTGAAAAGAATGGATCAGATGCAGCAGACCATGGATAATCAAGCTAAAATGATTCAGTATCAGGCATCAGTGTTGGAGGTTCAGGCTGCTCAGATCAAGGTGTTAGAAGAACAAGCAGCTCTGGTTCCTACTTTGAATACTAGGGTTTTAGAACTAGAATCCCTAGCTGTCGTTCCGGGGAGTCAGGCCTGCATGCCATAGAAACAACATCTAGGGCTTCAGCCGGAACACAGACTGACAATGTAGATGATAATGTAAATATTTTTGATAATAATGAATCTCTTCGTTTGGATTATTTCTCTGTCGATGACATTCCAGGCCAACCAAGACTGTTAGCTGTAGATTTTTCAAATGCTAATCTATCTTTTATTCAGCAAATGGTTAATGAGGTAAATCAGGCATCTGAACCTGAATTTGAAATAAATGATGATGCCGAGATTGAAGAAGAGGAGATGCGTCCTGATGAATTCTATGATGATGCTCCGACAATCGAGACTGATTCTTCGGAAGATGAAGCAGAGCCAGCTGGAACTTCGCAAACTGTTCCAGAAACTACACCGGCTTCTGATACTGTTTCTACTTCAACCTCTGAGCGGCCTGTGATAAGTTTTATTCCTGGTGAATCTATTCCTGTTACTTGCAAGACATATAAGGTTAGTGGGAATTATACAGGAATTATTAAAAGCTGGAAAACCTACAAAGGTATTTTCATGATTAAAAGAAGCGATGGCATTCAGTATTTCAAAAGATCATTCAAGAAGCTGAGTACATTGCCAAAGGGAGAAATAAATCGTCTAGCTCAACTGGAACTGATAAATCCAACTAGGGATTCAAGAGCTGATTTTGTACAGACGGTTTTGCGTCGTGAAGTGAAGAGCAAAAGATATAATTTTATCAAACCGACGCTTGGTACGAGATTCATATTCAAGAAGAAACTTGATCCAGTTACAAGGCAGCCAATCTGCAAAGTGCATTATCCACCAGCTGATTGTTTAACTGAGATTCCATTGGAGACAGTTCCCTTTAACTTTCTAAGAAGATTTCATCATTGGGAACTCGATCCCCATACAGGCGAAGCTGTGTTCATTTTTGTTCCGGAATCTGAGCATCCAGAGAGAACTTCGATCTATGGTTTGAAGAAAGCTCAATTTAAAGTTTTTGATCCTATGAGCTTGATAAATTTTTCACAGAAAGACTTGAGGAACTTGTTTGATAATCCAATTCGCTTCAACGTAAGAAATGTCGTGAATTCGATTCTTGCTAGACAATTCCAGAAAGTTGTGACTGTGTGTGTTACGCATGGGATTCATGCTGGAGGCAGGTTTCCTGCAGGCTGGGCTTAATTGAAGAAATTTTAAAGACCAAGCTGAAGACACGGGGGAGTTTGTTGGTGCATCTTAATGTGTCTGTCAGTTGGTCTAAGTCTGTAATGCGTTTTGATATGTAATTACGTTAGTTATAACGTTTGTTTTAATTACATTTTGTGTTTTGGCGACACAAGGTCTTTGTGTCGCAATAGTCAACCTGACGACACATCTTGTGTCGCATGAGTCGGCTTGGCGACACAGCTTGTGTCGCAAAGGTCAGATTTGGTTTAGTATAAATAGACATGTACGGCTCATTGGTTAAGGTTGACGAATTTGTGAGATCAGAGAGTATATTGTAATCGTTTTATTCAATACAAGCTGATCGACTTTTGGTATACAATTCATATACTTTGTGTTTGATTCGTTGTTTACTCGTTTAACGTTTTGTTATCAATCGTGGGATTCCGCACTACGTTTGATTATTAGGGATTCAGTTAGGTCCGGTATAGGGGTCCTACATTTAGTAATATATTAATCTAAATAATGTAACTTTCTGTGTAATTACATACACGTTATATGATTTGTTTAAATCATACACACTTGAACTGGATGAGGTCCGACACTATTTACTATGGACGTTGGTGACAAACTGTTAAAAATAATGTGGATTTATCCAAACAAACATTATTTACTTTAATATATTTTCTTTAATATATTACACGATTATACGTTTTATTAAAACGTAACTTTACGCAACGAAAATGCGTGAAACGCGCCCGACACGCAAAATAATCTCAGGTTATATTTCTATCACTCAAAACTAAGTATTTTGATACAATACTTCAAGCTAAATTATCAGGTTTTAAATCGTTAGTTAAATACGCGTAACAAACGTTTAACGCCTAAATAAACGTCAAAACGAACGGGTAAACGAACACCGCACGGGAATGCCAACTTGGGGGAAAGATTTAAACACCCATCTATTGGGTGGGACCCATGAAATCTGTAGAGAAATGGGAGCCACGCCTCATTCCTTTGCTTGTGAATAGCACCAAACACACCCTCCCTCACCCTTTCACCCCACACTTCCATCACTTTCACTCAACTCTCTCCATTTCTCTCTCCCTCTCCTCTCTTCCATGAAATTTCTGTCACCACCACAAACCACCACCAGCCACCATCGACCACCACCTCATTCTTGAAAGAAAAACGAAGCCGAAGACACCAAAACGATCACCGACATGCGTACATCACTTCTACCGTCTCTGTTTCTTCATACACTATTGTGAGACTTAAAAACTCTAGTGTTTTACTTATAATATGTATATTATCATGTTATGTTGCTTATTCAACTTGTTAATGTCCAAATAAGTAATCAAAACGCAATTTAAATCTCAAAACTATGAGCTTATGTTCCTGTCCAGATTCTGTTTCCACTTCCACGAATTTTATAAAAATCATTACAACACCAAAATGGACATTTCTTAAGCCTAAAACGTATTACAAGAAGTTATCTTTCCAACAAAATTAGTCTCGTGACTTTTTGACTCCATTTGCTACCAGAAAACATTTTTCTCCGGTAACATAGGTTTACTGTTCCGGCGAGCAGTAAAAACCGCCTACTTCTCGAGACCATATCTCGAGTTCTAGACCTCAAAAACGTATGAGACCACTTGGGAAATCTTGGTAATTTTGTTATGTACAAAAAGTTCTTCTTTGGCTCGTTCCATAAATACACCCATTTCTTCAGAAAATTAGATTTGTGAGAAGTGGTCTAATCTTGGATTAAACTGAACACTGACACTTTGTGAATTTTTATAAAATATCAAACGACCTCCAAAAGTCATAAAAAAATTACAGGAAGTACATAACATATGTAAGAACTTTGTGTAAACATTTCAGAATGATTCGATAAAGTTTACTATTTTTGATAAAAATCACAAATAATCCGTGAATACATTGTCGGATGAACAGTACTCCGTGAATCACATTGTCGGATGAACAGTAACTTCGTGAATATATTGACGGATGAACAGTAAAAATTGACTTTCGTTGACTGTCGGACTGAGGGTTGACTCTCGAACTTTAGGGTGAGACTCGGATGCATAATTTCGGACTTGATAACACTCGAAATCAAACCAAACCCGTTCGATCTAGTAAACGAAAACGAATACTTAAACGAAATCGGAAAAACTTCAAACCTACGACAATACCATCATCATTGTCGCATGAATAGTATTCCGTGAATACTATTGTCGTGTGAACAAAGCCCGTGAATCTATTGTCGTATGAACAGTGGTCCGAGAATGCGATTGTCGCATGAACAGTGTCCGTGAATGTCATTGTCGGAATACATATTGTCGCACGAAAACGGAATCTTTAAAATACTTTTTACACTAAGTATTGAATACATACAACAGCTATACCGTATACGACAATACACTTACATGATATACATATTCTTTGGGAAGTATATATGAAACCACCTTACTCGACACAATTAGTACATGAAAACTACTATACTATGGAAAGTATACGACACAACTTATAAGTACGGAGGAGTTTACACTCACTTTATTATGAGATTACACTCATACATACACGAGATTACACTCAAATCTTTTGACTTAAAAAGACGAGCTTACACTCACACGAGTTTACACTCGAACAGACTTATATCCGAACAGCGATTACACGTCGCATTACAAATAAACAACTTATGTATATACTTACAAGGTATACAATACGATGAATTACATAATAATAACATTTGAATTATTATTATACCTCCGTCACCAACGGGCCACACTTATTTACAAAATAATTACAAAAGTACAAACAAATACTTAGACATTTCCTAGTTGAGTGGACAACTAGCATGGGTGATCCTTCGTGACACCAACTTACTTACTTGCTTACGATCTTGTGCGTTTCAGACGCCAGAAGGTTGCAGGGTTCGGAGAACCACACTACGGAATTACATCCGACACATACTTACGGACTTACATCCGCTATACTTGTTTGCTAGACTCAGGTGAGTCTTACAGCCCCACTTTTACTGTTTTCTACTTTGGGGTGAGATATTTGCTACCGTTTTACGTATGAACACAAGTACTGAACTGCTACACACTACTTTTTACATACATTACATGAGTTACTTTTTATCCACTGAAATCCTCCGATCATAAGTTGTTAGTTATGGACTTAAGCGCAATTACTAGTAAATGGATCCATTTGGGACTGACAATCCCTGCCTGGGGTAGTAGCGCTACCACGGATTACACCGTAGAAACAGGCATATTAGTACTTGTTACATATGAGTGTCCGGATAGCACTCACGGGGGTACGTGATGCTGTACTTGACTGTACCATTCACACTACACTGTTAAGCTTCAGCTTGTGAGCTCATGGTAATTGTGTTGACCTACTGATTTACTGAGTTACTGATTTACTTATTATGCTCGAGGGCATTACTAGTACTTTACTTGTGGTTCATAAAGGATTACTATACTAAACCTGTGAGATTCACCAACCTTTTTGGTTGACACTTTTTAGCATTTATCTCAGGTACATTACAGCAGTAGGACTGCACCACACTCAGGACTGATAGCTCGAGTCGCATGCATACAAACTTGTGGAGATTCTTTTGCATTACTTTTTGTATATCAGTTATGTATTAGAATCTCTAGGAAATCATTTTCGAACTCGAAGCTTGTTATTATGATTCAATAATGTAATACTTTTGTACTATTGTACGACGTTGCATATAGATGTCGTTTGCTTTACTTTGGTGCTTGATTATTGATTAGTAACACCCAAAGCTTGCTTCCGCGCAACAGTAAATTTGGGGGTGTTACACATACAAACGCCAAGAATTGCAGTTTTATGCCTTCAGAATTCTCAGTCTTAGGGTCTCCGTTGAATCTTCTAATGGACGTGCACAGGTCCTCTATTTGCCGGTGCTGATGGTTGTTGAATGGAAAGTCGGATTCTGAGAAAACTAGAGTAAGATGATGAAGTATCTCCTTGCATCCTAAGTGGAATATGAACTTTGTTCTGGAGTTACTTTTTCTTTGTTGAATCTCCCGTAGATGGATCGTAACAAAAGTAGCAATATCAAGCGGTGATTCATGTGTGACCCTAAAAGGTCGTTCGCGCCTTGATTCCTCCCAAACATGATCACTAAGTTCTTCAATCATTAACTCAATTTGTTTTTCCATAGTGGAGTTGATAACCATAGATCCGCTTTCCTTGGAACTGAGGTGATCTTCTCTAATTAGCAAGTTAAGCAATGATGTGAGGTCATTCATCATTGAAATGTCGGCACAACTGCTCGGATGTCCAGTAGTTCCTTTCATATGCGCTCTAATGGATCCTAACATCTCCCATTGTGTTGAGGTGGATGGGATGTTAGATCTTTTAAGGGCATTGTAGATCCTAGCGTAAGTCCGTTTCTGTTGCTGACAGAATTGCAGTTCAGCAGGAGAAAGAGCAAGCATGTTGACTACGCCGCTTATTCCTCCTACTACTTTGTCAAATCTTTGGATGAATTCTTCGAGTACTTTGGGATCTGCAATGGTTTGTGGTTGGTTTTTGGTGCGTTTGGAATATTCCTCCAGTGTTTCTTTTTTCGTGGGATGGTTGTCGTTACTTCGCGCTACTTCATCAGTGTTAAATAGATTAGGTGGCGGTCTGCTTCTTTTGTTTTCTTCCTCCATCTTTCTCGTTCTAATCAATTCTTCCATCGTTGGGTTGTTTGCGGATGGAGATGCATTTTTCATCTCTTGTCCTAATCGTTGGAGGTCAATCGGAAAATATGGCATGATCGCCATTTCCTTGCTAGAATTCCTTTCACTCGTAGACTTTGCAGCTTCTTCGTCCTTTGTGGCCTTCATGGAGATCATGTACATATCGGCTTGGTCTCCAGCGTTAGGATTGTCAATATGGAAAGTGATGGTTTCTCCCTGAGACTGCAAGCTGATGGTTTGTGCAAAGATGTTGATGATTGCCTTGGCCGTATTCATGAAAGGTCTTTCTAGTATGATTGGGAAGTGTACGTCTTCCTGCATATCCATTACTACAAAATCTGTTGGGTAAAGAAATTTATCAATCCTAACTAAAACATTTTCAGCTATTCCCTTAGGGTATTTGACCGAGTGGTCAGCAAGCTGTATGGTCATTTTGGTAGGTCGAAGATTTTCTAACTCAAGCCTCTTGAAGAGCGAGTATGGCATAAGATTAACACTAGCTCCTAAAACGGAAAGAGAACAGATGATGCCTAAATTGTAGATAGAACAGGGGAGAGTAAAACGTCCGGTATCTCCGAGTTTTTCAGGAATGGTATTTTTCAAGATAGCTGAACATTCCTTGTTCAGCGGGACATTGGGTACTTCGGGTACCTTATCCTTGGTTGTAAGAATTTTTCTGAAGTACTTTTTGGAGTGAACTTTAGAGGCGGTATATAGGAATTTCCTATCAAGTTTAAAAGACTTAAGCTTGTCGGGTCGTTGTTTAAGACGAGCCGGAAATGGAATGTTTATTTTCCTATTTGGTGTGGACTCTAAATCCATTGTCGATGGGACAATAGGTGGTTTCTTCACCCGGGAAGAAACCGTAGGTGGGCTATATGCTACCTGAGAGTCATGAATATGAGAAGCCTCCTTATGGAAACTAGTTGGACTATCCTGAGTTTTAGCGTTAATATGTTGTGCTAATTGTCCTAATTGGGATTCGAAAGCTTTTAACAAAGTCAAATGATCTCTTAAGATGAGATCAGTTTGGTCTTGTCTAACCGAGAGTCCTTGAATGACTTGTATCAGGGTGTCGTCAAAACTAGAGGTTTGTGAGGAAGAGGGTTCCAAAGGTTGAGGTTGGTAAGTTAGTGGGCTATTCCTAGGTGGGTTAAGAGAAGGGTTAGTATTGGGTGAAGTTAGATGAGACTGAGGAATTTGGGCTGAGTGGTTCGGATTAGCACAATTAAGGCAGGTTTGAACTTGACAGACTTGTTGTTTTTGATTTTTCAATTCCTTGAGCTCTTTGGTTAGCTCTTCCACTTGATGAGTGAGGGTTTTGATAGTTTCATTCCCGATTGTAGCAGGTGAATTCACTAGTGAGGGGTGATTTTCACTGTTCCAGTCATGGTTTTGTATTGTCATTTTCTCAATAAGGCTCCAAGCGTCATCGGCCGTACAGTTCATAAAACTGCCTTGAGAGGCGGTATCAAGTAAAGGACGGTGATGTGGGAAGAGACCATTGTAGAAAATGTGCAACTGGTCTGAGCGCTCAAATCGCTGATTTGGACATTTGACGGAAGTTTATGATGTTGGACCTAAACGTGGCTTGTTTTGATGGGGGAAAATATTTGGCCAAAAATTTGGTTGCTAATTCTACCCAAGAGGTTATAGAGTTAATCTCTAGTTCCTCAAACCAGGTTTGTGCATTGAGAGTGAGTGAATAGGGAAATAGGTATAGATAAACTATGTTTTGATTAACCCCATTCGGCTTAAAGGAGTTGGATAAGGAAATGAATTTGTCAAGGTGGGAGTTGGGATCATCATTTGGTAGGCCATGGAATTGACAGAAGTTTTGGACTAACTGAACAATGTGTGGCTTTAACTCGAATGATCCTCTACCATTTTCCGGATAGACAATTGGTCCTCCTCGACCTTCAATCAGAGGTTTAGAGTCATCAGCCAGAGTGATACGTGTGGCTGTCATAGTCTCATCGACAGGTGGTTGACTAGTTGAGTGGATAGGGATAACGTAATTTATAAAAGTACTAAAAGGAAGGAAAAATAATGAAAGACGTAGGGGTCTAAGGAGAAAAATTAATCCTAAAGGTTCACTAGAGAGTAAGTTCATCTTGACGCCTATGGATCGTACAATTGGTTCCCCGACAGCGGCGCCAAAAACTTGATGCGCCCCCAGCGGTCGGTAAGGATTTTACCCCTTGTCGTTGAACCGGCTGCCGGAGGCAGCGATCAGTGGGTTTTTTAAATTTGTAATTGCGGGGCCTAAGTTTTCCATAACAATGCTAATCCTAAGGGTAAGCAAGTGGTAGGTATGACCTAGAGTCGTTCTTCAAACCGACTGAATTGAAACTAAGGTGTGGCAGATGAGGGCTTTCAAACTAGTGAAGGGTTTATAAAATAGTGGGGGAGTTTTGGTTTTTTATATTAACTAACTTAGGCAAGTAAATAAATAAAAGCGAAATAAAAGATAAAGCAGATAAAATAAAGATAGTGTTTGCTGAGATTTCGTTAATTAAGTTATGGGATGATGTTTGGAGAAACTGTGTTGAAAGATATTTGTTAATTATTAATCTTGAATACTCGTGATGTAAACACTAGATTCCCTACTAATTAAAATCCCATTAGCATGTCACACCGGGAGCTAGGTTAAGGTAACATCACAAAGTATTTAGAATAATAAGCAAAATCTTGATTATGGTCTAATAATACTTTCATATGAACGGAAATAAAATCTTAAGGTACTAGACATAACTGAATCATATAACGATTCCTTGTCATCCTAACAGATTCGTATATTTAAAAAGTTCATTAATGACTTTAAACCAACCCTTACTTAAGACTACCTAATAAATCCCCTAATTATCCACAGCGTTCCTCACTTAAAGTGGTTCCGCCACTTCAAACCTTGGCCATGTCTTGTCCTACGATAATCCCCTATGTAGCCTTGCGGTTCCATAGTTTCATACCTTTGACAAATTATATTGACACAAATGACTGACTACCTTTTAATTAGACGTCGTTAAAAAGGTGTTGTAATCACGTTTATTGGTGAAAAGGCGATTGATTAATGTGAAGTTTAAAAGTCTATTTAGAAAGGTTAATTAAACTAGTTTTCTCATTTTATAATATTAGTTCATAATATAACTATCTTCGGTCGTTACACAGCTTCCATGTGTTTGTACTACACCTAAAGTGTTTCCAACGCTATACTGCATAATAGTCGAATAGGGGCCGTCATATTACTTCGTAATATTGTACCGTTTCGTAACATGACTACCTTCGGTCGTTCCTCGACTTTCATACATTTGTACTCCACCTTGAAGTGTTTCCAGTACTATATCGAGTAACAGTTGAATAGGAGCCGTCATATTACTTTACGATAATTAAGACCGTTTATATTTTACTACTATGATGATCCTATGGCAACAATCAAACAAGAACATGCAATAAGATGATCAAAGTAATACTACCGATCTTTAATATTTAATTATAAATCATCCCATAATTAAATAAGTACATCGCAAACAAACACAACAAGTATACTACTCTCTAATCATGACAATAACTAAATCTAGCATAATCAATAAAAATGTAGTTAATTAAGATAGATAAGGATAGAAAGAATCAGGATTGAATGTGAGAGAGAATAGACTTGAATTAATTGACAAAATTCCAAGCATACACCAAAGATTACAATGCGTTCCGCACTTTCCTTCTACTTCTAATATCACTCCTAAACTAGTTTACATACTAGTTAAAACTAATCTAAAGAAAGAAATATAGAGTGAGAAAGTGGGAGCTTATTTCTAGAGTGAGAAAGATAAGCTAGGAAGGTGTGTCTTAAAATGAAGGCTTAGGGCTGCTATTTATAGTGGAAATTTGGCTCAAGATAGCATTTTAAGGAGCACATTAGCAAAAGGTGCTAAAGGTGGTAGCACGTGTACCCTAAAGCGCGAAAAGGTGGTGCACCGGGTACAAAAAAGCATGTAAAGGTCTAGCACCGGGTACACGAAAGGACCAAAAAGCAGGAGCCATGCAGGGGGGTGCCGGCCGGTAGTGGCACCTGGTGGCCGGCGGTGGGAGGCTGCCAGCCGGTGTGGTACGCCACCTTGCCGCACCGGTTCGCTTTCTTTCGCTGCGTTGCTTAATTCGCGTGTATCTTCTTCGTTACACGTCTGTTTGCGTTGATTCTTTTTGCGTTGGATTCGTAAATCAAAAATGAAGCTTTTGATGAAAAGAAATCCCAAAAATATGTTTCTAAACTTTAGATGTGTCGTACGAATCGTTTAAATCTTCTGGCGTACGTAGAATCTTCATTCTTCGTCCGTTTTTGTTGATTCTTCTTCTGTAGGATTCATAATTTGAAAACGAACATCTTGGATGAGATAGATGTTGGTGATGGGCTCTTTTGTCTTGAAATCTCGTTTTGATGCCTTGAATCTTCAAACGTGCGTGGAATCTTCGTTTTCTATCCGTTTTGCTTGATTTTCATCGTGCAACCTTGTTTTGACCATCTTGGCATAATACTATTGATTTGTACTGAATTTGAGTTAAAGTGCCAAGAATCATTCCAGAATGAGAAAGATATCGGTAGTAAAAACGTGACTTTTTACGTGATATCAATATCCTCGATCAAGCTACATGCCTCATCATCGGTTAGTTTCATGAAGTTCCCTTGAGCTGCTGCGTCAAGTGTGATGTGATGGTTTTGATCAAGACCGTTGTAGAATGTGCACAACTTATCAGTCTTAGCCATTTAATGATTCGGGCATTTCCTCAGTAGACTCTTGAATCACTCCCATGCTGAGTAGATAGACTCATCGTGATCTTGGTGAAAGTTCGCGATGTCGTTCTTTGCCTTGGTTTGTTTGGACGGGGGAAAGTATCTAGCGAGAAACTTGTTACCCATGTCTGTCCATGAGGTGATTGAGCCGGTCTCAAGTCCCTCAAACCAGGTAAAAGCATGTAAAGCGAGAGAATAGGGGAACAAGTACAAGCGAACTATGTACTGCTCAACCCCATTCTGCTTACAGGAGTTGGAAACCTGAATGAATTTGTCGATGTGGGCGTTGGGATCATCTCGTGGTAGACCGTGAAATTGGCAGTTATCTTTTATGAGTTGCACGATGTGGTGTTTCAGCTCGAAAGATGCTCCGTCGATCACTGGATAGCTGATCGGTCCTCCTCGCCCTTTGATGGATGGTTTGGTGTTGTCGGCAAGAGTAACACGAGCGGCCATTGGTGGGAAACGGGGACCTCTTTATTTGCGGATAGTATGGATAATCGACTCAGGATCGGGTACAAAAATGAGAGAATCAGATCCGGATGATCTGGTCGAATATCATTGTGTGTCGTGGGAAGGAATTGTCGGATGGAACAAGGAAAGGATAACTAAACTAAGGGATAACTAAGCTAAAAGGGTATCACTAAATAAAAATATTCGTCTAGATGCTTCTAAGTCTTACGATTAACTCCCCGGCAACAGCGCCAAAAACTTGTCGCGAGCCCCAGCGGTCGAATCGGGCTATTCACTCCGGTCGTTGCACCGGCCAGCAGAGACTCGCGGTAGCGGTTAGTTTTAAATTTGTAAAGCTGGGAAGCTAAGTTTGACTACAACTGTATAGCAGTAGTATGACCTAGGGTCATTCTTCAAGCTAACCGTATTGTGAAGTAGAAGCGTGAGGACAAGTTATTCAATTCAGTGATGGGTTTAAAAAGGCTTTGAGTTGGGGTTTTAGTACTTAGGTCCATTTAAACTAATTTAACTAAGCTATATAATAAATAAATAAATAAGCTAGGGATGTGATCAGTATAAGAGGATGTGTTTGTTATGACTTCGTTAGTTTTATGTGGGGATGATGCCTAGGTTTAAAGTATAAAAATGTCTTTTAAAGGTTTGTGTCCTACTTGAGGATAGTTGCTTGTAGTGTAAACACTAGTACCCTACTGACTGGGGAGACCAATCAGTATGTCACTGAGTACTAGGCCAGATTGAGTCTTATCGGAGGAGGATGCTCAACTCTTCGACGCCTATTCTGATAACAGAATACCGACCCTTCTTGGAATTGGGATTCCTGGGTGCATGAGATAGAGTAACATACCCACTAAGGTTCCGACCTTTCTTAACACTATAGTGAATTAATTTAAGCAAGGCATTTAAGATTAAGACTTGGTTTAGGTGACTGTTAACTCTGTATTAATGGTCATGGTCTAGTCCAGAGCTTTGTGGTCGACCAGGATGTGACACGGTCTTCAACCACCGGCATTTCCGTAGCTTCCACGTATTTGTACTCCACCAGTGGTGTTTCCAACATTATACTAAGTACAGTGCCATTTTTCGTGGTCTTTCCGGTGTCACATACTTTGTGGTCACTCCGGACTAGGTTTAAACTAAGTTTGTATTAAAGCTTGAACATCTATGATACAAACCAACCCTAACTATTCCCAACAAATCCCTGATTGATTCACGGTGTACTGTACAAAAGATTTAAACAGTATCTCCACAGCTACACAATTCAGACCATGTTTATATTTTAGAAAACACAGATAGGTAATGACCGTTTGATCAAGGTTCGCGACTCCTTGTCATAAAGGTATCAACCACGTTTATATGGAGGATAGGCGATTGTATTTAGGTTTAGAAATTCATAAATGTAGAGTAACAGTACACCGGGTTTTCAATCGTATATTAAAGTAGCATCATCCCACACATGTATAAACTAACTACATCATAACAAACACACAAGGTAACTACTCACTACGCATAATGACAGATCCTAAATCTAGCATAACAACAATAACAATCATCATTATAAGAGATAAGGATAGAAATGACCGTAATTAAAGCATAGATTGAATAAGGATTGGAAAGAATACACGAGCGTAGCCTCCGCAATATCTCTAGAAATATTACAAAGTAGACCCTCCGTTAAATCTTGGTTAAATATTAACCAAGACTAACTGACACTTAACCCTAATTCTAGAGAGAGAAACTCTCTAGAAAGAGAAACAAGAGAGAGAGAAGGTGTGAGAGAGAAAGTATGAGAGAATGAGAATGAGGTGTGTTGAGGTTGAAGAATGAGGCCACTATTTATAGGAAAAGTCCCAAATCAGCTGTACAACCTCTGAAGTATCACGTACAAGCGCGCAAAGCACAAAACAGCAAACAGATGGGGCAGGGGGCCATATACGGCCATGTAGGGGCCATATACGGTCCTTTTGGGGCCGTATACGGTCTTACATGGGCTGTATACGGTGCTTAGTGGGCCGTATACGGCTCCTCAGGCCGTATTCGGCTTCTGTTCGTTGCTTAAAACGCCCGTAACTTCTTCGTCCAATGTCCGTTTGACCTGATTCTTTCTGCTATGGATTCGTAATTCCATTATGCTTCTAATGACACCAATTTCATAGAATTTGGATGTGTGTATGTAACACCCCCAAATTTACGGATTTGCGGAAGCATGCTTTGGGGTGCTACTAATCAAGTAATCAAGCACAAAGGTACAGTGAATGACTCTATATGAGACATACGAAAAGTATTTCATTACATAAGTATTCAAAAATATACATCAGCTCTGAGTTCGAGTAAAATCCTAGAGATTCTAATACATAACAACTATTACAAAAGTAATGCATAAAAATCTCCAAGCGTGTAAATGCATGCGACTCGAGCTAGTAAGCAAATCCTGCTGGGTGACCCTACTGTTGATGTGTACCTGAGAATGCATCACTAAAAAGGTCAACCAAAAGGTTGGTGAATCTCATGGGTTTGTAGTAAATAGTCAGTTTGAACACCTCAAGTAATAAAAGTGTTTGTATAGTTTTAACCAAGTAGTAAGTAATAATTACACGAATGCAATCAGGTTGATATACATTGCCATGAGCATCATAGTCGAAGCTTAACATGTCAGTAAAGTACAATCAAGTACAAGTAATTTGCCCCCGTGAGTGCTAATCCAAAAACACTCATATGTAACGAGCAAGAAACGCCCGTTTATACAGTACTGTTCATGGTAGTGCGTGCTACCCCAGGCGGGGATTGTCAGTCCCATATGGATCCCATATACTAAAACTCGCGCTTATCCTATAATTAACAACTATGATTCAGAGGACTTCAGTGGATTAAATGTAACCCATGCAATCAATATATCAGTAAGTCTGTAAGTCTGTAAAACAGTAAATTTGTACATGTGTCCAAGTAAAACAAGTAATGCATCTCACCCCAGAGTAAAAACAGTAAAAATGGGGCTGTGAGACTCACCTGAGTCTAGTAGTACCAAGCAGAATCAAGCAATGCGGTTCTCTAAACCGGTAACCTCTAGCGTCCTAAACGCATAAGGTTAAGTAAGTAAATGAATGGATATCTCGAAGATTATACATGCTAGTCGTCCACTCAACTAGTTAATGCCTAATGTTTGTTTGTATGTCTGTAAATCGTGTGTATTTATAGTATGTAGTCATGTGTTTTTGTAGTCTTTAATCATGTGTACGGCCCGTTGGTGACGGGGTGTAATAATAATTCAAGTATTATAATTAGTTTGTATCTCATTATGTCGTATACTTGTAAAGTGTATTTGTAAGTCTGTCATTCGTATCGTGACGTGAAAGTGTTGTTCGAATGTAAGTTCGAGCGAGTGTAAACTCGTGCGAGTGTAAGCTCATATAAGTGTAAGTGTAATCTCATATGTCTGTAGTGAGTGTTCAACACTTAGTGTGAAAAGTATTTACAAGTTCTTGGATGACGGGGGTCCGGGGGCAGCGCCCCTGGTAGCGGGGTCCAAGGGGCAGCAGCCCCTGGCGGGGTCCAAGGGGCAAAGCCCTTGGCTGGGGTCGAGAAATTTGACCTAGTCTGGCTGCGGACTGAAAAGGTATTGCGAACTAAGTTCGCGGTGCGAGCTGAGTTCGGCTCGCAAGGCAGTAGGCCGCGAACCTAGTTGGGTTCGCAGCACAAGATTCGGCCCACTAGTCAACTCGCAGATCGACTCGCAAGTAAACTCGAAGATCGACTCGAAAGTCAGCTCACGAGTGGGTTCGGTTCGCAGTTTCGGTTCGTTGTTTGGTTTTGCGAGTCAAGATCTCGGTTCGCTTCGCAGGACGAACTAGGATCTGGGATCTCAACTCGCAGAACGAGCTGTTCGTAAATTTTTGTATGGGTTTCGATTTTTAAAGCATTTTCGGTGGGATTTTGGACATAAACTTGTTGAGTAAACGTTCTAGTATGTAAATAAAATCTTTACAAGTAATTTAAAAGAGTTTTGAAGTTTCTTACCACGAAATCGAAAATGAAGAAGATGAAGATGAAGCTCTTGATGTGGTGGTCGTTTTCCCTTGAATCCTCTCTGTAAGATGGTGCGTTTTTTGTGGCATTTTTGAGGGGTTTCGAGGCTGCGATTTGAGAGGAAAAGAGAGAGGAGGGAGTGTATGTGTTTGGTGAAATGTAGAAGAAAGATTATAAAAAGGAAATCGGGTCATGGGTTGGTCCGCGGGTCTGGGCTCGGGGACTCGTTCCTCTATTTGCGTTACGTCCCGTGCTTGATTAAATGTTGTTCCGCGTTTTACGTTTAATATAATATGTTTCATTAAGGGTTTTATATATTTTTAAATGGAAGTTTTACTCAAAACGACATATTTTAAGTTATAAAATCATAATTTGGATTTAATTTGTCAGTCGGGCGCGTTTCACGCGTTTTCATAGTGTACGGGGTGTTTTTAGATAATAAGTAATACTATCATATATTCTCACCATATATTAATGTAAATAATGTTCGTTAGGATAATTTCACATTATTTTTAAGTTTTGTCACCAACTTCCTAATGTAGATGTGTCGGGTTCAACCCGGCACATTGTTTACACGATTTGAATGAATCGTGTATGTGTGTATGTAATTACACTGAATCCCATGTATATATAGCCTAATATAACTAAATTCACGTAATAATCACATAATTAGGCACAATAATGATAGCCTAAAATGCCAGGTGTTACATTCTCCCCCTGTTAGGAGATGTTCGTCCTGAAATTTGTTCGAGGTAGTAGTCTGAACGTCTTCTAAGAAAGGCTGTGAGATATGTCTAATGATGTTACGTCTGTCTCTGGTTGTCTTCCTCCCCCTTGTTAGAAGAAGTAGGAGAGCTTTCGATATGTGTTGACCATTTTGTCCAATGGACGGGGTCAGTCAGACAGTCAGTGGGGTGTAGCTACAATTTGTACTAGTAGCCTAAAGTAGCTTGTAATTTCTACTGTGTTTGTAAAGTCGGTGATAGTCTGTAGCGTCAGAGAGGGAACTATTTCTAAAGTCGGTGATAGCCTAAACGCATGAAACGCATGAAACGCGCCTGACTGACAAATTAAATCCAAATTATGATTTTATAACTTAAAATATGTCGTTTTGAGTAAAACTTCCATTTAGAAATACATAAAACACTTAATGAAACATATTATATTAAACATTAAACGCAGAACAACATTTAATCAAGCACGGGACGTAACGTAAATAGAGGAACGAGTCCCCGAGCCCAGACCCGCGGACAGACCCGTGACCCAATCCAACCGACCCGTGACCCAACCCCTCTTAAATCCTTTTTCTCCCATTTTCTTCTCATTTCTTCACTACACAAAAACACACATACACACCACTTTCTCTCTACTCTCTCCTTCCCACCACCATATCGGTCACCACGCCACCACCAAGTCGCCGCCACCTCCACCCTCGGCCATCATCGTCAAAGGAACAAGGAGCACAACCTGAGCTCTTCATCTTCATTTTCTTCGTTTTTAATTTCGAGGTATAAAACTTTAAAACACTTTTAAATTATTTGTAAAGTTTTTATTTACATGCTAGAATGATTACACAATAAGTTTATGTCCAAAATTCCACGGAAAATGCTTTAAAAATTGAAACCCATACAAAAATTTACGAACAGCTCGTCCAGCGAGTTGAGATCCCAGATCCCAGTTTGTCCTACGAGGCGAAACGAGATCTTGACTCGCGAAACCAAACAATAAACCGAAACTGTGAACCGAACCCACTCGCGAGTTGACTTGCAAGTCGATCTGCGAGTTGACTTGCGAGCCGAACCTTGTGCTGCGAACCCAACTCGGTTCACGGCCTACTGCCTTGCGATTCGAACTCAGCTCGCACCATGAACTCAGTTCGCAACACCTTTTCAGTCCGCAACCAGACTAGGTCAAATTTCTCGATTTTAAATTCCAGATGCGATTTTTAATAAAGCAATGTAGTAGAAATAAAAAATTTCCATGCTGACCTGGCAGCTCGACCCCAGCCAGGGGCTCTGCCCCTTAGACCCCGCCAGGGGCTGCCACCCCTTGGACCCCGCTACCAGGGGCGCTGCCCCCGGACCCCTGTCATCCAGGAACTTGTAAATACTTTTTAGTTAAGTGTCGAATACTCACAAACAAAGAAACCTGATACAACAATACAAGTAATAATAACACTTTTGAATTATTATCACTAACCGTCACCCACGGGCCATACTTGTTTTCAAACTACAAACGAAATACTAAGACAAACATTTGGACATTTTCTAGTTAAGTGGACAACTAGCATGGGTGATCTTTCAAGACACCTACTTAATTTCTTATTTACTTACAACCTTGTACGTTTCGGATGCCAAAAGGTTGCAGGGTTCTGAGAACCAATATACGGACTTACATCCTACACGCCTACGGACTTACATCCGCTCTACTTGGTTGATTGCACATACGTACTTACTAGACTCAGGTAAGTCTCACAGCCCCATTTTTACTGTTTATACTCTGGGGTGAGATGCATTACTTGTTTTACTTGGACACATGTACAGATTTACTATTTTACAGACTTACAGACTTACTGATATATTGATTGCATGGGTTACGTTTAATCCAATGAAGTCATCTAAATCATAGTTGTTAATTATAGGATAAGCGCGAGTTTTAGTATATAGATCCATATGGGACTGACAATCCCCGCCCGGGGTAGCACACACTACCACGAACCGTACTGTATAAACGGGCATTTCTTACTCGTTATACATGAGTGTTTTTGGATTAGCACTCACGGGGGCAAATTACTGGTACTTGATTGTACTTTACTGACGTGTTAAGCTTCGATTATGATGCTCATGGCAATGTATATCAACCCGATTGCATTAGTGTAATCATTACTTACTACTTGGTTAAAACTGTACAAACACTTTTATTACTTGATGTGTTCAAACTGACTATTTACTACAAACCTGTGAGATTCACCAACCTTTTGGTTGACCTTTTTAGTGATGCATTCTCAGGTACACAGCAATAGTAGGGTCGCTCAGCAGGATTTGCTTACTAGCTCGAGTCGCATGCATTTACACGCTTGGAGATTTTTATGCATTACTTTTGTAATAGTTGTTATGTATTAGAATCTCTAGGATTTTACTCGAACTCCGAGCTGATGTATATTTTTGAATACTAATGTAATGAAATACTTTTCGTATGTCTCATATAGAGTCGTTCACTGTACCTTTGTGCTTGATTACTTGATTAGTAGCACCCCAAAGCATGCTTCCGCAAATCCGTAAATTTGGGGGTGTTACATCGCAAGTTTCAATATACTCAGATTCCCAGATATTGTATCTTGCTTTAAACTTTTCAAACTTATCGTTCCCCCATTCCATAAGAGTACCCAACCAGACTGTGAATGACTATCATCTCTATCTATTTGTAAACTTACATCAATATAAACCGTTACTCTAAGTTTCTCTTCTACACCATAATCTAAGAACCTATCTTTAGTATTTCTCAAATACCCTAGAATATTCTTTACAACTATTTTATAACCTTTACCAGGATTCTGCTGATGTCAACTCACTATGCTCCAAGCAAATAAGACATCAAGCTTTGTATACGTCATGACATATATGATCGATCCTATAGCATATGAGACTCGACTCATTTTGTCCAATCTTACTTAGTCTTTGGACATAGATCCTTATTAATCTTTATGTCATGATTAAGGGAAATTCCCTTTGTTAGAATTCTCCATTTTATAACTTTTAAAATCTTATTCTAAGTACATGTCCTGGCTAAGTCCTCTGAGACGTTTCGACATATCTCTGTAAATCTTTATACCAAGAATATATTGTATCTCCCAAATCTTTCATAGCGAAATATTCTCCCAATCAACTCTTTACACTTTGTAATACTGGGATTACATTTTCTATGAGTCTTATATCATTCACATATAATACCAGGAAGATTACAATGCTCCCACTGACTTTGACACATATGCTGGACTTATCTTTGCTTCTGGAAAATCTAAACTGTTTGACTTTTTCATGGAAGCAGAGATTCCAGCTACGAGAAGCCTATCTAATCCATGAAGCCTACACACTCTATTAAAATACTTTGCATTTTCAAAATCTTTTGGTTGTGCATTGAATACATCCTCTGTCAGTTTCCTGTTAAGGGGTTTTGACATTCATTTGTCAAATTTCATAACCATGAAATGCAGCTATTGCAAGCATTATCCTAATTGACTTTATTTCAGCTATTGGTGAGAAGGTTTCCTCATATTCAATCCTGAAGGTTTAAGTATAACCCTTCACTACCATCCTAGCTTTATAAGTGTGTTCCCATCCATGTCTATCTTTCCCTTGAAGATACACCTACAACTCACTATCTTGAGACTGAGTGTAGTGTCAACCAATATTCCAAACTTGGTTGTTAGACATAGACTGAATTTTTCTTTTCACAGCTTCCTTCCATTTAGTAGCCTTAGGGCCTGCTATCGCTTCCTTGTTGTTAGCATACTCATCTAACTCAATTAGTGTACTATCACTAATCTTATCTTTTTCTTCTATATGGAAACCATATTAGAACTGAGGAGGATTGCTAACTCTACAACTGCGAGCTGGTAAGGATATGTCATCAATTTCAACAGGTGTCAACACCTCTTGTTGAGTGTCAGTGTTTTCTATAAGCTTTTCATCGGTAGATCCTTGAATTTCTTCAAGATCAATTGTACTCCCACTATCCTCTTTAGATATCATTTCTCTCTTAAGGAACATTCCTCTTTGAGATGCAGACACCACAATTTCCTTGGGTCTGTAAAACAAATATATAAATGACTTTTGTAGATAACCGATGAAAAGAGACTTTTCAGATCTAGCTTTTAGTTTGTGCTAAGTTTCTCGTCCAATGATAACTTCACAACCCCATATCTGGATGTGCTCAAGAGAAGAACCTTTTCTCTTCCACATCTCATAAGTCATCTTTGAAACTTTCTTGGTGTACTAGATTTAAGATATGTGCAACCTTTTATAAAGCCTAACCCCATAAGCTTATTAAAAGTGTTACCTGACTCATCATTGATTAAACCTTGTCTAACAGGATTCTACTTCTCCTCTCATCTACTCCATTCAGCTATGGTGTTCTAGGAGGAGTCAATTTGTGAAACTATTCCACAATGTCTATGACGATCAAGAAACTCGATACCAAGGTCTTCTCTTCCCCTATCGGATTGGAGTACCTTTATCTTTCTGCCCATTTGGTCTCTATATTACATCCTAAGTCTTTTGAACTTTCAAAAGTGTCTGACTTATGTTTAATCATATAAACATATCCATGTCTACTGAAGTAATCAGCAACATAGCAGCTATTTTCATCTTTTATGGCACATCAGAATGGTCGACATACATCCATGTATACCAAGTCGAACAATCCATCACTTCTTTCATATAACATGTGAATAGTGATTTAGTCGTCTTGCTCAATAAACAACATTTACATACATCATCCGATTTAAGGTCGAATGATTCCAACACTCCATACTTTTGGAGTTTGGGTGATATTCTTTCTTGTTTACGTGCCTTAGACGATATTGCCACAATTTGGATTTATCAAGCACTTTAGACGAACCAGTATTTAAATTACTTTGCTGACATATTCAATATTTTCATATATGCCTTTGCAGGGAGAAGCTATATCACCTATTTCATTATCAAATGAAAACTGATAACTATCCTTAAACAAGTATGAAATGAAATTATGTTCGAATAACAACAATTATTTAAATGTATCCTAACTCCAGATTTTAGCAAAAGCTCAAACTTTCCAATGGCCATGACTAGGGATGTTAATCGGGTCAACCCGACCCTAATAAGAGTTAGTCGGGTCGGGTTAGTCGGGTTTTTATAGAAATAAATATATACCCGCAACCCGACCCTATTAGGTAATCGAGTTAATCGGGTAGCGATAATCGGGTAGCGGGTTAACCCGTATAACTTCACAGTTTTCTAATAACTGTTAAAATAAATATATATATATATATATATATATATATATATATATATATATATATATGACTTTGAATTTTGGGATAGTACACTAAAATATTGAATGATATATGAAGTTGAAACCACATGAATTATGTATACGTAGTAGAATCATAGTTGGTAAAAGTGAGTTTTGTTTTAAATTGAATGTAAGTATTGGATTTCAAAGCGCGTCTAAGTATACTTAAAATGTTAGTCTTGCTTATAACTTTTGAAAATTTAAGAATGCAGTTACCGCACTAACACTTTGATGAATGAATACTTGCAAGTTATGTTACAATTAATATACAATACTAAATCTTCAGTTCTCCATAATCTATTTATATACATTACTACATTTTACACTAATGTTATTATATGGTTATAGCTACTATTATTAATTAGATTCTAGTTTTAGACTCTTATACATATAGAAAAATGTCTCAACGTTAAATTAACATATTCAACTTATATTTTATTTTATAAGAAAGTATAACTATAAAAAATAATAGAAAAATTGATACTTGATTAAATCGGGTTAATCGGGTCAACCCGCACCCGCATTCGGGTTAACCTGTATAACTTGATTAAACTTTTTAACCCCATTAAACCCGACCCGAATAGCCGTAATAGGGTGCGGGTCGGGTCGGGTTTTTTGACACCCTTAGCCATGACACTCTTGTCTCCCATGACTAAGTTGAGCTCTCCATGCCTCAGACTTTTACTTTCCTTTAGGCTTTGCAACATAGTGAAAATGTGAATACCACACCCAATATCCAAGACCTACGAATTCTAAGTCTTAGTTTTGTTGAGTTCGATCATTTATATACATGAATCCTGTATGACCTTACTGTCTTTGATATCCATCAGATATTTTAGGCAGCAACAACAACGCTTCTAGTACCCCTCTGTGTTGCAGTAAAACACATTGTTTCCTTTGGGTTATTTGCAGGTGTAATTTCAGATTCAATCTTTCTCTTAGCCCTACGATTGGACTTTCCATTTGTAGTTTTTTCAGATCTCTTCCTTTTCTTTGCATTACGACCAATTGACAACACATGAGCTGCTGAGCTAGAGGGCACGTCAATCTTATTGATCCCTTGCTTTAACAATAACTTGAGTTCCATTATTGAGGTCTCTTTCTCATTCAACACCATTTGACATGAGGTTACAAACTGTTTGTAGACAGCTGGCTGACCGGACAGAATTATGTTGACCAAAACTCAGTATCAACCGTCATAATATTTTCGGTGAGCTTCAATCTCTTCTTGGACTGAATCATTATCAATAGTGGGAATTTACTTATCGAGAATACACACCTTATTCTGGTTAAGAACATACTCTTGCTCTCGTACCTTAGAGTGAACCTACGGTTCCACAGCTCATCAAGAACATACTCTTTGTTCTTATTCCTTTGAGTGAACCAAAGGTTTCAAATCCAGTTCATACACCTTGGACTGGTAAGTTTTTTCCTTCCAAGAACTAAGAGTAGTGAGAAATTGGGGTTATTTGCGAAATTAGGAATGGGAGGATTATTACCATTTTCAACAAGTATTATTGAGATAAAACTATTTTAGTCAGTTTGAATATTCTATAATAAATTACCCAATTTCAAATTAAGGCTATGATCCATATTTTAGATTCGTTTTATGAAGAGGTTTGCCATAACCATATCGCGAATTTATTTTAGGTAGACAATGCTCTTGTCAATTTCAATCTCTATGAAATTCCTAGTTCTTTTGAGATTCTTGAAATCTTATCAATGACATGTTAATCTCGTTTATGCTCATTTACCATTCATGACTGGGATGCCTAGGATCATGAACAAGATGTGTGAATTAACCATGCAAACCCTGTGTGGTGCCTTGCTCGAGTACGCTCGAGAATCGCGAGTCTCACATCACCCCTCTGTATGTCCTCACATTAATGTGCCGGTTAACCACACACGCTCCATTAACAGTCCATACGAGAAATGTGCGGTTTTCATGGGTTAGAATACTTTTCGCATTTTCTATAGCTAAAACGGGATTTTATTTTACTATTTTAAGTATATTTTTAATCTTGACATCATCCTATCAAAAGTCCTCGGTAGCTCCATTGAATACACGAAGAAGCGGAGAAGCAGGTCAGCGTGAAGCTTATTAAAAACCTACTTCTTTGGGAAAGCAAAGCGATCCGCCTTATACATCTCTTGTAGCTTGTTCACTACGGGTGAGCCGATTTATCAATTGACTGACGATGTATTTAGACTTAAACGATACATATATATAAATCATATTATATATAGGGTCTCTCTTAAATATTTTAAGGTTTAGGGTTCTATTTTAAAACATTTTAAATATGAGTGTATATTTTAAACCATTAAAATATGAAGGTCTGATTAGTAAATAAATTAACTATATATATATATATATATATATATATATATATATATATATATATAAATCTATTAGACATATATACTTAATTTAATTATTTGGAGAGAATAAAACAGTTTTATTTTCAAAATACATTTTATCTACATTTTGTATTGCTAACATTATTAAGTTATGACTCTGATACCACTGTTGGACTTTCTATTCCCTAACCAGATTAACATACACAGCGGAAAATAACAATTAATTTAGAGAAATAGGAAACTAAACCCTAAAGGACATTGACTTAATAAAGTTATTAACAATAACAAAATAAATAGATAAATGAGAAAATACTAACCTTTGAGAAAACCAATTTCTCATGCGCAGACCACCTTGCTCGAGCTTCCATGCTTTGGATGACAAGTACCCAAACCAGAATACCTCTAATAGTTCACACCCATGAACCAAGAGAAACTCCAAATCCTAAGGTCCCGACTCTAAGTCGTGTAAACTCTCACAAGGATTAGGAATGAGAAAGAGAGAAAGAAATGAACTAGATTCGAATCTGGGATACATTGAAAGCTTAGGGATGGCCTCTATTTATAGGGGAGAGGATGCCCTTGGGTTTGGTCTTCTGGCCGATGTGGGATAACTAATTTCGGCCTCCAACCGCCGGTTGGAGATTCTAACTGCCGGTTGGACTTAATTCCTGCCCAAGTAACAACACGTGTCAACGACTTACAAACCCCAACCTCCAACCGCCGGCTGAACCTCCAACCGCCGGCTGGAACTCACTTCTAGAATATTCCTTTTAGATTCTTATTAATATTCAATTAATAAACTAACTGAATACTATTAATAGTTTCTGTTAAAATCTTTTAGCTTCTAATTAATTTATCAACTTTGATAAATTAACAAATCAAATAATTAACTTATAATATTAATTCCAATTTATATTATCTCTCTTACTGTTCATTGAGGGTAACCCAAAAAGGACTCCACTTTTAACGATAGTCTACCAATTAGTTATGAATTTGGACACTATTTCCAACACTCATAAGGTATATTTTCGACGAGTTTTATTTTTTTGGATTTTACAAATTGTACAGAATTAGTAACACGTGTGTTACTAGGTAATATCACATGTGTTACTAGCTGATATCAAAGGTGTTACTGGACAGTAACACATGTGTTAGTTGTTTTCAAAACCTACCGAAAAATGGAAAAAAAAGTTCGTCTAAAGTATACCTTGCCAAACTCTAATCGAAGAGAATAAAACGCTAATTTTTATGGTGCAATTTTTATGATTTTTCGACTTATCGTCCGAGAAATATTTACGTTTAAAATTTTTAGGGAAAATGGATTTTGTGACACATGGCGCATTATGTTTGGTTCCTCAATTCTCATTCAAAGTTGATTTACTCATTTGAATCTTACTCTTCAAATATTGTACGAAAGTTTACAACTGTATTATGTTTGGAATTAGCAGGTTTGTTCCCATAAGTAAAATTATCAATTAAAGGAGTTATTCTACTCTTATCGATACCTACTTTTCATGCTCTTTAAAAAAAAAAATCAAAACTCTAAAATTGAAAGTTGATCCAAATATTATCTCTTTCCTAGATGTAAAATAGAAAACAAACTCTTAAATGTGTTTATTTTGATGGAACTATAATTGTTACACCTTAATTTACATTTTTAATTTAATTATTATGTTGTCAGTTTCAGTAAAGAGAATCTTAATATTTAAATCAAATTTTATGATTACAATTTATCGTACTATAGAATACATGTTATGCTTCATACGTTTACACTTTTCATAATGCATAATATCATAATATGAAGAAAAAAAAATAACGAAAATAAAACTTCGTGAACCGGTGAATGACTCTGCACCTGTCAACTCACAACTTGACCCTCACAACTCGGCTATCAAAAGATGCAATTGATTTTTTTTCATCAAAGTAATACACTCAATATAAGAAAATATTACATATATATCTATGAAACAATATGAACTTAATTTAACGATTTACATACATGAAGATCAAGTGGTACAAGAGTTAAACCAGTCAATGCAAATCAAACAATACTTTCTTACATATAGAATGATTAACTATTCCCGCTGCGTTACGCCAGTTTGGTGCTAGTTCATTGAATTTATCTATACCAAAAGGGATGTGACTACTTATTTCACGATATATGTTTCACGATATATGTTTACTTGATTATTGAATTTGAAAGTTCCCTACACGGTCATGTAACTTTGAAAACGCAATTATTTTATTTTTATAACTTAGTATAGGTTATCCTATAATTAACTACTCCATCATACAAGAATAGGTTCTGTATCAGAAATACTTTAAGCTTCATAAATTCAAGGAGAATAATCAAGCACTGAGTACACAACTCCTAAGATAACTAACCAAAACAGCACTTCAAAACTTTCTTTCAATAAATATAAATATATGTATATTATACAAATTAACTAAGAACATAATCAAGATTTAGAATTCATGTTCTTTAACAGATATAACTCTCCAAGCAAGGTTCCTATCAACAATAGACCAATTGCAGCAACAAAATATAGTTTCAAAAGTATGCATAGAGCCATTGCAATAGTTCTATGAGGGTAGTTATCATTCTTACATATTGCCAGACGAAAAGAGTTCACCTGAAGAGTTCCCAAACAATCCTGCACACTAGAGTTAATAACTTCAGTCAACAGTTCTGCATTTAGAACCATAAGTAATGAGTTGTCATCGGAACCCACAACTTCTTCACCGGTAGGCAAACTATTCTTCAAATCACAGAGATCCAATGCAAAACAATAAGCAAACTCGACTTTAGTTTTATCATTTCCAACAATGGCTAGAAGCTCATCCTGGTGCACAATCTTGACTTTTTGACCTTTAAACATGGTTAGGATCCCTTCGGTTACTCTTTCATCATGAATCTTAATTGGGGACATATCTGTCACTTCATCTTCTATGAACTTGAAGTTGGGTGTCAAAGAAGTATTGATAAATGAATTGGTGGCATCTGCTTTAACAAAATGGATTGAGGGGAAAGATATTGATTTGGTATTTGCTGGATCATAACATTGTATTCCCAATTCAGACTTAA
The DNA here is from genome assembly GCA_963422505.1 of Pseudognaphalium luteoalbum. Classification (NCBI taxonomy): domain Eukaryota; kingdom Viridiplantae; phylum Streptophyta; class Magnoliopsida; order Asterales; family Asteraceae; genus Pseudognaphalium; species Pseudognaphalium luteoalbum. The sequence continues at coordinate 131,171,100 of OY730192.1, read as the reverse complement.
TTTTTCCTTTAAGTGTAACCATCTTTGGTTTTTCACCGTGTACAAGTATTACGTTCTTGGGTGAGAGAAACTTGACAAGATCCATTATCCTTTTCGCATCCGTATGTGGGCTAAATGACAACTGATGAATCTGGAAAATAATAATTTAAAAAAACTATAATTTAATATATATATATATATATATATATATATATATATATATAAGCTTTCAGCGGGATTGGGTATTGTTGTTGCTGTACAATTGAGAATAATTTTAGAATATACATACATATTTCTTAGGGTCCATAGTTTCAAAGTGTATGAAACTCTACTAGTTTCCTATTGTGTGTGCCCAACTTTGAAAGTTCATATAATACGTATTCAAACTTTAAGGAAACGCCTATATATGCATTAACTTACTATTGTTGAATATAACCTATACAAAAAACGTCTACTTATGTAGCCAAAAACACCCACAAATATACATTTTCAAAACTAGAATAGAACACAATAGTAAAACGTGTAAAGCTCCATACGCTTTGGAACTATAAACCTATTTCCTATATTGGTAACATATTTTAGTTTATTTAAGAGGGAAATATATGAAATTTGTACCTGGCAGGGTACGTCAATTTGTGTGTCTTTGTCCAAATCAACTTTTGTGGGCTTGCCTTACATCAATTTGTGTCCTACAGTTCCAGCAACACAGTAGCCAGGAAGTGTAATAAGATTTAATTCAGAAGGAGCCCAATGCTTAAAAACTTCAAGAGAAAAACCACCACTAATCATTCCCGGTGTAGCAAAAAGAACACAGGGTCCAGAAGCATCTAGTAATGATCGGTCAAAGTTGTGAACTGTACGAACCAAAATAAGCCAAGTAAGGAAACTAGAATGTTGTTTTGCATCAATGAAGAAAGATTTATATATAGTAGTACCATTTTTAAAGTCAAATGCGTTCCTAGTAGCATAAGTATCCTTCACCTTCAGGCTAGCCCAATTAATGAGCACTTTGTAATACAAATTAGCTTGCATTGTCAAACCTGAGGGGACCAATACAGATGATCATACAACATTCAAAATGGTCATTGTAGTTGTGATATGCATAAGAAAGCAAAATAAGAGGCTAAAACTGATGAGAAGTACATAGTTGATCAGGCTATGTTAAATTAAACCAATATCATGTAGTCACTGAACCTAATCATACTTAATAAGGAATACTGTCTAACGGTCATAGTCTAGGCTCACTAAATGCAACCTAGTTCACTATAACCTTAGGCTCTGATACCAATCTGTCACACCCCCCAAATATAGGTTGCGAAAGCGAATCGGGTCGGGGTGCGACTAATCAATAATCACAAGCACAAAGATATAATGAACGACCACTAAATGCGTCATTTTACATAGTATTGATAAAACCAAAGTTTACATCAAAATATTGTTTACATTAGCTCAGTTCTTGAAATTGAGAGATTTACATTACATAATTACTTTATACAAAATATAATAATACAATTAAATCTCTGATTTGATTGGATGCAGACTCAAGCTAATGATTCCTGATTGGCAGCCAACCTACTGCTGAGTACCTGTGATACATGCTAAAATGGGTCAGCAAAATGCTGGTGAGCTCACAGGTTTGTATGTCAACACATATTTGTATGAACCGCAAGATTTAATTGAATTTAAAATGCAATTAAGCAAAATAAAAGTTATACAGCCATGAGCACATAGTCTGAGCTTAACTTGAGCGTCAGGTCCAACTAAGGAAACCCAACTGAGTTGCCTCCTACGAGTGCCTAATCTACACTCGTCTTCCCAAATGCTAATACGTCCGTTTGACCAGTTAGTGCGTGCTAACCCGGACGAGGATTGTCAATCCTATATGATATCATATACTAACATTCACGCTACAGATGTATTACCAAACTATGTTATGGAGGGCTTTGAAATGATGAGTGAAAACAACTCATGTAGTATTTGATTTGTATTGTACTTGCGTTCATATTGTAAAATAAAACGAGCAATGTAATCACACCCCAGATGAAAACCGTAAAATAGGGGCTATGAGACTCACCTGAGCCTTGAGTGTTTATTTAAATAAACTTGAATTGATTAGCTGCGAATCGATGTCCGAAGACTTGTAACCTGAGGGCGTCCAATACGCGCGATGGTTATTAATTGCATAGGTATCTTAAAAGACTACCTTTGTAGTTGTTTGTTCAACTATGATGTCCAAATTACTAGGATTTGGTTGATTAACTTGTCCAAGTTATTACCACTTGGTTGATTCGATTATGTTTTGAAAATGTGTACGGCCCGTTGGTGATTTGTTTGCAATAATAATCCCACATTATTATTTTGATTTTTGAATGGTGTTATACTTAAAAGTATTTGTAAACTTTAAGTGATGGGGGTCCGGGGGCAGCGCCCCTGGTTAGCGGGTTCCCAGGGGTCGCAACCCCTGGCGGGGTCCAAGGGGCTGGCCCCTGGTTGGGGTCGAGATGCCAAGTCAGCTCAAAAAAATTTTATTTCTACTAAATTGCTTTGGTGAAAAACGCATCTGGACTTGAATTTGGGTGAAATCAAGTGATAAAATTTTTTGTCTCGACACTTAGTAAAATCTGTGTTTTCTTGGTTATGTTTCATGCGATACTACGTGCGACATAAAGCTTGTGTCGCTAGGTGCGACATAGTCTATTGTGTCGCAGATCATATATGCGGCATAAGGGCTTGTGTAGCTAAGTGCGACTTCCGCAATTTATGCGACATAAAATATTGTGTCGCTATATGCGACGGAAATAGGTTGTTGCGACATAGTGTTTTGTGTCGCTAAATGCGACATCCGAAGGGTTTGCGACATAAGTGGGGGTTTAGCGACATAAGGGCTTGTGTCGCAGGTGGCCTGGAGCCTCTGCGACACAATGAGCTGTTGGCCGGAATTTGAGCCAAAAACATGTTTTCCGGCGACCGTTTGGTCCGATTCTTTTACCCAATCCATATTTGGACATTTCAAGCTTAAATAACCCATAAACAAGTGAAAATGAGTAAAATTGAAGTGTTTCGAGTTTTGTCGGAAACTTACGAGTTAACGCCGGAAGATTTCGAAAAGGTGGGGTTGTAGATCGTGACGCGGTGGTTCTTTTCTTCCAAATGGGCAATGAAAACCGAGGTCGTTTGGTGGTGTAATTTGGGGATTATGATGATGGTGGTGTGGTTAGGTTTTGAGAGAAATGAGAGAAGAGAGAGAGTGGTAGATGATGGAATGAGAACAAAGAAGGAAAGAGGAGGGAAAGAAGGGGGAAGGGGGGCCCGCCTGGTGGGGTCCACCGGGTGTGGGCTTCACCAGTTTTTTTCGTTCCCTGCGATTACGCTCCGTGCGGTGTTCGTTTCCCCAATCGTTTAAACGTGAAATAATTATTTTGTGCGTTTAAATTTGTGTTTTAAAATACAAATGTTTTGTCAACAATTTGTTGAAGCGTTTTACCAATTACTTAATAATTTGGTTATAAAATATAACTAAACTTTGTTTTGGTTGTTTGCACGTTTGTTATTTTAACCGCGTAAATGTTGTTAATACGATACGAATTTGAGTTGAAATATTATCTAAATAATATTTTGGGACAAATTGGAGTTATTAAATAATGTCATATTATTTAATAAAATTGTTCACCAATGTCCGTATTACTTGAATCGAATTGCATTCGATTTGAAACTCGTACGATTAAATCAAATCGTATACTTGTATATATTCAAAAATATATATATTGATACATTAATTAGCCTAACATAGAACTAATTACATGTATTACACTTGATTAGGTACTAAGTAGTAGTTCTAATTTGGCGGGTGTCACAGTAAATGATAGGTGCATTGTGTCGATCTTGTGCATGTGTGGGTGTAGTACATACTCGTAGCGTTACTTGTAATATATTTGATTTGTAAGTTATATAGCTAGACAACAACCGTAATACGTAATTACGATGATTAAGATATGAGTAGTTCATGTATTTCATACAAGCTTCTATAAGATGTTATGTTTTGTTAGATCAATATTATTGTCACAGTAAACATAGAATTAGCCAACTTAACTCACCAAAATTTTGTGTAAGATCAAGTAATTGACCTTTATTTTTTTAGTGCAAGTTAAAAATAACTTTTTAAGTGTGTTTTATAACTTAACTCACCAAAATTTTGTTTATACGACTATAAATGGGCCAGCCCACGAAGCTCCGTAACTCAAGTATTGGCCCAACCCACTAAAAGAGTAAAAACACATATTGATATGTCTCTTTGAGACCATCTGCAAATTTGATTTTAGGGTTTTTAACTGCCGACCACGAAAGCAGCAGCCGCCGTCGTTAATCGGAGTAATTGATCTCAGGTATGCATGAATTCCATGTCATTTCAATTCTAATTGCATAATTATTTTCGTAAATCTGCGTCTACTGATTCATTTCAGTCGAATTTTCAAATTTTCTTTCTCCAAAAAGCTCCAAATTTAATGATTTCGACGGAACTGTATCTTATTAACATAAATTACCAGAATTTTACCAGTATTAGTATTAGTTTAGTTAATTTAGTGTCTATCAGATCATATCCTGTTTACTGCGTTTGCTAGCTTTATAACTGTTATTGAGGTTAGTTTCGATTTCAGTTGCTATTTATTTGAAAAAAACTTGCTTTTACATCATTCTTAACTGATATGTTGTTATTGTTGTTTTCTGCACTTTGTTAGGTTGCTGTAGTGTTTTTAATATTATATTTGCTTAATAATAAGTTTCTTTTTTTTGTTGTCATTATATCCTGTAAAAGTTATGTGCTGCACACAAATTTTACTTTAGAAGTTTTGATTTCATATGCTTATCAAAAAGTCAATAGAGCAATTTATGTGTGTTTTTTCGACATGATTTGCAATGAACGACTGTGATTTTATCTTGTATTGTTTTGTCATTTTGTAGTAAAAATGGCCGACACCAAGGCAGTGACAATACGTACTAGGAAGTTTATGACAAACAGGCTTCTATCCAGGAAACAATTTGTGAGTTGTGTAAATATGCAGTTGCTTTTATCTGTAATTTTGTCTATGGTTTTCTCGTGCTTACATTTTGAGGTGATGTAGGTTATTGACGTGCTACATCCAGGCCGGGCAAATGTCTCCAAGGTACTGACCTTCTCGTTATCTCTCCTAAGCTATCTATTTATGTGTCTTTTTTTAAAAAAAAATTTGTATGTGCGTTGCAAGTTAAAGGCTGATTTGGGTTTTTATTTTTTGGTAAAGGCTGAATTGAAGGAAAAATTGGCAAGGATGTACGAGGTGAAAGATCCAAATGCCATATTTGTGTTCAAGTTCAGGACTCATTTTGGTGGTGGCAAATCAACTGGTTTTGGTTTGATATATGATTCTGTTGAGAATGCGAAAAAGTTTGAGCCAAAATATAGACTTGTCAGGGTAACTTTCTACGCTTTTGTATTAGAATTTATTTCAACTAAAAGGTGTACTGTATTTGAGTATGTGTTCATTTTATTGTATCCGTGAATGTGAATTGTGAGCTCAGCTATTTGAGGAATACAATTTTAGTATATGGTTAATATTCTTTGGCATTTAGTGTTTATAATTCTAACATTTTTATGACATTTTGCAGAACGGACTTGATACCAAGGTTGAGAAGTCCAGGAAGCAGTTGAAGGAAAGGAAGAACAGAGCAAAGAAGATCAGAGGTGTAAAAAAGGTCAGTATTTGACCCTGTTAATCTTGTTGCTGGGATCATATTGTAGAACACCAAGTTTTAGTACAAAGGAATAAGTTAGCGTTTTCTGCATTTAAAAAATTGATGTATGAGCAAATGGTTTTTTTAAAGATTAATGTTGATTTTGCAGACCAAGGCTGGAGATGCTGCCAAGAAGAAGAAGTGAGCGATGAAACTAGATGTGGTTATTTTCTTCGTATGTCAGACTATTGTGTTGTCTTGGTGCAATGTCTTTTTGATCGTAACTATGAACTTTTAGTTCTGGAAGTTGCCTGTTTTGAGACAAATCAGCTTTTAGTTTTTACAAGTGTTAAATTAGATGAACGAGAATTGTAGCTTCACGTTACTCTGGTTGATGTCTAATGGCCTTTTGGTCTGCAAATTGGGATGTTAGTATATTACTCGGTATTTTATCGCCTTCAGTTGTTATGTTCTTTGTCTGGGTTTCACCACTCTTTTTATGGTACCATAAGTTTTACTTGACTATTAGCCTCGGTTGGAAGTAGCCTATAATGACTTATGACTGTTTGCTGTGGGTCAGATCAAGAACAATACCAAGCAATTCCGTCGAGGGCGGGATATGGGGAGGTAAGATGTAGAGTTGTAGACAGTCATACTCATAAGTAAAGGGACTACTTCCAGGGCGGGGTATGGATGTATACTAATATGTTTCTTCGTCAGATTGTTGTTAAACCGCTTGGCATACATTATTGTGTATGTGCTCTTTTATAACCTTGGCTGGTAGTTCCCTAGTGGCTGACTCTTTTTGATTGGGTTTGGTATTTACGGGTGTGGAAAAGTTGGTTTCGTTACTTTACATAAAGTTAATTGCATGGTTGGTCATAGTGGATTATAGAAAATTGCATTGTCAGTTCTTATACTTCATTTTTTGCACTAGTAGTCCAAAAACTTGTTACGTAGTTGGTCCTCTTTCCAACTAAAATGACTAAGTTACCCTCATTAAAATTTATACAAAAAACTAGGACATTAAGAGTATGGTAGTAATTTTAGCTAGAGGAGTGACCAACCGTGCAACAACTTTCATGTTTTTGAACTTTCACTGCAAAAAGTGGAGTATATAAGGATATGTTTCAAAAAATGTATTTGGAAGGTACCATTAACTCTCGTATCATATTATAATGGTATGAGTTCGTTCCATCTGGTAAGGAGGATCAATACCGGACAAATCATCCACATATATTGAAGCATGGATTCGAACTCCTAAAATGTCGAGCACACATGTGAGGTCTGGACATTTATAGTGGCGGTACCACTTGGACCTGTAACTTCTTTAAAGATAAATCTTTTACACACTGTTTTATGAGCTTCAACGCAGAAGAGTTTATAAAAATTCTAAACCAATTAATAAAACTAGAATAATACCCGTGCAATCATCGGTGGTAGATGTAATGTTCTGTAACACCCCCAAATTTGATGTTTTGCGGAAGCATAATTTGGGTGTTACTAATCAATAATCAAAGCACACAGATATATAGCAAACGACTCTATATGCGTTGTTTTAACAAAATATATTAATATTTGAAAGTTTACAACAATTTGAACCCGTACATAGCTCGTGTTCGTAATATGAGAGATTTAAGTACATAATTAGTTATACAAAATCTAATAATGCAATGAAATCTCTGAAGTTTGCATGGAGACTCGAGCTAATACGCATCCTGATGGGCAGTCCAAATCTACTGCTGAGTACCTGTGATACATGCTAAAATGTGTCAGCTAACGCTGGTGAGCTCACAGGTTTTGATGTCAAATAATAGTGTGTGAACCGCAAGAGTTAAATGTTGATTTGCATCCAGCAAATGATAATAATAGTGTGTACAACCATGAGCGCATAGTCTGAGCTTAACTCGAGGGTCGGGTCCCATATAGAGAATTCCGAGCGAGGTGCCTCCACGAGTGCCTAATCTACACTCGTCTTCTCAAATATTAGTACGTCCGTTGCGGAGGTTAGCGCGACTAACCCGGACGAGGTGGGTCAATCCTATATGGTACCATATACTAATATTCACGCTACTTTCGTATTACCAGACTATACTGACGGAGGACTTTGATTTGATTAGTTGAAAACAACTCATGTAGTATATTGAAATATGTACTCACGTTCACGTGTTAAAAACAGAGCAATGTATCACACCCCTAGTAAACAGTAAAAAGAGGGGTCATGAGACTCACCTGAGTCTGAAGAGTTTATCTAAATAAACTGAGATCGATCAGCCAAGAATTGAAGTCCAAAGACTTGTAACCTGAGGGTGTCCACGACACGCGATGGTTATAAGTATGAGAAGGTATCCAATAAGACTACCTTGTAGTTGTTTGTCCAACTAGAATGTCTAAATGATTACAATTTGGTTGATTGTCTAAGTGTTTGAAAATGCGTACGACCCGTTGGTGATTTGTTTGTAATAATAATCTCACATTATTATTTTGATTTTCAAACGGTGTTATACTTAAAAGTATTTATAAACTTTAGGTGACAGGGGTCCGGGGGCAGCGCCCCTGGTTAGCGGGGTCCCAGGGGTGGCAACCCCTGGCGGTGTCCAAGGGGCTGGCCCCTGGTTGGGTTCGAGATGCCAAGTCAGCTCGAAATTTTTTTATTTCTATTATATTGCTTTGCTGAAAAACGCACCTGGACTTGGATTTGGGTGAAATCAAGTGATAAAATTTTAGGTCTCGACCCTTAGTAAAATCTGTGTTTTCTAGGTTCTGTCATCTGCGACATTGTGTGCGACGTAGGTTGTTATGTCGCAGGTCATGACTCCGACATTGGTCATGGCGTCGCTAAGTGCGACTTCGCAATTTATTGCGACATTAGGTGTTATGTCGCTATATGCGACGTTGTTGATCTTGCGACGTAAGGGTCTGTGTCGCTATGTGCGACGTCAGCCATTTAAGGCGACATTGAAACTGATGTCGCACCTGTGACATTGTGATGGGTTTGTGCGACATTGAGGCTGATGTCGCAATGTCGCTGGGACAGATGCGACATCGGCATCTGATCAGGTCCCAGTGGCTGGAAAAACGGCCTGACGACTTCCGTTTGGTCCGAAACTTTTACCCAACCCTTATTTGGACATTTCAAGCTTAAATAAACAATTATTACTTGAAAACACTAAAAATCGAGGAGTTGCGGGTTTTGTCGGAAACTTACTACTTTGCGCGTGAGAATTCCGGAAAGATGAAAATGTAGATCGTTGCGAGGTCGTCACTTTTCTCCAAACGAGCTTGCCGAAATAATGATGTTTGATGGTGTTTTTAGTGGATTTTATGATGGTGGTGGTGGTAAGTTTAGAGAGAAAAAGGAGAGGAAGAAAGAGAAGGAGATGTGAGAAATGAGGAGGAAGAAAAGGAAAGAGGAGGGAAGAAGGGGGAAGGGGGCCGGCTGGTGGGGTCCACCGAGTGAGGGCTTCACCAGTTTTTCGTTCTCCCGCGTACGTGCTCCGTGCGGCGTTTGTTTTTCGATCGTTTTGCGTTTAAATAGTGTTTTTATGCGTTTAATTACATAATTTAAAATACGAATAATTTCTTGTCATTTTGTTGAAGTATTTTATTAAACACTTAGTTATTTGTTTATAAAATGTGACTTGACTGCGTTTCGGTTTGTTTGCACGTTTAATATACTAATCGTGTAGACTTTGTTTGTACGATACGAAATAAGTACAAAATATTATTAACATAATATTTTGAGTATAATAGTGCTTATTCAATAATGTTAAATTATTTAATAAAAATGTTCACCAACGTCCGTATTTACTTGAACCGAATCACATTCGATTTGAAACTTGTACGATTTAATCAAATCGCATATTCGTATATATTCAACAATATATATATTCCGATACATTAATTAGCCTAAAACCAACTAATTACATGTATTAACAACTGATTAGGTACTAATCACTAGTCCTAATTTGACGGGTGTTACAATGTTGGTAGGTAACAGTGGTAAGGTGTTGACAGTGGTGGTCCTATTAAAATTTAAAAGTTATTGTAGGAGTTTTGTATATAGTTTTTTTAAGGTTTATATATAAGTTATAAGTTAATTTTAATATAATAAGAGAAAATGCATTGAAGGATATTCATTATATGTTAAATATTATATCTATGTATATAAGAAAACCCTTGGATCGATCCCCCTTTATTTCCAACTAATCCTTGTTTAAGGGTGTTGATAAATACAACAAACAACTTAATACATACACCAACTTTTATGCTTCGTCATGCAGTACTGTACAATACCGTGATGAATATTTTTGTTGTATCCATCAAAATGTTTGTTGTATACATCAACACCATTCTTTAAGCCACCATTAGATTAAACCCTGACATCATTGAAACCATTAATTATGTTATGGATTACTAAAATGCACCTCAATTAATAATCCTCTTTGTAATCTAGGTTTCCTTCAAATTCAGTACGCTCTCAAAAATTCAGTTTCCCTAACCGTATCCATCTCCAAACTACAATTCAGTTTCCATAATATATGTTATATATTATCTCATCATCTTATGATTCATTGTAGGGTTTAGTGTTCGCCTGACAATCTCAACCCAAACATAAAAGATGGGTTGATTGGGTTGATTAGCGGGCTGCTTGTAGGTTTGTAAGGTTGTGTCAAATCATGATAACAGGTCTAAGTAGGTACTCTTCACAAGTCTGAAAAATTTGAGCAGGTCGAACGGTCTATGTGACACCCCGCAAATTTAAACGCAATTACGTAGACTAAACATTTGCATTATTAGGCTAATTCCCTACTCAAGTGAATTCACACAAAAATTTTATGAGATAAGTCTAGCAAAGCCCAACTAGATAATATGTGTAGTATTATATATTTCGTAATTAGTATAATTACGTACAAAATATTCGGAACGAGTCCGACAAAATATGATCGTTGGTGAACATATTTTAAATAACGTAAAACTATTTTATAGTAGTTATTTACTTGAAAATATTATCCGAGCGAATAATGCATAGCGATTAAACAAAACAATTATACGTTGTATATAATTCGTAAAGTACCCGGCTTATATGCACAGAACGAACCAAACAACAAAACGAGTCAAAAATGATATTTTTGAAACTTAAAATAAAGTATTTGAAATAATACTTCGAAAAATATTAACGTGTATCGAACGGTAACTAAATGAAAACAAACGAGCGATTAACGGGTAAAATACCTAAACACTCACACAAGAAATGGGAGACAAATTTAAAAGATGGCCATGCTTTGTTGACTTGGAGAGCCGGCCAAGACTCACCAAGAACACCCCACACCACAATTTGATTTTATACACAAACACACACACACAAACCAACCTTACTCCTTACACCCTCACCATCACTTTTCTTTCATTTTCTTTCCCTCTTCTCTTGTCTCTCGGTAGCAACCATAACATCATCATCATCATCATCATCATCATCATTATAACTCATCATAATATTCATCATCATCATCTTGCAAAGGAAGCAAACAAGGAGCTAGCTCAAGATCATCATCCTTATTCCTTCCATTTCTTCATCTCTAAAAGCTTTGTAAGGATCACTTTTTCTTCACTAGTTTTACTTGGTTTGTACTTATAAACATGTTATGATGCTCATCTAGCCTAGAAATTTCCAAACATCAAGTTTAAAATCGTTTTTCATGAGTAAAATAAACAAGACAGATTCTGTCCCAGATTTTTGGTCTCACAAAATCGTCCATATCTCGAGTTATAAGTTGAATAAATGCATGAATCTTACACCGAATCTTCATATAGATGTCGTCTACAAAAAGTTCTCTTTGACCACTTCCAGAAATATATGGATTTTCGTGTATAACCCAATCTTTGAACAAAGGTCTGTTTTGGACCAAAACCGACCACTTGACCTTCTCGATTTTATTTGACCAACTTAGAGACCCCTATAATTCTTGGGAAAAAGTGGTAAGATGATTGACACATAGATGTTTAACTGTGATCTTTGGTAAGAAGTGATTCGGACTAGAAATGGGTGAGATCGGGGGTTGAATCGGGTTAAAATCTAGAACCGAAGCCTCCAAGGGCTGTTTTGGTAATTTCGTAAAAGTGACACTTCGGACCTACCATAAAAAGTACCGAAAATTTTATAAGGCTTAGTTAACTATTTTAAGACTTGTGTAAAAGTTTCGGGTCAAACCGAATACGTTTGACCAAGTCAACTGAAACGAGTCTCGGTACGAAAAACGTGAAACGAAATGTAAAACTTTAGAATTTGGATTGAAACAAATATTTTAGTTGTTATACTATAAAACTTGATCAAAAATGATGTTATGATATTTACGGATAACGATACACGTGTTGAAACACTTAAATAAAACGTATACTTTTACAAGTAAATAAACGAAACAAACATAATAATAACACTTTGGGAATTATTATTACAAAACCGTCACCAACGGGTCGTACATGTTTTCAAGACTACAGAACTAAACGAAAAACGAATACTTGGACATATCTAGTTGTAACACCCATTTTGTGACCTGAGGGTAACTAGGTAATTTTCCTTTACTTACATATATTATTTGTTATATTTATATATTGTGTTTTATATGTTTTGAATTATAACTTAGAAAGTTGGTTGAAAGATTTATTGTGACTAGTAAAATATTAACTGTTTTAAATAGTTATAGGTCACAGTAAAATAAAATACTTTTTCTCGCGATTGTTATTTAGGTTCCAGACAATAGAGATAGAACGGGTATAATAATTATACTATGATATAGAAATGAAAGTGGGCATAACCCGACTTCATCTTCTTCCCTATAATCTTCATTTCCTTCACAAACCTTGAAGTATTATGTGAAATTAATATTCAAATCAAGTTAGAATTCTTAACAATCTTAAGAAGTGATTTTGGAACCTACAATCAGATCATATCATCATCTTCTTCCTTCAAATTGTAAGTGTATTTGAAGCTTTTAATTGATATACATGATTTGATTTAGTTAGGTTAGATACATGATTGATTGTGTATAGAATTAGTGTTTGGAGTTGATATTGAGACTTATGTGGTGTTACATGATGTTTATATGATCATAGCATAATTAGAACTTGAGCTTGGACTTGTGTTAATGAAATATTCGAGTTAGGGTTTGTACAGGAAGTAGAAACAGTTTGTGCAGGTTCTGTGTTTGAGCTTCATAGCCGATCGGCTATACTTGGTGAGCCGATCGGGTATGATCAATGAGCCGATCGGGTATGTGCATGCTAGCCGATCGGGTAAAATTAGAGGAACGGCTATATTAGTGTAAATTCATGACAGAAGTTGGCTTTTAAAAGAATGTCGTGGAAATTAGTATACTAGCCGATCGGGTCAAGGTGAGCCGATCGGGTAAAGCCTTTAGCCGAACGGCTAAGGTGTATGAGCCGATCGGGTAGGGAACTAAAACAGTGGTAAAACCAATGTGAATATTGTTATGCTTTTGTATGTATGCATAAATATATATGTACTTGTATTAAGTGAGTGAATAGTTGAATTGAGTTATTAACTTAAGTGCTTTATTGTATTGACAGATAACTCGAAGACTCAGTGATTTAGTCAGCTGAGTAGTTGGAGCAAAGTTAACAGGTGAATTGACTTGGGACTTCAGTGTGATTTGGTTGTGACGTATTAGTTACAACAGATTAAGCATAGTAGTGTTTAATGTTGATTGTTTTTGTGATATATATATATAAACTGCTTTGAGCAATTTGGGGTATCGGAGGTCAACAATTGTTGGACTGGGTTGCTACAGGTTAACCAACATAGGGATTGTGAACATGTGTTGTGAATGGAACTTATGTTGGTTAAAGGTAGCAAACAGTTATCGGTAAATCACTGTAATGGCCTGCAGTGATCGTAAGGGTTGCTTGGTGGGCCACCGCGGTCTGATGGCGCCACAAGGACCACCGATCCTCTTGGCGATGTTGAGTCTATGTGTTAATTGTTGATAATTAATTATGTTAAGCTAAGTCAAACTGTTTGTAACAGGTTTATTCACTTAGCTTCGTGCTAATCCTGTTGTTTACTCCTTGCAGGTTTTGACTAGAATAGGACTGGGCAAGGAGTGCTTGGAAGTAGTTGACCATGACAACTCTGATATTATTTTGATAATTTATATATTGCCCATATAACTTTTAACAGTTTGTAAATTATTTGTTAATACTTATGAATTGTATAATGATTTTGGTAGATGACGTCATGTCATCTATTGTATATTATAAATAGGATTGCGCTCCTGTTGTTTAAAAAAAAAAAAAAACTAAATGTGTGGTGTGTTATAAATTGGTATCAGAGCATAGGTTTGGGTGAATTGAGCAATGGTTATGTGTTCAATCCCAAACCCAGTGGTATTGGTCAACATTTCAAGTTATGGGGATTAGTTATGAAATTGTGAGTGGTTAGTATATTAGTACTAACAATTAACAAACTGTGAGATTTGTTGTGATTATAGGAATGGCTGAGAATGAGCAATCAGACCCTACCCATAATCATGCTTCAGAGACAGATGTGCATCCGGATAATCAGGGTACTTCTCATTCGGTTGGTGGAGAAACAGATCAAGAGTATATTATGCGATTAGAGGCTCAGGTATTAGAACAGCAAAGGCAATTGACTGATTATTCTCAGCGTCAGACTTCAGGTTATCAGCATATTGAGAGTACTGCTCCACCTATTACATCTACTTTTCGAATTCCTACATCTGTTCCATATATTCCTCAGCAGCAATCTCAGAGCTATGGATTTCAGACTTCTGTTCCATTTTCTGCTTTTGGATCTTCTGGTTTCCAGATACCTGCATTTTCACAGTTGCAGCAGCAAAAGAAAGGTTGTTCTTTGAAGACATTTATGTCCAGTAATCCTTCTCATTACTCTGGGAGTTCTGATCCCACTGTTACCCTAGACTGGTTAAGGGATGTTGAGAGAAAGCTTGATGCTTGTCATTGCGAGGAAGAAGATAAGGTACAGTATGCAGTACAGTTGCTAAAGGGTCAGGCTATGTCATGGTGGGATTCTATCACTGCACCGTTGACTCCACAGCAGCTTAGTACTATTAGATGGCCAGACTTTCATGCCGAGGTTTGTAAGCAATATTGCTCAGAGTTTAACCTTGAACGTGTTAGACAGGAATTTCTTGATTTACAGAAGACTGACCAGATGTCCATTGATGAGCTTATTAGACAGTTTTCTGAGAAGTTGAGATTTGTGCAGCAGTGGGTCCCAACTGATAGAAACAAGATTGACCGTTTTGCGAAGACTTCACCCCCTGAGTACCGTACCACAGTGAGATTAGCAGGTACACTTCCCCAGGCTTATGATTTGGCACGTTCTGTAGATAGTGATATTCAGGCTAAGAGACAACAGAATAAAGAAAAGTTTCAACAGAGGCCACAAAGTGATTCTTTGAGCCAAAAGCGGAAAAATCCGCCACCAGCTGCTAGCCGTGCATTTCAGATGACAGTTGATGAAGCTGTCATCACTGATGACGTCATTACGGGTACTTTTCTTGTTAATTCTGTACCAGCACGTGTTCTTTTTGATTCTGGAGCAAACTGTTCATTTATATCTGTGAATTTCTGTGAAAAGTTAAAGTTGACTCCCTCGTTGATTGTGAACCCTATTGAGGTAGAAATAGCAAATGGAAAAATGGTTTCTGTTACCACTTCGGTAAGTGGTGCTAATATTACAATAGAAGGTCATGATTTTCCTGTTTTATTTCTTCTATTACCTATTCCCAGTTTTGATGTGGTATTGGGTATGAATTGGCTAAGTAAAAAAAAAGCCAATATTGAGTGTCACAAAAAGTTGATAAAAATCCCAATTTCCGATAAGTCATATGTATTGGCTCGCGGAGAACGGGAAAAAGGCAGTATTCCTTTAATTTCAGTAATGAAAGCTAGAAAATCTTTAGCTAAAGGTTGTGAGTTCTATTTGGCCTATGTTGTAAATACCAAGTTAGAAAAGAAAACAGTGTCTGATGTCCGGGTGGTTTCTGAATACCCGGAGGTTTTCCCTGACGAGTTGCCTGGTTTACCCCCTGTTAGGGAAGTTGAGTATCAGATTGATTTGATTCCTGGTTCCTCTCCTGTAGCTAAGTCTCCTTATAGATTAGCGCCTTCGGAAATTTGTGAAATGATGACTCAGATTCAGGAACTGTTAGATAAAGGTTTTATCAGGCCTAGTTCTTCTCCCTGGGGTGCTCCTGTTTTATTTGTGAAAAAGAAAGACAGTACTCTTCGAATGTGTATTGATTACAGGGAATTGAATAAAAGAACTGTGAAGAATAAGTATCCTTTACCCAGGATTGATGAGTTATTTGATCAGCTGCAGGGATCTTCTTATTTTTCTAAGATTGATTTGAGATCAGGTTATCACCAGGTACGAGTTCGCGAAGAAGATATTCCTAAGACTGCTTTTCGTACCAGGTATGGCCATTATGAGTTCTTAGTTATGCCGTTTGGATTAACTAATGCTCCTGCCGTGTTTATGGATTTGATGAATCGGGTATGCCGTCCTTTTCTTGATAAGTTTGTAATTGTGTTTAGTGATGATATTCTGATTTATTCAAAGTCTGAGTCTGAACATGAACATCATTTGAGACTTGTTCTGGAAACTCTTAAAAGGGAACATCTGTATGCTAAATTTTCAAAATGTGAGTTTTGGTTGCGGGAGGTGCAGTTTTTGGGACATGTTATTTGTAATGACGGGATAAAAGTGGATCCGTCTAAGGTTGAAGCAGTAATGAATTGGAATACACCTAAATCTCCTTCTGAAATTAAAAGTTTTCTGGGATTGGCAGGTTATTACAGAAAGTTCATCAAAGACTTTTCTAAGATTGCTAGTCCGTTGACCAAATTAACATGTAAGAATGTTAGATTTCAGTGGGATAATCAACAAGAAATAGCCTTTCAGACTTTGAGACAGTTATTATGTCAAGCCCCAGTTTTAGCATTACCAGATGGTTCTGATGATTTTATTGTTTACTGTGATGCCTCTCATGCTGGATTGGGATGTGTTTTGATGCAAAGGGATCGGGTAATTGCTTTTGCTTCTCGCCAGTTGAAAACTCATGAAAGAAATTACCCTACGCATGATTTAGAACTTGCAGCTGTTGTATTTGCATTAAAGATTTGGAGGCACTATTTATACAACACTAAATGTGTGATTTGTACTGACCATAAGAGTTTACAGTATATGTTTACACAGAAAGATTTAAATATGTGACAAAGGCGTTGATTAGAGTTAATTAAGGATTATGACTGTGAAATCCGATATCACCCGGGTAAAGCTAATGTGGTAGCAGACGCACTGAGCCGAAAGTCATCTTCTGATCGGGTATGTTTTATGCGTTTAGAGATTTCTTCTGATTTGATTTCTCAATTAAAAACTGCCCAATTAGAAGCCTTATTGGATGTTAATTTGAAATCTGAAATTATGTTGAAACGAAAAGAATTGTTAGTTGATGATTCTCGAGGTTTGAAAACCTTTCAGTCTCGAGTTTGGGTTCCATTGATTGGGGGACTTCGAGATTTGATATTGTCAGAGGCTCATAAATCTAGATTATCTATTCATCCCGGAAGTACAAAAATGTATAACGACCTGAAACCTTTATATTGGTGGCCTACAATGAAAACTGATGTTGCACGTGTTGTAGAAACTTGTCATATATGTTCTCAGGTAAAAGCAGAGCATCAGAAACCATATGATTCGTTGAGACAGCTGAATATTCCGGAGTGGAAATGGGAGCATATTACTATGGATTTTGTCACTAAACTTTCCAGAACGCAGAAAGGTAACGACATGATTTGGGTAATTGTTGACAGATTGACCAAGAGTGCTTATTTTCTGGCTACCAGTGAGACTGCTTCTTTGACTCGATTGGCCCAGTTGTATATTCATGAGATAGTTTCGAGACATGGGATTCCGTTATCTATTGTGTCCGACAGGGATTCCAGGTTTATTTCTGGATTTTGGCAGAGTTTACAGCGGGAATTGGGTACCAGAGTTAATCTCAGTACAGCTTATCATCCCCAGACAGATGGTCAGACAGAGCGTACCATTCAGACTCTGGAAGATATGTTGCGAGCTTGTGTGTTAGAGTATGGTGGTTCTTGGGATTCTCATTTGCCTTTGATAGAATTTGCTTATAATAACTCATATCATTCTAGTATCGGCATGCCACCGTATGAGATGTTATATGGGCGTCGCTGCAGAACGCCTACTTGCTGGTTAGAGGTTGGAGAAAAGCAATTTGCTGGTCCTGATATTGTACAGATTACTGCTGATAAGGTTGCTATAGCTCGCGAGAAACTGAAAGCCGCCAGAGATAGACAGAAACAGTATGCTGATCCACGCCGTCGACCTATTACTTTTGTTGAGGGTGAGTTAGTTTATCTGAAAGTTTCCCCGTGGAAAGGTGTAATTAGATTTGGAAAATGTGGAAAATTGGCCCCAAGGTATATTGGTCCATTTAGAATCAGACAGGTAGTTAATGATCAGACAGTCGCCTTAGATCTCCCTTCTGAGTTATCGGGTATTCACGACACTTTTAATGTTTGTTATTTGAGGAAATGTAATGTGGAGGATCAATCCCAAATTCTTCCATTACAGGACCTTAAAGTGGATTTTAGTCAGAAATTAGTCGAGGAACCTATTGAGTTAGTTGATAGAAAGGTGACTAAGTTACGTAGGAAAGAGATACCGATGGTTTTGGTTAAATGGAAACATAGTTTGGGGGAGAACCTTACTTGGGAGACTGAGTCGAGCATGCGCTCACGATACCCTCATTTATTTGTGCCTAGCGAGATTTCGAGGACGAAATCTTTCTAAGGAGGGAAGATTTGTAACACCCATTTTATGACCTGAGGGTAACTAGGTGTTTTTTCTTTACTTACATATATTATTTGTTATATTTATATATTGTGTTTTATATGTTTTGAATTATAACTTAGAAAGTTGGTTGAAAGATTTATTGTGACTAGTAAAATATTAACTGTTTTAAATAGTTATAGGTCACTGGTAAAATAAAATACTTTTCCTCGCGATTGGTATTTAGGTTCCAGACAATAGAGATAGAACGGGTATAATATCTATACTATGATATAGAAATGAAAGTGGGCATAACCCGACTTCATCTTCTTCCCTGTAATCTTCATTTCCTTCACAAACCTTGAAGTATTATGTGAAATTAATATTCAAATCAAGTTAGAATTCTTAACAATCTTAAGAAGTGATTTTGGAACCTACAATCAGATCATATCATCATCTTCTTCCTTCAAATTGTAAGTGTATTTGAAGCTTTTAATTGATATACATGATTTGATTTAGTTAGGTTAGATACATGATTGATTGTGTATAGAATTAGTGTTTGGAGTTGATATTGAGACTTATGTGGTGTTACATGATGTTTATATGATCATAGCATAATTAGAACTTGAGCTTGGACTTGTGTTAATGAAATATTCGAGTTAGGGTTTGTACAGGAAGTAGAAACAGTTTGTGCAGGTTCTGTGTTTGAGCTTCATAGCCGATCGGCTATACTTGGTGAGCCGATCGGGTATGATCAATGAGCCGATCGGGTATGTGCATGCTAGCCGATCGGGTAAAATTAGAGGAACGGCTATATTAGTGTAAATTCATGACAGAAGTTGGCTTTTAAAAGAATGTCGTGGAAATTAGTATACTAGCCGATCGGGTCAAGGTGAGCCGATCGGGTAAAGCCTTTAGCCGAACGGCTAAGGTGTATGAGCCGATCGGGTAGGGAACTAAAACAGTGGTAAAACCAATGTGAATATTGTTATGCTTTTGTATGTATGCATAAATATATATGTACTTGTATTAAGTGAGTGAATAGTTGAATTGAGTTATTAACTTAAGTGCTTTATTGTATTGACAGATAACTCGAAGACTCAGTGATTTAGTCAGCTGAGTAGTTGGAGCAAAGTTAACAGGTGAATTGACTTGGGACTTCAGTGTGATTTGGTTGTGACGTATTAGTTACAACAGATTAAGCATAGTAGTGTTTAATGTTGATTGTTTTTGTGATATATATATATAAACTGCTTTGAGCAATTTGGGGTATCGGAGGTCAACAATTGTTGGACTGGGTTGCTACAGGTTAACCAACATAGGGATTGTGAACATGTGTTGTGAATGGAACTTATGTTGGTTAAAGGTAGCAAACAGTTATCGGTAAATCACTGTAATGGCCTGCAGTGATCGTAAGGGTTGCTTGGTGGGCCACCGCGGTCTGAGGGCGCCACAAGGACCACCGATCCTCTTGGTGATGTTGAGTCTATGTGTTAATTGTTGATATTTAATTATGTTGAGCTAAGTCAAACTGTTTGTAACAGGTTTATTCACTTAGCTTCGTGCTAATCCTGTTGTTTACTCCTTGCAGGTTTTGACTAGAATAGGACTGGGCAAGGAGTGCTTGGAAGTAGTTGACCATGACAACTCTGATATTATTTTGATAATTTATATATTGCCCATATAACTTTTAACAGTTTGTAAATTATTTGTTAATACTTATGAATTGTATAATGATTTTGGTAGATGACGTCATGTCATCTATTGTATATTATAAATAGGATTGCGCTCCTGTTGTTTAAAAAAAAAACTAAATGTGTGGTGTGTTATACTAGTGAATGAGCACTAGCATGGATGCTCAATTACGACATCCACATACTTATACTTATAATCTCATACGTTTAGGGCTTTAGGAGATTATCGACTAGGAGTACTTTTGGGCTTAGGCTTTCCTAGCACTCGCACGCTTTCAGCTTACCAGGTGAGTTTACAGCTCCTACCTTTACTGTTTTAACTGCTTTCGAACAGGGGTGGAAAACATAGTCAACTGCTTTTACTGATTGCCATAACTAGCTTTGAGTTCATGATTGCTGAAATGTTAATTGCTCCCAACTATTGATTATTAATGGTTGCGATCATGTTTTAATTGGTAGCTAGAGTACTTTGAACTATACTATGAAAAGGGTTTCATACTTTACGTACCAACTATTTATAAAATGCTGATAGGCTTTTATACAAACTGATTATGACTATGTTCATATTATTACAACTATTGCTTTATGAAATAAACATTTTCATACTAAAAACTATTTTGGTATCTTACCGGAGAACGACCGGTACTACTTGTAACTAGCTGGAGAACGACCAGCTACGTATCTTACCGGAGAACGACCGGTATTATTGTGTATCTTGTCGGAGAACAACTGACACTAACTTGGTATCTTACCGAAGACGACCGGTAATAACTGTGTAACTCACCGGAGAACGACCAGTGCAAACTTGTGTATCTTACCGGAGAACGACCGGTACAATATGGTAATTTGCCGGAGAACGACCGCCACTATTTTGGAAACCGCTGGAGAACGACCAACAATATATTTTAAACTTACATTTTGGGTGACATCCCAATTCAACTTATATTGGACAACATTATACAACTTACTACACTACTGTTATGGCAATACATTTTATAAACAACTGTGGTTTATCAAACTCTACTTGCAAACATAAAACCTATGAATTCACTCAACCTCGTTGTTGACTTTTACTATGTTTTTTCAAGGAATTAGTTGCGCATATAAGATCGCCTGTGCACTTCTGGAACTAGGCGACCCGTGACGAATTTAGGATGCCAA
The DNA here is from genome assembly GCA_963422505.1 of Pseudognaphalium luteoalbum. Classification (NCBI taxonomy): domain Eukaryota; kingdom Viridiplantae; phylum Streptophyta; class Magnoliopsida; order Asterales; family Asteraceae; genus Pseudognaphalium; species Pseudognaphalium luteoalbum. The sequence goes on along the minus strand of OY730192.1, from coordinate 131,149,695 downwards.
CTTTTGAACAATGAGATTTCTTTTATATAACTAATCTGTTTTAGTCATATCTACGAAATCTACTTTTGTAAAACTTTACTACTTTTATACTTGTACGATTCGATGAATCATAAACGTTGTAAACTATTTACGTTAATGGCATCTTAACTTATGTTCAGTTGTAATCATATGCTCTGATATGTATGTATGTACTTTGTATATGTCGGCGCCCCCAATCGATCTAATGCTTCCGCAATCATCTGATAAACTGTAATTAACAAATTTGAGGGTGCGACAGTCTCACTAGCAGGTCAACTTCAAATATACAAACCTGAACTTCAAGTCTTCAACTACTGCATAAACGACGACTTGCCTCCCGTCACGTCAACACTATTACAGTCTCCGTTGCATATACGACATCGATTTTTAAAGCATTTTAAAACTACAAATTTTTTTAGAAGCTTAGTAAGAGGGTTTCGGTAGAAACTAGAAATCGATTTTCTATTTTGAACGAAGAAGATAAATGTGGTGCAGAAGATAGAAATAGTAATGGTGTTAAACTCATCTACGTATGCAACTTTTTTTGTTTGCTTGTCAGTACAAACTATTACTTTTAAATTATATAAAAATGATTAAATAAATGCCCAATAGTAAAATAATAAAATATTAATAAAATTATGAAGGTAAATATAATATTGTAAACATATCAGTTACAGTTTGTTAAATATTCTTAACTAAGGTAACAATATTAAATTAAGGTAATCAAACATCAAACCACTATATAGTTTAGCATCTTAAAATTATCAATATAATATGCTAGAAGACTCATTAACACTTTTCAAGATAATTAAAGTGAAAAAAAAAATTAAAAATTAAAGTAGTAAAATAGGGGTTGACCCAACCCAACCTGACCCAACCCGTTTGACTTAATCAGAAAAATGACCAATAGAACCCATAACCCGATTCGACCCAAACTCAATTCGACCCAAATCCAATTCGACCCATGAGTCAACCCGACCCATTTGCAGTATAGTTTAGTGTAACAACTAACTATATATAGGTTGAAACTGCCCGTGAGAAACGCACAAGAGAAATGCATTTTACTAATACGGGACAATATTGTGACCGGCCTTTAAAATGAGTAGCCAGTAGTAAAGATTCTTATGAGACTGAGTCTGATTTAAGTGAAAACTACTCCAACCCAGTCAAAAAATAGGATGCCTTTATTCAAACCATGAACACGGATACCGAAATCGTTGATAGAGAAATCTTTATTGTCAAACCTTCTCGGATTTCTTCTCCAGAACCACCATATATTGAAAAGGTGAAGACATTAGTGCATTAGAGAATCTGTCATCTGTTAAGAAACTTGATCATGAGCATACCGATACATCCATGATAGAAGATCCTAAAGCTTCATTACCTGTGGGGTCATAAATTTTTAAGTGAACTCCAAAACCCTAGTTCTCTCTCTCTGACATGGGCGATTTTTTGATATAATTTTCCATCAGATCTTAAAATTTTACTAATACAGGACAATACAAGTCCTGCGCAGGCTAGGGCTTTGGTTAGAGCTAGTAAACATGCTGAGGTTGAAATTGATGTATCAAAAGATAGTCCTATTGCTCAGATTCAGTCTGTGATTATGAAGAAAACAGGCCGTCCTCGGAAAAGAAAGAAACAATTGAAGAAGGGTGTGGTTGTACAAGGGTATTCTAATTCTGGAAATGTTTCTAAGTAGAATAAGCAGGTATCTGATGCTTTTCCTTTATTGAATTTTCCTAATACAGGCACTGATTTTCAAATTGGTATTGATAAGATTAATAGTGATAAGTGTGGTGTGGTTAATTTGAGTGATGATATAGACTCTGTGAATCATGATGTGTTGGGCAAATCTGTTAAGGAGACCATAGGATATTTTGAATCTAAGGTGGCAAGTAACGATGATGTTAATGGTACTTTACATAATATAGATAGTAGTATTGATGCTAATGTTGTATTTGAATCTGCTCATGCAATGGATCATGCTACCATCTATAAAAATGCAACTGAATTTGTCACCAAATAATTTTGAGAAACATGGCAATGCTAGTACTATGAGGTTTGGTGATAATATGAGTAGTATGGATAATGAGTAGTCTGTTAAGCTTGGTCTTGATACTAATCAAACTGATGTTGATATGATTAATGATCAAGTTAAGGAAACTAATGGTGGTGGTAAGGTTAATGATAATGGTGTTCAAAAGTTTAATATTGCTAAATCAAATGAGGGTGCTACAAGGCAAAATGTGTGGGCAAGTCATATAGTTTCTTTTGCTGAGTTATTGAAGAAATCTAAGGAGGATGAAGAGGTTAAGATGGAATACATACCTCCTATCAAGATGTCAAATGGGAAAAAGAGAGTACAATTTACTGTTGAGGAAGTAAAGAAGGGTGGGAGTCAGTTTCATCTCCAACTTTGTGGATACTTCATTGGTACCTTCATGGACTATCAAGTTGTTAATGTCAATTTGAGAATAATGTGGCGTGTTCATGATATTAAGGAGGTCACTAAAACTTGTGCTGGTTTTTATCTTTTTAAATTCAAAACTGAGAATGGTATGAAAGGTGTCCTTGAGAATGGTCCATGGTTTGTTGAGGGTATTCCTTTGTTTTTGAATCAGTGGGAGCCTGGAGTATGGCTAGAAAAGATTGTACCTCAGAAAGTGCCTATTTGGGTATGCATACATAACATTCCCTTAGAGTTGTGGAATGGAAAAAGGAATTAGTAAGTTGGCAAGCAGTATTGGTAGGCCTATTATGCTGGATAAGCCTACAATGGATAGGTGTGTGAATAAGAATGGAAGGTTTGGGTATGCTAGGGTGTTGATTGAAGTAATGGCTGATGAGGAATTGCCTAAGTCTGTTGAATTTGAGTATCCAGCTTTTGGTAAGTTTCAAGCTAAAGTTGGACAGTTAGAAGTGACATACTAGTGGAAGCCTCCACTTTGTACTCATTGTGCTGTGTTTGGGCATCACTTTAAGCAATGTAAAGTTAGGCCTATTACAGAGGAAAAGCAGGCTGAGAAGGTGTTGAATGAGGCTTTAAAAGTTGCAGATGTGAATCAGTTTAATGGCAGTCAGGGTAATAAAGAGGAGGAGTTTCAAACTGTTAGAAGGAGAAGTAGTGTTGTTGATAGAATGAATAATAGGTGGAGACAGAGTTTAGTAAGTAATGGATCAGTGAAAGAAAGAGGGAATCTGAATACAAGGCTGCAGAATCAAGGAGGTCTGAATAGGCAAGCTTATGGTGTAATGCCTAACAAGGGAAGTGTGTTTAGTAGAATAAGGGTTAATAATCAAGTGAAACAAGTGCAGAAGAGTGGTGCAAAACTTGATGAAATGGGTGAGCAAATGAGTGGGAAAGATGTACAAGGAAGACATGTGGATTTGGGTGTTCAAATTGAGAATATATCTACTCCTGTTGATGTTAGTACTTTGAGAATTATGAAGTTTAGTAGTATTGATAAGGCATCTACAAGTCAGGTACCAAATATTAACAAAGGGCAGAATAGTAAGCAGGTGTATAAAGTGGTAAAGGATAATAGAGGAAAGGAATCTGTGATGATTGGTAAGGAGAGTAGAGAAGGCTTAGAGCATGATACAGTGATTGATGAGGTACCTATGTTTAATAAATACAGTGCTTTACAGGATGAGGAGCAGGGAATGGATGAAGGTCATTCTGATGATGATTGGGATGTTGACTTCAGGATATATAGTCATCAAAGGAGAGAAGTGTTTCTGTTTTTTGACAAAAAGATACAACCTGGTAATGATGAAATAGAGAAATGGAGTGTAGGTCAAATTGATCTATTTAATGCTTTGTGTCATAAATATGGTATTGTTCCTATTTCTGAAATGGAAGAAGTGCCATCTGATGTGGGTGGCACTGCTGGTTTTATGAGTGTGGGGAAGGATGATGATGATGTTCAGAAGCAGGGTAATGGGGAGGAAAATCATGATGTTCCTGATGATGATTAAAGTTCTAGCTTGGAATGTTAGAGGGTTATCTAATACCTCTAGGCAAAATGAAGTTGCTCAGGTTATGAATGATGGTAATTTTAGTATTTGCAGTTTTCTTGAAACTCATATATCAAAAAATAAGTTATATAGGATTGGGGATAGAATGTTTGAAATTGGAGATGAATATCAAATAGTTCTTGTTGTGAAGGGGGGACTAGAATTATGATTGGGTGGGATCCAAATAGTGTAAATATAATGATGTTGGATCAACATCAACAGGTGATACATTGTTATGTGGAACCTGTTGATGGTTTAAAGGGATTTTTTTGTTCATTTGTTTATGGGTACCATACTAGGCTGCCTAGGAGATTATTGTGGAAAAATTTGAAGAAGCATAGTAAGATGGTAAAAGATAAACCTTGGGTACTTTTAGGAGATTTTAATGCTACTATGGACCCTTCTGAGCATTCTGCTGGGCATTCAAAGTATACAAATGGTATGACTGAATTTTTGGAATGTGCAAGGGAAATTGAGGTTGATGATATTAGATGGTTTGGTTTGTAGTTTACTTGGAATTAGACTCCTGGAAAGGTGGAAGGAGTTTTGAAGAAATTAGATAGAGTGATGGGGAATGCTAGTTTCTTAGGTGAGTTTCCTTGTTCACATGCATAATTTTTACCTTTTCTATCTTCTGGTCATGGCTCATGTGTATTGTGTATTCCTGAGATTGTGAGGGCAAAACCAAAACCTTTTAAGTTTCCAAATTATATTACCTCAAGATCTGATTTTCTCCCAATTGTTGAAAGAACTAGAAGGTGGATATTTGTAACACCCCGTAATTTTGGATACAATTATAAACATTAAACACATGCATTATTAAGTCTAATTCCCTACTTAAGTGAATTCACACTATTTTTATGAGATAAGTCTAGCAAAACCCAACAATTTAATACGTGAAGTATTACTACTTTCTTAGTTATTTATAATTACGCGCGAAACTATTGGAACTAGTCCGATAAAGACAAACGTACGTTGGTGATACAAAAACTTAGAAATAACGTAAAACCATTTTTATAGTAGTTATTTACTTGGAAATATTATGTTAACAATAAAGGCATAATGATTAAAAGTATACAATTATACGTTTATTATATAACATAACGTATGCGATTAAAACATGCGAAATGAACCCGACAACCAAACGAATCAAAATTTATATTAAGTAAACTTAAAATAAAGTATTTGAAATAATACTTCGAAAGAAATTAGCGTCTAAATATCGTTAACTAAACTAAACCAAATAACGTTTAATAAATTAAAAACGTTCATGCGATTAACAGGTTAAATATCAAAATGACTACACAATAATTTTGGAGACAACTTTTAACCAACCCATCCCTCTCTTTTGACCCATGAAAATCGGCCATGCCATGCTCCATAAACCCCATACCCTTTTTTTTCCAAAGAAACTCACAAACTCTCCTTTGACTTATACTCATTTCACCAACTCACCCAATCTCAATCATTCTCCCTCTCTTTATCGGATCCAAACAGCAGCATAACATCATCATCATTCATCAAAAATCATTCTAAAAATCACCACCATCTTGTAAAAAGGGTAGAGAACAAGGAACAAGCAAGTAGACTCATCACCATCATCTTCTTCCTTTCATCTTCAAAGCATAGTAAGGAAACCTTTCCTTTCACTTTTCTTTCATGATTCTTGCCTAATAACATATTATTAGTTCACTCAAACAAAGATCCCACATGAAGACATAACAAAAACTAAAGAACACAAAGTTTGATACAAACAGTTTTCTGGACATATTATTAGGTCTCGGTAGAAAAAATCATATAAAATCGTGTAGGTTGAATAAACATATGAGACTACTGCCAAAATCTTCGTATGTGTGTTAGATACAACTTTCGTGAAGAACTCGACTTCTAAAAATGCACCGATTGTTACAGAAAATACGATTTGTAAGTGATGCTTAAATTTGGCCGAATTTGGAACATAATTGCATCTTTATGGTATTTGACTCACTAAAGGAACCCTATAAATCTTGGAAACATTAGGGAAACTAGTTAATATATGTAGGAATGTTGTATAAAATTTTTGGATTAGTTCGATAAGTTTTGACCACCGAGAACGAGCTCGAAAGTAAGCGAAAATCTGGTAAAAGCTGAGCTAGGGACTGATTTGATATGTTTTTAAAAAACGACACTTTCGAGTTAACAACGAAATGCAACGAAAATTTTCCTAATCTTTAAATACATATTTAAGTATCGTGTAAAAGTTTTGGGTCAACCTGAGAAGGTTTGAACAAAGTCAACAAAACCGACACTCGTAACGTGAAACGTTTGATCAAATAAATATATTGTGTTTTTGGTCAAAATGAGTTATAAATATTATATGATCAACCCCGAACAAAAATAATGAAAACATGTAAGAAACAAAAAACTATATATATAAATATATATAACGAACTATATATACATATATATATATATATATATATATATATATATACGACGAAACAAACGAGTAAAACGTATATATTTATACGCATTGGATAAACGAATTATATATATATGTATATATATATATATATATATATAACGATTATAAGTATTGAATACTTACAAAGCAACGAAACATAATAATAATATAACATCATATTATTATTACAACATTGTCACCAACGGGAAAACGTACAAACTTTTTAACAAATAACGATCTTTCAACGAGTGAACGATTGGCATTGAGCCAACTAATTATATACTTATCTCGTACGTTTAGGACGTTAGAGACTTTTCTTGGACTTAAGTTTTGCTAGCACTCACATACCGAGCTCACGAGGTGAGTTCACAGCCCCGTTTTTTTTACTGTTTTTACTAGTTTTCAAATAGGGATGAAAAACATAGCCAACTCTTTTGCTACACGTGCAACTAATATATAGTTATTTTCACGCTTTTATACAAATTGTTATGATTGTGTTCGTACTATTATAACTGCTTATAAATGCTTTAGGCTTTATACAAATAGCATATTTATGAAATTGTTTTTTCATACTATAAACTGTTACAATTGTGAAAAACTACTTGTGAACTTATCGGAGAACGACCGATAAAAATTGGGAACTTGTCGGAGAACGAATGACACTAACTTGTGAACTTACCGGAGAACGACTAGTACTAATTGGGAACTTGTCGGAGAACGACCGACACTAACTTGTGAACTTACCCGAGAACGACCGGTACTGATATCGCGTAAAAAGTCACTTTTTTACTACCGATATCTCTCATTCTGGAACAATACTTGGCAAATAGACTCAAATAATATTCAAATAAATGAAACTTTGCCAAGAAGGTCAAAATAGAGTTGCACAGGAAAAATCAAGCAAAACGAACGAAAAAGGAAGATTCTATGCACGATTGAAGATTCAAGGCATCCGAGACAAGATTTGAGACAAAATACCCATCACTGAGATTTCTCTTATCCAAGATCTTAGTTTTCACATTACAAATCTAACAAAAGAAGAATCAGCAAAAACGGACAAAGAATGGAGATTCTGCGTACGCCGAAAGATTCAAATGATTCGTACAAGACATCTAAAGTTCAAAGACACATCTCATGGATTTTTTTTCCATCAAAGTCTTTGTTTTTTAAAAACAAATCCAACGCAAAAATAATCGACGAAAACGGACGCATGACGAAGAAGATACGCACGAAACAAGAAACGATCAAAAGGCGGCGAACCGGGGCGGGCGACCGCTAGCAGCCGCTGGCTGGCAACCAGCCGCCGCCGGCTGGCAGCCTGGCTCCGCCGGCTGGCTGCCGCCCATCCCCTCCCCCTTTTTCCATCTTTGCTCGTAATTGCCTGGTACATGTGCTACCACTTTCCGCAACTTTACGGTACACGTGCTACCACTTTCCGCGCCTTTAGGGTAAATGTGCTACCACTTTCCGGGGAAGGACCAACCCCCAAAAACATGCTAACTTGCACCTTGGATGGCTAACATGCACCCATCTTCAACTATAAATAGGGCATCAAGACTCATTTGAAAGACAGACCTTACACACCTTCCATACATCTCTTTAGACTAATAATACTCTCTAATTATTAGTTCTACTTTCTCCTTCTATTTTCTTATTCGAAATTAGTATTAGGCTAGTTTAAGAAACTTGTTTAGAATAGAACGAAAGCAAGGAACATGTTGTAATCTTTGGTATACGCTTGGAGTTACGCTTATTAATTCAAGTTTATTCCTTCTCGCATTTAATCATGGTTTCTATCCTTATCTATCTTAATTAATTACGTTTATATTAATTATGCTAGATTTAGTTATTGCCATGATTAGAGAGTAATATACTTGTTGTGTTTGCTTGCGATGTAGTTAGTTAATTATTCGACTGTTACTCGATATAGTACCGGAAACACTTCAAGGTGGAGTACAAATGTATGGAAGTCGAGGAACGAACGAAGGTAGTCATACTACAAAATGGTACAATATTACGAAGTAATATGACGGCCCCTATTCGACTGTTATGTAGTATAGCGTTGGAAACACTTTAGGTGTAGTACAAATACGTGGAAGCTGCGTAACAACCGAAGGTAGTTATATTACGGACTAATATATAAAATGAGAAACCTAGTTTAATTAACCTTTCTAAATAGACTTTTAAACTTCAAGTTAATCTATCGTCTTTCCACCAATAAATGTGATTACAACACCTTTTTAACGACGTCCAATTAAAAGGTAGTCAGTCATCTGTGTCAATATAATTTGTCAAAGATATGAAACTATGGAACCGCAAGGCTACAGGGGGGATTATCGTAGGACAAGACATGGCCAAGGTTTGAAGCGGTGGAACAACTTAAAGTGAGGAACGCTGTGAATAATTAGGGGATTTATTGGGTAGTCTTAAGCAAGGGCTGGTTTAAAGTCATAAATGAACTTTTTAAATATACGAATCTGTTAGGATGATGAGGAATCGTTATATGATTCGGTTATGTCTAGTACCTTAAGATTTTATTTCCGTTCATATGAAAGTATTATTAAACCATAATTAAGATTTTGCTTATTATTCTAAATACTTCGTAATGTTACCATAACCTAGCTCCCGGTGTGACATACTAATGAGATTTTAATTAGTAGGGAATCTAGTGTTTACATACAAGTATTCAAGAATGATAATTAACTAATATCCTTCAAAACAGTTTCTCCAAATATCATCCCATAACTTAATTAACGAAGTCTCGGCAAACACTATCTTTATTTTATCTGCTTTATCTTTTATTTTAATTACGCTTTTATTTAATTACTTGCCTAAGTTAGTTAATAGAAAAACCAAAACTCCCCCACTATTTTATAAACCCTTCGCTAGTTTGAAAGCTCTCATCTGCCACGCCTTAAATCAATTTAGTAGGTTTGATGAACGACTCTAAGTCATACCTACCACTTGCTTACCCTTAGGATTAGCATTGTTAGGAAAAACTTAGGCCCTGCAAACACAAATTTAAAACACCCACTGGATCTCCGTCGCTAGTAGCTGGTGCAACGACAAGGATTAAATCCTTACCGAATGCTGGTGATGCAACAGGTTTTTGGCGCCGCTGCCGGGGAACCAACTGTAAGATCCTTAGGCGTTAAGATGAACTTACTCACTAGTGAACCCTTAGAATTCCTTCAACTCCTACGTCTTTCTTTATTTTTCCTTCGTTTTACTACTTTTAGAAATTACCACCCCTACCCACTCAACTAATCAACCACCTACCAATGAGACTATGACAACTACACATATAACTCTTGCTGAAGACTCTAAACCTTTGATTGAAGGTCGAGGAGGACCAATTATCTATCCGGAAATTGGTAGAGGATCATTCGAGTTAAAGCCACACATTGTTCAGTTAGTCCAAAACCTCTGCCAATTCTATGGCTTACCAAAGGATGATCTCAACTCACACCTTGACAAATTCATTTTCTTATCCAACTCCTTTAAGCCGATTGGGGTTAACCAAGACATAGTCTACCTATACATATTTCCCTACTCACTCACTCTTAATGCACAAACCTGGTTTGAGGAATTAGAGATTAACTCTATAACCTCTTGTGTAGAATTAGCAACCAAATTTTTGGCCAAATATTTCTCCCCATCTAAACAAGCCATGTTTAAGACCAACATCATAAACTTCCGTCAAGTGCATGATGAATCAATCTACGATGCATGAGAACGCTTTAAGGGATTGCTTAAGAAATGTCCAAATCATCGATTTGAGCGCTCAGATCTGTTGCGCATTTTCTACAATGGTCTCTTCTCACATCACCGTCCTTTACTTAATACCGCCTCTCAAGGTAGTTTCATAGACTGTATGGAAAATGAAGCTTGGAGCCTTATTGAGAAAATTGTAAGTCCGAGTTCTCGATCTTGAATCAAGTTACACTAATCAATTGATGGCGGAATCACCAATTGAATAATCACACAAACGAATCAATAAAACAAACGTGATATAAATGAATTCAAACAGTTGTTTATTGATAATAATCGACTAGGTTACAGGTATTTTCGACTGATTGCATTTAGGGATTTTTCGTCAACCCTAAAACTGATTACAAAACGTGTTTATATACTAAACACTCGATCCTGTGACGTTACACACAACGTCGCAGGCCCAGGCCCATGCAACATAGCCAATGTCACAGGCCCAACTAACTGACGTTGCATGTGCGACATTACAGACAATGTCGCACAAGTCAGTAAACACAAAACTAATTACAATTCAATCTACGAGCTAGACCACCTGACAGACAAACTTGCATCAACAAACTCCCCTGTGTCTTCAGCTTGGTCTTCAAAAGTCTTCAAAATCTTTAATCAAACCCAACTCGCAGGAAACTTCCCATCTGCATGTATTCCATAAGTAACACAGACTTCAACAACCTTCTGATATTGTCTTGCAAGCTTCTTGTTGAATTCGTTGTTCTCATTTACCCGAATCCTATTATCGAAGAGTTTTCTCAAATCTTTTTCATGAAAGTTTATCAAACTCATAGGATCAAAAACTCAAAATGAAATCTTTTTCAAATTCCAAATACCCCCAAATTCTAGCTGCGGCTCTGAATCAGGAACGAATACTATCACCGCTTCACCAGTATGTGGATCAAGTTCCCAATAAACAAATCTTCATAGAAAATTATAAGGAACCTGCTCCAGAGGTATTTCGGTCAGACAGTCAGCCGGAGGATAATGAACTTTAACCATAGGGCGACCTGTCTTGGGATCCAGCTTCTTCTTGTATGTATACTTTGTTCCCAGCGTCAGTTTCAACTTATTGTATCTTTTAGTTCTAACCTCTTGACGCAATGTCCTCTGAATATAATTTGCATAATCATCATTGTCAGGATTAATCAAGTTTAACTGTGCTAACCTGTTGATCTCCCCCTTTGGTAGTGTACTCAATTGATTAAATCTCAGTTTGAAATACTGAATACCATCCAATCTCTTAATCATAATCATTCTTTGACGAACCTTCCAACTCTTAATCAAACCGGTATAATCTCCGCGAACCTTGTAAGTTTTGCAAGTCACAGGCACTGGTTTTGCAGATCTACCTTGAGGCCACCACTGTTTATTTCTTTCTGTTCTTTCTTCAGCAGTTTCACTTTCAGATGCCTCTTGAGTTGGTTGTACTGATGCAGAATCCTGAGTAGGCGCTGCATGAGTTGAACTAGATTCTCCATGAGAGGTTTTAGCAGGCCCCTCATCATCACTCGAATCTGTGTCAATAACAGGTGCATCATCGTAATACTCATCTGAACCCAAATGTTCATCATCAACCGACACATCATCATCCATGTCAAATACATACCCTTGTACAGTCTCCGAACCAGTGTCATTGACCATTCTCTGAATATATGTCAAATCAGCAAAAGAGTAGTCTACCGCTAATGGTCTTGGCTGACCTGGAATGTCATCAACACTGAAATAATCAAAAACATGAACATTTTCATTAATAACATTTTCAATTACAGGGGTTGGAGTTACAGACTCTGGTCCTATTGACTCAACATTGGGTACCCCAGACCCAGACTCCCCCGAGGCAATAGACCTAACCTCCAAAACAGAAACCCTAGTCTGCAATTCTGCTATCAGCTTCGACTGGACTTTGATGATTGCTGACTGGGAAGCATTCCTTTCAGCCTGTTCTTTCATCTGCTGCTGCATCTTCTGCATATTTTCCATCATCTGTTGCAGGAATGCAGGAGTGGGCTCAACAACCATTTCTTATGATGGTTGAGGAGTCGGAGCAGTAGAAATACGACGTGCACGACGAGAAGATGGTTGAAAATCAGTATCATCGTCGGCATGAGGATGTTTACCCATATAACGCTTGCCTTCACGAATACGGCGCCGAATTCTCAAATATCGAGCTGATTCGTGTACCCTAATCCGTTCCATTTGTGATGTGTGGGGTACTTCACCATCGGAATCCGTGGGCGTCTCACCGCCATCCTGCGGTGTCACAAAAGCAGGATCAGAAGAAGATGATTCATCGGTAATATCCTGAGTTGAACCCGGTTGCTGAACATGTCCAAATTGTTCAATCTGGACTAAATCATCCTCAATATCCTCTCCCGCAGCCTGAACTGGAATATTCACAAGTGGTTGCTGCGGTTGCTGGGGTGCTTGATCATCCATATACTTAGGATCCGGCGGCGGTACATAATGCTCATCAAGAACTGCACCGAATAAAGGAACATCCGGTGGTGCCTGAACCCCTTTTTCATGAGCGGAGCAGACCGCAAAGATACGATTCATCATTGGCGTGATCTTCAGAACATTATCAACATCACCCTGTTGTTGAAGCTCTGGGTGATGAAGATTTAGGAACAATTGCACAAATCGTGGATACAAACCCCATTTATTGGTTCCAACGTTGGCATTGTCTACCATGGCTTTGAAAATGAACCCAGAATAGTTGTAAGGCTTGTTGTAGACCAATGCAAGCATACCCGAAGCCAGACGATGACTGATACCGTCTGTTCCAGCCTTTCGATTTCCTAAACAAACAATAAAGATATGCATAAGATATCTCCAGACCCGTGTAAGATTCGCCTTGCGTGACTGATCTATCGGAATCCCCGGATAACCCATCCTATGCATGCCACCGGTGATAAAAGCGTTGTCGAAGAGAACATGTTGTCCCTTTACCTAGGATCTAGAACAGCTTTAATCAATCAATCGTGTAGCGGAATCACACAATTGAATTAACTAATATAAAACACAAATCGAAACAATAAAGAATTGAGTAATAATGATTTGTATTGAACTATCAAATGCTTACTAGCTGATTTACAGAATGTTTAGTCGACAAATTGAGCTCAGGTTTTGTTCAACCTTCGCAATGAGCCGTGATGGCTCTATTTATACAAACAGATCGATCCTGCGACACTTGCTGAGTGTCGCAGATCATAACCCTAGTGCGACACTAACTAAGTGTCGCCTGAATGCGACACTAGATAAGTGTCGCCCAAAACAGAAAATAATCTTGAGTCTAAACTAAACTATTACAGACTCAAGACCAACTGATAGACACTCTAATATGACTCAACAAACTTCCCCGTGTCTTCAGCTTGGTCTCTAAAATATTTTCAATATCAAATCCAGTCTGCCGGGAGATTCCCACCTGCATGAATTCCCTTAGCTATGCAGAGATCCACAACTTTCTGAAACTTCACAGCCTCTTCTTGATCAATCATTTCATATTGCAATCTATTTTCATGAAGAGCTTGAAGATCATCTTTTGACATATTAATAAGGCTAAGAGGATCAAAAACTCTAAGTGTATAGCCCTTAACATGTTTCCATTCTCTAGCTTCACGTCCTGGTCCTTTCTCAGAAAAATATTCAATAACAGCTTCTCCAGAAACCGTGTCATACCACCAGAACCTAAAATTTCCCAGCACATCCAATGGTAGCTTTTCAAATGGGACTTGGGTAAGGTTCTTAGTTGGAGGATAATGATAACCATATATGGGTTGACGCGTCCTCGGATCCAGCTTCTTTTTATTAGAGAATCGAATCCCCATCACTGGTCGAATCCACTTAAATTTCCTTGAGTTGATTTCTCGACGCAGGATGTTCTGAAAGAATTCAGCTTCACGATTATCAGTGGGATTGATCATATTCAACTGAGCTAGTCTATTCAAATCAACCTTCGGCAATGTGGTCAGATGGTCTAACCTTGCCTTAAAGTATTGAATGCCATCCTTTCTTTTGATAACAAACAATCTAAAATCAGCATCAAATTTCCATGATTTTATTAGCCCAGATAGATCACCGCGAACAGAATATGCTCGACATCTTTTTAGCTCGGGCGTTGGAGGCAATATCCATTCTGGATACCTTTTAGGTTGAGCAGTAGACGTTGAGGTACCAGCAGAAGAAGGTTCGGCAGAGGCTGCAGGAGAAACAGCAGGAACAGTATCATCATCTGATTCTACCTCCTCATATGGATTTTCTTCGAACACATCTTCATCAGAGACTACATCAGGTTCAAATTCCACTTCTTCATCAAATATGCTCGGACCCCTATCCTCAGCAGATGCCCCAAATACTAAATTTTGTAGATATTCTAGATTTGCATGTGAGTAATCAACATTTAGTGGCATTGGTTGACCAGGAACATGAGAAGAAGACGCGAAGTAATCCAAACTGATATTTTCATTTACATCAGAATCATTAATTACATTTACATTTTCTTGGCCTGTGGTTTCCGGTTCTAACTCCCCCGGAACCACAGCCATAGTTTCTAATTCTAATACACGACGCTCAAGTTCCGGTACACGAGCAGCCGTGGTCTCGAGCTCCAAAAGTCTTGACGCTTGAACCTGTATAAGAGCTTGTTGATCGTGAAGCATCTGGTTCATTTGCGCCATATCTTCCATCAATTTCTTCAAAAATTCCGGCTGGGGCTGAATATCATCAGTAGCAGGAGTCGAGGTTCGCTGACGACGTTGTAGAGGAATTTCATCAGATTCTGTGTCAGAGGAATCTCGAACCCGCAGGTGTAGAAGTTGGAAAGTTTTCAATATCAACCAAGACCTCTTCCAACACCGCCTCATCGACCTGCGGTGGTGGAGCTGCAACATCCAAAAACCCATCGTTTGGCGGAGCAACGTAATCTTCATCAATCACGTGCCCAAACAATGGCACATCAGGCAAAGCCTGTTGACCCTTGGGGGGCGTAGCACAATCCCCAAACACCCGAACCAGCATGGGTGTCAAGCTCAAAACAGATCTCGGGTCAGGCTGAATCCCTAGATTCAGGGAATTCAGGATAAGCTGCAAGAAACGGGGATACATAAACCAAGTGTTATCCCCAGCTCGAATATTCTCCAGAAGATGCTCAAAAATGTAACCAGAATAGTTGAATGGTTTGTTATAAACCAATCCCAGCATCAGAGAAAGAGTACTGTAACTCATCCCGTCGAATCCAGCTTTCCGAGGTGAGAGACACACAATTATAATGTGTGCTAGATACCTCCAGACCCTGCTAAGATGCTGCTTGCGATACTGATCTGGAGGAATCGATGGATATCCCATTCGTTGAAGACCCCCAGCTATAAAAGCATTGTCAAACTGCTTAGGGAAGTCCTCCTCATCACCAAACTGTAACACCTCACGAATGGTGTCTTCGGTAATCTGAATCTGATGGCCAAACACCGAAGAAGTGATCCACCTATCCTCACCCTCAGTATTGATCACTGCGTGTGTATAGAACTCCTCGATCTGATTCAGATAGATCGGACATGACGCAGTAATCGCATGATGAATCCTCGAGCGACGCAAAAATTGAATCATCGGATGAAAAGGAATTGAATTCGCATGCGTGTCGTCGAGAAAAGCTACCACATTATGTCGTGACTGTGTGCGGCGAGCGTAAATAGCTAGATTTGCCATCTGCACGAACATGAGACGTAGATAATACACAAGGAAATGTTATACCGTTAGAACAAATAGAATATAAATTGATATTTCAAAATTACCTACAGGCGACACTTAAGTAGTGTCGCTAAATGAAATAGCGACACTTGAGTAAGTGTCGCTCAGTAGTCAAAAATTCACCATGCGACACTTAAGGTAAGTGTCGCAGTATTGCAAATCAAGAGGCGACACTTAAGTAGTACTGTAGGCGACACTCAAGCTGAGTGTCGCAAAAGTCAGAGCGGCACTTAAGTAGTACTGCAGGCGACACTCAAGCTGAGTGTCGCAAAAGTCAGAGCGGCACTTGAGTAAGTGACGCATCAACGTGTTGTTCCTTTAAACGCGACACTTAAGGTAAGTGTCGCAAAAGACAGAGCGACACTTAGTCAAGTGACGCATAGCCAGAGGCGACACTTAAATTGAGTGCCGCAGTTAGGTTCAAATTACCATGATGCGACACTTAAGGCGAGTGTCGCTTCGAGTGTCGCAACGATGAACACGAACCCAGAAACCATAAAACCCAGAATTCAAAATTTTCATAAACTTCAAATTTAGGCCAAATTAGGTGAAACGCTTGACAGATATATGTATATCGACTATACAGCGTGTAATGGAAACACCTAATTAACATCTATTTAGCCTAAATCATAGAAACTTAAAAAACCCTAAACTATTCGTTTTTAACCCTAGATTAAAATCAACTAAAACGTAATGATAAAAGGAAAGACGTATACCTTTTGATGCGTACGTTCAAGTAGAACGAGAATCTAAGGAAGAAAAAGAAGAAGGATGCGAAATCAACAACAAATCGTGTGACAGAGCGAGTGTCGCTAGATCGAGAGCGAGTGTCGCAGGTTTTGAGTGAGTGTCGCTAAGTAAGTGTGAGAATAAATGTCGCAGGGAGATGTTTATATACTCCATACCATAGGCGACACTCAAAGCGACACTTGATGCGACACTCAGTGAGTGTCGCAGACATAGAAATTTTGAAAATTTCTAACACTTTCAAATTCTTTCGCGAGTCGGTTGTGGCTATTTAGTGACATTTGACTTTAAACAATTAAAAAAAATATTAGAATAATTATAACTTAACTAAGAATTCAAAACAAGTATACTATTTTTGGTGACGGGGTTGTTTTGGGTCTGGTTAGGGATCAAATTAAGTCATCATACATTACTTTACATAAGTTTGCTGTTATTCCAATTATCAGTATACTTGTCCTCTTTAAATTTACATAAGATATTTAAAAATAAATTTAATGACACACAGTTCAAGACAATTGTTCATATCATTATCCACTTAAACAACTAACCTTCCTTCATCAGAGATAACCTTTTATTGTTAATATGTTCAATCTTTTGCAGTTCACACATATGACATACCCCTAACATCTACATATGGTTAATTTTTATATTAAGAAAAATTATATGAAACTTATTTTTAAGAATCAAGACATTGGTGACAGGTCTGTACTTACGTACAACAGAGCGACTTATCTTGATTCAGGTTTAAACAAAATCAATTTTCATCAAGTCATTGGTGACAGGTCTGTACTTCCGTACAACAAAGCGACTTAACTTGACTTAAGTATGTATTTTTATTTGAAACTCTAAGATTTTGCAAGTCTGATTAACTCACAGCTGTTTAATTTTTAAGATATAGTACCAGAGACCAGGTCTGTACCGACGTACAACAGAGGAAACCAATACTATATCCCCCAAATAAGTTGATATAAAATTTCAGAATATAAAAATTGTCCATATTAAATATAGGAATTAAGACACATCGTCATACGTCATATGATGTTTACTACATAAAATGAACAAGTAGTTGGAATTTCCTTTTAATATCTCTGAGAACAAATAGAGAGTTGCCTATGAACATATTATATGATGAAGCTGTATGTTAAGAAATTTATGATAAATACATTACTAAACCTACTGATACATCAGAGATAACATTGAACATTTGCATTTCGTGAATGATGCTTAATGTACTATCATATCCCAAGTTGTTTACAGACACAACCCAACGTCTTTTTATAAATGTAGCAATAATGCATTACTTTAATACTAAGAAGTATAAAGTGTGGCTCTTGCAAATTTTTTTTTGTTTTTTTTTTTTTTTAACAAAAAAATCGATGTCACTGTAACGATTTAAAAAATCGTAAGCCAAGCATAGAAACTAATTCATCAAAACGAGAGCGGGAAAAGGCCTTAGTAAACAAATCAGCCTTTTGCTTAAGTGTTTCTATTTGGATAAGGTCAATAAGGTGTTTCTCATAGCAATCCCGTATAAAGTGAAATCTAATCTCTATGTGTTTTGTTTTAGAGTGCTGTACGGGATTGCGTGTGATAGATATGGCAGCAGTGTTATCTATATGTATTGGAGTAAGAGTTAAGATGAAACCGTAATCGCGAAGTTGATGCTGAATCCACAGAACTTGTGAACAACAGCTGGCAGCAGCGATATATTCAGCCTCAGCTGTAGAAGTTGAAACAGTTGTCTGCTTTTTACACTGCCATGACACTAAGCGCGGTCCAAGAAACTGACATCCACCAGATGTGGACTTCTTATCCTTGTTGCATCCGCCATAATCTGAATCTGAATAAGCAGTCAGAGTGAAGTCATCTTCATTTGAGTACCATAGACCTAGAGTAGGTCTATATTTGAGATACCCAAAAATCCGCTGAACTGCCTTCATATGAGAAACCTTCGGGTGAGCTTGATACCTGGAACACAAAGAAACAGCAAAAACAATGTCTGGTCGTGAAGCAGTAAGGTACATTAGAGAACCTATCATAGAACGATAGTTCTTCTCGTTACAATCATCATCCTCCTCAGCTGGTCCAAGTTTGTGAGATGTCTCAATGGGGGTGCCATACGTTTTACAATCACGCAAATTATACCTAGTCAACATGTCATTGACATATTTTGACTGATGGATATAAATGCCTTTATCAGATTGTTCAACTTGAACACCTAGAAAGAATGTGAGTTCTCCCATTGCACTCATCTCAAACTCAGATTTCATAAGTTGCTCAAATTCCTTGCAGAGAGCATTACTTGTAGAGCCAAAGATGATGTCGTCCACGTATACCTGTACAAGTAATAAATCGTTTCCAGACTTTTTCGTAAAAAGTGTGCTGTCAATCTGTCCTCTTGAGAATCCATGCTTGAGTAGATGTGTGGACAGTCTCTCGTACCATGCTCTTGGTGCTTGATGAAGACCATACAGAGCTTTGTCTAACTTGCAGACATAGTCCGGATGTACTGAGTCTTCAAAACCAGGAGGTTGCCTAACGTAGACTTCCTCCACAACTTGTCCATAAAGAAATGCACTCTTTACGTCTAGTTGATAAACCCGAAAACCCTTAAATGAAGCATAAGCCAAAAATATGCGAATCGATTCCAGTCTAGCAACAGGGGCGAATACTTCATCGTAGTCCAATCCCTCAATTTGTGTAAAGCCTTGAACTACTAAGCGAGCCTTATTCCTAACCACTACACCTCGATCATCCTTTTTCACACGATATACCCAACGAGTTCCAATTGCATGGACACCCTTGGGTAGAGGGACTAATTCCCAAACTTTCAGCTTCTCAAATTGATGCAGTTCTTCTTGCATCGCTTCGACCCAATGTGGGTCCTTTAATGCATCAGCTGTTTTCTTTGGTTCAACTTGAGATAGAAAACATTCTTCCATCTCAGTGACTAGACATTCCAAGGAGGCTGTGGGAGGTACTTCAGAGGTTGAAGTAGACGTGTCAGTTACAGCCAATTGATGTCTAGTTTGAACACCTTTACTTAACTCACCAATGATATTATCAGTGGGGTGAGTTTTATGAATCCGAGTCTGTGGAATTGGGTTGGGCACAATAACTAATTCCAAATTATTGAGATCTCCTTCAGTAGCATCTGACTCAGATGGAGGATCGTTGGCTTCACTATTGTTTTCTGAGGGACTAGCCACATTTAACGGTTGAGGAGATGGAGGATCAGTTGTTGGAACTGATGCATCAACTGATGGTGTTGATGCTGAGGAGGAAGATGTATTAGATTGGACAGTTGGTGTGTGATCTGCATTAATATCCAAACCATGTAGAAGAGTAACAATAGTTTCTTCATCATCAACATTCTCAGGTGTTGGAATATTGAATGAATCAAAAAAGCTATCGTATTGAAACAGATTTTCTGGTCCTTTGCCTTCGGGAGGAGCCGTATAGCGTAAACACTTGACTTCATAATGCTCCTCCATACGCTTTGTAGATAAATTATAAACTCTTCTATTAGGAGAATTTACAGAATATCCCAAGAATATTCCATCCATTGATTTTTCACCAAACTTGTCCTTTTGAGTTCGTAACAGAATGATGCAAGGACAACCAAAGGGTTCCAGAAATTGTAAATTTGGTTTACGGTTGTTAAACAGCTCATAGCATGTCTTGTTTTCCTTTTTAACCGTCAAAACCCTGTTCAAAACAAAACATGCGGTATTTACCGCCTCTGCCCAAAACGTGATTGGAAGCTTAGAGTCGGATAACATAGTACGCGCAGTTTCAATGAGAGTCCTGTTTTTGCGTTCAGCGACACCATTTTGTTGAGGTGTATAAGCAGAGCTGAACTGATGATGAATACCTTTCCTTAAACAGTACATCTCAATTGTTTTGTTTTTGAATTCCGTTCCATTGTCACTTCTAATCTTCTTGATTTTCTTTCCACACAAGTTCTCCAATTTGTCAAACAAATATATTAATATCTCGGAGATTTCATCCTTTGTAGAAAGAAAGTACACCCAAGAAAAGCGAGAGTAGTCATCAGTGACTACTAGGCAATAAGTACTGCCTCCCATACTCCTTTTATTAACAGGCCCAAATAGATCCATGTGTAATAGATCTAGGGGCGATGTATTGGAGTTCACCTTTTTCGACTTATGGGACTGCTTGTGTTGTTTTCCTTTAAGACAGGAAACGCAATTATCATCCAAACTGAATGTGAGTTTAGGCACACCAGTAACAAGCTCATTTTTTACAAGATAGTTCATCTTACGAAAATTTATATGTCCCATTCGCCTGTGCCATAAAAGGGAATCCTTTGGAGTAGCCCTGGACACTAGACATGTATGCTCTGATGTAGTAGTTGATACAGTACTCATGTCTAGTATATACGTGTCCTTTTTTCTTGGTGCTCGAATAAGCACCCATTCCTCAGGCACTTTGTAGCCTGGTTTGAGTATTAGGCATTCTGTATCTGTGAACATGGTTAGTTGTTTCACGTAGTTCACATTATCAAAACTCACTGATCCATTAGTGAGTGTTCCCCGACCTGTAATTTCTCCACCTTTATTGCCAGCGAATGCAACATATCCCCCTTTTACAAGTTGAACATCAGATAGAAGAGATATGTTGCCAGTCATATGCCTTGAACAGCCACTGTCTACATACCATTGACTCTTGATAACTTCGTCAGATAGCTGTAGGCACATGAAAACAAAGAGATTAGTTTGAGTGTGAGACCCAAGCCTTGATGGACTTGGGTCTGCCAGCATCATCCATAATAACCGCATCAGTGAGTACATGATTTTTCAAAATTTCAGGTTTTGTAACTGATGTGGTATTATTTGATGAAGAGTCTTCTTTGGACTCTTTGACTCTCCAAATCTGAAGAGGTTTGGATGGTTGCTTTTTGACAAGAACTTGCTGATTACAGATAGGTGTATCCGGCCTTTTCTTGTCAGTTTTCTTGACAGGTTTGGGAGATGAGGAATTGTGCCTATTTTGAGTTTTTGAAAAAATTTTATAAACTGAAGATCTAGGCACTGTTCTTCCAAACCTTTGTCTAGAAAGCAACGGACAAACACTTATCAAATGACCCTATTTTTTGCAGTAGAAACAGGATCTTCTCTCAATGACCGATTGAAAGTGAGGTTGCCAATCTGATGAGGATTTAATATTTTTTTTTAATGAACAAGCACATTGAAATGTGCAAGATGAATTGATACGTGAAAAGGATGTTGATTTGCTTTTGGAATTATGTTTGATTTGTTTAGAAGAAGCAAAATGTTGTTCCTTCTTAACCTTAGGAATAGCCTTAGATTTAACCTTTAGTGAAGGAATTTCACTACACGGTTCATTTGTAATTACAAAATTTTCAGGCTTTACATCCAATTTACAAACCTTTGTATCAATCTCATCAGTTACATCCTCAATTTCAACTACTTCCTCTTTAATCGCAGGAAGTACAGGAACTTTCTTTTCTTTCTTTTGGGAGATGGACTTATCTCCTTTCACAGATGGTACCAAAACCACTGGCTCATTAACAGATGTTTTGCCTTCATTAACAGTTGAAGGAACAAAGTTTTTGATATCATCCTTCGAGGGCATAGGTTCATAGTTAGCTGGGGGAGGTACCACCTGGTATCCTATCCCTGACTTACTTTTTGTATTGGTCCTTTGTGATTGAAGGATTTCATCAAAAACTACTGAGGAAGTACTGAAGTTGGAAACTTTACGTTTTAGATCAAGAACGTCAGTTTTAGATTCATCAAGAGCTTTTTGTAAATCAACAATTTTCTTAAGATAACTGTCAATAGCATCTTGTTGACAATAGATTTTAGCCTTTAAATCTTTTCTTTCAGTTAAGGTGGCAGTCATCTTTTTGTCAAAAATCTTTTCATTTTCTTTTAATAATTGATTTGCCTGTTTAAGTTTATCTAAATCAGAATACAGGCGATCATTATCCTCAATATATCTGTTAATTTTACCAGTTAGTTTGATACAATTAACACAAGAAAGGGGTTCTTCAATAGTTACCTCATCAGTAATCTCTGCCATAAGAGCTGTGTTATGAATGTTCTCCTCTGCATCAGTCCAATTATAATATTCATGATTAGAAAGGAGAAGAGCTTCATTGATGTTTTCTTCAAGTTTATCAGCATCTTTAGCAGTAGAATTCTTTAACACAGAAGGCTTTGAGAAACCAGAAGGAGGTTGTTTGGATTTCTCACATTCTCTGGCAAAGTGTCCAAGATTGTGACACCTATAGCATTTAACCTTGCTTTTGTCAAATCCCAAACCCGAATCACTTTCGTCTTCCAGATTCTTTCTCCCGGTCTTTCTCAAATAACGCTTTGCCCTCCTAGTTAACATGGCAAAGTTCCATCTGATATCCATTCGTTCAAGATCATCAGGATTGATTTGATCAAAATCCTCATCTGTCAAATCAATGGAACTAGTTTTCTTTGATAGAAAACTATCGTAAGCACTCAAAAATGCTTGAAACACAGCAGCATTCTCCTCAGTAGCTGAAGAAGCTTGATTACTTTTGGATTCTTCGGAAGATAAAGGCAATCTACCAGAAAAAGAATATGATCCACTGGAGACACCACCACCATTAGCGATTGACGTTTTGGGAAAGGATGACATACCTCCTCCAGATAGCAAAGCAACTCCAGAAGCAGAAAATTTACTTCCATAGATGCTCGGATCTTGAACATGGGCACTAGATTTAGTTTCTTTACGTTGCATATCTAGTGCATATGCTTGTAGTTGACCAATGAAATCATCTAGAGACAAAGACATTAAACCTTCGTCTTCTTCCATCATCATCACTCTATGATCCCATTTCTTAGGTAGAGCACTTAATAATTTCTTATTAATGTCTACAGCTTGCATAATTACTCCACCATCAGAAAGCTCACTCACAAGATGTGAATAGCGAACAAACAAACCATTAAGAGACTCATTCTCCAACATATCAAACAACTCATATTGTCGTTTGATCAGTTCCAGTCTCTCTTCTTATACTTATCACTTCCACCGCATCTTCTCTCAAGAGCCTTCCACATGTCAAATGCGATGTCATGATGTTTAAACATCTTAAGAACCTCAGAAGATAAGCTCATAACAAGAGCTGAATGAACTTTTCTTTCCATGTCCCATGCTTTCTTTTCATCCGCATTTAATGCCCGAATAGATTTGGGAGGTGCAATTCCCTCAAATACCCCGTCTTGCTTTGGATGTTCATACCTTTCAAGCAAGGGAATCATCATATCCGGTTCATTAAAAGAAATAAAAGCTTCAAATTTCTGTCTCCATTCAACATAATTTGAACTAGATGTAAAAATTGGAGCCTTATTAGTACTACCAGCTTCATTACTGTTCTTAAACATTTGAGCAAAAGCTTGCATCGACATTATGAATAAAACTTTAAAATGAAACTGATTAAAAATACTCAAGCGACACTAAGAAAGTGTCGCAGACTGACAGGCGACACTAAGACAATTGTCGCAAAAAGGGAAAAATTTAAGCAAAGGCGACACTTAGAACAAGTGTCGCAGAGAAGTGTCGCTAGCAAGTGTCGTTAGCCTGACTGGAGTTGTTGTTGCTTGAAATGTCGCTAAACCCTAAGGCGACACTGAGATGAGTGTCGCTTTAAGTGTCGCAAGTAAGTTTTGCAGAACCCTAAAGGCGACACTAAGGCAAGTGTCGCTTGAAGTGTCGCAGAGACGAGCAGCAGCAGATCAGAAACCCTAAAAATCGTATTTTTCGAAACCTTAATCAAAAATACTTCTTCCCAGTCGAACAATACCTGCAAAAACAAGTTAGAAACAATAATTTGAAGACCAAACACTCTTTAATCCTCGAAACCTTGCTAGTGATTTCCCGAATTCAACCGAAACGAGAACCAAACTTGATTAAAATTGAAACAAAAAGCCCAACGGCTCTGATACCACTTTGTTGTCCCTTTACCTAGGATCTAGAACAGCTTTAATCAATCAATCGTGTAGCGGAATCACACAATTGAATTAACTAATATAAAACACAAATCGAAACAATAAAGAATTGAGTAATAATGATTTGTATTGAACTATCAAATGCTTACTAGCTGATTTACAGAATGTTTAGTCGACAAATTGAGCTCAGGTTTTGTTCAACCTTCGCAATGAGCCGTGATGGCTCTATTTATACAAACAGATCGATCCTGCGACACTTGCTGAGTGTCGCAGATCATAACCCTAGTGCGACACTAACTAAGTGTCGCCTGAATGCGACACTAGATAAGTGTCGCCCAAAACAGAAAATAATCTTGAGTCTAAACTAAACTATTACAGACTCAAGACCAACTGATAGACACTCTAATATGACTCAACAGAACAGGCATGTCTGGATGATCGTTCAGTTGAAGCAGGTCACGAATTCCCTGCTCAGTGATAACAATCTGCATGCCGAACACAGTAGATACCAAACGTGGAATCTCGTTCTCAGTAACAACCGTCACATTTCTCCAGAACTGACCCACTAAATTCTTATAGACAACAGTGGAGTCTGATATAGCGTGAAAAATCCGTGAGCGTCTGAGAAAAGCAATCATTGTCCAAAAAGGCTCGGCCTTAGAAAGCGTGTCTTCCAAAAATGCAACCGTATTATGTCACGGTTCGTAAGCTAAAGCCATATCTGTAAAAGACAGTACAACAAATATACTCGAAAAGCATTAGATTAAACGACAAACAAATGCACTTAACATATTTAAAACATTCTGTTTTCTGCGACATCACAGATGATGTCGCAGTTGAGAGTGCGAAATTGCAAGGACGTCGCATAAATCAACTCAAAATCAATAGCGACGTAGAGCCCTATGTCGCACAAAACAGGAGCGACGTTAAAGGGGACGTCGCATTTTGTAACTAATTGTGAATTTAATCACATAAGTTAGAAAATGCGACGTGGCACACGTCGTCGCCTGTGAGGTCACACAAATTTGCGACATAGCACCGGACGTCGCAATAGATGCGACGTAGCATGTGATGTCGCAGTGTATGCGACGTAGAATGAGGACGTCGCAATCAGGTATGAAATTACCAAAGAAATGCGACATCAGCTGCTATGTCGCAGCCGACGTCGCAAAGATGAACTGCATCCCAACCTAGAAAACCCTAAGTAATAAAATTGGGGTTTTACAAAATCACTTATACCATTCGATGCGGCTTATCAAGGGGAACGTGAAAAACACAAAGTCTACCGCATGCATCACACATTTACATAGCTAATTTACCCGTAAACCAAAACCCCCAAAAACCGCAATATATATTCAATCAATACACAAAAATTAAACGGTTAAAGGAGGTAAAAATAGTACCTAATAGTCGAGTAAAGAGAGTAGAACAGGAAATCGTGAGTAAATAGTAGTGAAAAAAGCCGGAAATCACAATCGAATCGAAAGTCACGACGTCGCAATCGCCAAAGCCAATGTTGCAGTCTACGTCGCAAAAATAATTTGAATAGTGTACCAAAGGACGTCGCGGGTTGGAACTATATATAGTCTAACCCTAAATGCGACGATGTGTGCGACGTCGCATGCGACGTCGATAATGATGTCGCATGATGGACATGGCAGAAATTTCGAATTCGATTTCAAATTTTCGACGCGCGATTTGAAAAACTAACTTGTAACTTGGTGTAATAAAACTAACTAATAAAAATATATGAACACAAACTTAATGCAAATTTACAAATATATAATGAACACATTCTTTTTGGTGACGGAGTTGATTTAATCTGGTTAGGGATCATATCGGAGTAACATGCATTTATTAGGAACAGTAAGTGTTATTTCGATCATCAGTATATTTGTCCACTTTAAATTTACTTGACATGCTAAAAACCCTTTTTATAAAAATTATTTCAAAACGATTATTAGTATATTTGTCCACTTTAAACATATTACACTCACATCTAGTAGCTAAATTTATTATTATTGGTATGTACATTTCGCTGTGGTCCCCACCATAGATATACATCTTAACTTAAGACATAGACCATATTTCCATTTTCAGAGAGAATATAAGAAAATCAAATTTAAGAATCAAGTCAGCGGTGACAGGTCTGTACGTACGTACAACAGAGCGACATAGCTTGATTCAGGTTTAAGCAAAACCAGACTTGGTCAAACCATTTTGGCGACCTTGTAAGGTATCTTAATTTTAAAGACTTAACAAGTACTTTGACTTGTGTTTGCTTAAGTTTTAAGTATATATTAACAGAGATCAGGTCTATACTTACGTATAATAGAGGAAACTGTCAATATATACCCCCAAATGATATCAAATAAACTTCTTTCACGAAAACATGTCTAGCATAAGTAAGAAATTAAGACTTGTGTCATACATCTAATGATGTTGTACCACTTGAAAAAGACAATTAAGTATTAGGCTTCTTAAGAGATCTCAAAGAGTTTTGCATAACATGCCTACTAATATATCGTATGATGAAGACAATGTTTATAAAAACTGTTTTCAACACGTCAGATAAATCTACTGACACATCCAAGATAAACCTTAAAATCCCATTTTGTGCATGTCACCCGATGTACTATCATATCCCTAGTTGTTTACAGACACAACTTCAACGTCTATTTTAAAATGTAGCAACGGTGCATTTCTTTAATACTAAAAAGTATAAAGAGTGGCTGTTGGGCTGTTTTTTTTTTTTTTTTTTTTTTTTTTTTTTTTTTTTTTTTTTTATCAATCAAAAATTTACAAGACACAGCCAAGTCACAAGTCATTTTTTAGCTTGAAAGAATCTCAAACCAATCATGTTGACCAGTTCGTTAAAACGAGCGCATGAAAAAGCTTTTGTGAAAAGATCGGCATTTTGCTTAAGGGTGTCTATATGGACAAGGTCTATTAGGTGTTTCTCATAGCAATCCCGTATAAAGTGGAACCTAAGTTCAATGTGTTTGGTCTTAGAATGTTGTACGGGATTGCGAGTTATGGAAATAGCTGCAGTATTATCTATATGAATAGGAGTTATAGAAAGAAGTAAGCCGTAATCACGTAGTTGATGCTGGATCTAAAAGACTTGAGAACAGCAGCTTGCAACAGCAACATACTCGGCCTCAGCTGTAGAAGTTGCAACCGTGGTCTGCTTTTTGCACTGCCAAGAAACCAACCGCGATCCGAGAAACTGACATCCTCCAGTTGTTGACTTCTTATCCATTTTGCAGCCACCATGATCCGAATCCGAATAGGCAGTTAAAGCAAATGACTTCTCATTTGAATACCATAGACCAAGAGTTGGCCTATATTTGAGATATCTAAAAATTCGCTTCACAGCCTTCATATGAGTCACCTTTGTCTTCGCTTGATATCTCGAACATAGCGAAACCGCAAACACAATATCCGGTCTTGAACCGAAGATGATGTCATCCACATAAACTTGCACCAGTAGCAAATCTTCTCCCTCTCCTTTGGTAAAAAATGTGCTATCAATTTGGCCTCTCGTGAAACCGTTCTTTATCAAATACGTAGTAAGCCTCTCATACCAAAGTCTTGGTGATTGATGAAGACCATACAAATCTTTGCTCAGTTTGCACACATGATTAGGATGTGCAGGGTCTTCAAAGCCTGGAGGCTGTTTGACATATATCTCAGCATCTACCTCACCATAAGATGATTATTTATGACCTTGGCATGATTGGTATTAAAGTAATGTAAGCTAATAATCACGTATTTGATTCAATGGAAAAGTGATTATCATGATCATTAATCATGACTAAGTGAATAATGAATTGAGTAATAACTCATTGAAATTGAGATTATGAATCATGTTGTACGACTTTAACATGAGTTGATTATTATAAATGAGTTACTAACTCGTTATTTATATTGTATTCTCAGATATGGAGAAAGACTCAGTGACATTAGACTACTGAGGTGTCGGTGAGTGGATCTTAATCCTCAGTGTAATTTAGTTGTAATAGGTTTGGTTACAACGGGTAATCGTATTATTACTGCTTTTGATTTGCCATGATTAATTTGGTTTGATAGTAATAATACTGTTGATAGACTGGTTAGTCTGATATGTTGACTTGATTGAATATGTGAATATGTGATCACTTGATATTTGGCCTTCGGGCATCAGTATTGAGGTCAACGTGTTGGTTGGTTGGGCTTGGTTACTATTGAAGACGACAGGAATTTCCTTGTACACATCGTTAATAGGAAATTAGGTCGTATGAGATTAGTACCAAGCTATCGGTCTATTCTGTAATGACGGGGGTCCGGGGGCAGCACCCCTGGTAGCGGGGTCCAAGGGGCGGCAGCCCCTGGCAGGGTCCAAGGGGCAAAGCCCCTGGCTGGGGTCGAGCTAACAGGTCAGCTTGGAAAATTTTTATTTCTACTATATTGCTTTGGTGAAAAACGCATCTGGACTTGAATTTGGGTGAAATGGGGCGTCAAATTTGGGCCTCAAAACTTAGTGTAAAATTAGTTTGAAACCTTCTGTTTTATGCGTCACTTATAGCGTCACTTAGGGACTTTGGCGACACTTGGGAAGTGTCGCTAAAAATAGTAAATCTGAGCATGTGCGTCACTTAGGGGAAGTGACGCATGGTAGGGCGTCACTAAGGTAAGTGTCGGTATAAGTGTCGGGTATGGGTCTAGGCGTCACTTAGGTAGTGACGGATTGAAATCCGAATTTGATTGTTGGCGTCACTTAAGAAGTGTCGCTAGAAGTGTCGGTTAAAGTTGTTGTGCGTCACTAGTCAAGTGACGGTAGAAGTGTCGGGAAAAGAGGGTTTTATGCGGCACTTAAGCAAGTGACGGAAAATTAGGGTTTTATGCGTCCCTCTATGCGTCACTTAAGTGACGCACGAAGTGACGCATAGCTGCTGCTGTCTATGCGACACTTAAGTCTGATGACGGATTTTTGAGTTAAAAATGAGTTTTTCGGTTTCCGTTTGGTCTGATCCTTTTACCCAACCCTTATATGGACATTTTAAGCTTGAAGAAACAACTAAAGCTTGAAAACACTAAAAATCGAGGAGTTGCGGGTTTTGTCGGAAACTTACAACTTAACGCGGGGAGAATCCGGAAAGATGGAAATGTAGATCGTTGCGAGGTGGTTCTTTTCTTCCAAATGAGCGATGAAAACCGAGGTTTTTTGGTGGTGTAATTTTGTGATTTAGAGGTGGTGGTGGTTATGGAGTTTGTAGAGAGAGAAGAAAGAGAGAGAAAAGTGGATGGTGAGAATGAGAAGAAAGGAGGCAAGAAAAGAGGGAAAAAGAGAGGGGAGGGGGGCCCCGGCTGGTGGGGTCCACCGAGTGTGGGCTTCACCAATTTTTCGTTCTCCCGCGTACGCGCTCCGTGCAGTGTTCATTTTCTAGATCGTTTGAACGTTTAAATATTTATTTCGCGCGTCATACACACATTTTAAGATACGAATAACTTCCCGATATTTTAATTAAAATATTTCACCAATTACTTTAATAATTGAGTTATAAAATATAACTTAACTTGTTTCATTTTGTTTGTGTGTTTGTTATTTTTAACCGCGAAATCCTTGTTTGCACGATACGCAATAAATATGAAATATTATTAACATAATATTTTGGATATAATAGTTGTATTAAGTAATATTATATTGTTTAATAAAAATGTTCACCAACTTCCGTATAAATTGAATCGAATTACATTCGATTTGGGATTGCGTACGATTTAATCAAATCGCATGTTCGTATATATTCATCAATATATATTGAGATACATTAATTATCCTAATCTAAGGACTAATTATATGTATTAACAACTGATTAGGTACTAATCACTAGTCCTAATTTGGCGGGTGCTACATTATTGTTGACGATATTAGAGTCCACAGTAGACTCTTTTCGCTTCCAAACGTTAGATGGTTTGGAATTTGGCTTGGGAATAATGTTGAGCTTTGGTTTTGGCAAAGAATTTTGTCTAACATTACTCGGTTTCTCAGCAGGCTTGGGAGAGTTTGAATAATGCCTAGGAGGTGATTTTGAAAATGAATTTTGATAAACTGATGTCCTAGGCATCTCTCTCCCATAGCGTTGATGAGAAAGTTTGGGACATTCACGAATCAAGTGTCCTTGTCTCTTGCAATAGAAACAAGAACGAGTCTCAACAAATGGTTGAGGCTGAGGACTTAACACAGGAGGTAGTGAAACATTTCTAGAACATGAACATTGCGTGCACGTCTTAGAAGTTGTTTGTTTTGGTTGAGAGGTTGAAGTGGAAGGTTTATTACTAGAAATGTTTTCATTTAAAACTTTATGTTGCAAAATCTTTACAGGTGACTGTAAAGTTTGTGATTTCACATTTAAAACCTTGTCTTTTCCTTTTTGAGTTTGAACCTTAATTGCAGGTTCAACTTTTAAGGCCACTTTTTCAGATTTAACTTCAACCTTCTTAAATTCAGGATACTCCTAATCAGTAATGTACTCAATCTCAACAACCTCGTCAGTATAAACTGAAGATTTACATTCAGGCTTAACAAACTGAGGCAAAGGATACTCTGGCCTTTTGGTTTTCTCCTTTGTCAGTTTGTTTTGCTTAGCTTCTTTTGCTTTAATACCATAAAGCTTTGTATAATCAACTGGAATTTCTTCAAGGCCTTCCTTAACAGGCGCAGGACAATATTCGGCATGAGAAGGTGGTGGTACTTGGTTATAGCCAAGTCCTTCCTTCTTTTTACCACTTGTCCCTTGTTTGTTAACGATTTCATTAAAGACAAACGTTGCGGATGAGAACCTAAGACTTTACTTTTATGATTATCAAACTCACCTTTTAAGTCAGATAGTTCTTTATTCAACAGTTCAATTTCAGTAAGATAACTTTTAATTGCATCTTGCTGACTAAAGACCTTTGCTTTAAAAGTTTGAGTGTCTAACTTGTGAGCCTCAATATGTTTTTCATAAAGTTTTTCATTTTCTTGCAAAAACTTATTAGATTCTGTAAGTTTAACAAGCTTTTTCCACAAGTTTAAAATTGTCATTTTGATAGACCACAAGAGATTCAGTCAATTGAATACAAGTAGCATAATTAAAAGGCTCAATTGGTTCATTTTGTACCTCGGGTGTGATCTGAGCCATCAGACACTGAAATTGTGCAGCCTGAACACTCCAGTCAGAAGCGGTTGGCTCAAAAACGACCAAAGCATTGTCCACAGCCAACGACTTGATTTCTTCTTTCTCATTTGCCTTAGGCGGATCAGGCTTAGTAAGACCCGATGGTGGCATCTTGGGTTTCTCGCATTCCCTAGCAAAGTGACCCAAGTTCTGACAGTTATAACATCGGACCTTGCTTTTATCAAAACCAAATCCGGTCTTCCCATTTCCTTCTAAGCTCTTTCATCCCGTCCTTTGCAAGAACTTTTGAACCCTCCTTGAGATCATAGCAATGTTCCAGTTTAAATCCATTTGCTCTAAATCATCGTCATCCAGCTGAGTATAATCCTCCTTAGTCATTTTCAAAGTGGTATTTGGTTGAGTAACCAAATCGTTGTAAGAGTTTAGAAAAGCTGTATAAATTGCAGCTTGCTCTTGTATAGCTGGTGATACTGAAACCTGCTGTTGTGATCCTTGAGTTGTACCAGAAACATAGGCTGCATGTTGAGCCCCAGTTGAATAAGATGGTGAACTGGTATCTGTCATGAATGCCATTCCACCATAACTCTTCCCGGAGTTGACTTGTCCTCCATATAGTGTGGAATTTTGTACAAATCCACTTGACTTGCATTCTTTCTTCTTCAACTCCATAGCATGAGCTTGAAGAACACCTATCAATTGGTCCAAAGTCATCATAGCTAATTCTTGATTCTCCTTCAAGAATTGGACCTTCACATCCCAAGCACTTGGCAACACATCCAACAGTTTCTTGTTTATCTCAAGTGCAGTGAGATTGTATCCTCCTTCAATTAACTCACTAACTAACTGTGAGTATCAGGTAAATAATCCAGAAGTAGTCTCATTAGGGAAAATGTCCAATAGATCATACTGCTTCTTGATTAATTCCAACTTAGCCTCCTTGTATTTTTCATTCCCCCCACACCTCGTTTCTATTGCCTTCCACAAATCATAAGTTGTGTCATGAGTTTTAAAGAGTCTCATAACATCCTTTGTTAAACACATACAAATAGCGGAATGTGCCTTCCTTTCTATCTCTAGTTCCTTTTTCTCTTGAGGTGTCATGGCATTGTACGTTTTTGCTGGAGGAATTCCACGATAGTTTCCTTCTGCAACTGGAGCCTCATATCGTTGTTTTAGTGGACCCCAAAGTTTTGGACAATGAAAGTCTACAAATTGTTCAAATCTGTCTCTCTAGTATGCATAGTCCATGTCTGCAGTGAACAACAGAGGTTTATTGCTAGAACCTATATCATTTCCTGTTTGATCATTTCCCTAGTACCTCTAATATCTTTCTTATCAGCGGCCATTAAATTACAGTCTGAATCGTGCGACAATAGATGTAATGTCGCACTAGCTATGTGCGACGTAGCAGTTAATGTCGCAAAAAGCTAAGGATTCAATTAAGAATCAAAGGTGCGACGTAGGGTCTAAAGTCGCTACGGTTGTCGCAAAGTCACACGATGTCGCAACGTGATGTCGCAACGTGATGTCGCAAAAACCAGTTAAGTTCAAAATAATGACGTCGCTTACGATGTCTCAACACTACGTCGCTAAAACCAAATTAGGTCAGAAGTAATGATGTCGCAAAGTCGCCAACAGCTGCGGCCAAAAACCCTAATTTGTAAAAAAAAATCAAACCCTAATCGATTTTTACGAATGTCAAACGAAATCCTTTCAATAAACACGAAGAAACACGAAAAAGCACACGAAAAACAAAAATATTAATCGTTAGTTTAAACCAAAACTTGATCTGATGCTCTGAAAACGAGCCCCCGTGGCTCTGATACCAGTTGTAAGTCCGAGTTCTCGATCTTGAATCAAGTTACACTAATCAATTGATGGCGGAATCACCAATTGAATAATCACACAAACGAATCAATAAAACAAACGTGATATAAACGAATTCAAACAGTTGTTTATTGATAATAATCGACTAGGTTACAGGTATTTTCGACTGATTGCGTTTAGGGATTTTTCATCAACCCTAAAACTGATTACAAAACGTGTTTATATACTAAACACTCGATCCTGCGATGTTACACACAACGTCGCAGGCCCAGGCCCATGCGACATAGCCAATGTTGCAGACCCAACTAACTGACGTCGCATGTGCGACATTACAGACAATGTCGCACAAGTCAGTAAGCACAAAACTAGTTACAATTCAATCTACGAGCTAGACCAATTGACAGACAAACTTGCATCAACAAAAATGATAATACATAACCATGACTGGAATAATGAAAATCACTCCTCAATAGTGAATCCATCAACTACACTCAAAAATGAAGCTATCAAATCTCTCGCTCAGCAAGTGGCAAATCTAACCAAGGAGATTAAGGAATTAAAAAGTCAACAACAACAAGTCTGTCAAGTTCAAACTTGCCTTAGCTATGCTAATCTGAACCACTAAGCTCTAGGAGATTAAGGAATTGAAAAGTCAACAACAACAAGTCTGTCAAGTTCAAACTTGCCTTAACTATGCTAATAACGACTAAGCTCTAGATTGTTTAGATCTTAATCTAGGATATAATAACATTGAATTAATCATAAAGTGCGGAATAACAATAAGAACATCAATGTTATCACAAGCCTCAAATTTATTTGATCAAAACAAAACGATTATACAACTATAATAGGATCAAGAATACCTTGATCTTGAGGCTAAACAAAACTCTAGACGTCTACATGTTTTCTGTGCACGCCTTTTCCTACACCCCTACATCTCTTTATATACTAGAGATAATAGGGTTACAAAGAAATCATTATTGTACTAGGAAACTAATTAAAATAAAACATTCATCTTTAGTCCTACTTGTTTCATCTTTTATTTATTTTGTATCATCAAATCAATAATTCTCAACAATCTTCCCCTATTTGATGATGACAAAATAAACATCTTCTCGCACAAACTTCCCCTTAATTATCGATTTCTTGTAAACATGTCATGCATAATAAGCTGCAAATCTTGATCTTGAATTTTTCTTCCCCTTTTTGTCATAATCCAATAGGGATCTTCCTGAAGATAAGCAACTTTAATCTTTACAACCACATGCTATATAATACACCATTAATCCAAACTTCTAATATCTCAAATTACCCTCCATGACGCATACTAAGAATAATGAATTTGAACAATAGAAAATTACCCTAATAGTTGTAATATACAACTAGTAGTAGTAAGAAAACTTTTCTCCTCAAATAATGCATGAACATCTCCTGATGGTTAAAACCTTTATCAATAAGCTTCCTCTCAAATCAATATGTTAACCATCTTTTGAATCTCAATCTTTGTAGGCTCTATGTAATAATCACTGATGAAGAAAATAGAGTATAACAAACTTAATAAAGAAATTAAATCTTCCAAACTTGTAAATTATATCTTGTACTATCCACGACGTTGAACTTATATTCCAATGTATAAGCAGACCGCAATCTCTTTGACAAAAATCCTTATTTTCAACATAAGTCACCGAGCACACCAAAACTCTTTCAAGTGATAGCAAATGTGAGCATTGAGCACCATAAGTTTATAAATCACACACGTTTGCTAGATTTGTCAAGTCTTCATCGTCACCATACAAACCAAACAAGTTATCTTCAAAGTTTAATACCCACACTTGAGATATGATAAAATACACGTATGTCAAACTCAACTCCAATATCAAATAAGCTATAATCAATCTTCTTCGTAATCACATCTTCAAAAACGGGCCATAAAATCAATAACATTAAATTGTTATGAAAAATTCTATTCGAGATTCAAAACTATCAGTGCTAACTCTTTTGTTCTAACAGATTTAATCCTCTTCAAACTAACAGTTTTAACTGTTTTTGCATTAACAGTTTTAACTATTTTGTACTAGCAGTAATAACCATTTAATAGAAGCTTTAACTTTGTACTAACATCAATAACGATATATGAGCAGTCTTAACACTTAACGAGCAGCAATAATACTTGAAGAACAGAAATAACTGAAAATTTGCAGCAGATTCCGACGAGTATATCTCCCTGTAGAAAGTTCAGAGATTGCTCAAATTTTAACATGAAGTCTATCATTGTCTCATGAAAATCATATCCAAAAATCAAGTCGATCCAACGGTTAACAAAGTTACAGTATTTTTCTGACTTCAGCTGCACAAAAAGAAACCACAAACGTACTGCAATAACTTCAAAAATATGTATCTCTATGTAGACACATCCGATCATGATAAAAATTTTACACGACTTAGAAACCTGAGTCTTGAATTACATATCCAAATATCATGAACTTTCATTGAATAACGAAGACACAATGATCAATTTACTGCAGCTGTCCAGAAAAACCATGCTAGTTCTGCAGCAGACTTCGAATTTAAATATCTCTCAATCAAACTATCAGATCGAAAATTCCTTTGGTCATAATGTGCGTCTATATGTTGAGAACTTACAATCCAAATTTCACAATGATTGAACGATTAACGAATGAGATATGACCTTTTTACCACGGCTGTCCAGAAAGTGACGAAAAAAAATATTAAAAACCCTAATTTTTAAATACTTCTTTGTAAGACTCGTAAACCTTGTAGATCCTAGATCATGAGACACCATGGCTCTGATACCAATTGTGAAAATGTAATAACGACTAAGCTTTAGATTGATTAGATCTTGATCTAGGATATAATAGAATTGAATTAATCATAAAGTGCGGAATAACAATAAGAACATCAATGTTATCACAAGCCCCAATTTTATTTGATCAAAATAAAACGATTATACAACTATAATAGGATCAAGAATACCTTGATCTTGAGGCTAATCAAAACTCTAGACGTCTACATCTTTTCTGTGCGCGCCTTTTCCTACACCCCTACATCTCTTTATGTACTAGAGATAATAGGGTTACAAAGAAATCATTATTGTACTATGAAACTAATTAAAAAAACACATTCATCTTTAGTCCCTTTTGTTTC
The DNA here is from genome assembly GCA_963422505.1 of Pseudognaphalium luteoalbum. Lineage (NCBI taxonomy): Eukaryota > Viridiplantae > Streptophyta > Magnoliopsida > Asterales > Asteraceae > Pseudognaphalium > Pseudognaphalium luteoalbum. The sequence goes on along the minus strand of OY730192.1, from coordinate 131,112,838 downwards.
ATCTTTTATTTATTTTGTATCATCAAATCAATAATTCTCAACAATTCCTCTGTCTCATGTAACTCCGCTCAATACTAACCCTTTCTTTAACCCAACTAGGAATAGCCCACTAACTTACCAACCTCAACCTTCTGAACCCTCTTCCTCACAAACCTCTAGTTTTGATGACACCCTGATACAAGTCATTTAAGGAATCTCGGCTAGACAAGACCAAACTGATCTCATATTAAGAGATCAATTGACTTTGTTAAAATCTTTCGAATCCCAATTAGGACAATTAGCACAGCGTATTAACGCCAAACCTCAGGATAGTCCAACTAGTTGCCATAAGGAGGCTTCCCATATTCAAGACTCGCAGGTAGCACATAGCCCACCCTCGGTTTCTTCTCCGGTGAAGGAACCACCTATTGTCCCATTGAAAATGGATTTAGAGCCTACACAAAATAGGAAAGTAAATATTCCATTTCCGGCTCATCTTAAACAACGACCCGACAAGCTTAAGTCTTTTAAGTTTGATAGGAAATTTCTAGATACCGTATCTGAAGTTCCTTTCAAAAAGTACTTCAGAAGGCTTCTTACAACCGAGGATAAGGTACCCGAAGTACCCAATGTCCCGCTGAATGAGGAATGTTCAGCTATCTTGAAAATATCATTCCAGAAAAACTTGGAGACACCGAACGTTTTACTCTCCTATGTTCTATCTACAATTCAGGCATCATCTGTACTCTTGCCGATTTAGGAGCTAGTGTTAACCTTATGCCATACTCGCTTTTCAAGAGGCTTGAGTTAGAAAATATTTGACCTACCCAAATGACCATACAACTTGCTGACCACTCGGACAAATACCCTAGGGGAATAGCAGAAAATGTTTTAGTTAAGATTGACAAATTTCTTTACCCAGCAGATTTTGTAGTAATGGATATGCAGGAAGACGTACACATCCCAATCATACTAGGAAGACCTTTCATGAATACGGCCAAGGCAATCATTAATGTCTTCACACAAACCATCAGCTTGCAGTCCCAGGGAGAAACCATCACTTTCCATATCGACAATCCTAACGCTGGAGACGAAGCCGATATGTACATGATCTTCATGAACAAGACCACAAAGGACAAAGAAACTGCAAGGTCAACAAGTGAAAGTAAATCTAGTAAGAAAATGGCAATCATGCCATATTTACCAATTGACCTCCAACGAATAGGACAAGATATGAAAAATGCATCTCCATCAGTGAAAAACTCAACGATGGAAGAAATTGGGATGAGAAAGATGGAAGAAGAAAACAAAAGAAGCATACTGCCAACTAATCCGTTTACCACTGAAGAAATGGTGAGAAGGAACCACAACCATCCCACGAGAGTAGAAACTCTGGAGGAATATTCCAAACGCACTAGTTACCAACCACAAACCATCATAGATCCCAAAGTACTCAATAAATTCACCCAAAGATTCGACAAAGCGGTAGGAGGAATAAGCAGCGCAGTCAACTGGCTTACTCTTTCCCCTGCTGAACTGCAATTCTATGAACAACAGAAATGGACATACACTAGGATCTATAATGCCCTTACAAGATCTAGTATCCCATTCACCTCAACATAATGGGAGATGTTAGGATCCATCAGAGCGCATATAAAAGAGACAACTGGATATCCGAGCAGTCGTGCCGACATCTTTATGAAGAAAGACCTCATATCATTATTCGACTTGCTAAGTACAAAAGATCACCTCAGTTCCAAAGAAAGCGGATCTATGGTTATCAAATCCACTATTGAAAAACAAATTGAGTTATTGATTGAAGAACTTTGTGATCTCGTTTGGGAGGAATCAAGGCGCGAACGACCCTTTAGGATTGCACATGAATTAGCACTTGATATCGCTACTTCTATTATGATCCATCTAAGGGAGATTCAACAACGGAAAAGTAACTCCAGAATGAAGTTCATATTCCACTCAGGATGCAAGGAGATACTTTGCCAGCTTACTCTAGTTTTCTCAGAATCCGACTTTACATTCAACAACCATCAACACCGGAAAATAGAGAGCCAGTGCACGTCCATCAGAAGATTCAACGGAGACCCCAAGACCGAGAATTATGAAGACATAAAATTGAAATTCTTGGCGTTTGTATGCTCTATCTTGCAAAACCCACCGCCAAGAGAGGTTGTTAAGATAGACATAACCACCATGACCGACCCTAATGGACCTGTCACTAAAGCAGTTGACTACATCACCTTCGGACTTCACGGACTTGCGAGGGCAACTTCAGCGCATCTTCTAAACTACAAGGAAACATCGAGAGAAAGTCCACTTGAATTGATTACAACAATAGTCAATCATTTCATAAGAATCTATCCACCTCGATATACTTTTCCGCAACCTAGGGCCCACAACATCAACACAGTGGATCCCATGGATGCATCTATCTCCATCTAACTAATGGAAAAGAAGTCGAGCTCTCGACTTTAAAAGAGCGCTTCTCGGGAGGCAACTCGTGTTTTACATTTCCGCAAGTTTACATTCCAAGAAGTGATGAAGTCTTCGACTATCTTTCACACTTGGATATACGAAGAAGTTTTAAGAACTGTCCGACACATCAAATTTTTGGTGTCAGAAATAAAGAAAGTATATCCAACGTGTTCACACCTACCAGACCAATCACAAGAAGACTTGATCAAGAGTGAACCCTACAAGATGAAGTTCGGAAAACGCATACCATAGAACACTGCAACTACTAGGGAGTACTTCATTACCAATCTCTTTCTTTCGTTATAAATATACCATATCCACTATGCTTATCACTAAGTGTGGAATCAAACCCAACACACACTGCCAAAAGATACGTCTTAGATGTTTCAAATCCTAAGTGTGGGATTTTCCCCCAGTCAGAACTTAGAATAACATCGAGGACGATGATCCTTTAAGTGTGGGATAGCAGTAGTTACACTACTGTTAAATGGATATTGGTATATGTTTGAATCTAAAATCGCTACTCTTTAGACCCTCCTTCTCCAAAAAGTAACTCAAAAATTTGAATTTTTTTCAAAATTGAGTTAAAAATATGTTGAAAATGAAAATTTAGACAAAGAATGATTTACTTTGGGGAAGAAGTCATTTGGAAAATTAGTTTAGTAATCCCATTAAGAGCTTCGCATGACTAGGCACACAACAAACCAACTTTTGATTCGTGAGGTATCTTGAGCCATATAAAGCATTCAATTTAAGGCTTCACTTATTCGATTCTTGAGTGTGCCGATGTATGCATTTAGAATCAGAACTTGCGCCTGATATGCATTTCGAATCCGAACTGGTGAGTAAAAAGGAGATCGAATCACATCATTCTTAAACCCATCTGTACACCCAAAAAGAAATAGGTTATCCTTACCCTCTCAAAAGCATCACTCAAACTTCATAGAAATTTCCAAAGATGAAAGAAGAGAAGCTACCAGGATATGACGTCGAAAAAAATAAAATAAAAAAAACTCGAAGAAAAGAAAGTCAATTGGAGAAAAAGACTCCTTCTAAAGATCGAAAAAAGGGGGGGCGTTAATCCTCCCAAAAATCTCAGCTTTCCTCTTCACCAAAAAAGATACCCATGAAAAACCAACACAACCCCCTCTCATATCACCAACACTCCACTCCAAAAACCTTACATCACTCCTCCTATAATGATTGTGGTTAGATTAACTTTGCGCTCACCTTAAAGGTAACGATTTGATTCTCGATCAAGACTATGACGATAAACGATACATGACTGGCGTTCTGAGTGATTGATAATACTAGAATAGGAAACCCTAAACACTTTGAGTGATTGGAGTGACCACCTTGAGGGGATCGCCTAGTCATGTATCCAAGATCAAAGATCAAAAGCTGCTCCCAAAGATTACAACCCTACCTTTTCAAAAGCATAAATATTTTATTTTTTCAAAACCCCCTTAGTAAAAAGTTCCGCTTTAAAATATTTCATTGTCTACTTATCTTTAACCATGCTTGAAATTCGAGTTTGCTTAACAAGCAAATTTCTAAGTGTGGGATACTTGATATCGCGTAAAAAGTCACGTTTTTACTACCGATATCTCTCTCATTCTGGAACAATACTTGGAAAATAGACTCAAATAATATGCAAATCAATGAAACTTTGCCAAGAAGGTCAAAATAGAGTTGCACAGGAAAAATCAAGCAAAACGAACGAAAAAGGAAGATTCTACGCATGATTGAACATTCAAGGCATCCGAGACAAAATTTGAGACAAAGTACCCATCACTGAGATATCTCTTATCCAAGATCTTCGTTTTCAAATTACGAATCTAACAGAAGAAGAATCAGCAAAAATGGACGAAGAATGAAGATTCTACGTACGCTGAAAGATTTAAATGATTCGTACAAGACATCTAAAGTTCAAAGACACATCTCAGGGATTTCTTTTCATCAAATTCTTATTTTTTGAAAAACAAATCCAACGCAAAAAGAATCGACGAAAAAGGAAGCATAACGAAGAAGATACGCATGAAACAAGAAACGATCAAAAGATGGCGAACCGGGGCGGGCGACCGCGCGCCGGCTTGCAACCAGCCGCCGTCGACTGGCAGCCTGGCGCCGCCGGCTGGCTGCCTCCCGTCCCCTCCCCCTTTTTCCGTCCTTGCTCGTACTTTTCTGGTACATGTGCTACCACTTTCTACAAGTTTATGGTACACGTGCTACCACTTTCCGCGCCTTTAGAGTACATGTCCTACCACTTTCCGGGAAAGGACCACCCCCCAAAAACATTCTAACTTGCACCTTGGATGACTAACATGCACCTATCTTCAACTATAAATAGGGCATCAAGGCTCATTTGAAAGACACACCTTACACACATTCCATACATCTCTTTAGACTAATAATAATCTCTAATTATTAGTTCTACTTTCTCCTTCTATTTTCTTATTCGAAATTAGTATTAAGCTAGTTTAGGAAACTTGTTTAGAATAGAACGAAAATAAGGAACGTGTTGTAATCTTTGGTATACGCTTGGAGTTACGCTTATTAATTCAAGTATGTTCCTTCTCGCATTTAATCATGGTTCTTTCTATCCTTATCTATCTTAATTAATAACGTTTCTATTGATTATACTAAATTTAGTTATTGCCATGATTAGAGAGTAGTATACTTGTTGTGTTTGCTTGCGATGTAGTTAGTTAATTATGGGATGATTTATAATTAAATATTAAAGTAATATGACGACCCCTATTCGACTGTTACTCGATATAGTACCGGAAACACTTCAAGGTGGAGTAAAAATGTATGGAAGTCGAGGAACGACTGAAGGTAGTCATACTACAAAACGGTACAATATTACGAAGTAATATGACGGCCCCTATTCGACTGTTATGCAGTATAGCGTTGGAAACACTTTAGGTGTAGTACAAATACGTGGAAGCTACGTAACGACCGAAGGTAATTATATTACGGACTAATATATAAAATGAGAAACCTAGTTTAATTAACCTTTCTAAATAGACTTTTAAACTTCAAATTAATCTATCGCCTTTCCACCAATAAACGTGATTACAATACCTTTTTAACGACGTCCAATTAAAAGGTAGTCAGTCATCTGTGTCAATATAATTTGTCAAAGGGAGCTGATTTTGGCAAGTAAACTTTTACTTGTCACAAGGAAATAGTGCATTAACCAGTTGTACTATAGGCATAAACAGTTGTACTGTTTCCTTGTGACAAGTAAAAATTTACTTGCCAAAATCAGCTTCCTTTGTCAAAGGTATGAAACTATGGAACCGCAAGGCTACATGGGGGATTATCGTAGGACAAAATATGACCAAGGTTTGAAGCGGTGGAACCACTTAAAGTGAGGAACGCTATGAATAATTAGGGGATTTATTGGGTAGTCTTAAGCAAGGGCTGGTTTAAAGTCAAAAATAAACTTTTTAAATATACGAATCTGTTAGTATGATGAGGAATCGTTATATGATTCGGTTATGTCTAGTACCTTAAGATTTTGTTCCCATTCATATGAAAGTATTATTAAACCATAATTAAGATTTTGCTTATTATTCTAAATACTTCGTAATGTTACCATAATCTAGCTCCCGGTGTGACATGCTAATGAGATTTTAATTAATAGAGAGTATTCAAGAATGATAATTAACTAATATCCTTCAAAACAGTTTCTCCAAATATCATCCCATAACTTAATTAACGAAGTCTCAGCAAACACTATCTTTATTTTATCTGCTTTATCTTTCATTTTAATTACGCTTTTATTTAATTACTTGCCTAAGTTAGTTAATAGAAAAACCAAAACTCCCTCACTATTTTATAAACCCTTCCCTAGTTTGAAAGCCCTCATCTGCCACGCCTTAGTTTCAATTCAGTCGGTTTGAAGAACGAATCTAGATCATACCTACCACTTGCTCACCCTTAGGATTAGCATTGTTAGGGAAAACTTAGGCCCCGCAAAATACAAATTTAAAACACCCATTGATCACCGTCGCCAGTAGCCGGTGCAACGACAAGAGTAAAATCCTTACCGACCGCTGGTGGCACAACACCTATCTTCTAAATCCTTAATTCCACCCATTCTTAACCTATCTACATCTAAAACCGATGAGGAGTTCATTCTAGAGGAAATTTCTGAGTCATTGCAACTTGAAGCTTCCGGCCGGAGTAACAAGGATGACGATGTAGACGAAGAGATAGAACTAGAGATCCCGGAGAAGGAGATTTACACAGAAGACCCAGCTTCAGAAGGACCAGAGGAATGCATACCGACTCTGAGAAGTGATCTCATTCCAATTCAAGCCAACGTGGTTGACAACATCCCGCAACAAGTTGTGGTTGATAATGTCCCAACTATCTTTCTGAATGAATCACTCCCTGATCTAGTTGAACCTTCAAATGCCATAGAACCTGTCACCGAAGTAGTCGATGAGAGTGTTGCTACAAGATTGGAGAAAAAACGGATACTGTCCCACCTCCATGCCCAAAGTACAACATTATCATTGACCAAAAGACTGTAGGGAGCAAGGTGAGTTCTGCGTCATGGTTTCTCTTCAAACCATCTCTCCATTATATAATGAGTTATACATCATTGAGAGGTGAGGATTCCTTTGATCAACCCATTATGTCAACCCAACCCAAGGATTTATTAGAAGTCAAGAGATTTGTGATACCTCCGGTAGAACCATTTCCTCACTTCAAACCATCTTCTTATATTGGACATACCCTAGCCTTAACCTGCCTCAAACTTTTAGGTATGTACCAATATTACCCTTGTGTATACTGATGGATGCAAGGAAGCCCCTAGGATTGCCTGAGAAATAATGCTAGAGTCAAGCTAGAGACTCGAACAAAAACAAGCGCTTCTCGGGAGGCAACCCGTGTCTAACACAGGATTGGTAATAGAAGTTAAATTTGGAAGCTAACCCAATAAGTAGATGATGAAACCCTAAAATGGATGTTCCAAATTTTCTATCTTTATGAAAAAAATGGATGGTTTGCGAAATTACTTCTCTGAAAGTCAAATTTCTGTCAAACCTTAATACTTCCTACTCCCAGTCATTTGAACTTTATTGCAACATCCATTTTTCACCATTTTCTAAAGTTCTTAATATCCCTTTCACTCACAAACTTGAAAAAGTACTAGGAGTTAAGAGCCTTAGTCATCTTTCACACCCACTGACATGTTTCGAGCATTTGAGGTACTTACATATATTATTGTGAACATACACGAGATACTAATGCTTAATCAGTTAATCTGATAACATGATTTGTATTCGAACTTGTTTAAAAATATGTGCTTTGGATATCTTTATACTTGGCTACCTGATTCAACTGACAATACTGGTATTTCCATGTCTGTTATTTGTGCTGCAGTGAAATCATAGGCAACTAACACTTTTTGTGTGAGATTAGACTCCAAGTCATACACTGGTTTGTTTCATCTACAAAGCACTTACTTTGATAGGTTCTTCGTAAACCAGTGAATCCATGATTTGGAGAATAATCACTTGTTTGCTAGATCATGTTTCTTTGATCTACTTGTAACAGACAGGAACTAATGCCTATGGATAAAGAATCTTTAAGGATAATGGAAAGATGACAAGAGGAGCTTACAGTTCATTGACTATGGGAATCTTTAGAGCATTTCTTTGCAAGGACAAGAGATGACACTTCTGGATACGAAGATGATTTCTAGTTGTCTATGACTAGTTCATCAAGTTGATTAGCTCAATACTCATCACATGTGCCCACAAATTCCAAATCCTACAGCTAAACCTTGCCACATAATGGGACCCAAAACCAGCACTACCATCCACCATCACCATATCCACCCACATTCACCCATCCATCCACCCCTTCACACGTACAACCATCACATCAAGAACCATTCAGACAAAGGAATAGATATGGGATTAAATTGAAAACTGTAGATCTCTATCGATAAAGAACAACATCAGAATCATTACATCAGTTTGTCGGCAAAAATCTCGAGAGATAAAGATTTATGGTCATTGGATTCAACACTTTCAGATCATTAGGAGCAGTTCAATTACAACAACTCTTGAAGATTAGGATCTTTGTCCATTAACCTCTATCCAACATATGGTGTTTATTGGTTAATCCTGCTTGTGTCCGGAGGGCGACATCACTTCATTTTCTACAATCTATCCTTTTAGTCTTTGTTATTTTCGAGAGAAGTTGGTGATTTGAGTAGATGTTGAATGACAAAGAGGATCCAAGAGATGACGAGTATTCAAGGAAGAAACCGTGGAGCCAAAGGCACACAAATAACGCTTACACACTTGCAGAACCGCGAAACTTAAACACATATTTGGAAGGGGCGTGGACTATCTTCTTCTGAAACCTGCGCGTGCCAAAGATCTAACTGTGGGATCTCAACCCACACTACAATCACTCGGCAAGAATCGCCTCCAAATCTCTAAACACTAAATAAAGTGTGGGATTCATTCATAAGAATATCCACTTACATGATGAAACGATTCTCTGCTAAGTCTGGATACAAGGCACTGTGCACCAGATCGACATGTCCAAAGCTGAACCGTTCTTCATGGAATCATAGGATCAAAGACTCACTTCGTCACCTCTCATTTATCATTCTCAGCTTCATAATGACAATTGTCATCTAGGGAGTTTCTAAACCTTCACTCCGTTTCTTGATTTAAATTTTGTTTGTTAGCCTGTTAATCTAAGAAGTAATCTATACTCTATCCTAAAGCTTATCATTAAGTGTGGGATTCCAACCCATTACATACACTTAAGTAACATTTTCTATATGTTCAAATTCTAAGTGTGGGATTGTACTTTACAGTACAATCTCAACTCAAGAGAACATTAGGGACAATGTTCTTCTTAATGTGGGATAGCAGGTATAGAATACCTTGGATTGGATGTTTACAAATTTTTATGTCCGAATAGCTCAACTCAGAAAATGTTCCTCAAAACTTTCAAATTTTTCAAAATTTTTAGCAAAACTAATAAAGTATGGGCCAAATCATTCGATTAGCTCTACTATTTTTGAGTTATAATATCTTTCAAGAGGATCCATTTCTAGTATGAGTTAGTTATTCAAGATTATTAGGGAAATTAAGATAGAAATTTCTTAAATAAGTAGTGATAATCTAAAGGAGCATGGCTAGGTACATACAACCCTATTTGTAGTGAGGTTTTGAGCCTTAAAAGAATTCATCTTAAATGCTACATTGTTCATTTCTTGTGTGTGCCGATGCTAGTACCTCTAAGTTAGAACTTGTTCATGACATACGATTCGAGACCACATTGGTGAGTACCGTACGCGGTATAGGTGCAATTAAATGATCTCGACATTCCTTAGGATTTAACCTATTTTTACATATCTTTTCAAGCCCAAAACCCTTCCGATACTCATTTTTAGTATCGATGATCTGCTTAGAAAACCCTGTTGAGCCTAAACCTTTCGTTTCATCAAAACCCTACATTTTTAACCCACTTATCCAAAATTCCCAACAACTTATCTTAAAATTTCTGATTATTATGAAAAACACCTTAAAGAATCTTCTTCTGAATTGATCTACTCCTTCGTGTTCACCAAAATTGAAGAAAATCAAATGTGCGAAAAATTGGCACCAGAAGAAAAGACTCGAAGAAATCCGTGATAAGAAAGAAAAGATTTTTGAAAGAAAAGCAAAAAAAAATATCCTTGGAAATTCTATGGCAAAGAAGTTATGAAGAAAGAAAAAGAAAATAAAAAGCAGAAAAAGAAAGAAAAGAAAATAATGCTAAGTGCTTCAAAGTATCAATCGTTCAAAGAAATATCCGATGAAATACGAGTATCTATCTCCTCCTTTCTACAATAAGTTTTTTATGATTCTTAAGATGCCTAAGATAAGCAACCCTTTCAACCAAAAATCACCACTATCCATACCCCTTTACCCTCACAAACATTACAACCTACTTGAATGTCTTTAGATAATTAGCGCCATCCTCTTCCTAGGTGGTGGAGATCTGATTCTCGACCAAGCTTATGATGATGAGTGTTGCATGACTGGCTATTTGAGCGATTTCAATTGTGCTAGAATGACAGGAAACCCGATTCACTATGAGTGAATTGATTGACCACCTTTAGTGAGATCGCTTAGTCATGTATACTCCAAGATCATGAGATTTGGAAAGTATGCCTGGGAAAGTCAATACTTATTTCTGAAAAGATCATCTTAACTTTCTCTGTGTTCTCTAAATAATTTTCCCACATGACAAAGTAGTGACTTCTGGGAAATATTTTAACTCACCCAAACTAATATAAAAATGTTTTCACTGGATATAATTGAGTTGTTGCTTGAGGACAAGCAACGCCTAAGTGTGGGATACTTGTTGTGACCCAAAATGTCATTATTTAAGGACTCATTTCCGTACTTTTTGGACTATTTTTCGACGAAAACATTTCAAAACCATAATTAATTACCTAAATTCACCAACGTAGTCTAAATACAGACATTGCTACAAAAATCGGTTAAAACATCCAAATAACACGCAAACCGAGGCAAAACAATCACCTTAAATATTCCGATCTTAATATTCTTATATAAATAGATATTGAATTATATTTTATGATTCTATAGGAAAATCCAAGACCGGAGGTGAAAGAATCAGAAGAAACGGACGAAAGACGGAGAAGATATGCAATTTGGAAGCTCGCCGATCGTCATCCGGAACATGCAAAAGTCAAAAACCTCCAAATTTGGCATACTTAGTGTCATTAGAAGCATAACGGAAAAACGAATCCAACAGCGCAAGAATCAAGCAAAATGGACTTAAAACGAAGAAGATAAGGACGAACCAAGCAACCGAGAAGTTAGTGGAGGACAAATGGAGCACCAACCCCCTTCCCCCTAGGTACCGTATACGGTACCCTAGGTTCCTTACACGGCACTTGGGGTGCTGTTTAGCTCTTGTTTTGCCTAGAAAATGGTACCTAGGGTACCATTTGACACCCTTGCTTGCTCACCCCGTGTGATGCTTTGGTGCTTGTTCTTTGAGTTGTACCTCTCCTCTACCACTTCTCCTATAAATAGTTGACTCATTTCCACTATTTTAACACACCTCAACACCTCTCAATTCTCAATTCTCTCTCTCTAGAATTCTCTCTCTCTAGGTTTTCTTTAGTAGCTTCTCTCTCTAGGTTCTCTCTCTAGTCTCTCTCTAGTATCTTGCTAGGGTTTTAAACCCTTGGACTAGTAAGATGATTAGGGAGGGAAACCTTTTCTTTTCTAGTAGATTAATTATGTAGTTAATTAGTAGAGGCTAGCTTATGTAATCCTTGGATATTAATGGAGAAATACAAGTGTTATTCTGCTCGCAATTCCTATCGGTATTTTCTATCCTTTCTATTGTTAATTTGTCATATTGTTCTTGTTTGATGTATGTGATTTATTAATATTAGAAATGTTTATTTTTATGCATTGTGAGTAATTTCTTGTATGTTTGCCATGATTAATGAGTAGTTTGTTGTAATATATTTAATTGGGATGATGTCATTATGAAACAACGGAAGTAACGTTATATGGCTTTCATTTGTATAGCGCCGGAAAAATCACTAATGTGTGAAGTACGGAACGTGGAAGCTATGAAAGTCGTGGGCATAATCCGTTGTGGAATAATGTTCCTGATTATTATATATTACGATTGAAAACTTGTGGTACTGTTTAACTATACATTTATGATTTTAAACTAAACTATCATCTTTCCTCCAATACACGTGGTTAGAACCTTTATGACAAAGGAGTCATGAACCATTGATCAAACGATCACTACCTATCTATGTTTTCGAAAATAAACATGGTCTGATTTTGAAGCTGTAGAAATACTGCCCAACTTATCGTATAAACACCGTGAATTAATCAGGGATTTATTGGGCAGGGATTTATAAAGTGAACGGGTTGTTTAGCTATCATAGATGGTTTAATACAAGCTTAGATATATTAAGTTTAGATAGCCATAAAGTATGTAATACATAATAAAGCCCTAAAACATCCGAGTATCCGGTATAGCGTTGGAAACACCTCTGGTGGAGTAAAAATACGTGAAAGCCGTGGAAAGGCCATAGGCTGAACACTGTATTACATCCTAGTGTAGTCTGTTGTAACATCCTCGACTTGGGCCTAGTAGAATTACGGTATTTTCCTTAATTTATTTCGTTATTTAAATTGTATTTATGAATACTTGGCATTATTTGGATAATTTAAATTAATAGGTCACATGGTCAAATGACTTATTCTGATAGATAAATTATTACTTGTTTTAAATAAATTTAGTTGACGGTATAATAAAATATATTTTCTCGCAAATGATTTTAGGTTCCAGACAATAGGTTTAGAAGGGGACTAAAATACACTGAAATATACTTGGGCTAAGTGTGTATGTCGACCTCATTTTCTTCATTCTCTGATTTGTACCTAAAAACTCTAAGAACACTCACATTCAAAAATCAAAGAAAGAAATCAAAGAGTAATCATCTAGCAACTTGTAGCTGTGATTTGGATTCTACTTTGTTCTTCATCTTCCTCATCTTAACATCACCATTGTGTTTATCAAGAAGTGTAAGTGTTCTTATAATTATACATGAATTCATTTGATTTAATTGAGGTTATGATGAAGTAGAGTTACTTTGTACTTGAATGTGTTTATATGATCTTGATAAACTGATTTCATGCTTATTGAATGAATTATTAGAGTTTTTCAAGTTGTAAATTGAATGATTTTGGGTTTTTGTTATAAATAGGTTAAACTCATGATGCATGTGTAGATTTGAGTGTTAGATGTTGTTGTTGTGGTTATATCATGTACCTAGATGATGTTCGAGGTTAATTGTTGGGTAAATTCGTGTTTTAAATTAGCATTTTTGCGAAATTAGGATTGTTGGTTCGTGGAGAATCTGGAGTTGCAGGTTTGGGATCTGGTATGAACCTCTTAGTCGATCGGCTGAGAGTGCATAGCCGATCGGCTAAGCTTGTTAAACCGAACGGCTATTTTAGTTCAAATTGTAAACAGCAGCTCGTGTCTGAACTCGATGTTTCTAGTATGCTTAGGTCAGCCGATCGGTTAGTCTTGAGCCGATCGGGTGCAGTGATTAAGCCGATCGGCTAGCATCTCATAGCCGATCGGGTATGGGACCAAATCAGATTGGTTTGTTTTGTGTTGTACTTTTGTATATATAAGTATATATGTGTGTATTTGCATATATGTATGCTATGCTAAGTAAAACTTAATACGTAAAAGTGAATGTTAGGTTTTGGGACATAATCATTATGTGATCCTTTGAAATAGGCTACATTATTGAGTTTCTAACTTATTACTCGTTTATGTTTCCAGATAATCCAAAGACTCAATAATATAAGAACTTTGAGTGGAGACTTTGGTATTAAGGGTGAGTGGATCTGTGACTTACGATCTAAGTTAGTTGTAACAATCTGGTTACAGCGGGTAAATATAGTTTTACCGTTTTTAATTACATATTGTCATGATGATTATGAATTATGTGATTTCTTCAGAGGTCAATTGCGATTGGGTTGGGATACTATTACTTTGACAACATTAGTGCTTTGTACATGTGTTGTTTATTGAAATGATGTTGTATGAAGTAATAGTACCCAACTATCGGTTAGATCACTGAATTGGCCTTCAGTGGTTGTAAGTGTTGCTTGGGGGCCACCGCGGCAGTAGGGTTCCTCAAGGACCACCGATCCTCTTGATGCTAGATGTTTATGATGCTTAGCTGTAAACAATTGTTAATCTGAGTTAGGTTGATAGTTATTGATCTATTCACTTAGCTTTGTGCTAATCCCTCCTCCTAACTTCTTGCAGGTTATCTTTTGTATGTGGGTTGGTAAGAGTTTGGGGAAGGAATGTTTGACACCGCTTACTCTGTTTTGGTCAATCATGTTAACAGTTTATCATCATGTTGAATTTAATAACACTAAGGCGTAATATTTAAAAGGTTGTATTAAGTTAAGTGTTTGAATAATATTATTCGGTTTGCACTTTTGATATAAATTGCAATCCATGTTGTGATTATTAATTATTGCTTCCGTTATGTTTTTTTTTTTTAATAAAACAATAGCCTTGTGAATTTGGAGTGTGTTATAAATTGGTATCAGAGTAAAGGTTTGGGTGAATTGAACATGGGTTAAGTGTTCAATCCCAAATCTATTGGTGATAGTCAAACATTCTAGGGTATGGGATTTAGCTATGATAGGAGAATTAGTTAGTATGTAGGTACTAACAATTAATGAATTGTGAGATGATGTGTTATTGCAAATATGGCAGATGATGAACATCCGACCGATACTCCCAACAACGTCATCAGAGTGGAAGTTACTCCTCCAGAAAATCCTATTGATAGACGAGGTCAGTCTGGTACACCTTTTCCGCGGGTGATTTAGATCGTGATGACTATGTCTTACAGTTAGAGGAGGAAGCACTAAAACTTAGAGGCTTACAACAATCATTGCGTGATCAACAAGCTCGGTCATTCCAGCAACTACAACCTAAATTATGGTTCTTTTAAGACTTTTAAATCTAGTGGACCATCTGAATTTTGTGGTAGTACCAATCCTTCGGTCACACTCGATTGGTTAAGGGATGTGGAAAGGAAGTTTGAGGTTTGTCGGTGTGAGGATGAGATAAAGGTTTCATAGGCGGTTCAACTCCTTAAGGGTCCGACTATGGCATGGTGGGATTCTATTACACTACCTTTGACACCACAACAAAGGGAGTCCATTAGATGGCCCGATTTCTATAATGAGGTATGTAAGAAATATTGTTCCGAATTCGATATGACTCGTATTCGACGTGAATTTATAGATATGCAGTTGACAGATGATATGACCATGGATGAGCTTGTTTCTCAGTTTTATGAGAAGTTAAGGTTTGTGCAACAATGGGTTCCGGATGAAAAGACTAAGATTGACCATTTTGTAGGGATGTTACCACATACTTACCGAACAACTGTGAGATTAGCGGGTTCCCTTACTCAAGCTTTCGAATTAGCCCGTTCTGTGGATGGTGATATTCGGGCGCATGACTTGGAAATTAAAGGAAGATCTTCTTCTAAATCTAAAGGTGATTCCTCGGTGAATCAAGGAAAGAAAAAGTGGCATGGATCCCCGCAAGGTAAGAAACAAAGTTCTAGTGGTGGTGATATTGTGGATAGAGCTAATTGGTGTCGAAGTTGTAAATCCAAGCACACAGGACCTTGTACTCCTCAGACTCGCAAATGTGTCAAGTGTGGACAGTTTGGACATGATTTTAAAGATTGTACTTTTCCCAATAATGTATGTTGGAACTATCATAAAGAGGGTCACCGAGCAGGACAATGTTCTGAGGCTAGCAGACAGAGAACGGGTACGGTTGGAGGGTCTTCATCGTCTAGCCAGAAAAGGAAGAATGCACCATCAACATCCGGCAGGGCATTTCAGATGACAGCTGATGAAGCTGTCAGGACAGAGGATGTCATAACCGGTACTTTCCTTATCAATTCTGTACCGGCATGTGTTCTATTTGATTCAGGAGCAAATTATTCGTTTATATCCATGTTTTTCTGTGATAAACTGAAATTGACGCCCACTATTATTACAAATCCTATTGAGGTTGAGGTAGCGGATGGTAAAATGATTCCGGTTACCACATCAGTGACTGGAGCTAATATTTTGATTGATGGCCATAGTTTCCCTGTTTCTTTCCTTTTGATGCATATTCCCGGTTTTGATGCGGTTTTGGGAATGGATTGGTTAAGTAAGAATAAGGCTAATATAGATTTCCATAGAAAGTTGATAAAAATCTCAATCTCGGATGAGTCACATGTCGTGGATCGAGGGGAACGGGAGACTGGAAGTATTCCTTTGATCTCTTTGTTGAAAGCTAGAAAATCGTTAGCTAAAGGGTGTGAATCGTACTTGGCCTATGTCATTGATGCTAAGTTAGAAAAGAAAACTGTTTCCGATGTCCGAGTGGTTTTTGAATACTAGGAAGTATTCCCTGATGAATTGCCTGGCCTACCTCCCATTAGAGGAGTAGAGTATAAAATTGATTTAATTCCCGGTTCTACTCCTATAACTAAAGCTCCTTATAGATTAGCTCCCTCAGAAATTTGTGAAATGATG
This sequence comes from Pseudognaphalium luteoalbum, assembly GCA_963422505.1. NCBI lineage: Eukaryota > Viridiplantae > Streptophyta > Magnoliopsida > Asterales > Asteraceae > Pseudognaphalium > Pseudognaphalium luteoalbum. The sequence continues at coordinate 131,096,186 of OY730192.1, read as the reverse complement.
AGTCAAATTCAGGAGTTGTTAGATAAGGGTTTTGTTAGGCCCAGCTCTTCTCCATGGGGTGCACCTGTATTATTTGTTAAAAAGAAAGATGGCACCTTTCGTATGTGTATTGACTATAGGGAGTTGAATAAGAGAACCATTAAGAATAAGTACCCTTTGCCTCGAATAAATGAATTATTTGATCAGCTACAAGGGTCTTCCTATTTCTCTAAGATTGATTTGAGGTCGGGTTATCACCAAGTGCGGGTTTGTGAGAAAGATATCCCTAAGATAGCTTTCCGCACTAGGTATGGTCATTACGAGTTTCTTGTTATGCCTTTTGAGTTGACTAATGCTCCTGCAATCTTCATGGATTTGATGAATAAAGTTTGTCGACCTTTTCTTGATAAGTTTGTTATTGTGTTTATTGATGATATTTTGGTGTATTCTAAATCTGAATCCGATCATGAAATGCATTTGCATTTGGTTCTTGACATTTTGAGAAAGGGGCAGTTGTATGCAAAAATTTCCAAATGCGAGTTTTGGCTTCGGGAGGTACAGTTTTTGGGACATGTCATTTGTAAAGATGGAGTTAAGGTAGATCCATCCAAGGTTGAGGCAGTTATGAATTGGTAAGCACCAAAATCTGCTTCTGAGATTAAGAGTTTTCTTAGGTTGGTGGGTTATTATCGAAAGTTCATTAAGGATTTCTCCAAACTTGCGGGTCCTTTAACGAAATTAACCCGAAAAGATGTTAAGTTTCAGTGGAATGAACAACAGGAATCGAATTTTCAGACATTGAAACAACTGTTATGTCAGGCTCCGGTGTTAGCATTACCTGAAGGATCCGATGATTTCATTGTTTATTGCGATGCTTCTTCTGCGGGTTTAGGTTGTGTATTAATGCAACGAGACCGTGTTATTGCTTATGCGTCGCGTCAATTGAAACCTCATGATATAAATTATCCTACCCATGATTTAGAACTTGCGGCAGTGGTTTTCGCCTTGAAAATTTGGAGGCACTATCTTTATGGCACGAAATGTGTCATTTGTACGGATCACAAAAGTCTTCAATATATGTTCACTCAAAAAGAGCTCAATATGTGAGAGAGGCGATGGTTAGAATTGATCAAAGATTATGATTGTGAGATTCGTTACCACCCGGGTAAAGCCAATGTTATGGCGGATGCGTTAAGTCGGAAAAGAAAATCCGAAAAGGTTTGTTTTATGCATTTGGAGGTTTCTTCGGATTTGATTGATCAATTGAAATTAGCACAAATAGAGGCTTTGATGGATAATAACTTGAAATCCGAGGTGATGATTAAAAGAAAGGATTTGTTGATTGATGATTCTCGTGGATTAAAGACCTTCCAGTTGCGTGTTTAGGTTCCTTTACTTGGTGGTCTTTGGGATGTGATTTTGATGGAGGCTCATAAATCTAGATTGACGGTTCATCCCGGAAGTACTAAGATGTATCATGATTTGAAACCGTTGTATTGGTGGCCTACTTTGAAATTGGATGTAGCTCGGTTTGTAGAATCTTGTCATATTTGTTCTCAGGTAAAAGTCGAACATCAGAAACCTTATGGATCATTGAAACAACTTGAAATTCCCGAGTGGAAATGGGAGCATATAACCATGAATTTTGTAACCAAATTACCTAGAACAGTTAAGGGTAATGATATGATTTGGGTAATTGTTGATAGATTGACCAAGAGTGCCCATTTTCTTGTTACTTGTGAATCAGCATCATTAAGTAAGTTGGCACAGTTGTACATTAATGAGATTGTTTCTAGACATGGAATTCCGTTGTCCATTGTTTCCGACAGAGATTCTTGATTTGTATCAGGTTTTTGGCAGAGTTTGCAAAGGGAATTGGGTACTAGAATTAACTTGAGTACAACTTATCATCCTCAGGGTCAGTCAGAGTGGACTATTCAGACCTTAGAAGACATGTTACGGGCTTGTGTTTTGGAGTTAGGCGGGTCTTGGGATTCTCACTTACCTTTGGTTGGATTCGCCTATAATAATTCTTTTCATTCTAGTATATGCATGCCACCCTATGAGATGTTGTATGGCCGTAAGTGTAGAACACCCACTTGTTGGTTAGAGGCGGGTGAGAAACAGTTTGCGGGTCCTGATATAGTACAAATTACAGTCGATAAGGTATCTATAGCTCGTGATAGGTTAAAAGCTACTCGTGATAGACAGAAACAATATGCCGATCCGCGTCGTTGACCCGTTTCATTCGTAGAGGGTGAATTGGTTTATTTGAAAGTTTCACCTTGGAAGGGTGTTATTCGGTTTGGGAAGCGTGGTAAACTAGCTCCTAGATTCATTGGACCATTTAAAATCCGACATGTAGTCAATGATCACACGGTGTCATTGGATCTTCCTCCGGAATTGGCGGGTATTCATGATACTTTCAATGTGTGCTATTTAAGGAAATACAATGTGGAGGACCAATCCCAAGTTCTTCCATTGCAAGACTTGCGTGTTTACCAAAATCAAAAACTAATAGAAGAGCCCATAGAGATTTTAGACCGTAAGATGACTAAACTTCGAAAGAAGGATATACCCATGGTATTAGTTAAGTGGAATCATAGTTTGGGTCCAAACCTTACGTGGGAGACCGAGTCTAGCATGAGGGCGTTTTATCCTAATCTCTTTGAGTGTGGCAAGATTTCGGGGACGAAATCTCCTTAAGGAGAGAAGATTTGTAACATCCTCGACTTGGGCCTAGTAGAATTATGGTATTTTCCTTAATTTATTTCGTTATTTAAATTGTATTTATGAATACTTGGCATTATTCGGATAATTTAAATTAATAGGTCAAATGGTCAAACGACTTATTGTGATAGATAAATTATTACATGTTTAAAATAAATTATGTTGAGGGTATAATAAAATATATTTTCTCGCAAATGATTTTAGGTTCCAGATAATAGGTTTAGAAGGGGACTAAAATACACTGAAATATACTTGGGCTAAGTGTGTATGTCGACCTCACTTTCTTCATTCTCTGATTTGTACCTAAAAACTCTAAGAACACTCACATTCAAAAATCAAAGAAAGAAATCAAAGAGTAATCATCTAGCAACTTGTAGCTGTGATTTGGATTCTACTTTGTTCTTCATCTTCCTCATCTTAACATCACCATTGTGTTTATCAAGAAGTGTAAGTGTTCTTATAATTATACATGAATTCATTTGATTTAATTGAGGATATGATGAAGTAGAGTTACTTTGTACTTGAATGTGTTTATATGATCTTGATAAACTGATTTCATGCTTATTGAATGAATTATTAGAGTTTTTCAAGTTGTAAATTGAATGATTTTGGGTTTTTCTTATAAATAGGTTAAACTCATGATGCATGTGTAGATTTGAGTGTTAGATGTTGTTGTTGTGGTTATATCATGTACCTAGATGATGTTTGAGGTTAATTGTTGGGTAAATTCGTGTTTTGAATTAGCATTTTTGCGAAATTGGGATTGTTGGTTCGTGCAGAATCTGGAGTTACAGGTTTGGGGTCTGGTCTAAACCTCTCAGCCGATCGGCTGAGAGTGCATAGTTGATCGGCTATGCTTGTTAAACTGAACGGCTAAATTTAGCTGAACAGCTATTTTAGTTCAAATTATAAACAGCAGCTCGTGTCTGAACTCGATGTTTCTAGTATGCTTAGGTCAGCCGATCGATTGGTCTTGAGCCGATCGGGTGCAGTGATTAAGCCGATCGGCTAGGGTCTCATAGCCGATCGGGTATGGGACCAAATCAGATTGGTTTGTTTTGTGTTGTATTGTATATATAAGTATATATGTGTGTATATGCATATATGTATGCTATGCTAAGTAAAACTTAATACGTAAAAGTGAATGTTAATTTTTGGGACATAATCATTATGTGATCCTTTGAAATAAGCTACATTATTGAGTTTCTAACTTATTACTCGTTTATGTTTCCAGATAATCCGAAGACTCAATAATATAAGAACTTTGAGTGGAGACTTTGGTATTAAGGGTGAGTGGATCTGTGACTTACGATCTAAGTTAGTTGTAACAATCTGGTTACAGCGGGTAAATGTAGTTTTACCGTTTTTAATTACATATTGTCATGATGATTATGAATTATGTGATTTCTTCAGAGGTCAATTGCGATTGGGTTGGGATACTATTACTTTGACAACATTAGTGCTTTGTACATGTGTTGTTTATTGAAATGATGTTGTATGAAGTAATAGTACCCAACTATCGGTTAGATCACTGAATTGGCCTTCAGTGGTTGTAAGTGTTGCTTGGGGGCCACCGCGGCAGTAGGGTTCCTCAAGGACCACCGATCCTCTTGACGCTAGATGTTTATGATGCTTAGCTGTAAACAATTGTTAATCTGAGTTAGGTTGATAGTTATTGATCTATTCACTTAGCTTTGTGCTAATCCCTCCTCCTAACTTCTTGCAGGTTATCTTTTGTATGTGGGTTGGCAAGAGTTTGGGAAAGGAATGTTTGACACCGCTTACTCTGTTTTGGTCAATCAACACCGCTTACTCTGTTTTGGTCAATCATGTTAACAGTTTATCATCATGTTGAATTTAATAACACTAAGGCATAATATTTAAAAGGTTGTATTAAGTTAACTGTTTGAATAATATTATTCGGTTTGCACTTTTGATATAAATTGCAATCCATGTTGTGATTATTAATTATCGCTTTCGTTATGTTTTTTTTTTTAAAAAAAAAAATATAGCCTTGTGAATTTGGAGTGTGTTATATCTATGATCCAGGGAAGATTGTAAAACGGGTGAATATCCGGTATAACGTTGGAAACACCTCAGGTGGAGTACAAATACGTGGAAGCTGTGGATGTAACACCCCCAAATTCGTTGATTTGTTTAGCGGAAGCATTTAGTTAAGTATGGGGAATGCCACAATTCACGGTACATGCATACGTATCAGAGCTTATGATTACAACAGAACATAATATATATTAAGATGCCAAAAGTAATAGTTACAAAGTTTACGATTCATCGAATCATGTAAGTTGAAAAGTATTTAAGTTACAAAAGTAGATTTCATAAATATGACTAAACAGCTTAGTTATATAAAAGAAATCCAGTTGTCAAAAGTTGGCATCCTAATCCTTCGGGGTCGTCTACGTTCCATGTGTGTAGGATGTCTTACGTGCAGCTAATTCCCTGAAAAAAACATAGTAAAAGTCAACAACAAGGTTGAGTGAATTCACAGGTTTTATGTTTGCAATAGTTGAATCAAGTTCGTAAGCACAGTTGTTAAAATCAATACGTTCACAAATAGTTATTGCCATAATAGTTAAGTAAACATTTTGTGGAATGTTATCCAAGTATAGCTCGGTTGGGATGTCACCCAAAATACAGTTTGAGTGGGATGTTACCCAAATACCGTTTGCGTGGGATGTTACCCAAAATACCGTTTACGTGGGATGTTATCCAAAACACAGTTTGCAATTCGTTGCTAGTCGTTCTCCAGCGTTTACAAAAATAGTACTGGTCGTTCTCCGGTCTAAATACGCACGGGTCGTTCTCCCGTCCAAACTCGGCCAGTCATTCTCTGGCAATAAATACTGTTGGTCGTTCTCCAGCGAAACACAGTACCGGTCGTTCTCCGGTCAAAAGACGCATGGGTCGTTCTCCCATCCAAATACGCACGGGTCGTTCTCCCGTCCACTTGGCCAGTCGTTCTCTGGCGCTAAAATACGTTGCTGGTCGTTCTCCAGCGTTTTTGTAAAAAGTACCGGTCGTTCTCCGGTTTACTAAACAAAGTTTAACAAGTTTATAGTATGAAAATGTTGTTTCATAAATACCAGTTTTTTGTGTGCAAGAGTTCAACAGTTCACAGTACTCTAATCGTTCGAGTAAAACAAGTATACAATCATGTAAGTAAAAGCAGTTATGGCAATCATTAAAGCAGTTGACTATGTTTCTCACCCCAAGTTGAAAGCAGTAAATCAGTTAAAAGTGGGGCTGTGAACTCACCTGTTGAGCTAAGTAAAGTTGCGAGCGCTAGCAAAGCCTAAATCCAAGTAGGTCACTAACTACCTAAATGTAGGAATAATCATATAAGCTATTGGCTAACAGTTTACCCATGTTACTCGTTTATTCATGAAAGATCCTTGTGTTATTTCGTAAGTTCGACACGAGACGTTGGTGATACTTTGTGAAACATTTCGAGGTGTAATTTATTGTTTCATGGTGTTTTATAAGGTATGAAATTGTGTACGGGGGTCCGGGGGCAGCGCCCCTGGTAGCGGGGTCCAAGGGGTGGCAACCCCTAGCGGGGTCCAAGGGGCAGAGCCCCTGGCTGGGGTCGAGCCAAGTGGTAAAATCTGGTTCCGACACTTAGTGAAAAATATGTGTTTTTAAGGTTCTGAGTTTTTGCGACGTAAGTATTGTGTCGCTAAAAAGTTCTGCGACACAAGGGTTTGTGTCGCAAATGCTGCGACATAAGTAATTGTGTCGCAAGTATGCGACATAGGATACTTTATGCGACACAAGGCGTTGTGTCGCATAATGCGACGTAAAAATGGTACTGCGACACAAAAGCTTGTGTCGCAATACTGTTTTCGGTCTCGTGCGACACAACGCACTGTTCGACGAAAAACTTAATTTTTCACCCAAAAACGTTTAGATCTTTCATAATATGACTTGTAATATGTTTGTATACTATAATAACAAAGGAAAAGTGAAAGAAAAGTGATTTTTCATACCAAATCGAGTGAAATCCGAAAGTTAGGTGAATGGATGAAGATGGTGATGATAATGGTGTTCTTGAGCTTGAATCTTGAAGATGAAGTTGATGATGAGTTTTGTTGTTGTTGTTGGTCCGAAAATCCAAGGAAAATGGTGGTGATTTGATGATTTTTGGTGGTGGTTGAGAGAGGGTTTTGAGAGAGTTTATGTGTGTGTTTGGTGTTAGATGAAAATGAAGTGAAAATGGGGTTGGGTGGGGTGTTTGGGTCAGCTGACCAAAGGGAAGGGGGAGGGGAAGTTTTGTCCCAATTTTGTGGTATTAAACCCGTGTACGTTTACCCGATCGTTAAATGTTAGAATGTTTTAAATTGGTAAGTTTTTTTTTTAAATACGTATTCGAAGATATTTTTACTCTAGACATTTTATAGGAATAATTTAGTTGAGTTATAAAATTATAACTTGTGTTATTTTAGTTTTTCAAATGGGTTTCGAGTTGTTTCAGTTATACGAAATAAATGTTATTTGCAACAAAATACATTGTAAATATTATCAACATAATATTTAATAAATAAATAATGTTATTTAATAATTTCATATTATCAAATAATTTGTTCGCCAACGATCGTATGTTTTGTAGTGTTTGTTCCGAATGTTTTGTACGCAATTATACTAGTTACGAAATATGTAATACTACGCGTATTAACTAGTTGGACTTTGCTAGACTTACCTCTAAAAGTAGTTTTGAATTCACTCAAGTAGGGAATTAGCCTAGATGTGCGTGCTAATTACATTTTTAATTATGTCGAAATTGCAGGGTGTCACAGTGGAAAACCTGTAAGTCGAAGAATGTATCACAGCCGGATAATGCTGAACTCAATCACAACCAGTACTGTATAAGTTAACAGTCATCAAGTGCCTTAATCTTAAATGCCTTGCCCAGCTTTGATATCTCTGTATGTGTTCAGGAAAGGTCAGTGGATAAATTGCAGACTGTCACCTTATTTCTGCACCCCATCTGGAGGGTCACTTGGTCTCGTCACAAGAGACGGAGAGGGAGGTTTCAAGGCAGTCCAATCTGACCAGAATCTAGATAGCCTGGTACTCAGTGACATACTGGTCGGTGATCATTAGGGTGCTAGTGTTTACACTACAAGATCTCTACGTGAAAGCAAGACACAAACCCTTAAAAGACGTTTTTAAACAAACAAAAAATCATCACAGCTACTCTAAGTCATGGTGAACCACGTTTTCATTATCCTTAAGTGTTATATATGCTAGTCTCCCTTTAGTTTTATGCTTTATTAGTTTTAGTAGTCTAGTTTAATTAGATATAAAAACCAAAACAAAATCCTCCCAACTTATCAAACCCTAGCTTAAATACCGACTTATCAGAACTAGCTCTGTCTCAATTCTGCCGTCGTGAGGAACGACCCTGGATTATCCTTACCGCATACTCATATCTGGTATTCGTATCAGTATCAACAGGTAGTACGGAGGATTAGGCTCCCCCGACTATTACAAATTTAAAACTACCCCGCCGTGTATCTCGGTGGCCGGACCAACGACCGGAGTATAATCCGAACGACCGCTAGAGTCACGACAAGTTTCATAATGATAATTGTCTAATACAATAATTAAGCCTGAAGGAAGAATTAAGTCAAAACTTCCAATGGCTTCTACAGCTGCACGTAGACCATTGCCCACGTACAAGTAGAGTGCCCCATGTTTCAGTTTCTTCTTTCCTCTAAATCCCTGCAGGGTATTACAAATGTGAGTACCACAACCATTGTCATATACCCAGGAACTTGTATTGGAGATATAATATAATTCTATGGTGAAGACACTTGAAGGTCCGGTCGAGCCGGTTTGCTTCTTTATATTCTTCAACTCGGCAAGATAGGCGGGACAATTCCTCTTCCAGTGTCCCACTTCAGAGCAGTGGTGACACGCCTCATTCTTAGCCGGATGCTCTTTCTTTGTTGTAGGGGTTTGCTTAGGTTTAGGGACAAAAGTACCTCGCTTTCCATGCCCTTAGTTTTTCCCTTAGCTTGCGGTTTCTTGTCTTTCTGGATCTTTCCACTTCTAATCCCAAGGATTTGTGGAGTAGCCGATTTCATTGGAAGTAGCTCTTTAATCATATCAAGTGGACTATAATTTTTAAATTGCTTTTGAAGTTCGGGAGTCATGCTGCCAAGCAACTTCATTATGATCATAAAGAGCATTCCATGCTACTAATTCCTCAGCAGGAGAAGGTCCCAACAGCTTTTCAATGATGCCTGTTTTCTTTTCAACACGAAGGACAATCCTTAGTTGACGAAACCAATCATTGAAATTACTTCCAGAAAGTTTTTCTCTTTCTAGCATTTACCTGAATGCCGAATAATTCGAGTTCGGTGCAGGATTTGCCATCTACAAATAGATAACAGTTCAAATTTAGTATTTTCAATAATACATCCTTAAAAGAAAATTAAATACCCAAATGTTTATATATATATATATATATATATATATATATATGTAAACAATTAATTTTCTTAAGGCTAGGATCCTAATTGACATACCACCATCATATTAGTTGATCTGCTAGCAATTGTGTACTCAAAAGGTAAGTGACGATCAATAATTGCATTACAAGTGCAATTCCTAAAAATTATGAGACTTAATGGCACTGCGTGGTCAAGCAATTAGTGTCATTAAGCATGTTTCATCCCATCTTATGTCACGGGCTTAAGGATCTCACCGCTTAACTCGCTTTAAGTCATCCGATTAAGAACTGTAAATAGTCCACCACCGTCTCACGATGAGTGGTAATTTACCTTGGATACAATTCACCTACCTCTCACGCAAAGCAAAAAGCAAGTACAAGTGTTATTACCAATTGGATGGCAAATGACTTAATTTAATGGGTAATAATTTGATAATGTGTATCAAATATGTACGAAGAAACATGCATACATCCTCGTATCATAGATTTTAATAATTTTTTCTTCAGTTAATTTTCTTATTAACATGTGTCAAGATGTCCAATTTAATATTTATATTAAATTAGAGATTGCACTTTTATTAAAATTGACGATTCAACATGTTTCAAACCTTTTCAGCCATGTACAAGAGAGGCCATGAAGAGGCCAGAGGAGGGGCTAGGATCTTTACATCGTTTATCTAACCCGTCATCTTAGACACCATGCCGAAGATACCTCTCTTACACAAGCTCCTAGTCGTGGTTTAAAACAAATTATTAACTTGCAAAACCTGTCGTGGGAGAAAATTTCGGTATGTGAGCCCAACCTGAGTTGACAATAAGATTTTGCAAGAAAATAATAAATCTTATTTCATAGTTATTAGTCCAGTTTATTTTTTTCATAAAACTATTTTGCTTTACAAGTTACAATAATAAGCAAAATAAATAAACTACTAAAATTAATAAACTATTAAACAATCAACAATCAACAATTAATTTTCATGCAACTTTTAGTGGAACCCTAAAGCATGAACAACTAGGGACAACTTGTCAATTAAACATTTTAAACAAGTAACACTATTAACAATTAATATTAACTAGCATATCAATATAAAAGTGATAACCATGACAATTTATGCATGAATTTTATGAATACCCTTTATTTGTCAATTTAATAGGTACATTAATAATAACAAACAATTTACACTAAATATGTTATTAATTTGTCATGGTTAATGTCTGTGGAATATTGAATGAAACAATTTAATAGGTTCGAAAATTAATGTTTGTGGAATATTGAATGAAATCAAATCAATGGGCTTCCTATGGATCAAAAATCGTTTCCCTAAAGGGTGTATAGAGGAGCATAAATGGCTAGATTTCATGATAGACTAATAGGTTGCTTTGTCCGGGATATGAGGAGTGATACTTCTGGTTATGTGTAAAGGGATCTGCTCATCATATGGAAGCAAGATTGGAGTATATTTAGATAGATAGTATTTCTTGTAATTGTTTGTAAATATATTGGTGTATAACAGATAATTCCTTAGATTAATTCACATGGGATGCTATCAAAAACGATTTAGGGTGAAAACCGGTGGCTCGGCCCTTATTATCGAGGATTTTTTCCTAAAATCTTTGAGGGTTTTTTTCATCATTTTTAGCATCCTTCCTGTTCGAATTTTATCCAAGGGTTATCTTATGGGTTTGTACATTTTGGGGTCTAATTAGCATTTGCTATTAGACATGTTTTAATATACTTAGCATTTCAAAAAAAAATATATGTTATTAATTTTGTTAAACATAAAGTTTTTGATGGGATTTTAAAGATAAACAATTTTAATATTAAAATTTATCAAAAATATGTGTTCATACAGCTTATCCAACGAAACTTAACAAAAAAATAAGTTTTTTTTCCTTGTATTCGGCCCATACCACCAAAAAATATGTTTTTTTTTTCTTGTTTACTACTTTCGCATGAGACCCAATCAAAATAATAATTTTTTTTTATCTGCTTTTCGCTAGGTCCAAACAACAATTGTTTTTCCTCTTTTTTTTCTTTCTTTCTTGCTGTTTGTCGACTATTCCAACAAACCAAAACCTTTTTTTTTTGACAGTAGAAACAACCATACACACCCTCACCAAATTTATGTTTAACAAATCTAACTAATTACAACATATACGTGTGGCTCTGATACCACTGTTAGAGTATACAATATAATCTATACTACTATATAAAACAAATGGAACAAAGTCTTAAAGGAGAAATAGTAATTTACTATTTTACCCTCTATTTTATTGATATGTTTACAATTAATGTACAATTAAATATTCAATCAATGTAATTAATTATAAACTTTAATTTTTAATTTTCAGTTTCAAATATATGTGTAACTTAAAATTATAATTAATTAAGATAACATATTAGTTTATATTATAATGTCGGTTACAATTGTTTTAATAGAAATATTGCAACAAAACTATTATTTTGTCTTACAGATTATAACTATCTTTATTATATACTAATATATAGAAAGTTATAAACTTATATTGAACTTTTAATAAAGAGATACTATAAGTCTATAACTTTTTTACTACCCTTTTAAGTGTTCTTTAAATTTTATTTGAATACTTTTAGTCATTACATTTAAGTAAAGGTAAATTACCTAAAATAGAAACGGACTATAACCTTTTTACTACCATTATAAGTATTTTATTTAATATTTGAACATTTTTAGTCATTACATTCAAGTAAGGTCAAATTTTATAAAATAGAAATGAACTATTGATAGCCATTTTATAGCCTTAAAAAATATAAGTTATTATTCCACCGTCTTAATTAGTACAATATATAATGCAAACTGATAAACATTTGAAGCACTGATTCCTTTTCTTTTTGTGATGATACTTTATTTAACTATCTAAGTTAATAGCGATTAAAGGTTCATTATTCAACTTAATGGATTTGAAATTTAAGGTACAAAGTTCAAAACCTAAACTCATTTGGGTTTGATGATTCAAAAAATTCAATTCGAAAAGGATTTGCATAACTCATTTAGGTAAACGGGGGCAAACTATAACTCAAATTATTTTTGTGTAGGATCATTTTATTGAAGAAGAAAATAAAATTATTTATTGTGGTTGATCGATCAATGAGTTGACGCAAAATATAACTCAAATTCCGACCTAAAAGATAAAAATGGCTTTATATTTAAGTTAGTAGACTAATGGTTTGAAAATCCAACTCTAACCTATAATAATGTATAATCTAAAAGTAAGAAAATGATATATCACTAATTTTTTTTTGAGTTTTCACTAATGATGATATATAATTGAACAAAAACTACTAACAATATTTTTTTAAACCGCTGCATAGCGCGGGTATAATGCTAGTATATTCAAATTGCCACACAATTGCGGAAGCGAATAAACACGTACATGTAATTAATTAAGATAGAATTGTACATTTTAGCAGAACTCCAATAAACTATAATAATATAGTTAGAGTTTAAAGTAAAATCCCTCTACGATCGCACACACAACAGCAACTCAATCCATATGCTAGTAGTCCGTTCTTGTTTCTTGGTCAAACCACAAAAGGACGAAAATCAAAACATTGGGGTTTTGATTCGGCTCTAAACCGAATAGGAGAAATAGAGGAGAGAAAATAATAATTAATTTCAGGGTTATTTACTTCTTTATTTATAGGGTGTATGTAATTTGGAAAATAAGTTTTGAGTTTATCCCCAACCCATGGGCCGGCCTCGTAGGGTTTTCTGGAATGTTCCAGAATTTTCCAAGTTTACAAATTACATTTAAGTCCTTATCCTTTTGATAAACGTACAATTAACGTTTTAATAAACGTTTATTAATTATTTCATTAACGGATTAATTAATATATCTCACATTTATATTAATTAATTATATTGAACATAAGTGTCAATACATATGACCCCGTAAGCTTAAATATTTCCGGATATGCATTTATTTATTACGTGGTCATATTAACACATTGTATTGTATTCAATGAGAGATGCTGCTTTAGACCATGTTGTAGAAGGTATGTTTCAGTGTTTGTTAAACAATCAACTTGTCAATGTGTTTTCATTACCGAATGATATGGACGTTCATCCTTTTTTGCAATTGAGGTCCCTAAACGATCATAGTGTCTAGAGAGATACTCAATCTATTGAATCGTTACTGGTTTGGTCAATTTGTAGGATCTACTATGTTAAGAAAATCAGTCATTTTTATGTTCTTTTTTAGTTTAGCTTACTTGGCTAATCTTTTTTTTTTCTTTCAAAGATTATTGTATTTTGTCCTTTGTAGGGATTTGTCCGGTAACATTTCGGTGGAGAACTACCTTGTGAGTAATCGTCTTACAATAGTTTATGACTAGAGGTGGTAAGATGGAAAGGACAAACTTGCTTGGTGATAGGCCCAAAAACATTTTAGTTGAAAAGGGTCAAAATTTTAACCGGTCATAATGAACCAGGTCAGGTTGGGTTGACTTGCTAATACTTTGTTGATAAATTTGTGTGCGACCGCTATAGACATTCTGATACCCCTTGATCATAATGGTATCCTTGCTTTAAACCTTAACACAATATATTGGACATACACTCTGATTATAGAGTGATAGCTTTACTCTAGAAGTTATGGAGAAAATGATTTATATATAGAGAGAGTTTGGATCAAATGAGAACACTTTAAAAATAAGAACGGTGAGAACACCACATAAATGCACAACTAGCCTACAAAAATCATTAGATTCACAGTCATACATCTCAAATATGCAAAGAAAAACAAATGCACACTTCTAAAAATGCACAAAAATAAAAAAAAACGATTGATGCACGATTATCTCTATAATTGTTCATCAATCGTTTTTTCGATTTTTGTGTATTTTCGAAAGTTCAAATCTATTCTAATCAATTTTTCTACACATATTTGAGATGTATGATTGTGAATCTAATGATTTTGTTCGTTAATTGTGCATTTATGAATTGGAGCCTTACCATATATATATATATATATATATATATATATATATATATGATTAGGATCCATAGAGAAACAAATTTTGGTGGATAAAGGAGGAAAGAGTTTTAGATCATAAGATTTTTAAATCAATGGATGAGATCACTAATCAAAATTGTAATATTTATTAACTAATTTTAAATCTTTAGGGGTAATATTGTATATTTACTTGATTCGTAAAAAGGAAATAATTACCTTTTTAGATGCATCAAAACTGACGCATAAAATTAGGAGACTTCAAGACTTCAAGACTTCAGACGTACGTGATTCTCATATGCTGAAAATAAGAAATTTGAAAAACTCTATCTCTCTAAATCATAAAATCTAAGATTATTTAATCCATAAATCGTGAACCCCATTCTTAGATTTCATGGAATATCACATATCCCAATGACTTATACTCCGTAGTAATTTATTTCATGGAACTTCATATACCCCATTTCTATAGTTTTGAATAAATTATATATATATGAATCATTTAGTAATTCTTTTACATCATTAAATTCGTTTATAGTGACATTCAATATTTTGAAGCTATGATTTATCAACCGAACTTATAATTGAAAATAGTGAATCATTATTACATAATCAAGTGAATCACTATACAAACGGTTGAATCATAGTCATAATTATTGTGAATCAATGAATAAATACTACTATAAATGATTGAATGTGAATCAATGCTATAAATTCTTTGAATCAGTGTTACAAAATATATGAATCAAACCTCCTAAGTTTATGATTCAAGATGATATATTTTATCAATTAGTAATCAAAGTTATAAAACTTTTGAACGATAGCAATACAATTAAGTTACACACTATCAGCATGCAATAATATCTAACAAACAAACAAAAATTGTTATCCATAATCTATTTACGACAATATGTTTTTTTTATCACGAATATAAAAATCAATGAGTAAACCACTTTCTATGTTGATAAAAACTATTCTCGTATTATTTTTTCGGGATAGAATCCAATATGAAGAATCTGAATTGAGGGATCCATTTTATGAGAAAAAAAAATAATATATGCAATAAAGATGCCGGAGCGATGATGATAACGATGAATTGGAAAATAAAAAACATGATAGCTTCTTGAAGAGAGATGATGGTTGAGATAAAAAATGAATCTCAATAAATACTCCTACATTCACGTAAAGAAGGTTGAGATCTCATCAAATATTAATATTAATTAACTAATTATATGAAGGAAAAAAGTAACTGCCATTCAATTTATGATGGTATTTTTAATTATTTAATTTAGAAGTAAATTACCCACAATACCCTTTTACCATATATGAAATGAGTGGTCCATATTACTTCTCCATATTCTCCATCTAAATTTCCTTTTTTTTTATATTCTTACTCTCTCTCTATATATATATTTGCTACTGTGGTACTATTCTTTTTCTTTTGTGTGTGTGTGACATTAATTAAAGTGTTTCGATGTAGCATTAATAAAATCCGAATTGTTAGAAGAGTAGAGTAGAGTTGCTACTATGATAACGTCCTTCATCTATAGGTGGAGAATGTGCGGCTCGGATGTGTTGGGTAACAGGTGTGTGTCCAAGTTCTTTTTGTTATATAGATAAAACATGTGACAACTAAAATGTATGCATTATATATGCAGTTTTTGCATCCTTCAGCCAGTCAACATGTTTTCTTTTAACCTAACGTTACATTAAAATATAACCAAATTTATTCTCATGATAAAACATGTCAGAATTAAAATCAGCCAATTTTCTGTATTTGTATTTTTTATTAGGATACAATTTTAATAAATATGTTGTGTGTAATATGCAACTGTTGATCTTGATTGTCATAATAAAGTTGTTGCAGTAGAAGGTTAATTTGCTAACGTCACTGATATTGCATGATGGCGGAGATTAATCCCTTAACAAACAAATATACTAATGAATTTGGTTGACATAATGGTAACAGTGGCACAGACTGACATTGGCATCTGATATCGCGTAAAAAGTAATATTTTTACTACTGATATCCCTTTCATTTAAGACAAATACTTGGCATACAAGCTCAATAATCACTTAAATTAGTGATATTATGCCAAGGAGGTAAAAACACGGAAGCACGAGAAAAATCAAGCAAAATAGATGAAAAATGAATATTCCACACACAGTTGAAGATTCAAGGCATCCGAGACAAGATTTGAGATAAAATACCCACCACTGAGATTTCTCTTATCCAAGATATTAGTTTTCAAAATACGAATCTGACTGAAGAAGAATCAACAAAAACGAATGAAGAACGAAGATTCTACGTACATCGGAAGATTCAAACGATTCGCACATGACATCTAAAGATTAGAGATACGTTTCAGGGATTTCTTTCCATCAAAGTCTTCGTTTTTGACAAACGAACGCAAAAAGAATCAACGAAAACGGACGCATAACAAAGAAGATACACGCGATTCAAGAAACGAGCAATAGACGGCGAACCGGGGCGGGTGCAAGGCAGCCGCCGCCGGCCACCATGCAGCCGCCACCGGCCACCATGGTGGCGGCGCTGGCCACCTTGCCCCCGTCTCCCGGCCGCTTTTTCGTCCTTGCTCGTACTCGCTTGGTACACGTGCTAGACCTTTCCGCAACTTTAGGGTACATGTGCTAGACCTTTCCACGCTTTATGGTACATGTGCTAGCTACTTTACCACATTTTGTTAAACTAAACCATATAGAGATTTTAGAGGTAAAACTCGATTGTAAGGGTTATTGTACGACTTTAATTCGAATTTGGAGGCTAGGAGGCTAGGGATTGAAGACCTTCAACCCTAACGAAGAGTAATTCAATTTCTTTGGTTTGTTTCTAAGACCTTTTACTTGATAAATGATCGTTTACTTGTATTTGAAATCTTATTTACATTCTAAATTGAGTATTGATTATTTCTTTAACATATTTGTTTAGATGAATGATATAGTATGATTATTTGTATATATGTTTATGTTATTTGATTCTATGAATGTTTATTAAAGGTTATATCTATATTGATTATATGAGTATGATATTCTTGACTAGACAACTTTCGCTTGATATTGATTAATAATTTAGGTTTATGTTTTAATTATAACTTAAATAAACGAGAACTTGGTGATAGGTTATAATTATTACTGGATTACACTATAATTGATTAGGTAATAACATTCGAGAAGTTGAAGTTAGTTAATCTTTAGTAATACGTTGAAGAGCTTAATCTTAGGATACTTGAATCCGACCAAGGAGGCTATCTACTTTTATATTTCAATATAGAATCAATTAGCTGACAAAAGTAAACATATATGAGAATTTGAATATAATATAACTAATCTAGATTAAATATATCTTCTATCTACCTTATTAAACTTAAATAGTTCTTTAATTACTTAAGATTGTCTTGTTTATCCTAGTTCGATATCAAAAGTAAATATATATTCGCTTTGAACTAAAACGTACCCCTTATTTGTAATATGTATTGTAATTAATTGTAAATAATTGTAACAGTAATTAGGAATAAATTAGAGATTTCCCTCTTTCCCCGTGTTCTATACCTGGACTTACTTATATAGCTATATTATACGAACGGGTCAATCTTGCATGTATTGTATAATAGTATTATTTAGTATTTCCTTGATTTAAAAACTTGTTATTAATTTAATTGACTATACTTTCCGTATATTAAGTTTTTGACACCGCTGCCGGGGAAAACAGCGTAAATTTTTTAATTTTTCCTTTGTAAAAATAAAATTTTGTAAATTCAAGGTCAATTGAAAAATCGGCTCACCCATTTGAGAAAACTAACAAAAACAAAGGTATAAGTAGAGTAAGCCCTGCTTACTTTAAGGTAAGGTACTTCTCGAAAGAGATAGGTTTTTAATAAGCTTCACGCTGACCTATTTCTCCGCTTTTGTGTATAATCATTGGAGCTACCAAGGACTTTTGACTTACTTTGTAAATTAATCTTGTAAAAACTTCATAATTTGTAATAACAACTAATTTGCATAACTAACTTACATACTCTTATGGTTGGACTGGGTATTCTTTTTCGATTATTTAATTTTGAATGTATTTTATTATTGGATAATTGTCAGTATTTTACATCGACCTAATTATAAATAGATTGCATTTACTATATTTTGTTAACATTTTAAGTTTTACTAGTACTACTGAATTCTGTTACGGTTCACAGATGGTTGCATGACCCGGACAACACATCCGGATCCATTAAGTCCATTTGACGAACCAGAATGAGAATTCAATTCACGAAGACGTTTATCATACGCACCACCAAATTCACCCGTACACGGAATTTCAGTTGACGAAGAATACGAAGTGTTTACAAACAATCTTTTCAACACGGCAGAATAAGGATACCACTCCGAATCCAAGTGGGGTGAAGACGAACAACCATCTAGACAACCAACTCAATATCCCAGTGATTCCGAATGAGAATTAAAAAAAGAAGTAGATATGACATACATAGCTAACATGATGCTCGAGGATTACACGATCCAAACTCGTGGAGATCCTCGACCGGGAATGGTTCATCCTGCCATAGCTAGAGAGGTAGAATTCGAATTAAAGGGACAATTTCTTAAAGAACTTAGAGAAAATCCTTTCAGAGGAGAAGATAAGGAAGATGCTAATGAACATGTTGAGAAGATTTTGGAACTTGTTGATATGTTTAACATTCCAAATGTTAGTAGAGATCAGGTGATGCTACGAGTGTTTCCCTTAACACTCAAGGATCGAGCAAAGAGATGGATTAACATTGAAACAGTCGGATCTATTACTACATGGAAGATTTACGCACCAAATTTCTGAAAATGTATTGCACTCCTTCAAAACTTCCAAAATGATAGATGAGATTAGAAATTTCAAGCAAAAATCTGATGAATTTTTGTATCAAGCTTGGGAAAGATATAAAGAAATGTTGCACGGATATCCACAACATGATTTAAATGTGCAACAAGAAATTACAGTTTTCTATAAAGGAGTTGATCATGCTATACGCCAACAATTGGATGCAGTAGCAAGAGCTGGTATAGAAGAATTGGCAAAACATTCACAATTATGGGACGATGGGTCCACAGGAAGAAAGAAATCCTATGAAGATAGTGAAGGTCTTGCAACTATTATAGCTAAGCTGGAAAGTTTGGGAAGAGATATTAAGAAAGTTAATGAACAAGTTCATGCCATCCGAATTGGATGTGAAATCTGTGGAGGAAATCATGTGAAGGCTGAATGTCTAAATAAGGATGTTGAATTAGTCACTGAAGAGGTAATGTATGTAGATTACCAAGGAAATCCGAATTATAGACCAGTAACAAACTTCGGACGAAGTAATCAAGGTGGTAACCAGCAATATCAACAACATCACCAGGATTCTATGTGAAATCAGGACAAAATCCATCTATGCATGATAAAATGGACGCTATATTGAAATTATTTGAGGATTGTAAGAAAAGGATGGATGATTCGGATACAAAAATGCGCAATCAAGAGGCATCAATGAAACAAATTGAGGGCTATGTTCATCAAATTGCTAAAGTCCTACAAGAAAGGTTTCCAGGAACGTTACCAGGATTCATTGAGACAAATCCAAGAGAGCATGCAAAAGCAGTAGTTACAAGAAGTGGTAAAAATTTGGAATCTCCTATTATTATATTGAATCTGAGCAGGTTGATAATTCGAAAGAAAAGGTGGAACTTACAAATAAAAATGAAGAACCGAAAGAAGCTCCACCACCATATCCCGTATTTAAAAGAAGCTTCACCACCATGAAGAACCGAAAGTAATTTTAAAAGAAGCTCCAGTATTTAAGGATTACACACCTCCACCACCATATCCCGCTGCTCTTAGAAAAGGGAGAGATGAAAAACAGTACCACAAATTCTTCGAGAATCTGAAGCAATTACATATCAACATACCATTTGTAGAAGCTATTCAACAAATGCCAAAGTATGCTACATATCTTAAGGAGCTGCTGACTAACAAGAGTAAACTGGACAATGTGACGAAAGTAATGATGAATGAAAGATGCTCGACAATAATGCAGAATAAATTACCATCAAAAGTTAAAGATCTAGGGAGTATTACTATACCTTGCAAAATTGGTAATATGACAATCGATAATGCATTAGCAGATTTAGGAGCTAGTATTTCGTTAATGCCATAGACTTTATACACCCGTTTAGGTCTAGGAGAACCAAAACCTATTCGAATGTGTATTAAACCAGCTGACAAATCTGTGCAGTACCCAAAAGGCATGGTTGAGAACGTTTTAATTCAAGTCGATAAATTTGTTTTTCCATGTGATTTTATCATATTAGATATGGTTGAAGACCCAAGAGTTCCTATTATATTAGGTAGACCCTTTTTAGCAACTACCCATGCTTTAATCAATGTTTTTGATAGAAAAACCACTATGAGGGTTGGGAATGACAAAGTAGTTTTTAATGTAAACGATTCTATGAAATTTCCTAGACTTCGTTGATGATACGTGTTATTATTTAAATTCTTTCGAGTATTTGGATAACAGTGTTTTTTGGGATATCTTAGAAATTTATCAGTCAGAAATAGGTATTTTAGAAGGATGGAAAAGTAATCTTAAAAATGAAATACTTTTTGATGAATTTGAAAAGCAGATTGA
Organism: Pseudognaphalium luteoalbum; assembly: GCA_963422505.1. Lineage (NCBI taxonomy): Eukaryota > Viridiplantae > Streptophyta > Magnoliopsida > Asterales > Asteraceae > Pseudognaphalium > Pseudognaphalium luteoalbum. The sequence continues at coordinate 131,075,339 of OY730192.1, read as the reverse complement.
AGAGGAGCTAGATTCTTATAAAGCGATAATTTGTGAAAAACAATTTGAGGAGATTGGAGATATCCACCTAATCACGGAGATTATTAATAGGGAACTACGTCCAATTTCTGTTTATGGGATTCCCCGATTACACTCTGAAGTATGTGAAATCAAAACATCATATGAAGAACCACCTCAGTTGGAGTTAAAGGAATTACCGTCTCATTTAGAGTCTGTTATCATCTCCTCCAAGTTAACAAAAGAAGAAAAAGCAAGTTTGGTAAAAGTGTTAAAAGAACATAAGAGAGCTATTGCATGGAAAATTACTGATATTAAAGGCATCAGTCCATCTTATTGTACCCATAAAATATTGATGGAATCTAATTATAAGCCCGTAGTACAACCCCTCCGTAGACTAAATCCTAAGATAAAAAATGTGGTTAGAAAGGAAATACTTAAGCTTTTGGATTCAGGGTTAATTTATCCAATATTAGATAGTCCATGGGTAAGCCCTCTTCATGTAGTACCAAAGAAAGGAGAAATGACAGTTGTACCAAACAAAAATAATGAATTAATACCAACAAGAATGGTTACAGGTTGGAGAGTGTGTATTGATTACCATAAGCTTAATGATGCTAATAGGAAAGATCATTTTCCGTTACCTTTTGTTGACCATATGATAGAAAAATTAGTAGGTAAGGAGTTTTATTGTTTCCTAGATGGATTTCGGGATATTTTCATATACCAATCACGGCGGAAGATCAAGAGAAGACTACGTTTACATGTCTGTTTGGAACATTCATCTATAGAAGAATGCCATTTGGATTATGCAATGCACCAGCAACATTTCAACGGTGTATGATGGCTATTTTTCATGATATGGTGGAAGATTTTATGGAAAAGATTTATGGACGATTTTTCACTATTTGGTGATTCATTTGAAGGATATTTAGAAAATCTTGACAAGATGCTAGAAAGGTGTGAAGTATCAAACTTAGTGCTTAATTTGGAAAAATATCATTTTATGGTTCGAGAAGGAATAGTTTTATGACACAAGATTTCTAAGGTAGGGATTGAGGTGGATCAAGCAAAGATAGAAGCAATTTCAAAATTACCTCCTCCTTCGGATGTTAAAGTTGTTAGAAGTTTTCTAGGTCATTGTAACACCCGCCAAATTAGGACCTTTGATTTATGCCTAACTACTTGTACTTTCATGTATTTAGTTTTGTATTAATCTAAGTATATGAGACTTTCGTGAAAATTTCTTACACGCGTACGCGATTCGTCTAAATCGTACACTTCCCAAATGGACGAGGTCCGATACAATTTAGATTGGACGTTGGTGACAAAAACTTTTAAATAATTTGGAATTAACCAAACAAACATCATTAGCTTTAATATATTGTGAGAATATATTACACGTATCTAGTATCGTTTAAAACACTCCGAACGCGACGAGAGCACCCGAAACGTGCCTAGCAACAAAAAATAATTCAAGATTTTATTTTTATAACTCATCATTAAGAATTTGGATAAAAATACTTCGGCTAAAAATATTTCAGATACACTTTAACATATAACGCGAAACAACGTTTAAACAATTACGGGATTCAACCGACAATGACTTGTGATATAAAATTTGGTAACACAAACCCGTGAGCCGGAGACCCGAGTTGGGTCGGCTCAGACCCGCGAACCCAGCCCCCAACCGACCCATGACCCATCCCTTTTAACCCCATTCTTTCATCACTTCCACCTCATTTACACCAAAACACACACTTACACCTATTTTCTCTCATCTCTCTCCCTACTAAATCTCTATATCTCTCTTTAAAAATTGAGATAACAAGAACATCATCATCAAAATCGTTCATCATCATCAAGACACAAGCAAGAGGATCATCATCATCATCATCATCATCATCTTCTTTGATTTTCGATTTTGTTGGTAAGAAGCTTTAAAAACTCTTTTAAATTACTTGTAAAGCTTTTACTTACATGCTAGAACATTTACTCAACGAAGATTTGCCCAAAAACCGACTTGAAAATGCATTTTTATAGATAAGTGTTCGAACAGCTCGTTCTGCGAACCGAGATCAGTTCGTCCTGCGAGGCGAACCCAACTGTGAACCGAAAACTGAACTCGCGAACCCAAACTGCGAACTGAACCCACCTGCGAGTTGACTTGCGAGTTGACCTGCGAGTTGACCTGCAAGTCGACCTGCGAGCCGAACCTTGTGTTGCGAACCGAATTCAGTTTGCAGCCTACCACTTGCGAACCCACTTGGTCTTGCGAACCCAACTCGGTTCGCAGCCTACTGCCTTGCGAGCCGAACTCGGCTCGCACCGCGAACTCAATTCGCACCACTATTTCAGTCCATAAACCGACTTGACCAATTTTCCGAATTTAAATCCCAGATACGATTTTAATAAAACGATACACATAATAATAACACTCTCGGATTATTTTTACAAACCGTCACCAACGGGCCATACTTGTTTTCAAAATACAAACGGTTTACTAAACAAACACTTGGACATGTCCTAGTTTAGTGGACAACTAGCATGGGTGATCTTTTAAGACACCAACTCGTTTACTTGTTTACTTACAACCTTGTGCGTTTCGGACGCCAGAAGGTTGCAGGGTTCTGAGAATCGATACACAGACTTACAACCGCCTTACCTGGTTGATTACACATACGTATTTACTGGACTCAGGTGAGTCTCATAGCCCCACTTTTACTGTTTTACATACGGGGTGAGATACATTGCTTATTTTCTTGAACACAAGTACGAACTAATCATTTTACTGTACGGGATTGCATGAGTTAATTACTTTTACGGAAGTCTCTCCATCATATATCGTTAGTTATGTACTTAAGCGCGAACACTAGTTAATGGATCCATTAGGGAAATGACCCTCCCCGCCCGGGGTAGTAGCGCTACCACGAACCGTTCTGTATATATGGGCGACTATCATTCGTTACTTATGCTTGCTCAATTACGAGCATTTCACGAGAGCAAATTATTATTTACGGGTTAAGCTTCGATTATGAGCCTCATGGCAACGGTATAACTTACTTACTTTACAATTGCGGGATTACAAATACCTGATTTACGCCTGCGGGCCTTACTGATGAAACCTTGTGTTCAAATACTTACATTATTTACAAACCTGTGAGATTCACCAACATTTGTGTTGACCTTTTTAGCTTTGTATCTCAGGTACACAGACGGAGTAGGATTCCCTCAGGATACTAGCTAGAGTCGCATGATTTCTACTTTGCATTTAACGGAGATTCTTAGCATTATCTTTTGTATTTATTATGAGTATGTAATAGAATCTCCCGCTTTATACGCGGACTCTAGGGAACTTCATTTTGTAACCAGAAATGCTATGTTTCAAACATTTTATGTATGGAAATGTAACTATTTACAAACGTTGCATATAGATGTCGTTTGCTTTACTTTTGTGCTGTGATATTTGATTAGTAGCACCCCAAAGCTTGCTTCCGCTAAACAGTGATTTTGGGGGTGTTACGGTCATGCTGGATTTTACAGACGATTTATCAAAGATTTTTCAAAAATAGCAAGACCTATGAATAAATTATTGGGAAAAGATGCCAAGTTCACATTTGATGAATCTTGTGCAAAAGCATTCAACATCTTGAAAAAGAAATTGGTATCTGCGCCTATTATGACTGGACAGGATTGGAATCTACCTTTTGAACTTATGTGTGTCGCAAGTGATTATGCTGTTGGAGTTATGCTAGGACAACGAAAAGGTAAATAGTTCAGACCAATTTATTATACCAGTAAAACTCTAACAGATGCTCAAGAAAACTACACAACTACAGAGAAGGAATTATTAGCAGTAGTTTCGCATTCGATAAATTTTGCTCTATTTTTTAGTATTATCTAAAACTGTTGTTTTTACTGATCATTCTGCTTTGAAGTATTTATTCAATAAACAGGATGCACGCCCTCATTTGTTGCGATGGATTCTTTTATTGCAGGAGTTTGATATCGAGATACGAGATAAGAAGGGAGCTGAAAATTTAGCGGCAGATCATTTGTCAAGATTAGAAAATCCAGAATTAGAGGCATTAGATGAATCAGAAAATTCAAGATACATTTCCCCGATGAACAATTAATGACAGCTGAAGAAATCTCTGATCTACCATGGTTTGCTAATTATGCTAATTATTTAGTAACGAAGATTTCACCTGCAGGGATGGATTATCAGAAAAAGAAGCGATTCTTTGCTGATTTAAAACATTACTTCTGGGAAGATCCTTTTCTATTTTGATCATGTATAGATAGCATTATTAGAAGATATGTTACTGAGAAGGAAAGTAAAGAGATTTTGGAGCATTGTCATAAGGGACCAGTAGGATGACATCACGGAGCAAGTTATACAGCTAAGAAAATATTTGATGCGGGATTTTATTAGCCTACAATTTTTAAGGATGCTTTTGAGTTTGTTAAGAATTGTGAAGCTTGTCAAAGATCAGGAAATATTTTCAAACAAGATGAAATGCCACAACAGTCTATCCAAGTTTGTGAAATTTTTGATGTTTGGGGAATAGAATTTATGGGGCCATTTCCGTCAAGTAAAGGGAATAAATATATTTTAGTTGTGGTTGATTACGTTTCAAAATAGGCAGAAGCAAAAGCATTACCTACAAATGATGTTAGGGTTGTTGTTTGATTTTTGAAACAATTATTTTCTAGGTTTGGAACACCAAAGGCATTAATCAGCGACAGGGAACTCATTTTTGTAATGCTCAACTTGAAAGACTATTATCAAGATATGGGGTATATCATCGGTTTGCTACTACTTATCATCCGCAGAAAAGTGGTCAAGTCGAAAATACTAATCGCGCATTGAAACGCATTTTAGAACGTTCTGTTGGAACTAATATTAAAGATTGGTCTACTAAGTTGGATGATGCGTTATGGGCTTTTCGGGCAGCATTCAAGACACCATTAGGATGTACACTATTTCGTCTAATTTATGGAAAGGCTTGTCATTTACCGGTGGAGATTGAGCATAAAGCTTATTGGGCTACGAAATATTAATATGGATCTGGAGGAAGCAGGACAGAAGCGATTTTTACAACTCCACGAGCTAGATGAGTTAAGATGGAATGCCTATGAGAATTCACGATTTTATAAGGAACGCATTAAAAAGTGTCATGATGCACGAATTCGAGGTGATAGGAATTATGTTGAAGGAGATAAAGTGCTTTTATATAATTCACGATTACGGTTATTTCCTGGGAAATTGCAATCTAGATGGACTGGACCATACGTTATATACAGAATATTTCCATTAGGAGCTGTTGAACTAATAGGAAATGGTGGAAGTACTTTAAAAGTTAATGGTCATCGAATTAAGAGATTTTACGAGAATGCAATACAGGATTCCTCTATGGAATCAATAAATTCTTTTTCATGATTAATATTATTATAGTCGAGCTTAATGACTCAATAATAAAAAGCGCTTCTCGGGAGACAACCCGTGTTTTTATATGTTATTTTTAGTTTCTTTTTGCAGATATTTGAACTTTGTGGGTATGTTCCCTGGAAACCCTCACGAGACTATAACTTGTCCACTCGGGATACCGTGGGGTTTAAAGGCTTATTGCATATGCTAAATGAAATCGTGATTAACTACGAAAGTGTGGATGTTATATATTATTTTCAAAGATCAAGGTGACAACCAATATAACTTTTTCTAGCCAAAGAAGAATTCTTCGATAGTCAGGGGGGTTTTTCATTCTTATTTCTTTTCTACCTTTTTACTCACTTTATTTTTATCATTTATATACAATGGGGACATTATATAAATTAAGTGTGGGGATGGGGGTTCGTAAGAAAAGAAATTTCTTTATTATTCATTTAAGTTTTTATTTTGTCCTATATATAATTTTTTTTCATAATTTTCATGAAATTTAAAAATTTTGAAGGTTAATAACTAGGTATTTATTAGTTAGAATATTTTTGTTAAAAGTTTTGTTTGTATTTAAAAATTTTTAGACTTTAATTGGATTAACTATTTTGTACATATAACGTAAGCTAGTTAATAATAAGTGATATATAGTTACATGATATGATGTGTTACTAAGCAATCTATATGAAAATTTCTGAATTTTAAGAAATGAATAACATAACTTGTATATTATCTTATGATACATAATATGATGTATGACATTAAAAGTCTTAAATTTTAAATTTATTATATAATATATGTCTTTTTACTTATGTGAAAACATTTGGGGGTTTACTAATTGTTTCCTCTCTTGTACGTAAGTACAGACCTGGATTCTAATTAGTATTCTTAAATAAAGAAAAAAGAAAGAAAATCTTTCAAATATAAATATGTATAAATTAAAATTAAACTATGTCGCTTTGTTGTACAGAAGTACAGACCTGTCACCGCTGGTTTGATTAAAAATAAAAATGCTTTACCTGAATCAAGTTATGTCGCTCTGTTGCATGAAAATGCAGACATGTCACCAATGTCTTGATTCTTAAAAATGGATTTCATGTATTTATTGGGAATACAAAAATAAATTGTATAATTAAATTTAAAAGTATGTTATAATATTAAGTGTTGATACATATTAGGTGTCTGTTAGTTGGTCTATCGAGTTGTAATGAGTGTTGTTAGTTACTTAATAGAAATATAGTTTTTATTATATGCGACACTCGTGTTTTAGGTTAGGCGTCACTTGCCTTAGTGACGCATAGCGTCACTTAGGTAAGTGACGCATGAAGGCGGCCACATGCGACACTTCCACAAGTGACGCATGTCGGCTGACTTTTTAGTATAAATAGAAACCTACGGGTTTTCGGCTAGGGTTGACGAAACCCTAGCACCATTTGTCGACTAAACCTTATTGTAATCGTTCCCAATCAGTTATACAAGCTAATATACACGTTTACTTTATTGAATTCATTGTGTTCGATTTGTGATTTGTTAGCAATACAAGCAATTGTTTGATTCCGCTTTACGATTGCTGTCAATTGACATCTAGGTCCACGACAAGGGTCACTCTCATTAAGGCGGTGAGATCACAGATTTTTATCCATTTTAATTAAATTATTTATAGTTTTAAATTATAGACAGACTTTTAATCTAGGTATTCTGATTCTTAAATATTAGTTTGATGTTTATCAATTTTAGTTTATGAAGATATTCTACTTGAGGACAAGTAGAACTTAAGTGTGAGGATATTTGATAACATCAAATAATACCATATTTTTATACTAATTTATCCCTATATTTAGATACATTTTATTGTATTTATATGAGTTTCGACACTGTTTTCCTTCATATTTTCAATTTAGGTCTTAAATACATGAATTGAAGAAAAGGAACGAAACTGGAGCTAAAATGAAGAAAAATCAAGAAGAAATGAAGTCTTGAAGAACATAAGAGCCAAACATGAAGACTTAAAATATAATATTGAAGATTGGGCCAAGAAATAAGCTTAGACTTGAAGATATGAAGAAGTTAGCCCAAAAAGGAATCCTGGCCTGAAGTTGGAAGATTCTGGAAAGAAGGCCCAACCGGTGGTTGGAATTACCAACCAGCAGTTGAATATTATAATATTAAGGCGGTGAGATCGCAGAGTAGGACTTGGAGAACAAGTTATCTAACCGGCAGTTGAAATCCCCAACCGGCGGTTGGAATGGCGGTTTAGAAAAACTATCAATAGAGGCCACGACTAACCTAAACCATAAACGCATTTTAGAGGTAAAAGTCGAGTGTAAGGGTTATTGTACGACTTTAAGTCGAATTTGGAGGCTAGAAGGCTAGGGATTGAAGACCTTCAACCCTGACGAAGAGTAATTCAATTTTTTTGGTTTGTTTCTAAGACCTTTTACTTGATAAACGACCGTTTACTTGTATTTGAAATCTTATTTACATTATAAATTGAGTATTGATTATTTCTTTAACATATTTGTTTAGATGAATGATATTGTATGATTATTTGAATATATATTTATGTTATTTGATTCTATGAATGTTTATTAAAGGTTATATCTATATTGATTATATGATTATGATATTCTTGACGAGAGAACTTTCGCTTGATATTGATTAATAATTTAGGTTTATGTTTTAATTATAACTTCAATAAACGAGAACTTGGTGATAGGTTATAATTATTACTGGATTAAACTATAATTGATTAGGTAATAACATTCAAGAACTTGAAGTTAGTTAATCTTTAGTAATACGTTGAAGAGCTTAATCTTAGGATACTTGAACCCGACCAAGGAGGCTATCTACTTTTATATTTCAACATAGAATCAATTAGCTGACAAAAGTAAACATATAGGAGAATTTGAATATAATATAACTAATCTAGATTAAATATATCTTCTATCTACCTAATTAAACTTAAATAGTTCTTTAATTACTTTAGATTGTCTTGTATATCCTAGTTCGATATCAAAAGTAAATATATGTTCGCTCGGAACTAAAACGTACCCCTTATTTGTAATATGTATTGTAATTAATTGTAAATAATTAATTGTAAATAATTGTAACAGTAATTAGGAATAAATTAGAGATTTCCCTTTTTCCCCGTGTTCGATACCTGGACTTACTTATATAGCTATATTATACGAACGGGTTAATCTTGCCTGTATTGTGTGATAGTATTATTTAATATTTCCTTGATTTAAAACTTTTTATTAATTTAATTGACTATACTTTTCACACATCAATGTTTTTAATTAATTTTTAGAATTAACTTACCGGCCGAAGTCTGGCAAATAAATTTAATTTGACTCTTACCGTGTAAAATTCAAATTATGTGAACTTTAAATTCAGACTGATCTTATGGGATTTTTATCATTTAAATCTAAATTATAAAAAAGATAAAATCGGAGATATTATGTTATCCGATTTACCGAAAATTAGGAATTTTGGGCAATTCAAAATGAGTTTTTTCAGGTTATGATGTTATCTCATTAACAAATCCAGCAGTATGAGCCGTTTGAAGAAATGTTAAATCACAATCACATGAAATAGTCAACATTCAACAACAAAAAAGTAAGTAATGTTCAATAGATTGAAATCCATTTATAGGTGACCATTTCAACGCATTTACTTTAAATTTACACTTATCTTGTGTATCTCAAATGGGCCAAACGGGAATCCATTTTTAGGTGGTAACTTCTACCCATTTATATTAATGTTTCAGTACGTTGTATTTCGAAGGGGTCAGATTTAGGATGTTTGGACAGAACTTATCATCAGTTATTCTTAATTATGTTGTGTTTGAGGGCTGTGTGTTTAAACACACCTTTAATATCATAATCGTAAACTGTTTTGCTTTAACGTAGCTAAGCAATCACACCATCTAAAAATGGTGAACGGCATAAAGCTGTTGTCCGAGCTTTTGACCAATTACAATTAGTAACGTTCAGTCAATTTGGTAGACAAGGTAATCCGTGATCTTTGTTATTGAAATATGGAGTTTCACGCTTTCATGGCTAAACCACACAACATACAGATGGCCACAATTCAGCACTTGTGTACCATATCAACCCACATGTAGGCACATTAATGGCCAGAATTCTATTTAACATTTGACCCCTATCTGGATGGATTGTTTTATGTTGCAGGATTGATGGATTGCTGGTGTTTTCATGAAAAGATCACTTCCAACTATGCTTATGGACTGTACAAAAGGTATATATGGAACAAACAATATCAAGTATTTTTAAACATAAACAAAACTAACCATGCATAACTATCTTTTAAACACGTTTACTGCAGTACAACATAGAATAGTCCCACAAATTCCGCGTGTCCTAAATCTTGCTGGATAATTGAATAAATCTTGCTGAATTATCAAACCTATATGCTTAACATCAATTAAACATTGCATAACTATTTTTTAAATACACACCAACGACACTAAAACATAAAAGATACCCGTAAATTTTACGGGTTTTAAACTAGTATATAATCCATATATATATATATATATATATATATTAAATGCATTAAATGCAGAACTTTCTAAATATGTCATAAAAATAATTTATGAAACTAACTAATTATTAATTATATATCTTACTAGGTGAAGAACCCGCGATAACGCGGGTATATAATATTTGATTTTGTAAATTTTTAAATTAAAATTTTGTACTTTTTATGTTAAAAGATTATATCAATTGTTGTCTAAAATGTATTTCTATATGTCAAAAAAGTTATAGTCATGTAAAAGATTTAAGATGATTTTATTTATACAATTTTAGTATTAGAATATTAGAAAAGGATTGACATTCATCCGCGACATTTAGAATCAGTAGTTGATTAACTAATTTGGAACAAATTCATTCTAAAATTTATATTTATATAATCATTTGTTTATTCAATAGGTATAATGTATAAACTTAATCATTTCAAGTCATTCAGTTTTTTGAATGTTTTATTGATGTTACAATAGTTAACCCAAAACAAATGATTATAGCAATACGTCACTTTGAATGGAGCCACAACTATGTACATAATAAAACTAAGAAAATTACATGTCTATAAGCCTATCCCTTGGTATAATTTCATACTTCAACAAAACACTTCACTATTGCTTTGGTCTTGTGAATTATCATCAGACCCACACTCTTGTATATATCTTCCACGACACTTCTTCTACTTTCAAATTGAAAGTCATATACCTTAACATTGATTGAAGTTTTTATTTTTTCAATTTTCCTACAACATAATACATTATTTGAAATCCACTCTTGAATATATATAAATCCATTTACATTCTTCTCACTCGACCCGAAAGCTCTGTTGTTGTTTTTTGAGATTGAAATATAAGTATAGATTAAGAAATTTAATTTTTTCTACATGCGTCAAAGCTTATCTTAGTTACTAGTAAAGAACTCTTGGTTATATCTACAACTTGGTTATATAATTGCACATTTGCAACTTGGTTATATAATTGCACATTTGCACCCTCATCCAAGTTAATGAACTCTTGGTTTGGATCTTCACGTATATCATTCTCTGTTGAAGAACTAGATGATACGAACAAATCCATACTTTGAAGTTTCAAAAACTATTGTTGAAGAGTGACAATGATAATGACCAAAGTAGACCACAAGTGTAAGATATACCAAATGAAGAGAATATTTTGATAAAGGATTTTGAAATGACATTACCCTATAACTACTATTTGCATGAAAAGATGAATGGAATCTTGATTAAAAAAAATTATTAACTGTGTGGTGTTTAAACAAGAAGACAAAAAACAAAACCTACAAAGTTAGTCTAAAAAGCAAAAATAGGAACCAGTAATACTTAACTATATACAGTAATAAGCAATGAGGACTGTAATAACCATAATTATGATTACTCTTCATTGATTATTCTATCAGTAATAACCCATAAGCAAAAGAAGATATGCATAGAAAAATAGTTTGTGGATGAAAAGACTCAAGAAGAATTGATCATTCCAATACTAGTAACTGCCTACATCAAAAGCCTTTGTAAACAGATCTGTAAATTGATTATCAGTATGAACTTTCTCAATCTGAATGAGTCATTTTTCATTAGAATCTCTTATAAAATGGTATCTTATCTCTTTATGCTTAGTTTTAGAATGTTTAACTGGGTTATTTATGATACTGATAGCAGAGTTATTATCAATCAAAATGGGAGTATTTAGAAAAGTCAAACCATAATAATGCATTTGATTTTGTATCCATAAGACTTGAGCACAACAACTTGCAGCAGCTACATACTCAGCTTCGGCAGTGGATGTGGATACATTAGTTTGCTTCTTGCATTGCCATGAAATCCCAAAAATTGATAGCCTCCTGATGTTAACTTTCTGTCCATGTTGGCACCACCATAATCACTATCTGTATATGCAAAAAGATCAAAAGAATTACTCTTTGGATACCAAAGGCCTAATTTTGGTTGACCCTTTAAATATTTAAAGATTCTTTTGACTACAAACAGATGTGATTGCTTTGGACATGATTGAAACTTAGCACAAACACAAACAACAAACATGATATCTGGCCTGGAAGAGGTCAGATACATTAGTGATCCTATCATTGATCTATACAGATGTACATCAACTTCTTCTCCTTCTGGATCTGTTGTTAATTGCTTATGTGTTTCCATGGGTGTGCTGCGACTTTTGCATCTTTATATCCAAACTTATCCAGTATGTCTTTAACATATTTCTCTTGACAGATGAAGATACCATCAGATTTCTGCTGCACTTGTAATCCCAGAAAGAATGTTAACTCTCCCATTGAGCTCATGCTGAATCTTGTATGCATAATGGACTCAAATTCTTTACATAAACTATCCCTTGTAGAACCAAAGATGATATCATCTACATAGACTTGAACTAGTAGAATATCATTCTTTACTCTTTTGGTGAACAAAATTTTGTCTATGGTACCTCTTTTGAATCCAATTTTGAGCAAATAAACTGATAAAGTGTCATACCAAGCTCTAGGTGCTTGATGTAAGACATACAGAGCTTTGTCCAGTCTTAACACTTTATTAGGATACTTAGGATCTTCAAAACCTAGTGGTTGACAGACATACACTTCTTCATCAAGTTTGCCATGTAGAAAGGCACTTTTGACATCCATTTGATACACTTTAAACTCTCTGAATGAAGCAAAAGCTAGGAACACTCTGATAGCTTCAATTCTGGCCAGAGGAGCAAAACCCTCATCATAATCTATGCCTTCTTCTAGTGTATATCCCTGAGCTACTAATCTAGCTTTGTTCTTGATGACAATACCTCTTTCATCCTTCTTATTTCTAAACACCCATCTAGTACCAATAGCCCTTTTTCCCTTGGGTAAATCAACCAATGTCCACACTTCCTGAATCTGAAATTGAAGCAACTCTTCCTGCATTGCTTCAATCCAACTTGGATCTTTCAAGGCTTCAGTAATTTTCTTGGGCTCCATTTGAGACAGAAAGCAAGTAAACAAAGAAGGGTAGTCATCTTCTTTATTTTCTTGTATCTGTTTTCTGATTTGAACAGGAGTACCAATATCTCCAATTACATTCTCAAGTGGATGATCTCTATGAGAAATGTACTGAGATGTGGTAGATTCAGGTATTTCAGTTTCTAAATTGGTGAAATTCTCATTCATAAGAATACCCTCAACATCCCTAGTGATTCTGTCAACAAGAGGCCTTGTATTACTAGAAAACTCATTCAAATTCTTTGCAAGTTGTTGTTCTAAGCTTAAATCACTCTCATCCTCACTTTCCTCCAACTTTGGCATATCTGGATCGGTCTCATAATTCACTTGAGTTTTCTCACTATCTCCTTTATCCTTACTTAAGTCTGAGTCTTTTGGAAACTTTTGTGAATCTGAACCAATTTCAAAAACTTCTGGGGGATCAAGAGATCAAATTGGAAATAAAATGTATTCCAATGAATCATTCTTCTTTTCAAAAGACATTCCTAATTCTGCTATACTTTCTCCATCTCATGTTCCTGCATTTGTACATGAACTAGAATCTACAGTTGTATATCTAAAAGCAGAGTTAAGTGCATCGATATCAAACAATGACTTTGGACCTTTTCCATCAGGATTAGTGGTATTTTCATTAAAAGTGATGTTCATTGATTCTTCTATCACCCTGGTCCTTTGATTGAATACCCTATAAGCCTTACTTTGAATAGAGTAACCCACAAATACACCCTCATCTGCCTTGCTCTCAAACTTTCCTAAGTGATCTTTGGTATTTAAGATGGTACAAGGACACCCAAAAGATTTTAAGAAACTAACCAATGGTTTGTTCATAAACAGCAGTTCATATGGTGTTTTGTTATGAGGCTTAACAACTAATACCCTATTCTGAACATAGCAAGCTGTGCTAACTGCCTCTGCCCAGAAAGACATAGGTAATTTTGCATCAGATAACATAGTTCTGGCAGCCTCAATTAGTGTCCTATTCCTCCTTTCTGCCACTCCATTTTGTTGGGGAGTTCTAGGTGCACTAAACTCTCTCTTAATACATTTATCTTCACAGAATTTATCCATCTCATGATTTTTAAATTATGTTCCATTATCACTCCTGATGATTTTAACCTTTTTATCCAATTGATTTTCCATCTTAGTTATAAATTATCTAAGTATTTCACCTGTCTCATCTTTTGTTCTAAGAAAGAAAACCCATGTAAATCTAGTTAATCATCAATAATTACAAGGCATTAAGACCTCTTCCCCATACTACTTATATTGGTTGGTCCAAATAAGTCCATATGCAATAAGTGTAAGAGTGTGCAATTGGTATTCACAGTTTTGGACTTAAAAGAAGATTTGTGTTGTTTTCCTTTAAGACAAGAAACACAATGATTATCACATGAATATACCTTTTCAGGCAAACCTCTAACAAGCTTGTTTTTGACAAGTTTATTAATGGTTTTGTAATTCATATGACACATCCTTCTATGCCACAATTCAGATTCATTCAGACTTGCTTTGGAAATAAGACAATTTAAATCAGGTTGAGGTGTCATGTTTGCTAAGTCACACTTATATACATTATCTTGCCTTGGAATTCTCATTAAAATCATGTTTTCTGGTATTTTGAATTCCTTGGACAAGATAAGGCATTCAGTGTCAGTAAAATGTACTGGATTCTTTTTATCTGTGATTTGACTCACACTTAGCAAATTATACCTCAATTGTTCCACAAAGTAAACATTTTCAAAACTTAGCTTTGCACTCTGAAATGTTCTTTTGTGTCACACCCCGCTAAAGCGGAAACACGAGATGTAACAGTACCGGGTAACAATGCATAAGATATAGAAGCAACACCATACATAATTTGTAGAAAGTATTACAAGTTATTACAAGTTCAACCCATAGTTTCAAAAGAGATTACACCAAGTTCATAAAGGTTTCCAAAAGATAGTCATAATTCAAAGTGAAGCAAATGCATATGAGTATGCATCCATGCAAAAGTACTCCTAGAATGCACCTTACTGTCGTTCGCCTGAAAAGCATGATAAAACAAAAGAGTCAACTATGGTCATAGTTGGTGAGTTCACAGGTTTAATGCCACAATTAACTGAACGAAAAGTTTTGCTCCTAAGAGACATAAATAACATGATTGGTTGTAATAGTTGCGAATATGAAAGGTAATATACAAGAGTGTTAATGCAATTGAGGCCACTACTAAACCGATTCAACCGACACATGCCCCAAGCTCCATGTTCTATCGCTAACATGAGTAAGGTGATACTATGCACTCACGAACAGTGTGAGTGAGGAGTGGTTTCCCCCTAAATAGCGCTATCCATAAATATCAACGGCTCGTCTGGCTCTCGGACGAGTTAATAAGTAGTGTAAACTGTATTTCCGGGGACTTTAGCACGATAGTACTCAAGCATAACAATAGTATATACCAATTCGCATAAATAGTATAACAAAAGTTCAACAAGTTCATAAAGAGTACGACCAATTTAGTTAAAGTTCGAGATCATGCTTTTCACCCCAAAATAATAAACAAGTAAAAAGGGGCTGTGAAAACTCACAATTGAGCGTATGAGTAAACGATGAATGTAGCGCGCGTGCTTGTCGGGTATGGCTCCTATCCAAGACCTATGATCACGAGGTTTCTAATTAGTTCCTTTGTAATTTAGGTTTGTTAGGATTGCTTAGCTAAGTATTTAGATTACAAAGTGCCAACATGGTTTGTTTGCTTTTGAAGTTTGTTAGAGTCCAATAATCGCATGGAATATGATAATGTTTACACAAGTGTATAATATCCCACGATTGTTAGTGTCTTAGAATCATAATGTTTTAAGCTTTGGAACTTTGGTTCCTTCCAAATTATGGTTTACAACACACAATCGATAAATATATCATAAGACGCCCGAATCCCTTTAGGTTATCATTTATTCCCAAAAATAGTAAATTTCCCGTTTTCAAAATCGGAACCGATTATTGTTGACTCGGTCAAACCTTCTCGGTTTTACCCGAGGCTTTTACCCAAACCTTAAACATGTTTATGGGTCAAAAAGAGTTAGTCTTTCCTTAAGTAACAAGTCCGCAAGTGTCGGTTTTTAACTTTTACCAAAATCAGTCCATATTCTTATTTCCAGAAAATTACCTCAGTTGGTTTAATTTATTAAAAATACTTATGGTCCGAAATAAAATAAGGCAAAACTCACAGATCATATTCAATATGTGATCTATCTACTGTAATTTTTCCATGGATTGTAGTGAAGTCCAAATATTTATTATTTTTTACTTTTACCATCTGAGGTCAGATCTGAACACATGCATGCAATTATTAATTTTGTAAAAAATGTACAAGGAATCAATAAAAGTGGTCTTCTTGAAAGTTGTAGCCAATGAAATTTTTAAACTTTTGGCGTTGGTTTCAAGTCATTTGGAGTTGTAATGCTCCAGTTATGATTAAAACATTGAGAAGAAAGTTTCTGCCTTAATATAACAGATTATACATCTCTGTTCACAAAAATTATAAAAAGCATCAAATGAACTCATAAAAACATGAGGCTTATGAGGTTGGAAAGTTAACTTCCAGAACTTGATTATAGCCTATAAAAACGTCCATTTTCATGAAGAAATGATTTTTATAAAAATCGTTGAAGTGGAAGAAGCTTTCTGAACAGAAAGTTGTAAACTCATGTTTAAGTGTTTCATTCAAAATAATGAACACCAAACATGAAATAAAGAAGATTATCATCTTTTGATCTTTAAATCCATGTTCTAACACATGCATGGTGTTGAAATACATCCATGATATATTAGAGATGATTATTAACATAAAAATTTAAGATTTAACATAAAGATGAACAAGATTTCAATAATATCACAACAATAATCGATTTTCACTTGATTTTCGGTTTGATCATGGATTACCCTTTCTATTAACACATAAAGATGTGAAAAGAGATAATCTACAAACATCAAGCTTTGCATGAGGATTTTAGCCATGGAAAAGGCTTAAAATCCGAATTTTTATGAAGAAGAAAGCAAGAAAATGGAAGAATAGTAAGTGTAGATGATGTAGTTTACCTTTATGTTCTTGTTTAAGCTTCTTAAAACATTTGAAATACTTGAATTGAGGTGGTTGTAGACTGATTTTTGAGAGGAGTTTGGAGAGAAAGAGTGTGTGTTCTTGAGAAAATGAAAGAGAGAGAGGGTGTGTGTATTTTTAGGAGAGTGTATGAGTGAAATGTGTGGGAAATGATGGAAGTGTATGGGGATTAAGGGCTGAACGTTTTTAGGGGATCTAGGGGTTATTTTCCCTTTATTTTTTTTTTTAAAAATAAAGTTTAAAAGATGTATTAAGTTTATATTAAAGGTGTGTAAGTATATTGTATGGTATAAGGTTTATTTTGTGATGTTTTGGTGATTAATATTTGAGTTATAAAAGTTTGTGTTCTTTAGTTTATAAAAGTACTTTAATTTATGATTGAATTGCTTCCAATAGGTATTCAAGTGTTAGTTTATTATATTCGAGTTTCATTTATCGATTTACGGAATTTTAACAAATCTTGATTTTGAATTTTGATAGATATAATTGTGACAATTATGGGACCTAGATTTTATATTTCTAATTTCTTGAATTAAATTAATAGACATCTAATTTGTCTAAGTTTGATATTCACAAATTATTTATCCGATTAAATTTTACGTTGTCGAGTCACGGGAATTTCGGTTTTGCAAATCGTTAAGGATTTTGTTAAGGTATAAAGAGGTAAATTTTTCTTTGTTTAAATTGGCACTTAGTAATCTACTTTAAAATGTTTGTATGAACTTATGGTTCACTAAGCAATCACTAAGACGTTCTACGACTTTGATAAGCCTACGGAGTCATAACCTAGGATTTTCACTAGGATTTAAGGAATGCTGTAAATTTAAGATTCGAGTGCGGTAATGACCTGAGATTTTGACGGATGTCACAGTATCCCACCGTTGAAATGAATTTCGTCCCGAAATTCAATCCGTCCCATTGGGTGCCGATGCACTCGAGAATAGATGCGGATACTTGTGTCGAAATTGGTCCTCACGTTCCCATGTGAATTCAGGACCTCGTCGTGAATTCCATCGGACCTTAACAATGGGAATTTGGCTTTGCTTCAACCTTTTGACCTTGCGGTCCATGATCTCGAGTGGTTCTTCTATGAAGTGGAGTTTATCGTCAATCTGAATTTCCTCGAGAGGGACGACGAGTGTTTCATCGGACCAGCATTTCTTCAGGTTAGAAACATGGAAGGTGTCGTGAATGCTACAGAGCTCTTGCGGCAGTTTGAGTCGGTAAGCCACCGGACCAATCCTTTGTAGTACCTCGAAGGGTCCAATGTACCTCGGGCTTAGTTTTCCTCGCTTTCCAAAGCGGACTACGCCCTTCCATGGTGACACCTTTAGAAGCACTTTATCACCGATTTGAAACTCTAGAGGTTTCCTACGGTTATCTGCATAGCTTTTCTGACGACTTCTGGCTGTCTTCAGTCTTTCCCTAATAGTCGTGATCTTGTCAGTTGTTTCTTGTATGAGGTCGAGTCTCGTCAATTGTCTATCGCCTGCCTCTAACCAGCAAAGTGGTGAACGGCATTTACGCCCATATAAGGCTTCAAATGGCGCACACTTAATGCTAGTGTGATAGCTGTTGTTATAAGAGAATTCTACCAAAGGCAAATGAGTATCCCAACTTCCTCCAAAGTCGATCACGCAAGCTCTCAACATGTCCTCTAAAGTTTGTATGGTCCGCTCACTTTGTCCGTCAGTTTGGGGGTGATAGGCAGTACTTAAATCTAGTTGAGTACCCAGAGTTTTCTGGAATATTTGCCAAAAGCGCGATGTGAAACGACTATCTCTATCTGAAATGATGGAAAGAGGTATTCCGTGACGTGCAACAATTTCATCTATATAGATCCGTGCTAGCTTTTCCATCTTGTAATCTTCTCGGACCGGGAGAAAATGAGCAGACTTCGTCAACCGATCCACTATGACCCAAATCGAGTCATGTCCCCTTGCCGTCCTGGGCAACTTGGTTATAAAATCCATTGATATTTGCTCCCACTTCCATTGGGGAATTTCCGGCTGTTGTAACAAACCGGATGGTTTCTGATACTCTGCTTTGACTTTAGAACATGTCAAACATTTCCCAACATACAGAGCGATATCTTTCTTCATCCCTGGCCACCAATAATATTCCATTAAATCCTTGTACATCTTATCAGCTCCTGGGTGAATCGAATATCTTGATCTATGGGCTTCATCCATAATGACATCCCTTAAGTTGTCGGTTCTCGGAATCCATGCCCTCTCCTGGAAGTAACGAATTCCATCAGTCTTAATCTCAAATTTCTGCTCTAGGTTATGCAGAGTCTCATTCTTTATATTTTCAGATCTTAATGCTTCCCTTTGAGCATCAAGGATCCGAGTTTTCAAACTTGTCTGAACCAACATTCCCAAAGCTCGTACCCGTAAGGGTCGTAACCTTTCCTTCCTACTTAGGGCATCAGCTACTACGTTTGCCTTGCCCGGATGATACTTGATCTCATAATCGTAATCACTAAGCAATTCTACCCACCTTCTCTGTCTCATGTTGAGCATTTTCTGGTCAAAGATATGCTGAAGACTCTTATGGTCAGTATACACAATGCATTTTGCACCATACAGATAGTGTCTCCAGATCTTAAGGGCAAAGACTACAGCTCCTAGCTCTAAGTCGTGTGTTGTATAGTTCTTCTCATGCTCTTTGAGATGCCTCGATGCATAAGCGATGGCTTTGTTCTTTTGCATCAGCACACATCCCAATCCCTGGTGTGACGCATCACAGTATACGACAAAATCCTCTGTTCCTTCGGGTAACGCCAAAATTGGTGCGTTGCATAATCTATGCTTCAGTGTTTGGAATGCTTCTTCCTGCATTTTACCCCAAACAAACTCCTTCGCCTTTTGGGTCAATTCTGTTAATGGCTTGGCGATTTTTGAAAAGTTCTCAATGAATCTTCGGTAGTAACCAGCCAATCCCAGAAATTGACGAATTTCCGTAGGGGTCCTCGGGGCCTCCCACTTCTTAATCGCCTCAATCTTAGCTGGGTCCACCTGGATTCCTCTTTCGTTGACCACATGACCAAGAAAGTGTACCTCTCGAAGCCAAAACTCGCACTTTGAGAACTTAGCGTACAAGTTTTGGTCCTTGAGTAGATCCAGTATCAACTTCAAATGGTGTTCGTGGTCACTCTTACTTCGCGAGTAAATTAATATGTCATCGATGAACACAATCACGAACTTATCTAGGTATGGTCTGCACACCCTATTCATCAAGTCCATGAAAACTGCCGGTGCGTTTGTTAGTCCGAAGGGCATTACTAGGAATTCGTAGTGCCCATACCGCGTTCTAAAGGCTGTCTTAGGGATGTCTTCCTCGCGCACACTCACCTGATGGTATCCAGATCGTAGATCGATTTTTGAAAAATAGGATGCGCCTTGTAGCTGATCAAATAGATCATCTATTCGGGGAAGAGGGTATCGATTCTTAATAGTTAACTTGTTTAGTTCCCTGTAATCAATACACATCCGGAATGACCCATCTTTCTTTTTGACAAAGAGGACGGGAGCTCCCCAGGGCGATGAGCTTGGTCGAATCAATCCTTTGCTCAAAAGTTCTTGTAATTGCTCCGACAGTTCCTGCATCTCAGCCGGTGCCAAACGATATGGCGCTTTAGCTACAGGTGCTGCCCCTGGAATTAGATCAATCCGAAATTCGACTTGCCTTGACGGGGGCAGTCCAGGCAAATCTTCCGGGAAAACTTCAGGGTGATCTCTAACCACAGGGATATCTTGGATACGCTTCTCCTTCGATTTCTTTTCTACCACGTGAGCCAGAAATGCATGGCACTCTTTCTTCAGATACTTACGCATCTTTATGGTCGACACAATTTTTAGCTCTCGGTCGGGTTTATCTCCCTGCACGGCAAGAGTTTCTCCGTCTTGTAGAGGTATTCGGATGACCTTTTCAAAACAGACAATCTCTGCTCGGACCTTGGCGAGCCAGTCCATACCCACCACTACATCGAAACTCTTCAGTTCAATTGGAATTAGGTCGATATTGAATGACTTATCAGCTACGTCCAAGGTACAACCTAAAATTATGTCCCTAGCCTCAAATTCATGACCATTAGCATATTCGATAATATAGATCTCCTTTAGTTTGTCTGACTTTAAGTTAATCAGTGGCCTAAACTCTAGTGAGACAAAACTTCTCTCTGCCCCAGAGTCAAATAGTACAGACGCGTAGTGATTGTTTAAGAGGAATGTACCTGTCACAGCGTTCGGATCCTGCCTCGCTTCCTCAGTTCCAATGACAAACGCCCGTCCCCGCACTGGGCCCCTTTGATTTCCAGCATTGTTATTAGGAGCTCTATTCAGCCTTGGGCAAGTGTTTTTGAGATGATCCTGGCTTCCACACTCAAAGCATTCTGCTTTTTGCCCATCACTCCCATTACCATTCCTACAATACTTAGCATAGTGGCCTGCCCGTTTACACTTGTCGCACACCGGACAATTTCCTGAGTGGTGAAAGTTGCACTTGTTGCATTTTGGATGCGGGCCATTGTATTGCTTTGGTCCTTGTGCAACCACACCATAGTTTCTCGCCACTACATGCTTCTTATCTGGGTTACCACCGCCCCTGCTCCTTTGTTGGTTTTCCAGCTTCCTTTTTCCACCATCTTTCCCTTTCGACGATCCGCCTGATCTAATCAGATCATTGGTCAGACGGTTAGCCAAGACCACAGCCGACTGAATGGTTGATGGATTCGCTGAGGTAACCATTCCTCGAATTTCTGGGGCCAAACCCCATATGTACCGGTCCACTTTCTTCTCCTCTGGGGTAACCATGTGGGGCACTAGCCTTGCAAGCTCATGAAATCGGGCAGTGTACTTATCGATGTCAGTCCCAACCATGGCATGGTTCCAGAATTCAGATTCCAATTTCTGGAGCGCATCTTTTGGACAATACTCTTCTATCAACAACTTCTTCAATTCCTCCCATGAAAGGTTATACGCAGCTACGCGACCATGGGTCTGAATCTGGTTATTCCACCATGTCAAAGCTCTTCCTTGAAACATGCATGACACATATTCAACTTGGTTTCCCGGTGAGCATTTGCTGATGTGGAGCACTGACTCTATGCTTTCAATCCAGGATAACAGCCCAACAGCACCTTCTCTCCCGAAGAATTCCTTGGGACGACACGACATGAAGGATTTGTAGCTGCATCCTTGATTGTTGTTGGTAGGTTGTCCTCCCGGGTTCCCTTGAGCTGCATTGATACCCGCGGTGATTTGAGCAACGAGGTTAGGTAGTGCCGCGTTAAGTTCTCGAGTTACTTGTTCAGCTACGTTGTCTGTGTTTCTCCTTGGAGGCATGATTCTAAGTCAGGTAAAGGCTATTGGTTAGTGCTTGTATTGCGTATTTGTATAGTTACGACTTTAATATATTAGTAATTATTCAAAACTAAGTTATGGTAAAAGTTTTACTTTCAAGTAAGTGTGTAAGTAACTACCACAGTCATATAAAGTAAGCAAAAAAAGGTTTTTCCATTAATAATCCAGAGTTTTAAAATTTGGATCAACCATTACATTACAATCCTTCATAAATAACTGAAATAAAATACATTCACTAAATTTTAAAAGTTGACGCATGCTACAAGCACTACACTTTAAACCAAACTCCCCAAACAAGTATTGCGGCCAAAAGAAACGTGAGCCCTGCTAACACTCTGCACCAAAATATCGCCGTACTCGCTGTGTCCCGAGTATCGCTCACCCGATAAATCAACCGCTCGGTTAGGTCTACAGTATTACCCAACATCTGTCCATGATGGACAATGCTAGCCCTATGAGCCTGAAGTTCGTGAGTTATACCGTCTACCCTGCGTGCTAACCAGAAAGTCATGTTGGGATCTCGTGAAATCGGGATCCCAGAAACAGTCTCAGGGGGTACATTTCCTGAAGGTCGGGAAGGTCCTGTTCCTGGAGGGAAATCTCTGACTGCAAACCTAACAGGAGGGGCAACGCTCATACGAGCAGTGGCCCTCGATCGCACACCATTCTGAGGTGGCTGGGGTGAGACGGGTGTCGGGGTCATCCTAGTAGTTACCCTGGTGGCCTCTCGGCTACTAACTTCATTTTCTGACTCTGGGTCCTCAGAGGGGTCCTCCTCAAAGGGTTCCTCCTCAGAGGGATCCTCCTCTGGCTCGTATCTCGGTGGGTTGTCACGGGGGCGACCAGTGTAGTAACCAGAATCATCAGCTGATCCTAGAGCGTGTAGTGAGGAGTGTGACATGGTAAGTCTGTACCAAAAGATGACTTAGTTCCTAAAGATGTACTTAGTTACTAAGAGTGCCACTATAGATGCCTACAATACGCAATGCACTCACACAACGTTTGCTTTTCATAGGTTTAAATAGGAAAGAACATCGAACATAATCACAGTATACCTACTCCGTGTCTCGCATAATCTTACCTAAATTAAACATAGGTGATCAGGCTATGTCTAATTGAGGTCTAATAATGCAACACACGGGTTAGTTATACTAGTTATATGCTCGGTTTAGTTAAACTGGTAATACTTTTGGTGTTTTAAGAAAATATTATTTAAAAATGTTGGTTATAGTTGGGGTTTTCGTTTGGAAAAACCGGCATTCTCTATAACCTTAAGCTCTGATACCAAACCTGTCACACCCCGCTAAAGCGGAAACACGAGATGTAACAGTACCGGGTAACAATGCATAAGATATAGAAGCAACACCATACATAATTTGTAGAAAGTATTACAAGTTATTACAAGTTCAACCCATAGTTTCAAAAGAGATTACACCAAGTTCATAAAGGTTTCCAAAAGATAGTCATAATTCAAAGTGAAGCAAACGCATATGAGTATGCATCCATGCAAAAGTACTCCTAGAATGCACCTTACTGTCGTTCGCCTGAAAAGCATGATAAAACAAAAGAGTCAACTATGGTCATAGTTGGTGAGTTCACAGGTTTAATGCCACAATTAACTGAACGAAAAGTTTTGCTCCTAAGAGACATAAATAAAATGATTGGTTGTAATAGTTGCGAATATGAAAGGTAATATACAAGAGTGTTAATGCAATTGAGGCCACTACTAAACCGATTCAACCGACACATGCCCCAAGCTCCATGTTCTATCGCTAACATGAGTAAGGTGATACTATGCACTCACGAACAGTGTGAGTGAGGAGTGGTTTCCCCCTAAATAGCGCTATCCATAAATATCAACGGCTCGTCTGGCTCTCGGACGAGTTAATAAGTAGTGTAAACTGTATTTCCGGGGACTTTAGCACGATAGTACTCAAGCATAACAATAGTATATACCAATTCGCATAAATAGTATAACAAAAGTTCAACAAGTTCATAAAGAGTACGACCAATTTAGTTAAAGTTCGAGATCATGCTTTTCACCCCAAAATAATAAACAAGTAAAAAGGGGCTGTGAAAACTCACAATTGAGCGTATGAGTAAACGATGAATGTAGCGCGCGTGCTTGTCGGGTATGGCTCCTATCCAAGACCTATGATCACGAGGTTTCTAATTAGTTCCTTTGTAATTTAGGTTTGTTAGGATTGCTTAGCTAAGTATTTAGATTACAAAGTGCCAACATGGTTTGTTTGCTTTTGAAGTTTGTTAGAGTTCAATAATCGCATGGAATATGATAATGTTTACACAAGTGTATAATATCCCACGATTGTTAGTGTCTTAGAATCATAATGTTTTGAGCTTTGGAACTTTGGTTCCTTCCAAATTATGGTTTACAACACACAATCGATAAATATATCATAAGACGCCCGAATCCCTTTAGGTTATCATTTATTCCCAAAAATAGTAAATTTCCCGTTTTCAAAATCGGAACCGATTATTGTTGACTCGGTCAAACCTTCTCGGTTTTACCCGAGGCTTTTACCCAAACCTTAAACATGTTTATGGGTCAAAAAGAGTTAGTCTTTCCTTAAGTAACAAGTCCGCAAGTGTCGGTTTTTAACTTTTACCAAAATCAGTCCATATTCTTATTTCCAGAAAATTACCTCAGTTGGTTTAATTTATTAAAAATACTTATGGTCCGAAATAAAATAAGGCAAAAATCACAGATCATATTCAATATGTGATCTATCTACTGTAATTTTTCCATGGATTGTAGTGAAGTTCAAATATTTATTATTTTTTACTTTTACCATCTGAGGTCAGATCTGAACACATGCATGCAATTATTAATTTTGTAAAAAATGTACAAGGAATCAATAAAAGTGGTCTTCTTGAAAGTTGTAGCCAATGAAATTTTTAAACTTTTGGCGTTGGTTTCAAGTCATTTGGAGTTGTAATGCTCCAGTTATGATTAAAACATTGAGATGAAAGTTTCTGCCTTAATATAACAGATTATACATCTCTGTTCACAAAAATTATAAAAAGCATCAAATGAACTCATAAAAACATGAGGCTTATGAGGTTGGAAAGTTAACTTCCAGAACTTGATTATAGCCTATAAAAACGTCCATTTTCATGAAGAAATGATTTTTATAAAAATCGTTGAAGTGGAAGAAGCTTTCTGGACAGAAAGTTGTAAACTCATGTTTAAGTGTTTCATTCAAAATAATGAACACCAAACATGAAATAAAGAAGATTATCATCTTTTGATCTTTAAATCCATGTTCTAACACATGCATGGTGTTGAAATACATCCATGATATATTAGAGATGATTATTAACATAAAAATTTAAGATTTAACATAAAGATGAACAAGATTTCAATAATATCACAACAATAATCGATTTTCACTTGATTTTCGGTTTGATCATGGATTACCCTTTCTATTAACACATAAAGATGTGAAAAGAGATAATCTACAAATATCAAGCTTTGCATGAGGATTTTAGCCATGGAAAAGGCTTAAAATCCGAATTTTTATGAAGAAGAAAGCAAGAAAATGGAAGAATAGTAAGTGTAGATGATGTAGTTTACCTTTATGTTCTTGTTTAAGCTTCTTAAAACATTTGAAATACTTGAATTGAGGTGGTTGTAGACTGATTTTTGAGAGGAGTTTGGAGAGAAAGAGTGTGTGTTCTTGAGAAAATGAAAGAGAGAGAGGGTGTGTGTATTTTTAGGAGAGTGTATGAGTGAAATGTGTGGGAAATGATGGAAGTGTATGGGGATTAAGGGCTGAACGTTTTTAGGGGATCTAGGGGTTATTTTCCCTTTATTTTTTTTTTAAAAAATAAAGTTTAAAAGATGTATTAAGTTTATATTAAAGGTGTGTAAGTATATTGTATGGTATAAGGTTTATTTTGTGATGTTTTGGTGATTAATATTTGAGTTATAAAAGTTTGTGTTCTTTAGTTTATAAAAGTACTTTAATTTATGATTGAATTGCTTCCAATAGGTATTCAAGTGTTAGTTTATTATATTCGAGTTTCATTTATCGATTTACGGAATTTTAACAAATCTTGATTTTGAATTTTGATAGATATAATTGTGACAATTATGGGACCTAGATTTTATATTTCTAATTTCTTGAATTAAATTAATAGACATCTAATTTGTCTAAGTTTGATATTCACAAATTATTTATCCGATTAAATTTTACGTTGTCGAGTCACGGGAATTTCGGTTTTGCAAATCGTTAAGGATTTTGTTAAGGTATAAAGAGGTAAATTTTTCTTTGTTTAAATTGGCACTTAGTAATCTACTTTAAAATGTTTGTATGAACTTATGGTTCACTAAGCAATCACTAAGACGTTCTACGACTTTGATAAGCCTACGGAGTCATAACCTAGGATTTTCACTAGGATTTAAGGAATGCTGTAAATTTAAGATTCGAGTGCGGTAATGACCTGAGATTTTGACGGATGTCACATTTTGCCTGTAATTTTCCCACCTTTGGGATTGCTTCCAAATGCTACATATCCACCATCAAAAGATTTGAAGTCATGTAGCTTTTCTCTGTCTACAGTCATGTGCCTTGAGCAACCACTATCAACATGCCATAAGCTCTCTGGCTTGCCCTGCACAAACATTTAAAAAGAGAATTAATTTCTCTTGGGAACCCAAACCAATTTGGTTTTGGGTTTCCCATGTTCATCTTTAAAATCAACTCTCTGAAAGACAATTGATTCTGATGCACTGTTGGATCTAGAACCTTTAGATGTAACAGTGTTCTTTGGTTTCCAAATCTAACTTATATCAGACTTAACAGTGGGAATTGTCCTAACAGAGGTAACTCTCAAGCCTGTGTTAATCACTCTGGTAGTAGTAGCCTTGCTTGGTGTAAACATTTTTTTGGATCATTTAACACTAGTAGTGGCTCCATGCTTGACAGTGACAACACTATCCACTGTCTTAGTCTTCATGCCTCTGTTGGCTTTGTTTGGTGGTATCACTGCAGCATAAGTAGCAGTGGCTGCAGTTGTACCCCTGTTAGCCTTATACTGCATCCACTTGATAGTGGCAACATGATTAACTTTTGATTTAAAATTTTGTTTGTTAACCATGTTAGCAGCTGTCCACAATGGTTTCACAACCCTATTGAAATTTTTAGGATTGTGATAACAATCGTGTTGAAGAAAGTTTATTTTTCCACAAATATAACAGGATTTTTCTTTCACCAATTTAAAATTTTGCCCTAATTTTTGTGAAACCATTTGGTTCCAATTTCTTTTATTGCCTCTGGGTGCTGTTTTATTAACTGGTTTTGGTGTAGAAAATCCTGTTTTGCAAGCACAGTTAACACGTTTATCATTCACATTATTCAAAAATTTAGACTCTTGTCTAACTATTTTCCTAATATAACCTAAACCATTCCTAGATTTATTAGCTTTGCTCACGTTATCTATCTGTTGCTTAGCCTTTTCTTGAAACATCTTTTTACCCTCTTCTAGTTTATCAACATTAAGTTCCGAAACTAGACCAGTTACTCTTTTGCTACTCTCAGGTGATGAATTAAATGATTTATTTGTTACACTATTCTCATTTTCAGATGTATCATCACTCTCATCATTTTCTTCACTCCAATCACTAACCACTACTCTATCAAAGTTCACATCTTCTTCTAAACTCTTAACTGGATCAGCCTTTTTAACCTCATTATTCATTCCTTCTTTAAGAGAATTGATATCAATTTCAGTTTTGGAAGGAAAGTAGTTGTGGTTATAAGGAGGAGGTACATTACTGTATCCTAACCCAGTCTTAAGCTTATCATGAATCTGTGAATTGATAAGTTTATTCACACTCTTAGATGCATGTTCTAAGTTACTTACATTAAGTCTTATGATATCTATCTCACATGTGACCTCATCAAGTTTCTTAGTTAACAATTCTACCTTATCTTTAAAACTGTCTCTTTCCCACCTAGCATATTCAATGTCATATTCAAACTGTGTTGCATTGACTTCATATGCTTTTATCTGTTTTTCAAAATTTTCAGTTGCTGCTATGGTGTGTTTACTTTTGATTTCCCATTGTTTTAGTTCATCACACACTTTCAGATTATGATCCCTGTAATGTTTAACAGTTTGTTTACAAACAGCAGATTATAATTTGTTTTGTACCTCATATGGAACCTCTGACTTCTTGTCAGATTCAGCAATGGCCATGAGACATTGATTCTTCACCTCATGTTCTTCTTGATCACTCCAATCCCATCCACAGCCATCCATAGACACAAGAGTATTTGATGAAGCACCCTGAATTGGTATATTCCTTGATTGAGTTCCATTGCTTCCAGCTCTTTGACCATTCTCACTGCTATTCTGTTCCTTCTTTGGACTTCTACATTCTCTTGCAAACCGCCCCATCTTATGACAGTTGAAGCACTCTATCTTACTCTTATCAAACCAACTTGCATCATTCCTTTTATATGCAAAGTTGTTCCTCCCAGTTCTCTGCATAAATCTTTTTGCCCTCTTAGTGATTAAAGCAATTTGTCATTTAATGTCCATCTCTTCTAGATCATCTCCATCAAACTATTCTAAATCTTCATTAGTAAGTGAAGAGTTCACATTACAAGAAAAGAAAGATTCCAAAATCTGATCATTCGAGCAGTTTGATGATGATCCACATCCTCCTGAAACATAAGTAGAGCCTTTTTGACTTGACTCTGCTTTAGTTCTAGTCGTAGACATAAAGGCTGCGTTGTTGTTGTTGTTTCCTGAACCCTGCTTCTTGCTTTCCACTTCAGGTTCAAAGTTTCTTAGATCATTGTAAATATCTTCAAGCTCTTTTGACTCCAAATCTGCACTCTGTCTCAATCCAACAGTGTAGATTGTCCACTCCTCACCTAATGATCTCAAAAACTTCCTGTTTAGATCATCCTTATCAATTTTTACTTGATGATTCTTCAGATCTCCTACTAACTTCGAAAACCTATCAAAGGTTTGAGTCAAAGTTTCTGACTTTACAGAATTAAAGTTCTCATATTGCTGCTTTAAAAGAGATCTTGTGTTCTTTTTAGTGCTGGAATTGCCACTAAATCTCTTTTCAATAGTTTCCATAAGAACTTTAGCATTCTGACATGATTCAAACCTTCTCTGATATTCATTACGAATAGACAATAACAAAGTACTGAGTGCTTTATACTTAATTGATCTAACCTTTCTTTCTACTTCTGAAGTTGGTGGTGGTCTTGTTTGTTCAACACCATCACCATCAAGTGTTACTGGAGGACCATTAACTACAACTTCCCACATCTGATAATCTGTGAGAAGCATGTATTGTTTGATCCTATTCTTCCATAGATCAAACTCATCAGGCCTAAGCATGGGGATCTTAGTAACCTGGATTCCTTCATTACCTTCTGATGCCATTGATTCAATACGTAAATCTTGAACTAAAAACCCTCAAAAATCGATTAAACAGTAATCCCAGATCTTCCTGTATTCAAAGCTTAACCAAAGCTCTGATACCACTTGTTAAACCCAGAATAATCTAATAAACAATTAGATAATAATAAGCTTTGAACTATTATTGAGAAGTCGTGGAATCACACTCAATAATATTAAGAAGATCAAGAATATTATGAATAACTTGTAGAACACGATTAATACCAAAAGCTTCAATCTTATTAATGATATAAGACGAATACACTTAATGTATTAGGGTTACAGAAAACCTTGAAGCTGCGCAAAATCGTTAACCTATTCTAGTTCTAAGGATCTCTATTTATAATACATAAAGTCCTATACAATCTCCAGTTATTATGGAAACAATTTGATTCCATACATAACTCAAACTCCCTAACCAACTCACTAATAAACATACCAACAGTGAGAGTAAATATATTATACTAACAGAGGCTACAATATACTTATTACAATTCTTAAGTATATCTCTAACAGTGGCAGTTATTACATTTGTACTAGCAGTGACTAGTCTTCAACTCTTCTAGCAGCGACAGTCTTTAACTCTAACAGTGGTTAAGACTTGAACTTTAGTCTTCAACACTTAGTCAATTTAGCTCTGATCCCAAGACTGTTTAAGAGGCTAGAACTTTAAAATTTGAAACCCACTAAGATGACTGTCCAACTAGCTGACTAATCCGTAAGATACCCAAAAGGAATAGCTGAGAATGTCTTAGTTCAAGTTAACAAATTCTTCTTTCCTACGGATTTTGTGGTAATGGATATCCACGAGGACATAAACATCCCGATTATCCTTGGAAGACCATTCATGAATATAGCCCGAGTAGTGATTGATGTGTATAACCACACGATTGTCCTACGCTCGCATGGCGAAAGTATAACATACAAGATCGATCAACCAGAATGCACTCCAGTACAAGAAGAATGTTATGCTATATCAATAGGCAGAATTACCTATAATGATGAATCATAGCCTGAAGAAGAACAACCTTTCACCCGATTGTCAACCTTCATCTCTGACGCTGAAACTGACCCAAAAGAGGAGGAGGAGGAGTATCAACCTGCAGAGGAAGACGTGGAATCTGAAGAAGAAGAAGAAGAAGAAGAAGAAGAAGAAGAAGAAGAAGAAGAAGAAGAAGAAGAAGAAGAAGAAGAAGAAGAAGAGACCGACGAAGAAGAAATGGAGGAAGAAAAGATCAGACTGATTCACCCCAAATGGCTGAAGTAAAAAGGATACAATGCTCCGAAGAAAACAGTTCAACGGACGAATATGTTGATTATGAATCCGTCCGTCAATCCTTCAGATCCGTTCATCTAAAGAGAATGGAAACCACGCTCGACCCTTATCTCGACCCTTCAAAACCATTCACCCGACTCCGAGATATAGATACAATTGAAGAAGAGTTCCGATCCTCAAGACACTCGGAAATATATGACAAGCTCTTACAAAGAATCGCTGCGTATAAGGAAAGTCAAACCAATGGCTTTGTGGAAGAAAACCTTCAAGATTCAGCCACGGAAGTCAGGACCATAGAAATCGATAGTTCCCAACCTTTCAATAATGCACCCTCAGATGAAGAATTCCACCAATTTCCGGATTCCCGTGATGAAGATTCTGAAGAGGAAATCGAGTATGACGATGATTGTATCGACATCACTCTTGACGAACGCTCTATTCCCCCTGCTCCAGCAAATTCTCCTATCTCCACAACCGAGATATTGGAAATCCCCCTCTTAGATACCCACCAATAGATGATTGACTTGATTGATGAGAATGACGATGTCCGCATCATCGTAGAAGCTATTAGAGAATCGACCAATGACTACACCACCGCTCAAAGGCACCTGATAAGGGAAATCGAATAAGAATACGATTCATACCTTGCCAATTATGGATCGCTAGAACCTCGCGCTCTACGCAGGTATATCCAAGGACTATCAGATTCGCTTCAAGCTAGAATCACAAAAGAAGCTCAACAGCCAGAAAGGCCCCACTACCCGAAGGGAGAAATCGAGTTCTATAGCAACCAGAGGCAAATATACCAAAAAGTATATTGTGCCCTAGCCGGATCAGCTTTCCCCTACTTATCGAGTCAGAAGGCTACACTAGCATCAATGAGAACCCATCTGAAAAGAGCTACTGG
This sequence comes from Pseudognaphalium luteoalbum, assembly GCA_963422505.1. Taxonomy (NCBI): domain Eukaryota; kingdom Viridiplantae; phylum Streptophyta; class Magnoliopsida; order Asterales; family Asteraceae; genus Pseudognaphalium; species Pseudognaphalium luteoalbum. The sequence goes on along the minus strand of OY730192.1, from coordinate 131,043,267 downwards.
AAGCCCGCGGAATTATGCCGATATCAGAATGGTGGGAGATCTTAGAACCCTTCTAGATCTCATCGAAACCGGAGAACACCTTACAGCTTCATAAAACTACAGGATCGTCATTCATTCTACTATTGGTCATCATGTTAAGCTGATAATTGATGAACTAAATGACTCAGTATATGAAGAAGAAATTCATGAAGTACCAAGATATTCATTCCGCACTTGTCGGAAATCAACTTGGCAACATATGTGACGACTCGACTACGCGGAATGTATACTGAAGAAGATGTGGAGCTTGATGTCTATCGCAACGGATACAGTGAGATATTCAGCAAGCTAATCTATGTCTTCTCGGACTCGGACTTTCCCTTCAACCGTGAGCAACATCAACTCATCAGACAAGTATGCCAAGGAACCAGATCCTTTGGAGGAGACCCTTTGGCTAGTGACTTTGAAGAAGTAAAAACTCAGTTCATGGCCCTAATCGCTTCAATAGGTCGAAACCACCCCCAACGTGAGATTGTTCGAACTCACACCTGCACAAGAGTTAACCCTAATGGACCAGTCACACGGTCAGTTAGATACATCAGCTACGGGATGGCAATCCTCGATCGATTAGCCACTGATCACTTCAAAAGCTTCAGGATGGAATCCACCAATCCACCAACACTAATTGCTGACATGATAGAGCAAATCCTTCAGTACTTTCCTCCACGTTACAACTTACCTAGGAGCCACGGTAACAACTCCAGCACCTGGGACGCATCCAACATCATCATCTGAAGAAAGGACTAAAGTCAAGATCTCGACTTTAAAAGAGCGCTTCTCGGGAGGCAACCCGTGTTTTACATTTCCGCAAATTTTACTTTCCAAGAAGTGATGAAATCTCTGACTATCTTTCACACTCGGACATACCTCATCTTTCAAGGAAGTATAAGCATCTTATATCCGACATATTCACACTTACGAGACCAATCACAAGAAGACTTGATCAAGAGTGAACCCAGCAAGACAAAGTTCAGCACATGCGTACCAAGGAAAACTACAACTACTGGGGAGTACCTCTTTGCCAATCTTTTTCCTTCGTTACAAATATACCATATCCACTAATCCACTATGCTTATTACTAAGTGTGGGATTCAAACCCAACACACATTACTGAAAAAATACGTCTTAGATGTTTCAATTCTTAAGTGTGGGATTTTACCCCAGTTAGAGCTTAGAATAACATCGAGGACGATGTTCCTTTAAGTGTGGGATAGCAGTAGTTACACTACTATAAAATGGATAATGGTATATGCTTGATTCTAAAATCGCTGCTCTTTAGACCATCATTCTCCAATAAGTAAACAAATTTTTTTAAACTTGAGTTAAAAATATGTTGAAAATGAAAAATTTTAGACAAAAATGGTTTACTTTGGGGAAGAAGGATAAATAAAATATGAATTCCTTTGAAAAATTATTTTAGTAATCCCATAAAGAGCATCGCATGACTATGCACACTACAAACCAACTTTCGATTCGTGAGGTATCTTGAGCCATATAAAGCATTCATTTTTAATGCTTCACTTTTTCGATTCTTAAGTGTGCCGATGTATGCGTTTAGAATCAGAACTTGCTCCTACTATGCATTTCGAATCCGAATTGGTGAATGAAAAGGAGATCAAATCACATCATTCTTAAACCCATCCATACACCCAAAAATGAAAATACGTTATCCCTACCCTCTCAAAAAGCATTCCTCAAACTTCATAACAAGTTCCAAAGATGAAAGAAGAGAAGCTACAAAGATATAACGTCGAAAAAAAATCAAAATAAAAGAATTCGAAGAAAAGAAAGTCAACTGGAGAAAAAGACTCCTACCAAAAATCATGAGAAAAGAGCGTCAATCCTCCCAAAAATTCCAGCTTTCCTCTTCACAAAAAAAATATTTATATAAACCTATGAAAAGACCAAACAACCCCCTCTCATACCACCAACACTCTACTCCAAAAACCCTACATCACTTCTCTTAGAATGATTGTGGCTAGATCGACTTCGCGCTCACTTAAAAGGTAACGATTTGATTCTCAATCAAGCCTATGACGATAAATGATCATGACTGGCATACTGAGTGATTGATAAAATTAGAATAGGAAACCCTAAACACTTTGAGTGATTGGAGTGACCACCGTGAGAGGATCGCCTAGTCATGTATCCAAGATCAAAGATCAAAAGCATGATCCCAAAGATTACAACGCCACTTTTTAAAAAGCACAAAATATTTTATTTTTCCAAAACCCCCGTAGTAAAAAGTTCCGCCTCGAAATATTTCATTATCTACTTATTTCTAACCATGCCTGAAATTCGAGTTTGCTTGAGGACAAGCAAAGTTATAAGTGTGGGATACTTGATATCGCGTAAAAAGTCACATTTTTACTACTGATATCTCTCTCATTCTGGAATAATACTTGGCAAATTAACTCAGATAATGTTCAAATCAATGAAACTTTATCAAGAAGGTCAAAATAGAGTTGCACGAGAAAATCAAGCAAAACGGACGAAAAAATGAAGATTCCACACATGCTTGAAGATTCAAGACATCAAAATAAGATTTAGAGACAAAATTTCCCATCATTGAGATGTCTCTTATCCAAGATATTCGTTTTCAAAATACAAATCTAACAGAAGAAAAATCAACAAAAACGGATGACGAATGAAGTTTCTACGTATGCCGGAAGATTCAAACGATTCGCATGAGACATTTAAAGATCATAGAAACATTTCAGAAATTTCTTTTCATCAAAGTCTTCATATTTTAAAACGGAATCCAACTAAAAAAGAATCAACAAAAATGGACGCATAACGAAGAAGATACGCACGAATCGAGAAACAAAGCGAAAGACGGCGAACCGGGGCAACAGGCTGCCAGCCGCCGCCGACCACCACCCAGCCACCGCCGGCTGCCATGGTGGCGGCGCCGGCTGCCTATCCCCCATCCCCCGACCGCTTTTCCGTCCTTGCTCGTACTCGCAAGGTACACGTGCTAGGCCTTTTCTGCAACTTTGGGGTACACGTGCTAGACCTTTTCTCGCTTTAGGGTACATGTGCTAGCAACTTTTCCACCTTTTGCAAACATGTGCTCCTAATTGCTAAAATGCACCAATTTTCAAGTAAAATAGGTGCTCCATGGTTCATTTCAACACACCTTAAAAATACCATCTCATACACTTTTTCTCACCTCATACACCTTCCATATCTTTCTCATTTCTCTAGTTTTGCTTTCTAAATTAGTATTAAGCTAAGTTAGGAAGTTTGTTAGAATAGAACGAAAGCAAGGAACGTGCTTGTAATCTTTGGTCTAAGCTTGGAGCTACTCTTATTAATTCAAGTCTATTCCTTCTCGCGCATTAATATCAGTTCTTTCTATCCTTATCTATCTTAATTAAATATGTATAGTTTAATTATGCTAGAGATAGTTTGTGTCATGATTAGCGAGTAGATTACTATTGTATTTGTTGTGACGTAGTTAGCATAAACAATTATGGGATGACCTTAAATATGTCATGAAGTAATATGACGGCCCCTATTCAACTATTTACTTGATATAGTACTGGAAATGCCGTTAAGCGGAGTACAAATGTATGGAAGTCGGTAAACAACCGAAGGTAGTTGTACTATGGATCGGCATTATAAAAATGGAAACTTTATGAACAGACTTATCTTGTGATTTGTTAAACATAAAAATTATATTCGTCTTTCGATTAACAAACGTGATTGTAACCTTGTAAAGAGGAGTCGCGAACCTTAATACTTGGTCAATAGTTATCTGTGTCAAAACTATGGTTTAATTGTAACGTCATGCAATCATTATAAAATGCAATGTGATTACATGGAATTGCCATGAGTATAGTATACCTCCAATCATAATGTACTTATCATGAAAGCATTGCGAAACAATTAAATTCACAACGAAAACATCGGTTAATGATTAAATACATTGTGAACTACCATAGTATTTTCCGATATGGTCAGGGTTTAACTTTATGCAAAAGACACCAACATTTTAATTAGATTATTTTAGATTAGATTAGAGTAGGTAGGCTATAGGCTAAATAACCATTCACGAAAACCTAAGGATTTGTTAATTGTATTGAGAAAGGCAAGTTTAAAAACTAATTTAAAATAACACCTTTCCTTGAACCATGAAACCTAAAGTAAGGTATGCAAGAAACCTAACACTTTCCCTCGCTTATCATGCTTAAGTTTCACTAATAGGAATTAATCAAATAAGTCCGAAAATATTTTCTAAGTTAGTTGTTTGCTGGATTTGTAGACTTGTGGTATGAAGAACGGTTAGACTTGTTATGGACTTGCTACTCTGTTCCTTCGCCCACGAGAGAATGTGTTCAATAATAAGGGCCACTGACTCCCTCGCAGAAGAGTGTAGAGAGTTGAGCATTGTCTGTCTGATCAGAATCATGATACCCTAGTTCCTCGTGACATATCAGTTGATAACCGACCGATAAGGAATCTACGGGTTATACCATAAGCTATCGAATCTAGTAAACATTCCCAATTTAGATAAATGTTTTCTCTGAAAAGTAATCATCCCATATTATGAGCTAATGAAATCAAAACAAATACTATTTTCCATTATCTGATTTATTATTATCTTTTATTCGCTTTATTTAATTCATTTAGTTAACTGAACCAAAACCCCCAACGCACTCTTATAAAAACATGTACTAAAAAAGAACGATTGATTGGATCACCTCCGTTTCAATTCAGTTTCTCTTTAATAACGACTCTAGGTCATAGTTACCATCTAATAGCCTTTGATTCTGTATTAGTAAGTCACACTTAGACCCCAGCATTTACAAATTTAAAACACCCATCGATAGGCGTTGTGATCACAATCGCTTGCGACGATCAGAACGCCATCATAAACTCATAGATTGAAAAGCTTTTAGATATGATTGCGGCTGATTTATTGTATATTTATATGGCTAATAATCATTTAGCTTTATTTTTTTATTTTATTTAATAAAAATACAAATATATTATAACTCCAACCTATATATGATTACAATCGGATTCAAAGTAAACCAGGACGTGCCCTGATCACTTAAAAAACAACAAAACAAATTCATATATCAAATTGATTCTCTCTAATTACCGAACATCGTCATCATTCAACCCCACTCTAACCATCAAACCAATTATTTTATGATAAGCAGCCTCATCTTTCATGACTTGCTACACATAGGATAATGCAGCTTTATTACTAAATGCTTAAAAAGAGGAAATCAGAACAAAGCATTTATGTTCCTCACCTTGGCCACACAATCTAAGAGATTGGATTTGCTTATGAATGAGGGGTGATGTGAAACCTGCTTAAATAGAGTATCCCTATAAGTTTTCAGTTTGTGACACCAACTATACAAACGATAATGAAACATGTTCAGATATTACCACAATATGTTTTTTAATATGATTAAGAAGTGCGACCAGCCTTTGTTTCCCACAACCACATCATCCTTCTGAGTTTGGATTGATAAAACTGAATTTAGATCTGCACAAAAGCCAACAACATCAAAATCTGATAAATAACCTCAATAATAAACTAAAAGTGACGGTTAATGTATTTTTTATTCCTAGATTCATCAAGTTTTAGTGAAGCAAAATAAGTAGGATGAGAAAAAGCATAAACATAGGTAAATACCTTTTAAATACTGATATCGCGTAAAAAGTCACGTTTTTACTACCGATATCTCTCTCATTCTGGAACGATTCTTGGCACTTTAACCCAAATTCAGTACAAATCAATAGTATTGTGCCAAGATGGTCCAAACAAGGTTGCACGATGAAAATCAAGCAAAACGGATAGAAAACGAAGATTCCACGCACGTTTGAAGATTCAAGACATCAAAATGAGATTTCAAGATAAAAGAGCCCATAACCAACATCTATCTCATCCAAGATGTTCGTTTTCAAATTACGAATCCAAAAGAAGAAGAATCAACAAAAACGGATGAAGAATGAAGCTTCAACGTACGCCGGAAGATCCAAACGATTCGTATGACACATCTAAAGTTCAGAGACATATTTTTGGGATTTCTTTTCATTGAAATCTTCGTTTTTGAATTACGAATCCAATGCAAAAAGATTCAACGCAAACGGACGCATTACGAAGAAAACACGCACGAATCGAGAAACGAGGCAACAGGCGACGAACCGGTGCGGGGGGTGCCAGCCGCCGCCGGCCAGCCACCCCACCACCATCGGCAGCCACCTAGCCACTGCCGACCACCACTCACCCGCACAGATTGCGCTTTTTTGTCCTTTCATGTACCCGGTGCTAGACCTTTATGTGTTTTTGCGTACCCGGTGCACCACCTTTTTCACCTTTTCGTACCTGGTGCCAGCACCTTTTCTACCTTTTGCTATTGTGAGCTTTGGGATGCTAACTTGAGCCAATCCTCTCCTATAAATAGCAGCCTCTAGCTCTCATTTCAACACACTCTCATATTCACACTCATACAAATACTCTCACTCTTCCATTTCCACTTTCTCACTCTAAAAATTCTCTTATATTTTAGTCTAGGATTATTGTAATTAAACTACGGATTAATATAGAGGTTAGAACGAACGTTAGGAGTTTGGAGATTCATCTTTGTACGTGTGAACAAGCTGTCAATCATAATAATATGCTGCTACGCATTTATTTCCGGGTGATATCGAAACCTTTATCATACTTGCTTTATTTCATACTTTAATTATGTATTATTGCCTCGTATGTGATTTGTCTATTACCATGAATTGCGAGTAGTTTATTATTGTGATTGTTGATGATGTAGATAATTATAAGTAAGGATGACATTATTCAATTAAGTGTACGAAAATTGTAAAAGTGATGTGACGGCCCCTATTCGACAGTTTATCTGATATAGTACTGGAAACATTTTACACGGAGTACAAATGTATGGAAGTCGATAAACGACCGAAGGTAGTTACATCACTGGAATCAGCTCTGGTTTAACAGTTGGAATTCCGAAAGGATAATACATCTTCATAAATAACTGGTATATCCTACGAAAGTCAATGCACAATAAAATGATGTTCGAAAACGCGTTCAGATAAAATAGGAATTAATGACCTTTGTATCGTTAAGACTTTATGAACTTGAGTTTAATTTATGGAGTACCCTTTCTAGTTATCCACGTGACTGCAACCTAGTAATTAGGACTTGATCAACCTTAATTATGGTAAGTAGTTATCTGTGCCCATGACATGCAACAAGTAAGACACAGTGAACCCACTCGTTATACATATTAGGTTTACATTTCTTCATCGCTTTACATTTAATTAGTTTAGAGTGTCACGTTCACCGTCAATTACTCCTGACCGCATGTCTGATGTAAGCAGCAGTTGAACTACCATGTAAAGTACACTGTCTGATTACTAAAAGGCATGGTCTGCATATGAAACACGTTTTTATAAACTGCGAATAATCCAGGGATGTATAACTGTTTGAAAAGGAGAACTCAAGTCATAAGTTGAAGTAATCAAGCCTTAATGCACAAAACAAGACTTAGGAATAAGAATAAAATCCTAGTGACCTATAATCCTTAAGACACTAAGTCTTACATAATCAGCGGTCTAAACATACAAAGTTATTAATCTGCATGCTAATGAAATACTAAACTATTTTAGGGGTTAAGAACGGTCGGACCTATGAGACGATACGCTACTGATTCATGCACCTCGGCGTTAAGCCAAGATAGGTTGTTTATCTTTCAACTAGATAAGTATTGGAAGTTTGCGTATTGCTCCGATCAGAATCACGATAACCTAGTTCCTAGTGACATGCCAATGGGAAATTTAGTTGGTAGGGTTCTAGAGTTTACACCTGATAGTTTAAATCATTACACTTAGCATTGTTCCTGTTTAATCTGTCATCCCGAAATGTTAATTATCGAAATCTCAGCAATCACATATTTATCTTTACCTGTTTTCCTGCACTTTAAATTCCTGCAATTTACTTTTCTGTATTTTAATTACCCGTCTTTAGTTTAAAACCCCCAAACCTACCTACTTTGTTCCATCCTAAATATTTCCCTACCGAAAGCACCAGCTTTAATTGCCCACATGTTTGGATTCATAGAATGATCTTAGGTCATACTTACCGCTTGCTAACCAGAGTAGGTAGTACGTATAATTTAAGCCCAGCTAAATATAAATTTTAGAACCCCTGCTGCGCCCGCACCACCATCAGAAATCACAACGATGTTGAACCGACTGTTGCGGGTGCAACAAATACACAAACAATGTCTTCTTTGTTGCAGACTCAAAGAATATCATCAAAAAATGCATTCAAACTTAAAAAGCAAGTGACTCATGTATTTCTAAAAGTCAAATTAGATATTGGTCTAAGAAAATCACCGTTGAAATTCCATGTGTCCATGTACATATTGACATGTAATACAATCTCACTCCAATATGCAATTGGCAGATCCAATATGTAACCCAATATGTATATACTTTATTCAAAACCTTATTCAAAGAACACATAACATGGGACCAAAGAAATGTACTTTTCAAAAGAAAAATAAAAGTTATATTGATATCTCTACTCCAATCAACAGGATCGCTAACAACAAAACCCAATCCTTTTCACCTTCTTCCTCTAAAACTAAGGAAATCTCCGACACCCAAAAAGAATATAGGTCCTCACTTTCAATTCCAAAACATTGCCTGGATTTTGATGACACGGACCAGTTACCTGACCTTGCATCATCTTCAGAAGATCACTCGCCAACTTTTCACCTACCTAGTTTACCAAATTCTTCCCACTTCGATTATTTTCCCGAAGATGATTCTGAAGAAAAACCTCCAAAATCTTTTGACTTAATCACCCTCATTCCAGAAACATCGGTATATACCCAAACCACGCCCGATTCTCGGAATAACGACATCTTTCAATTCATTTCACACAAACACCAATACACCATTTATCGAGTGGTGGATAAGGCTCCATCAGTCGAGCCAGAACAACCTTGTTTTGAAGAACGCCACCTCGGTGCTTCTTTCAATCCTTCCCATAGGGTAGATGTCTATAAAGCATTCGTCAGGCAGTTAACCTATGCCAACCTCCCATATTCCTACGAACAACGAGAAACGATTGCCACATTAGAAAAACAAGTAAAATTCCTTCTTCGCCTGTCAAGTCATGAATGCGAAAGCACTTCCACGAATTTCAGAGACCAAGAACTAAAGTTTATAGCAGATTTAGATCTACTTTTTAAATCACTCGCCGACATGGATTTTCTTCCAACATCTATGATATTAATCAATCACAGTGTCGCCGCAATGATCAACAAACTTGAGTTCTGGGAAGAACAAGATCCGATGATTTCTATCGTCATTCCTGGTAAAATTCCTTTCTTTGTTGACCGCGCCTCTTACCTGATCTCCAAGTTACGAGACATTTTTCCTGATTCCACCAAGGAAAGAATCGACACAGTTTTCTTCGCAAAAAGAAAAGACCTTCACGTTAAGCTTACTCGAATCTTTTCCTTTACCAAATACCCTTTCACTTCCGTACAAAAATCCACAATCAGTGAACTCTGTAGGATAGTTAAGTCTACAACCGGAGACCCTGATTCACAGGAAGAGAACGCATTTTTGGAAGTCATGAATAAACTCACTCACGATCTTAATTACAAAGACCAAGGGCCACGCGTCGGTTTGTCAAACCCTAAAAAGGTAAGGAAAACGTACAATAAGTTAATTGGTGATCTTGTCAATTTAGGATACGAAGAACGAGAAGTCCTAGGATTAGAGAATCATCATTTCTATTTAGTTTATAACGTCATTTTGGAACTTTCAAAATGTTTTGTGCTGAAAAACGTTCGCTTAAGGGAACAAATCTCGACCCTTTCCTTATGGAGGGATCGGAATGAATCTTAAAACAATCCTTTCCAAAAAAGGTCAAGGCTTGCAACTTTAAGTGAACATATTTTAGTATAAATATAGTAATATAATAAAATTTTGAAAGTTTCCTTTAAAAAGAAAAACGTTTTTAATTTTTTTTTGCCTGAAAACACATGCGCGACAACAAGAACGTACAACGTTAAGCTTTTAGCCAAAACATTCAACAAGTCCACGTCAGATAAATAATTTTTAAAGACCAAAAATAATTTAAGTTTAATATTTCAGGATTGATTTTAATTGTTCCGCAAAAAGTTACGCGTTTCTTAAATTGTTTATAACGTAACGAGAGACTAACAAGTAACTAGTTACAATAAATACATTTAGGATTCGTAATCATTGTTAGTAGGACATTAAAAATTAATCTAGGATATTAGGCTTAGTACTAAGATGTACATTGGGGGCCATGTAAGGAATATGGTACATAGGAGCATGACAAATATTCCCATGGCCCACCAACCTTCCATATGATCCTATAATTCAAAACCAAAAACTTTTCTTCCCCTTCCTCCCTCACCTCAAAACCGGCCACCTCCATACCTCCATGAATCACCATCCAATCTTCACCAAACTCTCTAATTACATGTCCTTTTAAACTCCTCATTGCATGATATTCTCGGTTGTACATTCGTTTTGAAGTTTTACGCACTAAAACAAGGTATGATCATAAGAAACCTACTTTAAGCTTAAAGTATCTTATTTTATGAAGTTAGCTAAGTTAGTAACTTGGAATTAGTATTTTTCTTGGTTGAATGCTTAGGAACTACATGCTACTACCACTTACCCATGCTAGTTTGGCTCTTTCAAGAAGATGTACTTTAACCTATTGATTAAGTCTAGAATTTAGCTTGATTAAGTATTAGTTGTTAAACATTTAAGTAATTGTGGTGTTTTGAATGATAGCTCTATGTTAATTGCACAATGCGGATAAATTAGGATTAGCAAGTTTGACTTTTGAAAGTCAACAAAAAGTTAACTAGCATGCATGATTAGGATAGTAAATTAAGATTACTTGATAACTCTTGCTTACTAGGACACTTGTACTTGCTTGACTAGTCAAAATAGGCAATATTACTAGAAACAAAAATCTTGAATAAACCAAACACATGGATGACATAACTTTTTGTGCATGACCTAGCTTGTTTATCAATTAGGAAAATGTCTAAAAAAATGTCTAACATGTGTAGGTTATAATTTTGGTATGCGGACAAATTGGAATTATCGTCCGAAGTAAGTTTTGACCTAAAAAGTCAACTTGAAGTATTGCATTTTTTAAAACAAATCAATTGCAATTTTTATTCAAAAACCTTACTTCAAGTTGGACTTTAAAAAGTCAAAAACCTACAATGAGACTATAAACTGTGTAATAATGACGTTTCAAACTTGGCTAAACACCAAACTTTGTAAACGACATTACTTCACAAGTTAAGTTACCACCATCCCATATTTTCGCACATTGATGAAGAGATAAATCTTTTGGCCGTTTTAGATATGTAGATTGGGAAAAGCTGCAGACATTGGGATTCAGGCAGAGATTAGAAAGTCTACTCAGTTACTCAATAGAGGGTCAGCAGTTGAGTCTTTCAAGAAATTGTTCAGCATTGACGAACCGGTGTATATGGAGATGATCACCGAGTTCATGACCACCTATACATTTGAGCCAGGGAGTAGAGTTGGAGATGGGGTGATCACATTTAGATATATGGGGAGCCTATTCACCTTGTCATTGGCTCGGTTTGCACTACACCTAGATCTCTATACTCCAGAAGAGATCGATTCACCCCTGTTTACTAGTGGAGCCACCACGATTTCTCTCACGACTACTACTGCAGAGGCATGGAGTCATTGGTCACCAAAGCCATATTTCTCGGGTATTAAAGCTACCCAGCTCACAGACCCAGTTATGCAGATTTTGCACAAACTACTGGCTTGTTCGCTTGATGGGAAACATACGTCTAATGGTCGAGTGTCTGAGTTTGATGTTATCATGATGGAATGTATCCTCGAGAGGAGGAACATTCAGGTTGCCCATCTAGTTGCACAACGGATTTTGGAAGAAAAAGAGTTTGGTGCAAGAAGATCATTGTGACACCTGCCAAATTAGGACTAGTGATTAGTGCCTAATCAATTGTTAATACATGTAATTAGTTTTGTATTAGGCAAATTAATGTATCGAAATATATATATTGAGGAATATATACAATTATGCGATTTGATTAAATCGTACAAGTTTCAAATCGAATGTAATTCGGTTCAATTAAATACGTACGTTGGTGAACAATTTTATTAAATAATATAACATTATTTAGTAACACTATCTTTCCCAAAATGTTATTTTGATAATAATACTTTGTAATTAATTAGTATCGTATAAACAAACGTCTACACGATTAAATATTAAACGCGCAAACAATCCAAAACGAAATTAAATTATACTTTATAATTCACTTACTAAGTATTTTGTAAAATACTTCAACCAGAATATTTATAAAACATTCATCTTTTAATATGTGCATTTAAACGTATAAGATAATCGAATTAAACGTTTAAACAGTCGGGAAACGAACACCGCACGGAACGCGAATGCACGAAGTTAAAAAGTGGAGACCCACACGTCGGTGGGGCCACACCCCAAACCGTCCCAAGGGAGGGGGACATCACCCCCCCTCACCTCCTTTTCTTCCTCACTTTCCTTTTCTCTATCTCTTTCTCCCTCTCACTTTCTCTCTAAACTCCACCACCTCCACTTTCTTAAATTTCTTAGAAACTAACATCAAACGACCCCGGATCGTCACACTCGTTTAGAAGAAAACGTTCCTTTCATCACGATCTACAACTCTACCTTTCCGGATTCTCCGCACGATAACTTGTAAGTTTCCGGCGAACTCTCGAAATTCATCGTTTTCACTTATTTTTACATGTTTATAGTTTGTTTAAGCTTAAAATGTCCAAAAATGGGTTGGGTAAAAGTCTCAGGTCGAACGGAGGCCGGAGAACACCTTTTCGGCTCATTTTCCGGCCAACAGCTCGTTGTGTCGCAGAGGCTCCAGGCCACTTGCGACACAAGCCCTTATGTCGCTAAACCCTCACTTATGTCGCATATAGCGACACAAGTGACTATGTCGCAAAACCAAATTCCGTCTCATATGGCGACACAACATTTTATGTCGCATAAATTGCGTATGTCGCCCTTAGCGACACAAGCCCTTATGTCGCAGATATGATCTGCGACACAACAGACTATGTCGCACTTAGCGACAAAAAGTCGTATGTCGTACGCTATGTTGCATGAAACAGAACCAAGAAAACACAAATTTCAGTAAGTGTCGAGACCTAAAATTTTATCACTCGATTTCACCCAAATTCAAGTCCAGATGCGTTTTTCACCCAAATTCGACCCCAGCCAGGGGCTCTGCCCCTTGGACCCCGCCAGGGGCTACCGCCCCTTGGACCCCGCTACCAGGGGCGCTGCCCCCGGACCCCCCTCATTAACGGGCTTCGCCCTTACCCTAGGGTCACGAGTAGCAGTGTTACATCTAAACTTTCACACAAAGAGTTAAACTTGTATAACATTAAACACGAATGCGACATGACCTCTAAAACACATTGGAATTTATTTTTAAGTATAATACTTCAAAATCATCAAAATAATTATATGGGATTATTATTACAAACAAATCACCAACGGGCCGTACACGTTTTCAAAACACAAGTCAAACAACCAAATCGTAGTAATTTGGATAATTCAATCAACCACATCGTAGTAATTTGGACATTCTAAGTTGGATGAACAACTACAAGGGCAGTCTTTCGAGATGCTTACTCATGTTATAACGATTGCGTGTCTTGGACACCCTCAGGTTACAAGTCTTCGGACATCAGTTCACCGCTAATCAATTCAAGTTTATTAAGTTAAACACTCAAGGCTCAGGTGAGTGTCATCGCCCCTATTTTACTGCTTTTCAATCAGGGGTGTGATATTATTGCTCGTTTTATTTTACAAGTTGAACGCAAGTACCAATCAATCAAATACTACATGAGTTGTTTTCAACTAATCACTAAAGCCCTCCATAGCATAGTCTGGTAATACATCTGTAGCGTGAATGTTAGTATATGATATCATATAGGATTGACAATCCTTGTCCGGGTTAGCACGCACTAACTGGTCAAACGGACGTATTAGCATTTGGGAAGACGAGTGTAGATTAGGCACTCGTAGGAGGCAACTCAGTTGGGTTTCCTTAATTAGACCTGACGCTCAAGTTAAGCTCAGACTATGTGCTCATGGTTGTATAACTTTTATTTTGCTTAATTGCATTTTAAATTTAATTAAATCTTGCGGTTCATACAAATATGTGTTGACATACAAACCTGTGAGCTCACCAACGTTTTGCTAACCAATTTTAGCATGTATCACAGGTGACCAGCAGTAGGTTGGACTGCTCAATCAAGAACTATTAGCTCGAGTCAGCATGCAAACAATCAGAGATTTAGCTGCATTATTATATTTTGTATAGGTTAATTATGTACTTAAATCTCTCAATTTCAAACCAGGCTAATGTAAACAACATTTTGATGTAAACTTTGGTTTTATCAATATCAATGTAAAATGACGCATATAGTGGTCGTTCATTATATCTTATGTGCTGTGTATATTGATTAGTCGCGCCCCGACCCGATTCGCTTCCGCAACCCGAATTTGGGGGTGCGACAATCATTCATGGGCCCAGTGATTACTAGGTTAATTCGGAAAATGGGTTTGATTAGGACGACAGAGATAGAGAAATTCAAGAGCCTTCCAGAATGGAGTGCCCAACCGATAGACTACAATTTTCTAAGGAGCATGGATATACTTCGGATACTGAGGGATGGCACATTTTACATCAGGTCACGGTCATCAGACCCTGAGAGTGTTGATACATTGGTAGCAGGTCTAGTCCTACCCAGGGAATCCAGGAAAAGGAAACAACCAAGAGAGCCCCGAAATTCAGACTCCGATTCAGATGAGGATGCACAAGATTCTGATAACCCAGTTGCACCGCCACAGCCTACTAGGCCAGGACCTTCTGTCCCGGCCCCTAGAGCTCAGATACCAGCTTACATATACCATTATGGGATACCCCCATGGCCCGATTACTGGTACTGGTTGATGCAGATGCAAGTCAGATGCTATAGAGCCATGAGATAGCAGATCGCAAGGATACCAGTGAGCTCACTTCCAGACATACCATACGGAATGGGCTGAGCCCCACCACACTTATATACACCTGCAGCTCCTAGACATCCAGTTCCTACTCAAGTACCTCACAGACATTCAGCTCGTGGCCATGGCTTACCACCTCGCACGGTTCCACCTAGACCATGATCGCCACCAGCACAGGATCCTACTCCGGTACAGCATGTCCCCTCAACTGTTGGTTCGATCAGAGGGCATACTTCGCAAAGCAGCAGAATATCCAGAGTCTCCACACAAGCCACCAATGTTTAGAGTCATAGGATTCTCAAGAGTGTCAGCCCTGCACCCTCACCGATTGATCTAATATCCTCTCATAGACAGACTGATTTATTTGGAGGACACTCTCAGCAGAGGACACCAGAGATTCCACTGGACAGCTTTGACATGCCTGCAGGAGATTTTGTTGATCATTTGATACTGCATGGAGTATTCACTACAGGTACACCAAAAGCAGAGGCTGATCAAGATGCATCAGATGAAGGCACCCACTATCAGCACGATGATTCCTCATCAGATGAGACATCTCCTGGACCTATAGTATCTTCAGCAGCAGTATCACCACCAGCCGAGCACTAGATTGCTCAGCTTTCTGACTTCTTTCTATTTTCTACCAAGACTTTATTATTATTGTGTGTATTTGATGTACTGTGGATGCATAGACATCACATCTATCCAGTTATTACTTTATTAAGCTATTACTTTACTTTTCTTATCAGCAGCTATTACTTGATTGAATTGAGTGGTTTGTTTGAAAAACTATAGAAGACCGAAGCAAGGGAAAACTGTGGACCACACAATGAAGAATGCCGAGAGCCATAAGCTACAAGCCACGGACCAGCAAACTTCTAACGAGGAGCCAACAACGTGCATAGCAAAAGCGGTACACCGTTCCAAAACCTTCTACCCGTTTAAAGAATTGATTATCTCGTCCGATATTCCAAACACTAAGTGTGGGATAATCAAAACCACACTACACTTACGAAACAATCCAAAAATAAGTAGAATCTCTAAGTATGGGATACTTCAACAAGAGGTACTCAACGAATAGATTCGAACATTAGGGAAAATGTTCCTCTAAGTGTGGGATATACGGCCTTCAACCGTAAGTTTTTACCTTTTGTTCGTAAGTCAAACAATATTTTCATTAAAAGGCTAAAAATGGATAAAATTTCAAATTTTTAGATTCAAAAACATCGTTCTTTAGAAATCCTATCTTCCAAATTTATAAATGAAAGCAAGAAACGAGTTTTGACAATGAAACAAAACTATTTTAGAATAAGATACGGACGAAAAAGGCAACACATGGCTAGGCACACATTGACTAAAACATTCGATTCGTGAGGATTAACCCATCATTAGCATTCATCTCTAAAATGCTTCACTTTTCGTTTCATGTGTGCGCCGATGTATGCATTTGAATTAGAACTTGCTCTTGTAATGCATTTTGAGATCACACCGATGAGTGCCATACATGGCATAGGTACAACCTATCTTGATAACTTCTAAGGAATCCAAATACCCGTCCACCATCAAACATCTACCCACTCAATCTTCACTCTTCACACCTAATCAAAGCCTCCTAATATTCATCCCGAACTTGCAGAAGTTTCATTTTCCAGCAAACTCTCAAAGATACTCTTGATTTTCCAAGACTTCTGCAGCCTAATACAAAGCCATAAAATATATCGGAGCGTTCCCCAAAGGATGAGAATCATCCGTAAAAGGAGCTCCAAGAAAAAGAAATTCAGCAAAAGCTGTCAGAAGAAACCTAAAATCCCAAGGATCAAGAAAAAGGGCCAAGAAAAGAAAATTTTCTAGAAAGAAAAAGGCTATGTATTCCTTTCAAAATATGAGAAATTCCAAAGAAACTCTCTCAAGAAAAGTTTTGAGAAAATACAAGGAAAACCCTCACACCTTCTTCAACCCAAAACATCCGATTCCTTCCAAGATATCTTGAAAGGATAATACCATCCTCATCAAAAGTGATGGAGATCTGATTCTCGATCACGCCTATGACGAGAATGCTGCATGACAGGCTATCTGAGTGATTGACACTAGTAAGTAGGAAACCCTAAACACTTGAGTGATTTGAGTGACCCACTTGTGAGGATTGCCTAGTCATGATCATCATTTATGTTGCTCGAAGAAGGTATCAAATTCTATAAGCCCTTAGTTTCCGGTGAAAACTCTTTTATAACTGTAACTTTATATTCTTTGGAAAATAGTATCTCTAAAAACTAATGCAACTAGAATCCTTCCAGAAGCTTTTAAGAATGAGTTTGCTTGAGGACAAGCAAAGTTCTAAGTGTGGGATACTTGATATCGCGTAAAAAGTCACGTTTTTACTACCGATATCTCTCTCATTCTGAAACGATTCTTGGCACTTTAACCCAAATTCAGTACAAATCAATTGTATTGTGCCAAGATGGTCCAAACAAGGTTGCACGATGAAAATCAAGCAAAATGGATAGAAAACGAAGATTCCACGCACGTTTGAAGATTCAAGACATCAAAATGAGATTTCAAGATAAAAGAGCCCATCACCAACATCTATCTCATCCAAGATGTTCGTTTTCAAATTACGAATCCAAAAGAAGAAGAATCAACAAAAACGGAGAAAGAATGAAGATTCTACGTACGTCGGAAGATCCAAACGATTCGTACGACACATCTAAAGTTCAGAGACATATTTTTGGGATTTCTTTTCAGAGACATATTACGAATCCAACGCAAAAAGAATCAATGCAAATGGACGTATAACGAAGAAAACACGCACGAATCGAGAAACGAGGCAACAGACAACGAACCGATGCGGGGGGTGCCAGCCGCCGCCGGCCAGCCACCCCAACGCCGCCAGCAGCCACCTAGCCGCCGTCGGCCACCACTCACCCGCACGGATTGCGCTTTTTTGTCCTTTCGTGTACCCAGTGCTAGACCTTTATGTGTTTTTGCGTACCCGGTGCACCACCTTTTTCACCTTTTCGTACCTGGTGCCACCACCTTTTCTACCTTTTGCTATTGTGAGCTTTAGGATGCTAACTTGAGCCAATCCTCTCCTATAAATAGCAGCCCCTAGCTCTCATTTCAACACACTCTCATATTCACACTCATACATATACTCTCACTCTTCCATTTCCACTTTCTCACTCTAAAAATTCTCTTATATTTTAGTCTAGGATTATTGTAATTAATCTACGGATTAATATAGAGGTTAGAACGAACGTTAGGAGTTTGGAGATTCATCTTTGTACGTGTGAACGAGTTGTCAATCATAATAATACGCTGCTGCGCATTTATTTCCTGGTGATATCGAAACCTTTATCATACTTGCTTTATTTCATACTTTAATTATGTATTATTGCCTTGTATGTGATTTGTCTATTACCATGAATTGCGAGTAGTTTATTATTGTGATTGTTGATGATGTAGATAATTATAAGTAAGGATGACATTATGCAATTAAGTGTACGAAAATTGTAAAAGTGATGTGACGGCCCCTATTCGACAGTTTATCTGATATAGTACTGGAAACATTTTACACGGAGTACAAATGTATGGAAGTCGATAAACGACCGAAGGTAGTTACATCACTGGAATCAGCTCTGGTTTAACAGTTGGAATTCCGAAAGGATAATACATCTTCATAACTAACTGGTATATCCTACGAAAGTCAATGCACAATAAAATGATGTTCGAAAACGCGTTAAGATAAAATAGGAATTAATGACCTTTGTATCGTTAAGACTTTATGAACTTGAGTTTAATTTATGGAGTACCCTTTCTAGTTATCCACGTGACTGCAACCTAGTAATTAGGACTTGATCAACCTTAATTATGGTAAGTAGTTATTTGTGCCCATGACATGCAACAAGTAAGACACGGTGAACCCACTCGTTGTACATATTAGGTTTACATTTCTGCATCGCTTTACATTTATTTAGTTTAGAGTGTCACGTTCACCGTCAATTACTCCTGACCGCATGTCTGATGTTAGAAGCAGTTGAACTACCATGTAAAGTACACTATCTGATTACTGAAAGGCATGGTCTGCATTTGAAACACGTTTTTATAAACTGCGAATAATCCAGGGATGTATAACTGTTTGAAAAGGAGAACTCAAGTCATAAGTTGAAGTAACCAAGCCTTAATGCACAAAACAAGACTTAGGAATAAGAATAAAATCCTAGTGACCTAGAATCCTTAAAACACTAAGTCTTACATAATCAGCGGTCTAAACATACAAAGTTATTAATCTGCATGCTAATGAAATACTAAACTATTTTAGGGGTTAAGAACGGTCGGACCTATGAGACGATACGCTACTGATTCATGCACCTCGGTGTTAAGCGAAGATAGGTTGTTTATCTTTCAACTAGATAAGTATTAGAAGTTTGCGTATTGCTCTGATCAGAATCACGATAACCTAGTTCCTAGTGACATGCCAATGGGAAATTTAGTTGGTAGGATTCTATAGTTTACACCTGATAGTTTAAATCACTACACTTAGCATTGTTCCTGTTTAATCTGTCATCCTGAAACGTTAATTATCGAAATCTCAGCAATCACATATTTATCTTTACCTGTTTTCCTGCACTTTAAATTCATGTAATTTACTTTTCTGTATTTTAATTACCTGTCTTTAGTTTAAAACCCCCAAACCTACCTACTTTGTTCCATCCTAAATATTTTTCTACCGAAAGCACCAGCTTTAATCGCCCACACGTTTGGATTCATAGAACGATCTTAGGTCATACTTACCGCTTGCTAACCAGAGTATGTAGTACGTATAATTTAAGCCCAGCTAAATATAAATTTTAAAAACCCTGTTGCGCCCGCACCACCATCAGAAATTACAACGACGCTGAACCGACGGTTGCGTGTGCAACAAACACACAAACAATGTCTTCTTTGTTGCAGACTCAAAGAATATCATCAAAAAATGCATTCAAACTTAAAAAGCAAGTGACTCATGTATTTCTAAAAGTCAAATTAGATATTGGTCCAAGAAAATCACCGTTGAAATTCCATGTGTCCATGTACATATTGACATGTAATACAATCTCATTCCAATATGCAATTGGCAGATCCAATATGTAACCCAATATGTATATACTTTATTCAAAACCTTATTCAAAGACCACATAACATGGGACCAAAGAAATGTACTTTTCAAAAGAAAAATAAAAGTTATATTGATATCTCTACTCCAATCAACAGGATCGCTAACAACAAAACCCAATCCTTTTTAAACCGTAAGAAAACTATACTCTCACCCGAACACGTTTTAACCCATTACAACCACCCCGACCCTCCATTTTGCTAGATCTTTTCAATAATTCATCATAAGACTTAATATTATCAACTAATGGGCAAAATAAATGTTGGCTGTCATTTAGATAGGTACTAAAGTTACCAGTATTACACTTGTCTATTTTGTAGGCAATAAGGGCTCTCCATGTCCATGAATGTCCTCTGATGTTGAGTGCAATCAAAAGTAGGCTTTTAATCCCAAGTGAGGACTTGAATTTGTAATATGCCAATTGATACATATAGAGTCAAACTAAATAGGTCCACCCCTAACCTTTTATTTGAATAGCAGAGGTAAAACATGGAATACGTGGGTGGCCAGTTTTAATTGTCGAATAAATCGGAAGAAGCAGGCCTTTCTTTTGAGCCAATCCTTATAGCAAACTTTGGTACAAACAATCATCCTGAAAAGAAAAAGATTGTGATCATAGGGGAAGGGGTCATATGAGGAGAAGGATGAGAAGTTTTATTTGTGGCCATTGGATCATCTTTTGGGTTTGATCAATAGTTAAAAAGGGTGACAATTTTGTAATTACTTTCAAAAATAAGGGTATTAGTTAACAAAAAAAAAACATAACATTAATTTTCACTCCACACCCCTTCCACTATTTAAACTTTTACATTTTAACCCTTTCACTTTATTTTCTTCCCCCTCCTACCTTCTTCCTCCAACCCCACCTACCACCACCCCACCACCTCCACCACTTGCTGCCACCACCTAACTGCTGCCAGCCGCTGCCAGATTCTGGCCGCCGGAATTTTTAAAAAAAAATTTTTTTTTTTCAAAAAAAAAAAATTTCAAAATTTTTTTTTTTCAAAATTTTTTTCCCATAAATCTTTTATTAGATATAGTATTCCTTTTTCTACTGCATTTTTAATAAAACTATACGCTTTTTTCACTACATTTTGTATATTATTGTTAGTTAACTAAAATTTTTATATATTTTACTGCATCTTCTATACCCGACGTCAACAAAATACCGTACAAATTGATAATATATATAATCTAAAATGTAGTAAAAAGAGAACAATATGTCCTAAATGATGTATATGCAAAATGCAATAAAAATAACAATATGTATTATACTTTAATACAAAATGCAATACAAATTGATAATATGTAAAATACAAAATGCAGTACAAATTGATAATATGTAAAATATAAAATGCAGTGAATAACACATAATATATAATGAATGAAATATATGAAAAATCCATCAAAAATAACAAAATGCAGTGAAAATAATAAAATGCGGTACAAATAGATTATGTATAATATAAAATGCAGTGAAAATAACAAAATGCAGTAAAAATAACAAAATGCGGTACAAATAGATTATATATAATATAAAATGCAATAAAAAGCGAACAATGTGTACTAAATAAATATATGCAAAATGCAGTAAAAACAGTAGTATGTATTATACTTTCATACAAAATGCAGTAAAAATGGATCATATGTATAATATAAAATGCAGTAAAAAATAAACAATATGTAATATATGAAATATATGCAAAATGCAGTGAATAATAATAAAGTGCAGTCTAATTTTAACAAAATGCAGTAAAAAATATATTATGTATAACTTGAAATACAGTAAAAAACAAACAATATATATAAGATTGAGGTGTATAAATAAAATGCAGTAAACAAATCAAAAGAATTATGTGTAAAATACAAAAATGCAGTAAAAATGAACAATATCTACTAAACATATATACAAAATGCAATAAAAATAATAAAATGCAGTACAAAGTGATAATATGTAAAACAAATTGGAAAAAGAAAATCATGAAAAAAAATTATTTTTTTTAAAATTTTTTTATAAAAAGTTGAAGAAAAAAAATTCCGACGATCGGCGGCGACGGGTGGCAGCAGCTAGTGGTGGGTGGTGGAGGGGAGGATAGGTAGGAAGAAAGTAGGAGGGAGTAGTGTACACTATTAAAAAGGTGGAAGGGGGTAAAAATGAAAATTTGAAAATTCTTCTTCTCCTTCTCCTCAAATGATACATTCTCCTCTGAATCTCACCCAAAGAAAAAAACCCATAAACATAGCACATTGGTGAAAAATTAGAATACAGTTTAATAAACATAAGATTTGTGAAAAACTAACTTCAAGAATCAAAAATAGCTTAATCACCAGCCATTCTATTCTATATTTCGATATATAAACCAATATTACAACTTTACAATCCATACAACCTAAAAAATAATAAAATTAAATAATCAATTTATAGCATACATAAAGGCTTATCATACCGGAAGGATAATATTGTGTTTTAAGGAGACGAACCGGCGGAACTTGAGGTCGTACTTTTTGCCGCCTTTCGGCCCGGAGGATGGCGGATGTTGTCGTTTTGGAACAACCGTTTCATGTTCGCATCAAGAGCCGTTTCAGTCGGTTGTTCATCCGCGTCCAGATTGGTGACAAATGGTTGGAAAGAATCTTCGTTGGCCATTACGCCCGGCTCGGTAAAGAATTTTGGAAAATGTTTAAGAACATTCCAAGATGACTCGTAAATGAACGCACACCCAACTTGTTGCCGGAATGCTTTTCGGGTAGCAATCATAATGTCGTTTTCGTCAGCACTGCTTTGTGGGCAAATTTCTTTGTAGTGTTTGTAGAGAGCTTGGAATGTTTTTGATTCGTGAGAAATCTTGTTCCATTTGCCAGAAAGTTGATTAAGGTTACGGTTTGTCGAGACACAAGAATTGTAACCTTGCATCACTTTAGCCCAAAAGGACTCGTTTGATTGATTTTTTCCTTGGACACCGTTTTCGGAATAATGTATCCACTGCTCCGCTAAAATTCTAGCCTCCTCGTCCTTCCAACGTGTTTGAGTCCGTTTATCCCTTTGAACCTTTTTCACCCGTTTACCCTTTTTCTTGTCGTTTTGGGCTTCAGGTTCAGGTTCTGGTTCTGGTTCCGGTTCCGGGTTCGCCTCGTCAGAGCTTTCTTCCAAAGTTTGTGGTACGGTGAAATTCATTTGTTCGTGACTGGGGTTGGATGAGCTTGGAGAAAACTGTGGGTGTTGTGGTGACCATTGTGTGTTTTGGTATAACTATGGTTGCGACCATTGTGTGTGGTGGGGGAATTGTGATTGTGGAGGTGACCATTGTGTGTTTTGGTACCACCCTTGATATGCATAAGTATTCATTGGGTCGTGTGGATCAAGGGTGAACGAATTTGCAATAGGTGGTAAGTTGGTAAACCCGGTAGGTTGAGACGAAGATCCGGAAGCTTGAGTGTTTGGTGAAGTCGGGTTTGGTAACGGGTTATATAACAAAATTTGCCGCATATCTTTGGCAATATTTTGTGGATCTTTTTTATTTTTTTTATTTGTTGATTTGTTATTTTTGGACATTTTTTGAGAGAGGTTTTGAGTTAAAGTGTGGTTTTTGAATTGTAAAGAAATGGTGAGGATTGTTGTGTAAGAGAGTTGGTGGAATTGAGAGAAATTGTTGTGTGAAAATGAGTATAATGTAAGTGTATTTAAAGGTAAAAGTGGAAAGTTAAAAAAAAATTAAAAACAAAGGACGCTCCATGCAACGGCTGTTTTTTTAAAAAAATTTAAAACGGTAATAAACAAAAGAAAAACATTTAAATGGGGCCCACAAAAACCGATGGTGCACTTCGGTAGACCGAAGGAGGAAACCGATAATGGCAACCGATGGAGCGGTGCCATCCTTGTCGGTTCGTCGGTTGGGAGCTGACGAGAGCCGACGAACCGGGTTGGGACTAGTCTTAGAAAACTATCAAAAGTAGTTTTCAACTTTATAGTTACAAAAGGGAAAACAATTATTTTCCTTTCTTATAAAAGTTTTTTAAAAATACTAGAATTTGAACAAGTTTTCTAATTTTCTTGTTTTCTTAAAGAATTTTTCTAGAAAAGTGAGGAGTTTTCATAAAATTTATCAAGAAATTTACTTCCTCTCAAAACTCAAAAGCATAGTAAAAGCAATCATTACAAGCCCATTTGCATGTCCAGAAGTTTGGCTTGTAAATCTGCCCATATAATCTCTCATATCTAATTT
Organism: Pseudognaphalium luteoalbum; assembly: GCA_963422505.1. NCBI lineage: Eukaryota > Viridiplantae > Streptophyta > Magnoliopsida > Asterales > Asteraceae > Pseudognaphalium > Pseudognaphalium luteoalbum. The sequence continues at coordinate 131,018,726 of OY730192.1, read as the reverse complement.
GACCAATAAATATACATGTAATATAGAAAATCACAAGAAAAATTTATGTGCAAGCAAAATTATCTAAGAAATCACAACTTTTTTGAATAACACACCTGCATATACCAAGACTCACAAATAATCAACCAAAATATTTAGAAAAAAAATCAAAACCACCACAAAATTACTTACATTTGAAGGTATGGATATCGCGTAAAAAGTCACATTTTTACTACCGATATCTCTCTCATTCTGGAACAATACTTAGCAAATAAACTCAAATAATATGCAAATCAATGAAACTTTTCCAAGAAGGTCAAAATAGAGTTGCACGGGAAAATTAAAGCAAAATGAACAAAAAGGAAAATTCTACGCACGACTGAAGATTCAAGGCATCCAAGACAAGATTTGAGACAAAGTACCCATCACTGAGGTTTTTCTTATCCAAGATCTTCGTTTTCAAATTACGAATCTAACAGAAGAAGAAACAGCAAAAACGGACGAAGAACGAAGATTCTACGTACGCCGAAAGATTCAAAATGATTCGTACAAAACATCTAAAGTTCAAAGACACATCTCAGGGATTTCTTTTCATCAAAGTATTCTTTTTTGTAAAAAGAATCCAACGCAAGAAGAATCGACGAAAACGGACGCATAACAAAGAAGATACGCACGAAACAAGAAACGAGCGAACGGACGGCGAACCGGGGCGGGCAGCCGCCAGACCGCCGCCGGCTGGCAGCCAGGCCACCGCCGGCTGGCTGCCGCCCGTATCCTCCCCCTTTTTCCGTCCTTGTGCGTACTCGTATGGTACATGTGCTAGCACTTTCTGAAACTTTAGGGTACACGTGCTACCACTTTCCGGGAAAGGACCACCCCCCAAAAACATGCTAACTTTCACCTTGGATGGCTAACATACACCGGATTTCAAGTATAAATAGAGACCTCATGGTTCATTTCACACACACCTTCCACATCTTACAAAAATCAAGAATACTTCTCCATACTTTGTTAGTTGTACTTTCTCATTCTATTAGGCTAGTTTAGGAAACTTGTTTAGAATAGAACAAAAGCAAGGAACGTGCTTGTAATCTTTGGTGTATGCTTGGAGTAACGCTCATTAATTCAAGTCTATTCCTTCTCGCATATTAATCTCGGTCATTTCTATCCTTATCTATCTTAATTAAATATGTATGCTTTAATTATGTTAGAGATAGTTTGTGCCATGCTTAGCGAGTAGATTACTATTGTATTTGTTGTGATGTAGTTAGCATAAGTAATTATTGGATGACTTTAAATATGTCGTGAAGTAATATGACGGCCCCTATTCGACTGTTTACTTGATATAGTACTGAAAACGCTGTTAAGCGGAGTACAAATGTATGAAAGTCGGTAAACGACCGAAGGTAGTTGTATTATGGATCGACATTATAAAAACGGAAACTTTATGAACTAACTTATATTATCCATATGATTTTAAACCTAAAACTTATATTCGCCTTTCGATTAACAAACGTGATTGTAACCTTGTAAAGAGAAGTCACGAACCTTAATACTTGGTCAATAGTTATCTGTGTCAAAACTATGGTTTAATTGTAACGTCATGTAATCATCATAAAATGCAATGTGATTACGTGGAAGTGCCATGAGTATAGTACACTTCTAATCACAATGTACTTATCATGTAAACATTGTGAAGTAATTAAATTCACAATGAAAACATCGGTTAACGATTAAATACATTCGGAACTACCATAGTATTTTCTGATATGGTCTGGGTTTAACTTTATGCAAAAGCCGTCAACATTTTAATTAGATTAGATTAGAGTAGGTAGGCTATAGGCTATATAACCATTCATGAAAACCTAGGGATTTGTTAATTGTATTGAGAAAGGAAAGTTTAAAATCCAATTTAAAATGATACTTTTCCTTAAACCATGAAACCTAAAGTAAGGTACGCAAGAAACCTAAACACTTTTCCTTGCTTATCATGCTTGAGTTTCACTAATAGGAATTAATCAAGTAAGTCCGAACATATTTTCTAAGTTAGTTGTTTGTCGGAATTGTAGTCTTTATGGTATTAAGAACAGTTAGACTTGTTATGGACTTGCTACGCTGTTCCTTCGCCCACGAGCGAATGCGTTCAATAATAAGGGCCACTGACTCCCTCACAGGAGAGTGTGGATAGTTGAGCATTGTCCGTCTGATCAGAATCATGACACCTTAGTTTCTCGTGACATATTAGTTGATAATCGACTGATAAGGAATCTATTGGTTATACCATAAGCTATCAAATCTAGTAAACATTCCCAATTTAGTTAAACGTTTTTCCTTGAAAGTCATCATCCCATATCATGAGCTAACGAAATCACAACAAATACTACTTTCCATTATCTGATTTATTATTATCTTTTATTCGCTTTATTTAGTTTACGTAGTTTACTGAACCAAAACCCCCAACGCACTCTTATAAAAACCCCTTTACTAGAAAAAGAATGTTTGATTGGATCACCTCCGTTTCAATTCAGTTTCTCTTTAAGAACAACTCTAGGTCATACTTACTCCCTACTAGCCTTTGGTTCAGTATCAGTAAGTCATACTTAGAACCAGCAAATATAAATTTAAAACTTTCCTCACCATATCGGTCAAGTTGCGACGTTGCGATTACTATTAACGTGAATATAACGGGCCCCAACAAGTTTTTGGCGCCGCTGCCGGGGAGACTAACTGTCCGATACAGAGGCCAAAACAATCCCGTTTTCTAGTAAACCCTTAGGATAAAACCTTAAAAAAAAAGAGAAGTTATTTTCTTTATTTTCTGCTTTTCCTTTAGTGTATGACCTGTTCCCCTAGATCTGCACCGCTTTTTAACTTTCCTGATCCAGAACTTATAATACGTATTATTCGACGAGAAAAGAAGCAATCTGCACTTAGACAAGCAATGGCTGATCGCATCACTCTGGCAGTAAGCCCTCTAATGAAGGAAGAGGAGGCCTAATTCTCTACCTAGAAACCCCAGGACAATCCTTCGAGCTTAAGCACCACATCATCCAATTAATCCAAAATATCTGTCAATTCCATGGATTACCAAGTGATGATCCAAACTCTCACCTCGACAAGTTCATATCTCTTTCGAACTCCTACAAACAGAACGGAGTTAGCCAAGATACAACACACTTGTATCTCTTCCCTTATTCTCTCACGCATCATGCACAAACATGGTTTGAAGGTTTAGAAACCGAATCTATTCCTTCATGGACGGTAATGGCGACAAAGTTTCTAACCAAGTACTTTCCGCTCTCTAAACAAACCAAACTCCGAAATGACATCATGAATTTCCGACAAGCTTTTGATGAGTCATTATACACCGCATGGGAACGATTCAAAGGAGCCATGAAGAAATGCCCCAATCACCGACTCGACAAATCCGCACAATTGTGTACCTTCTATAATGGTTTAGACCCTAACCATCGAACCACCCTCACCGCTGCCGCACAAGGAAGCTTTATGACGAAGATAAACGAAGAAGGATGGAACATTATAGAAAACATGACTATGCATCACCATGATTGGAACTCTGGATATCACTCAACATCTTCAGCACCTCTCGCTGCATCGAATCCAATTCCAGTCGAAGCAATTAAGGTATTAACAGAGAAGATAGACACACTTGTCAAACAGTTCGGAGAACTTAAGAAACAACAGCACCAAGTACACCAAGTGCAAGCCTGTCAAAACTGCACCAACTCGCAACCATCTAGTGAATATCAAGTTGAATATGAAGAGGCAGACGGGACCGTTTACTATGCTCAGTTTCCCACTCGACCACAAAATTTTCCACCCGGTTTCAACCAAAACAACAACCAACCTAGAGGACCTCCATTCCCACAAAGAAACAATCAACCTTTCCAACCCCGATACCCACCTAGATACCCACCTTACCCACAATAACCACAACTTGCCTACAACCAACCCCTTGCACTTCCTGGACCCACTTCCGACACAAACCAAACCACTAAACAACCAAACAAGACAAATGCCCCAGCTTCAAGTTTAGATGATCCCTTCACCCAGTTCATGCAAGGCCAGCACATACTCAACCAGAAGACGTCAGCTAGGCAAGATCAAGCCGACCTCTTTATGAGAAATCAGTTGGCCGTACTAAAGAGCTTGGAAGCCCAAATTGGATAATTGGCACAACGTCTTGAGAACAGACCCAGAGAAAGTTTGCCTAGCAACACGGTTCACAACTCATATGTTGAGGAGGCAAAGCAAGTTACCACCACCGAGGAAGCAGCCACTCCACCACCTGATGCTATCCCAGTAAAGGAAGAACCAGAGATCAAGACACCAGCTGTGAAACCCACTCCGACCATGAACAAAGAGGTTAGAATCCCTTACCCCGCTAGACTTAAAGCCCAACCTAAGAAATTATCATCCTTTAAGTTAGACGGAAAATTCCTTGGTACTATGTCTAGAGTTCCCAGTCGTAATAAGTATATTAGAAAATTGATATCCCCTAAGGATAAACTACCCGATGTAAACAATATTCCCCTTAGTTCTGAAAGCTCAGCCCTACTTAAGAATAGCGTTCCTGAAAAATTAGGAGACACCGGTAGATTTACATTCCCCTGTTCTATTTACCAATCTGGAGATATAAGCGCCTTAGCCGACCTAGGAGCTAGCATTAACCTTATGCCCTACTCCTTGTTTAAAAGGCTAGAACTTGAAAATTTGAAACCTATTAAGATGACTGTCCAGCTAACTGACCAATCTGTTAGATACCCAAGAAAAGAATAGTTGAGAATGTCTTAGTTCAAGTTAACAAATTCTTCTTTCCTATAGATTTCATGTTAATAGATATCTACGAGGACATAAACATCCCGATCATCCTTGGAAGACCATTCATGAATACAGCTAGAGCAGTGATTGATGTGTATAACCACACGATTGTCCTACGATCGCACGGTGATAACATCACTTACAAAATCGACCAACCAAAGTGCACCCTAGAACAAGAAGATTGTTATGCTATATCAACGGGCATAATTATCTATGATGATGAATCAGAATCCAAAGAAGAACGGCCTTTCACTCGATCACCAGCCTTTATCTCTAACACTGAAACTGACCCAGAAGAGGAAGAGGAATATCAAGAAGCAGATGAAGACGTAGAATCTGAAGAGGAAGAAGAAGAAACTGAAGAGGAAGACGTAGAACTTGCAGAGGAAGAAGAAGAAACTGAAGAGGAAGAGGAAGAAATGGACGAAGAGACCAAAGAAGAAGAAAGATCTGAATTAATGGAGGAATATGAGGATCAATTTGATTCACCACAAATGGCTGAAGTCAAAAAGATACAAAGCTCCGAAGACAACACTTCAACAGACGAGTCCGTTGATTATGAATCCGTTCATCAATACTTCAGATCCACTCATCTCAAGAGAATAGAAACCATGCTCGACTCTTATCTCGACCCTTCGAAACCTTTCACCCGAACCCGACTCCGAGATATAGATACTTTTGAAGAAGAACTCCGATCCTCAAGCCACCCGGACCTATATGCTAAACTCCTACAAAGAATCGCTGTGTATAAGGCAAGTAAAACGAGCGGCTTTATTGAAGAAAACCTTCAAGATTCAACCACGGAAGTCAGGACCATCGAAGTTGATAGTTCCCAACCTTTCAATAACGACCCCTCAGATGAAGAATTCCACCAATTTCTAGATTCACGTGACGCAGATTCTGAAGATAGGAGCGAATATGATGACGATTTTATCGATGTCACTCTTGATGAATGCTCTATTCCATCAACTCCCACTGTTCCAACAAATTCTCCTACCTCCTCAACTGAGATAATACGAGTCCCCCTCGTAAATACCCACCAAGAGATGTTTATCTTATTTGATGAATACGATGATGTCTGCATCATCATAGAAGCTATCAGAGAATCAACCAATGACTACACCACCGCTCAGAGGCAACTGATAAGGGAGATCGAACGAGAATACGATTCATACATCGCCAATTATGGAACGCAAGAACCTCGCGCTCTACGTAGGCATATCCAAGAACTATCAGATTCCCTTCAAGCTCAAATCACAAGAGAACCTCAACAGCCAGAAAGGCCCCACTACCCGATGGGAGAAATCGAGTTCTGCAGCAACCAGAGAAAAATATACCAAAAAGTATAATGTGCCCTAGCAGGATCAGCTTTCCCATACTCATCGAGTCAGAAGGCTACGCTTGCATCAATGAGAACCCATCTGGAAAGAGCTACTGGAAACCCGCAGAATTATGCTGATATCAGAATGCTGGGAGATCTTAGAACCCTTCTAGATCTCATCGAGACCGGAGAACACCTCATAGCCTCAGAAAACTTCAGGATCGTCATCCACTCCACCATTGCTCATCATGTTGAGATGATAATTGATGAACTAAACCACTCAGTATATGAAGAAGAAACTCGTGAGGTACCAAGATTCATTCCGCACTTGTCACAAATTAACTTGGCAACCTATGTGACAACTCGAGTACGCGGAATGTACACTGAAGAAGATATAGAGCTTGATTTTTATCGCAATGGATATCGCGAAATATTCAGCAAGCTAATCTACGTCTTCACAGACTCGGACTTTCCCTTCATCCGTGAGCAACATCAACTCATCAGACAAGCATGCCAAGCAACCATATCCTTCAGAGGAGACCCTTTGGCTAGTGACATTGAAGAAGTAAAAATCTAGTTCATGGCCCTAATCGTCTCGATAGGTCGAAACCATCCCCAGCGTGAGATCATTCGAACTCATACCTATACAAGAGTTGACCCTAATGGACCAGTAACACGGTCAGTTAGATACATCAGCTACGGAACGGCAATTCTCGACCGATTAGCCACTGATCACCTCAAAAGCTTCAGGATGGAATCCACCAACCCACCAACTCAAATTGCTGACATGATAGGGCAATTCCTTCGATACTTTCCTCCACGATACGCCCCACCTAGGAGCTACGGTAACAACTCCAGCACCCTGGATGCATCCAGCATCATCTAAAGAAGAAAGGACTAAGTCGAGCTCCTGACTTTAAAAGAGCGCTTCTCGGGTGGCAACCCCTGTTTTACGTTTCTGCAAATTTTACTTTCCAAGAAGTGATGAAATCTCCGACTATCTTTCACACTCGGATATGCAAAGAATACCTCCTCCTTCAAAGAAGAATCCGCATCCAACATATCTTATATCCGACGTATTCACACCTACGAGACCAATCACAAGAAGACTTGTTCAAGAGTGAACCCAGCAAGACGAAGTTCGGAAAACGCATACTAAGGAACACTGCAACTACTGGGGAGTTCTCTTTACCAATCTTTTTCCTTCGTTATACATATACCATATCCGCTATGCTTATCACTAAGTGTGGGATTAAAGCCCAACACACACTGTTAAACGAATACGTCTTAGATGTTTCAAATCCTAAGTGTGGGATCTTTACCCAAGTAAGAACTTAGAATAACATCGAGGATGATGTTCCTTTAAGTGTGGGATAACAGTATATACACTACTGTAAAATTGATAATGGTATATGCTTGATTCTAAACTCGTTGCTCTTTAGACACCCCCTTTCTCTAAAAAGTAACTCGAAAATTTTACAAAATCTTTCAAAATTGAGTTAAAAATATGTCGAAAATGAAAACTTTAAACAAAGAATGACTTACTTTGGGGAAGGAGGATAAATAACATATGAATCCCTTTGAAAAATTAGTTTAGTAATCCCATAAAGAGCATCGCATGACTAGGCACACAACAAACCAACTTTCGATTCGTGAGGTATCTTGAGCCATATAGAGCATTCACTTTTAATGCTTCACTTCTTCGATTCTTGAGTGTGCTGATGTATGCGTTTAGAATCAGAACTTGCTCCTGTTATGCATTTAGAAAAAGGAGATCGAATCACATCATTCTTAAACCCATCCGTACTCCCAAAAAGAAACACGTTATCCCTACCCTCTCAAAAGCATCCCTCAAACTTCATAGAAAGTTCCAAAGATGAAAGAAGAGAAGCTACAAGGATATGACGTAGAAAAAAAAAGAAGAGAAGAAAATTTCAAAGAAATTTGAAGAAAAGAAAGTCAAATGGATAAAAAGACTCCTTCCGAAAGTCATAAGAAAATGGCATCAATTCTCCCAGAAATTACAGCTTTCCTCTTCACCAAAAAGAAACCCATAAAAAACCAACACAACCCCCCTCACATATCATCAACACTCCACTCCGAAAACCTTACAGCACCCCTCAGAGAATGATTGTGGCTAGATTGACTTCGCTCTCACCTAAAAGGTAACGATTTGATTCTCGACCAAAAGCCTATGATGATAAACGATACATGATTGGCGTTCTGAGTGATTGATAATACTAAAATAGGAAACCCTAAGCACTTTGTGTGATTGGAGTGACCACCTTGAAGGGATCGCCTAGTCATGTATCCAAGATCAAAGATCAAAAGCATGCTCCAATCAAAGATTACAACCCTACCTTTTCAAAAGCATAAATATTTTATTTTTTCCAAAACCCCTTAGTAAAAAGTTCCATTTTAAAATATTTCATTATCTACTTATCTTTAACCATGCTTGAAATTCGAGTTTGCTTAAGGACAAACAAAGTTCTAAGTGTGGGATACTTGATATCGCGTAAAATGTCACGTTTTTACAATATCTCTCTCATTCTAGAACAATACTTGGCAAATAAACTCAAATAATATGCAAATCAATGAAACTTTGCCAAGAAGGTCAAAATAGAGTTGCACGAGAAAAATCAAGCAAAATGAACGAAAAAGGAAGATTCAACGTACGATTAAAGATTCAAGGCATCCAAGACAAGATTTGAGACAAAGTACCCATCACTACGGTTTTTCTTATCCAATGACGTGCCCCGAACGGTCGTATGAAGACGACGTACGGTTCACAATCGGTTTGTTTTAAATTTATATTTGCTGGGGTCTAAGTATAACCTACTAATACTGAACCAAAGGCTAGTAGATGGTAAGTATGACCTAGAGTCATTCTTAAAGAGAAACTGAATTGAAACGGAGGTGATCCAATCAATCTTTCTTTTCTAGTAAAGGTTTTAAAAGAGTGCGTTGGGGGTTGTTGGTTCAGTTAACTAAGTAAACTAAATAAAGCGAATAAAATGTAATAATAAATCAGATAATAAAAGTAGTATTTGTTGTGAGTTTGTTAGCTAATAATGTAGGATGATGACTCTTATGGGAAAACGATTATCTAAATTGGGAATGTTTAGTGGATTCAACACCTAGTGGTATAACCAATAAGTTCCCTATTAGTCAGTTATCAACTAATATGTCACGAGGAACTAAGGTGTCATGATTCTGATCAGACAAACGATGCTCAACTCTCCATACTCTCCTATGACGGAGTCAGTGACCCATATTATTGAACGTATTCACTCGTGGGTGAAAGAATAGAGTAGCAGGTCATTAGCAAGTCTAACCGTTCTTAATACCATAAAGATTTCAAATCCATTAAACAATTAACTTAGAATTTATTTTCGGACTTATTAACCAATTCTTATTAATGAAACTTAAGGATGATAAACATGGGAAAACGTTCAAGGTTCTTGCGTACCTTACTTTTGGTTTCATATTTTAAGGAAAGGATATCAATGTAACTTAGATTCCAAACTTGCCTTTCTCATTACAATTAAAAAATCCCTAGGTTTTCGTAAATGGTTATTTAGCATGTAGCCGACCTACTCTAATCTAATCTAAATTAACTAATCTAATTAAAATGCTAATTAAAATGCTGACGGCTTTTTGCATAAAGTTAAACCCAGACCATGTCGGAAAATGCTATGGTGATTCACAGTGTATTTAATCATTTACCGATGTTTCCATTCTGAATTTAATTGGTTCGCCATGTTCACATGATAAGTACATTGTGATCGAAAGTGTACAATACTCATGGCAAGTCCACGTAATCACATTGCATTTTATGATGCTTGCATGATGTTACAGTTAAAAACATAGTTTTTACACAGATAACTATTGACCAAGTATCAAGGTTCGCGACTCCTCTTTACAGGGTTACAATCACGTTTGTTAATCGAAAGGCGAATATAAGTTTTAGGTTTAAAATCATAAGATAAGTCCGTTCATAAAGTTTCCTTTTTATAATTTCGATCCATAATACAACTATCTTCGGTCGTTACCGGCTTCCATACGTATGTACTTTGCTTAAAAGCATTTCCAGCACTATACCGAGTAAACAGTCGAATAGGGGCCGTCATATTATTTCACGAAATATTTAAAGTCATCCCACAATTATATCCGCTAACTACATCACAACAAATACAATAGTAATCTACTCGCTAATCATGACATAAACTAATTCTACCGTAATTAAAGCATACATATTTAACTAAGATAGAATAGGATAGAAAGAACCCGGATTAAAATGCGAGAAGGAATAGACTTGAATTAATAAGCGTAACTCCAAGCGTATACCAAAGATTACAAAATGTTCCCTAGCTTTCGTTCTACTTTAAACATGCTCCTTAACTAGCCTAACACTAATTTTGAACTAAGAAAATAGAATGAGAAAGTAAAGAGAGAATTATGCCTAATGCATATGGGACATCTTCAAATGGAAGCCTTGGGGCTGTATTTATAGGGAAAATGTGGCTCACGTTAGCATCCCTAGGCTCACAATTAGAAAAAGAGTGAAAGGTGGTGCACCGGGTACGAAAAAGTAGCGAAAGGTGGTGCACCGGGTACGGAAAAGTAGCGAAAGGTGGTGCACCCGGTACACGCAAGGACGAAAAAGCGGAAAAGAGATGGGAGGAGGGAGGCCGGCGCCACCCACCACCTGGCCGGTGGCGGCTGGCAGCTGGCCGGCGGCGGCTGGCTGCCACCCGTCCCGGTCCGTCGTCTTTCGCTGCGTTGCTTAATTCGTGCATATCTTCTTCGTTATGCGTCCGTTTGCGTTGATTCTTTTTGAGTTGGATTCGTAATTGAAAAACGAAGACTTTGATGTAAATATATCCCAAAAATATGTCTCCTATCTCCAGATATTGCGTACGAATCATTTGGATCTTCCGGCGGGCGTAGAATCTTCCTTCTTTATCCGTTTTTGTTGATTCTTAATTTGTTGGATTTGTAATTTGAAAATGAACATCTTGGGTGAGATGGATGTTGATGATGGGCACTTTTGTCTTGAAATCTCGTTTTGATGCCTTGAATCTTCAAACGTGTGTGGAATCTTCATTTTTCATCCGTTTTGCTTGATTTTTATCGTGCAACCTTGTTTTGACCATCTTGACATAATATCATTGATTTGTATTGGTTTTGAGTTTAAGATGCCAAGAATCGTTCTAGAATGAGAGAGATATCGGTAGTAAAAACATGACTTTTTACGCGATATCAAGTATCCCACACTTAGAACTTTGCTTGTCCTCAAGCAAACTCGAATTTCAAGCATGGTTAAAATAAGCAGATAATGAAATATTTAGGGTAGAATTTTTTACTAAGGGGGGTTTTGAAAAATAAAATATTTGTTCTTTGAAAAAGCAGGGTTGTAATCTTTGGGAGCATGCTTTTGATCTTTGATCTTGGATACTTGATTAGGCGATCCTCAAAGTGTTTAGGGTTTCCTATTCTAATATTATCAATCACTCAGAACGCCAGTCAAGTATCGTTTATCGTCATAGGCTTGATCGAGAATAAAATCGTTACCTTTTTGGTGAGTGCGAAGTCGATCTAGCCACAATCATTCTAGGGGAAGTGATGTAGGGTTTTTAGAAGCGGAGTGTTTGTGGAATGAGAGGGGGTTTTGTTGGGTTTTTGATGGATTTCTTTTGTTGAAGTTGGAATTTTTTTAGGGGATTGACGCCTTTTTGGTGTTTGCGGAAGGAGTTTTTTCTCCTATTGATTTCCTTTTCTTTGGATTTTTCTTTCTTGAACCCTCTTTTTTTTTCCGACGTCGTCTCCTTGCGATTTCTCTTCTTTCATCTTTGGAACTTTGTTTTACAGTTTGGGGGATGCTTTTGAGAAAGTAGGGGTAACGTATCTATTTTTCTTGGGAGTATGGGTGTACGGGTATATGGATGGGTTTAAGAATGACGTAATTCAATCTCCTTTTCACTAAGTAATCTGGATTCGAAATGCATAACAGGAGCAAGTTCTGATTCTAAACGCATACATCGGCAAACTCAAGAATCGAAGAAGTGAAGCATTAAAAGTGAATGCTTTTTATATGGCTCAAGATACCTCACGAATCGAAAGTTGGGTTGTTGTGTGCCTAAGCATGCGATGCTGTTTATGGGATTACTAAACTAATTTTCCAATGGAATTTGTATTTTATTTATCCTTCTTCCCCAAGGTAAATCATTCTTTGTCTAAAAATTTTCATTTTCAACATATTTTTAACTTAATTTTGAAAAATTTTGTTTGCTTATTAGAGAAGGGTGGTCTAAAGAGCAACGACTTAGAATCAAGCATATACCATTATCCATTTTACAGTAGTGTAACTACTGTTATCCCACACTTAAAGGAACATCGTCCTCGATGTTTATCTAAGCTCTAACTGGGGTGAATATCCCACACTTAGGAATTTAAACATCTAAGATGTATTCTTTTAGTGGTGTGTTTTGGGTAAGAATCCCACACTTAGTGATAAGCATAATGGATATGGTATATTTAAACAAATGAAAGAGATGGTATAGAAGTACTCCCCGGTGGTTGCAGTGTTCCTTGGGTTGCATGTGCCGGATTCCGTCTTCCTTGGTGCATTCTTGATCAAGTCTTTTTGTGATTGGTCTCTGTGAATCCCTTAATAATCTTTATTATATTGCTTTGAATTGAATTGTTAATTAGTTGTGGAATAACTATTAACAACTATCAAGAAGATTGAATAACATACACAAATAATTATCACCAAAAGCTTCAATATTATTACGATAATAATAATACGAATACACGGCTGTATTAGGGTTTTCACCTTGAAGCTAATCGTAACCTATGATATTGTCTACCTAAACTAGGTTACAAGATCTCTATTTATAATACATAGAGTCCTATACAATCTACACTTCTATGGAATGTATATCTATTTCATAATAATCTCTAACAAACTTAACCGACTCAAAATAACACTAACAGTGGAAGTAACTTACTTTACACCAACAGTGGTAGTAAGTTCCCATTACAGATACCAAGTGTTATTACATTGACAGTGGCACTGCTGCTACAAATATTCTAGCAGTGGCTAGTCTTCATTCCTTCTAACAGTGGCAATCGATTGAACTAACAGTGGTAAGTCTTCAATACTTGATCAATTCTGCTCAGATCCCAACAATCTCCCCCTAAACTTGATCAATCTTGCATTGCATTAAGTTTCTGCATTCAACTTCATTCTTTTGTAGAGGATTTGAAACCTTTTGAATTTTTATTTATCTCTCTTATTGTACTGATTCATTATTCTGTAGACTATATCTTTGCTCTTGGAATTCTTCACAGCAACTTGCAATTTCTTTGCAATCAACTGCTTCAACAATGCTATACTAAGAACATAGTCTCTTTCATCCAACATATAAATAAATCTTCCATTTTTGAGAGCTATAAACTGCACACCTACCCTAACAAAATATCTCCAATTGCCTACTGCTTCAGCACATAAAAACAATTCTCCATATACCTCAGGCTCAAACATCATCTGTATCCATTCCCAAACATGCCTTTCAAGACTAACTTTAAGATTTTTCACATCCTTTTCTAAGCCAATCTTATACATATCATATACATCAAACCTGTTTACTCTTTTAAGAATATCTTGCATTGACTTATGAAAACTGACAACACCATTTTTCCTTTCAATCCTAATTTCATAAGTAACTGCATCAGTCTCTATTAACACTGCTTCCCACTTGATAATTTCAGAGTAGTGTTCACCATCCAAATTGATGTTTTCTGATCTGTCAGGCTTTATTATAATCATCTTTTCTAATATCTCTTCATCCCTATCCAAATCACACACATTATCATCCATCTCCTGTAATTTAGCAAAATATCTCCTAACTCCTTCAATCTCAATTCTTTTTCCTTCTCAAGCTCTTCATCAATCAGATCATATCTTTTCTGTAATCTTCTCTAAATTTGTAACACCCCCAAAATCACTGTTTAGCGGAAGCAAGCTTTGGGGTGCTACTAATCAAATATCACAACACAAAAGTAAAGCAAACGACATCTATATGCAACGTTTGTAAAATAGTTACATTTCCATACATAAAATGTTTGAAACATAGAGTTTCGGGTTACAAAATGAAGTTCCCTAGAGTCCGCGCGTAAAGCGGGAGATTCTATTACATAATCATAATAAATACAAAAGATAATGCTAAGAATCTCCGTTAAATGCAGTTGTAGAAATCATGCGACTCTAGCTAGTATCCTGAGGGAATGCTACTCCGTATGTGTACCTGAGATACAAAGCTAAAAAGGTCAACACGAATGTTGGTGAATCTCATAGGTTTGTAAATAATATTAGTATTTGAACACAAGATTTCATCAGTAATGCCCGCAGGCGTGAATCAGGTATTTGCAATCCCACAAATGTAAGGTAAGTAAGTTATACCGTTGCCATGAGGCTCATAATCGAAGCTTAACCCGTAAGTAATAAGTTGCTCCCGTGACATGCTCGTAACTGAGCAAGCATAAGTAACGAATAATAGTCGCCCGTTTATACAGAACGGTTCGTGGTAGCGCTACTACCCCGGGCGGGGAGGGTCATTTCCCTAATGGATCCATTAACTAGTGTTCGCGCTTAAGTCCACAACTAACGATATATGATGGAGAGACTTCAGTAAAAGTAAGTACTCATGCAATCCCGTATAGTAAAATAAGTTGTTCGTACTTGTGTTCAATAAAAGTAAGCAATGTATCTCACCCCGTAAGTAAAACAGTAAAAGTGGGGCTGTAAGACTCACCCGAGCCTTTGCAAGTTACGTTTATACCAAGAAACGAGAAATCGTAAGTGATGTCAATTGTAGGTTCTCCGAACCCAAAATCCTTCAAGTGCCTAGACACATAATGTTAAGTAAGTAGATGTCCCGCAAGGCCACCTAGAATAGTTGTACACAACTAGTATGTCCAATGTTTGTTTATGTGTTTGTAATCGTTTGTCTTTAGAGAACATGTTTGGCCCGTTGATGACGGTTGTAATAATAATTCCAAAGTATTATTATTATTCTTATATTATCGTATACTGGAATGACGGGGGTCCAGGGGCAGCAACTCTGGTTGGGGTCGAGCTGGGGATTTGAATTTGGGTAAAATTGAGTGACAAATTTGAGTCTCAAAACTTAGTGAAAAATGAGTTTTAAACTCTCTGTTTTTGGCGACACAATATGCGACACAAAGGTCAGGTATGCGACACAAGGGTTGTGTCGCATAAGAATGTGACACAAGAGCTTAGCGACACAAGGGTTGTGTCGCATAAGCTTTCGGTGCTAAATCAATAGCGACATAAGGGTTGTGTCGTATAGGGTATACGACACAAGGTGCGACATAATCGTTGTGTCGCAAAGTCTACGACACAAGGGTTGATGCGACATAAAATGCGACGTCAAAGGGTTTATGCGACACAACCTTGCGACACAAGGCTTGTGTCGCAAAGATGAACACCAGCCCAGAAACAGCGCCTGTCACGCTTTTCCGACCCAAATCACAAATCTAACACATTTTTAGGCTATGAAATCATGTTCTAATCCTTTATTTAGGCATAACTAAGTTGTGTAAACAATCTAACATCAAAACATAACATCAAAATGAGTAAATCTAAGGTTTTAGAGTTTTTCTTACAATCGCAAATCGAAGCTAGAGGAGGCCAAAAATGATGATGATGCTTTTGTAAATCTTGTTCCTTGCTTGATGGTGATTCCGAAAATATAACTTTTGTTGGTTGGTTTGCAATCCAAAAATTGATGGAAATTTTGGGAGAGAATTTAGGAGGTGTGTGTGTTTTTTTTGAAATGGAAATGAAAGAAAGAGGGAAAGAGAGGTGGGGTGTAGGTGAAAGCCTCACCTTATTTAGTCCCCGCAATCACGCTCCGTGCGGTGTTCGTTCTCTCGTTCGTTTAAACGTTAAATGTTTATTTTATATGTTTAAATATACATATGTTTATTTAATAATTTTGTTGAAGTATTTTACCAATTACTTAATAATTTATATGGTTTCGTTTGTTTGTGTGTTAAATGTGTAAGTCGCGTAGACGTTTGTTATATGACACAAAATGTAATTGAAATATTATCAAAATAATATTTGTGACATAAAAGTATCCTTAATTAATATTACATTACTTGATATAAATGTTCACCAACGTCCGTATGATTTGAATCGAACTACATTCGATTTGAAATTCGTACGATTTAAACCAAATCGCATATTAGTATATATTCAACAATATATGTTTTGATACATTAATTAGCCTAGTACCACACTAATTACATGTATTAACAGTTAAGTAGAAACTAATTGCTAGTCCTAGCTTGGCAGGTGTCACAAAATTTCTGCATCATCTTTCTTTTTCTTTTCTAACCTTTTCTTTGCTTCAGGATTGACAAAAGGATTATTATCATACAACTGTTGCAGTTGTTCCAGAGACATTTTTCTTAATTGACCTGTAGGAATCCTATCTCCTCTTAGCTTACACACCAGATCATTTTTCAATTCAGCCCTTATTGGTTTTTTTGCTCTTTTTCTAGCAGCTTCTTTTTCCAATTTCTCTTTTCTCTCTCTTTCAATTTTCTTCTTTAAAGCCACTTGCAGAGGGTTACCCTTTTTCTTTTCTTCATAAGCTTGATACACAGTATCATCATTCAAGCCCTTTGCTTTCATTTCAGCATACACTCTGCTGGCTTCTTTGGTCATCTTTACAATCTGACCATTTTCAAGCATAACTTCTACTTCATCAACTTCAGATGTAGGCACTGACCTCTGAGTAGGCACTGACCTCTGTACCTCAGTTGCTTTCTTTTCTGTTCTTACTCTCTCTTGCTCATCCAATTCTGCTTGCAACCTTAATGCATATTCATGATCATGCTCAATGCTCCTTTGTACCAGTTTGACCTTTGATTTTGGCTTTTCTACCAATTTACCCTTACCTTTGTCTTTTGGATCAATCTTTGAAAGCTTAGACTCAGGTTTATTCAATCTAGTTGATTCTCTGATGACAAAAGGTATTTCTGGTGTTCTAGTAGTGGTTGGTGGTTTTGTAGTAGTTGTTGTAGCAGTGGCTTGTTGAGTTGTGGTAACAGTGGCTTGTTGAGTTGTGGCAGTGGTAGATTCTGTATGAACAGAGGTAGTGTTAGCAGTGGTAGCCACCTTAGCAATGGGACTACTTGACTTGGCTTTTCTGATCTTTTCCATCTTTTTAGCTTTGATACTGAACAATGGTACTGATTTCTTCCTACCATATGTAAGTATAGGATCTAATCTTGGCTTTGACTCCCCCTCTGCATCATCACCATCACCTTCCATCTTTTCAGTTTCTATACTCACCAAATCATCAACTGGTTGTACCACTTCTTCACCATCTTCTATATCAATAATCACTTCTGTTTCACCATCAATCCTCTCCACAGTCTTTTGCATAACACTTTCAACAATCTCAGTCTGCATATCATCTTCCAATACTTCAGTGTTAGCATTAGACATAGCATCTGTTTCACCCACAACCTCATCTTCATTATCATACATAAAAACATTATCATAGAACTCCTCCTCTGCATTATTCTCCCCCTTGTTGGAAGTGTTTTTCACCAATAAAGCTTCTAACACCCCAATTCGTTCTTTTAATGCATCAATTGCTTTCTCCTGCTCAACAATCTTAGCAGCCTGCTCTGCAATTTTATCATCTTGAGCTTTATTCACTCTTTTCTCCTTCACCAACTTCTCCCAAAGTAAATCCACTGCCTCTGTCAATTGTACATTCGTCAATTCAATGTGAGGTCTAGTCTCATCATCATTAGAGTGTGACCTCCTAGACGAATCATTGACAAAAGTATCATCTATCTCATGCCTAGCATGATCAACAGAAGTCCCTTGATTCTTGGTACTGGGACCTTCACCTGCTTCATTACCCGTAGGTTCAGCATTAGAAGTTGCCTCTGGTTGGGTCTTATTGATGTTACCACTGCCCTCCTCTGTCAGTGGACTAGTAGGAGTAGTGGCAGCGCTTCCAGAATGACCACCCATCTCCTGTGGGGTCACTTGCTGTGGTGAAATTGATGGCTGAGACAAGTGAGCAACAGGAACCTCACTTGCCTGTTTTCTTTTCTTTTTCTTGGGTTGTAAGTGGGTAGGTTGTTTGTTCCCTTGTTTTTTTTGGTACCCCCAATTGGTGTGTGTTCAGACTCAGTTGGTACTACTGGCCTGTCACCAATTGGTTCAGAGGTAGTTGGTGGTACTACATCGGTGTGGAAGGAGCAGGAAGCATTGTAGAAAACAATGCTGTTTCCTTCCCATAAAACTTCTTATTGGTATTCTTACCTATCTCTGTAAATGTTCTAGCAGAAAGAGTACTAACACCAATAATAAGTTATTGTGCAACTAAACCAGGGATTTGTTTGTTTAAAACAAGTTGCACAAATCTAGGATACATAATAAACATATCCTTTTTCCCTTTTGTGATATTTCTTATCATGCCTTCAAGTATGTATTTTGAAAAATTAATTTTTTGACCCCTAGCCAAACACACAAGTGCATAGGCGATTTGGGTGCCAAATTCATTGAAAGCAGTTCTTTTAGATGACAAGCAGTGGAGAATTATATGTAATAAAATTTTCCATTGAGGACTAAAAAGTGATTTAAAAAAGGTAAAACGTGTATAATCACCCTCATACCCCATTAATCTAAGATTAGCATACAAATCTCTGTCATCAATAGAGGATATACTTGCAGCATCATCAAGAAGAAGTACTTCTCGAAGAGAATCCTCTGATATCACCACCTTGGTTCCGTGAATCGTGGAAACCACTTGATTGTTTCCCTCAATCACTTCTAATCTGGCATTCTTCCAGAATTCGGTCAAATGACCCCTTGAAACCCTTGGAGATACAGTAAGCGCATGAAATATATAACTAGAACGAAGAAAATCCACAATTTGTGTGAAATTTTGCGCGAATGAGGGTTTCATCAGAAAAGCAATCATATTGTGTTCCTCATAAACACTTAATGTAAGATCGGTTGAAGAAGAAGCCATAACTGTCAAATTGATTGTAGTAGAAGTGACGGTTTGATTTGAAGTTTAATCGCAGTGGTTATTTGGGAAAATAGGAAAGCTTAATGAAAAATTGAAGTGTTTAAAGTTTATATACTGTTAGTCATAAGAACAGAGTCAAGCCCTAGAAAAATAACTAGCAGTGGCATTGCCCAACATAACTAACAGTAGTAAGGTATGCTAAAATACCTTGACAGTGGCAAACGTTCAATTTTTCAAACACTCAAAGAAAGTACTTAGAAAGCTAACAGCAGCTAGTAGCACTAGCAGTGGCAACTGACCAAGGTAATCAAAGCTTAGTACTAGCAGTGCCAAGCACTTAGCTTTATAAGTAAACACAATTTTTATTTATTTATTTATTTTTCATTTTTTTTATCAAATAAAACAAATAAAATAAAATATGTTAGTTCTAGCAGTGGCAATGTCTTCTGACAGTAGCTAGGAACCTGCACAGTGGTTAGCTAGAAAACAAAGACAGTGGCAGTAATGTACATAAGTTTACAAGCAGTGGCAACTTTATAGGGAGCAGTGGCTAGACTGTTCTAACAGTGGTACCAACTGAAAGCAACTGAAGGCTAGCAGTGGTAAACACTTAGAACATAAAGCATTGTTCTTTATATATTACCAATGTTAGTATCTATTCTAATACCAAACATAGTTTAAGTTAGATTGATCATTCCAATACTGGTGACCAAAAATGTAAACCTTCCCACATCGAAAGCCTTTGTGAAAAGATTTGCATATTGATTATCAGTATGAATTTTAAAGATTTGAATCAATCTCTTTTCATTGTAATCTCTTATGAAATGATATCGAATTTCAATATGTTTGGTCTTAGAATGCTTAACAGGATTGTTAATGATACTAATTGCAGAGTTATTATCAATATAAATAGGAGTATTTAGAAAAGTCAGACCATAATCCAGCATTTGATTCTGAATCCAAAGTACTTATGTACAACAGCTTGATGCAGCAACATACTCTGCTTCTGCTGTTGAAGTGAATAAAGTGGTCTGCTTCTTGCATTGCCATGACACCAATCTTTCTCCTAGAAATTGACAACCCCCTGATGTAGACTTCCTGTCCAGATTCTCACCACCATAATCACTATCTGTGAATGCCATGAGCTTAAAGGAAGAACTCTTGGGATAACAAAGGCCCAATTGTGGTTGACCCTTTAAATATCTAAAGATCCTTTTTACTGCATACAGATGTGATTGCTTGGGATTGGCTTGATATCTAGCACACACACACACACAGCAAACATAATGTCTGGTCTAGATGAGGTGAGATACATGAGGGAGCCAATCATAGATCTGTAGAGATGCACATCTACATCCTTCCCCTCAAGATCTGCATGTAATGCCTTGTGTGTCTCCATTGGTGTGGTAGCTACTTTAGCATCTGTGTAACCAAATCTTTCCAGAATGTCTTTAACATACTTGCTTTGATTGATGAAAATGCCATCAGTCCTCTGCTTGACTTGAAGTCCCAAAAAGAAAGTAAGTTCCCCCATAGAACTCATCTTGAACTTCTGATGCATTAAATTCTCAAACTCCTAGCACAATGTATCATTAGTAGAACCAAAAATGATATCATCAATATACACTTGTACCAACAAGATATCATTGTGAACCTTCTTGGTGAATAGTGTTTTGTCAATGGTACCTCTTTTAAATCCATTCTCCAATAAGTAAACAGATAGAGTTTCATACCAGGCTCTAGGTGCTTGATGCAAGCCATATAGAGCCTTATCCAATTTGCATACTCTATCTGGATACTTGGGGTCTTCAAATCCAGGTGGTTGACAAACATAAACTTCATCATCAATTGCCCCATACAGAAAGGCACTCTTGACATCCATTTGATAAACTTTAAATCCGTGATATGAAGCATATGCCAAGAATAATCTGATTGCTTCTATTCTTGCAACAGGAGCAAACACATCATCATAATCAATACCTTATTCCTGTGTATACCCCTGTGCCACCAATCTTGCCTTGTTCTTGATTACAATACCCCGTTCATCCTTTTTGTTCTTAAAGATCCATTTTGTGCCAATAGCTCTTTTACACTTTGATAGATCAACTAAGGTCCACACATTCTGTATCTTAAACTGTAGCAATTCCTCCTGCATTGCTTCAATCCAACTAGGATCTTTTAGAGCTTCTACTACCTTCTTTGGTTGAACTTGAGATAAGAAGTACACATATAAAGAGGTATGAAGTTTCTCTTCATCCATGTGAATCTGCTGTCTAGTTTGAACTGGAGTATTGATGTCACCAATCACATCTTTTAATGGATGATCCCTATGAACATGATAATGTGATGTGGGTGACTCTGGTATCTCAGATTCCAAATTAGTGAAGTTAACCTCTAAATTCGACAGGATGCTTTGTACATCACTGGTAATTGATTCCACTAAAGACCTTGTGCTTCCTGAGAAATTCAGTTCTCTTTCAAGCTGTTCATCTGTCTTTGGATCAGCTTCTTCTTCACTTTCTGACAATAGGGGCATATCTGGATCATCAGGAAAAGTATGTGTAGATTTGTCATTTGAATCTTGTGAACTAGACTTTTCTGTATCTGAACCATGAGATGTCTTGGAAGGAGCTGAGTCAAACACTTCTGGGGGATCAGGAGACCATATTGGAAATAAAATATATTCCAAAGAATCTGTCTTCTTTCCAACTGGTAATCCTGTGACTGCAGCAGCTGTTCCATTCATTGTACCTTCAATTGTACCTCCATTTAAATCTGCACTACCATATGCACTTGTACCTGCACTTGAATCTACAGTTGTATATCTAAAAGCAGTGTTAAGTGCATCAATATCAAACAAAGACTCGGGGCCTTTACCAACAGGATTTAGAGTATTCTCATTAAAGGTAATATTCATGGACTCCTCTATCACTCTGGTCTTTTGATTGAATACCCTATATGCTTTACTTTGAACAGAGTAACCAACAAAGATACCTTCATCTGCCTTGCTTTCAAACTTTCCTAAGTGATCTTTGGTATTTAAGATAGTACAAGGACACCCAAAAGTTTTTAAGAAACTAACCAATGGTTTTCTCTTAAATAGTAGTTCATATGGTGTTTTGTTATGAGGCTTAACAACTAATACCCTATTAACAGCTTCTGCCCAGAAAGACATAGGCAACTTAGCATCAGACAACATAGTTCTAGCAGCCTCAATTAGTGTCCTATTTCTCCTTTCAGCTACTCCATTTTGTTGTGGAGTTCTAGGTGCACTAAACTCTCTCTTAATACCTTTAACTTCACAGAACTTATCCATCTCATGATTTTTAAATTCTGTTCCATTATCACTCCTAATGACCTTAACCTTTTTATCCAATTGATTTTCCATCTTAGTTATGAATGATCTAAGGATTTCTCCTGTTTCATCATTTGTTCTAAGAAAGAAAACCCATGTGAACATAGTGAAGTCATCAATGATCACAAGACAATAAGATCTCTTACCCATACTACTTATGTTGGTTGGTCCAAACAAGTCCATATGCAACAAGTGTAGAGGTGTGTGATTAGAATTTACAATTTTGGTCTTAAAAGAAGTTTTGTGTTGTTTGCCTTTTTGACAGGCAAAACAATGATCATCACATGAATACACATTTTCAGGTAAACCTCTAACAAGCTTGTTTTTAGCAAGTTTGTTAACGGTTTTGTTGTTCATATGACACATCCTTCTATGCCACAGTTCAGACTCATCAACAGTTGCTTTAGAAATAAGACAGTTTGATTCTGGTTGAGGTGTCATATTTGCTAAGTCACACTTATAAACATTATCCTTTCTGGGAATTTTCATTAAAATCATGTGCTCAGGAATACTCAATTTCTCAGAAAGAATAAAGCATTCAGTGTCAGTAAAATAGACTGGATTCTTTTTATCTGTGATTTGACTCACACTTAGCAAATTGTACCTCAACTATTTCACAAAATAC
The DNA here is from genome assembly GCA_963422505.1 of Pseudognaphalium luteoalbum. Lineage (NCBI taxonomy): Eukaryota > Viridiplantae > Streptophyta > Magnoliopsida > Asterales > Asteraceae > Pseudognaphalium > Pseudognaphalium luteoalbum. Next base: position 130,995,510 of record OY730192.1, on the reverse strand, counting down.
ACACCATGAAAACTTATCTTATCACTTTGCACTGTTCCTTTTCCTATAATCTTCCCACCTTTGGGGTTACTTCCAAATGCTACATATCCTCCATCAAATGATTTAAAGTCCTGTAGCTTCCCTTTGTCTCCAGTCATGTGCCTTGAGCAGCCACTATCAACATGCCATAAGCTCTTTGGCTTGCCCTGCACAAACATCAAAAAGAGAATTAGTTTCTCTTGGGAACCCAAACCAATTTGGTCTTGGGTTTCCCATGTGCATCATTAAAATCAACTCTCCAGAAGACAATTGATTTTGATGCACTGTTAGATTTGGAAACTTTGGATGAAACAGTGTTCTTTGGTTTCCAAATCCAACTGATTTCAGACTTAACAGTGGGAGTTGGCCTAACAGTGGTAACCCTTAGGCTTGTGTTAATTATTCTAGCAGTGGTAGCCATACTTGGTGTAAACATTCTTTTGGAATTTTTAACACTAACAGTGGCTGCATGCTTAACAGTGGTAACACTTCCCACTGTATTAGTCTTTTTACCTCTGTTGGCTTTGTTTGGTGGTATCATTGCAGCAGTAGTAGTAGTGGCTGCAGTTGTACCACTGTTAACCGTATTCTTCATCCTCTTGACAGGGGCAACATGATTAACTTTTGATTTAAAATTTTATTTATTAATCATGTTTGCTGCTGTCCATAATGGTTTCACATCCCTGGTGAAATTCTTAGGATTGTGATAACAATCATGTTGAAGATGATTGGTTTTTCCACAGATATAACAAGATTTTTCTTTTACCAATTGAAAATTTGCCCCAATCTTTGTGAAACCATTTGGTTTCAATTGCTTTGATTGCCTCTTGGTGCAGTTTTATTAAAAAGTTTAGGTGAAGAAAGTCTTGTTTTGCAATCACAGTTAATACAATTATCATTCAAATTTTTCACTGATTTTGACTCCTGCTTAAATGTTTTACTAACAAATCCTAGACTCTTTCTAGACTTATTAATACTGATCACTTGTTCTATCTGTTGTTTGGCCTTTTCTTGAAACATCCTTTTACCCTCTTCTAGTTTATCAACATTTAGTTCAGAAACTAGACCAGTAACCTTTTCGCTACCTTCACATGATGAATTAGATGATTCAAAACTTTCAGATGTACTATCACTTTGATCATCTTCCTCACAACACTCTCTTATTTCAACTTTATCAAACTCTTTATTACACTTCAAGCTTTCAACTGGATCAACCCTTTTAACATGATCTACCATTCCTTCTTTTAACTTATTTAAATCTAAATCAGTTTTAGAATGAAAGTAGTTGTTGTTATAAGGTGGAGGAACATTAGTATATCCCAATCCAGTCTTAAGCTTATCATGTATTTGAGAGTTGATACACTTTTGTACATTTTGTGAGGCACATTGTAGGTTTTATACTTATAACTTTATACTATCTCTCTCACATGTGACCTCAGATAGTTTCTTAGTTAACAATTCTACCTTTTCATTCAACACACCTTTTTCCCATTTAGCATGATCAATGTCATATTTAAACTGAGTTGCATTAATCTCATATGCTTTGATTTGCTTTTCAAGATTTTCAATAGCTGCAGTGGTGTGTTTATTTTTTATTTCCTATTGCCTTAATTCATCACACACTTTCATATTATGGTCCCTATAATGTTTAACAGTTTGTTTACATACAACAGAACATAATTTAATTTGTACCTCATAGGGAACATCTGACTTTATGTCAGATTCAACTATGGCCATCAGACATTGATTCTTCCTCACATGTTCTTCTTGATCACTCCAGTCCCATCCGCATCCATCCATTGAGACCAAAGAATTTGATGAAGCACCTTGAACATGTATGTTTCTTGATTGAGTTCAAATGCTCCCTGAGCTTTGACCATTACCATTCTGCTCTTGCCTGGGACTCCTCTATTCTCTGGCAAAGTGTCCCATCTTATGATAGTTGAAACACTCAACTTTACTCTTATCAAACCAGTTGGCATCATTCCTCTTGTATGCAAAGTTATTCCTCCCAGTTCTCTGCATAAATCTCTTTGCCCTCTGAGTTATCAAGGCAATCTGTAGTTTGATATCCATCTCTTCTAAATCATCTCCATCAAACTGTTCTAGATCTTCATTAGTAAGTGAAGAGTTCACATTACTAGCAAAGAAGGATTCTAGAACCTGATCATTAGATTTGGTCTCAGATGTTCCTACTCCTCCAGAAAAATAGGTAGATTTTTGTTGACTTGATTCACCCTTTAATCCACCCATGGACATAAAGGCTGCATTGTGACTATATCCAGATGTCTGCTTCTTGCTTTCTATCCCAGATTCAAAGTTTCTTAGGTCATTGTAGATGTCTTCTAACTCCTTAACTTCTAAATCTGCACTATGTCTTAGACCAACAGTGTATATGGTCCATTCTTCACCTAATGACCTTAAGAACTTTCTGTTCCGATCATCCTTATCAATCTTAACCTTGTGGTTTTCCAGATCTCCCACAAGTTTAGTGAACCTATCAAAGGTTTGTGTCAAAGTTTCTGACTTGACAGAATTAAAGTTCTCAAATTGCTGTTTAAGCATAGATCTTTTATTCTTCTTAATGTTCTCATTCCCTCCAAACCTTTTCTGTATTGCTTCCATCAATTCTTTAGCATCATCACAGTTTTCGAATCTTCTTTGATATTCATTGGGAATTGACAGAAGTAGAGTACTTAAAGCCTTGTACTCAGTTGATCTAACCTTTCTCTCAGCTTCTGATGTTGGTGGAAGTCTTTCTTTGACACCATCACTGTCTACTTTATAAGCAGGACCATTAACAACAACTTCCCACATCTGATAATCTATGAGAAGCATATATTGTTTGATCTTGACCTTCCATAGATCAAACTCATCAGGTTTGAGCATTGGAATCTTTGTTGCCTGAACCCCTTCGTTTAACTCTGTGGCCATTGCTGTTATCTTCTTATAAAACTTAAATCTTCAAGCTTCTTGAATATCAAAGCAAAACTAGCTCTGATACCACTTGTGAATCCCTTAATAATCTTTATTATATTGCTTTGAATTGAATTGTTAATTAGTTGCGGAATAACTATTAACAACTATCAAGAAGATTGAATAACATACACAAATAATTATCACCAAAAGCTTCAATATTATTACGATAATAATAATACGAATACACGGCTGTATTAGGGTTTTCACCTTGAAGCTAATCGTAACCTATGATATTGTCTACCTAAACTAGGTTACAAGATCTCTATTTATAATACATAGAGTCCTATACAATCTACACTTCTATGGAATGTATATCTATTCCATAATAATCTCTAACAAACTTAACCGACTCAAAATAACACTAACAGTGGAAGTAACTTACTTTACACCAACAGTGGTAGTAAGTTCCCATTACAGATACCAAGTGTTATTACATTGACAGTGGCACTGCTGCTACAAATATACTAGCAGTGGCTAGTCTTCATTCCTTCTAACAGTGGCAATCGATTGAACTAACAGTGGCAAGTCTTCAATACTTGCTCAGATCCCAACAGTCTCGTAGGTGTGAACACGTCTGATATACTATTCTTCTGGTGTTGATATTTTCTTGTAGGCTGAAGCATGCTTTGTATGATCCCAGTGTCAAAGATAGTCGGAGATTTCATCACTTCTTAGAAAGTAAAATTGCAGAAATGTAAAAACACGGGTTACCTCCCGAGAAGCGCTCTTTTAAAGTCGAGAGCTCGACTTAGTCCTTTCTTCTTCAGATGATGTTGGATGTGTCCGTGGTGCTAGAGTGGTCACTGTGGTTCCTAGGTAGGGCGTATCGTGGAGGAAAGTATTGCAGAAATTGTTCTATCATGTCAGTAATGAGAGTTGGTGGAGTGGTGGATTCCATTCTGAAGCTTTTTAAGTGATCAGTAGCTAATCTGTGGAGGATTGCCATCCCATGGCTGATGTATCCGACTGCCCTTGTGACTGGTCCGTTAGGGTCGATTCGAGTGCAGGTGTGAGTTTGAACAATTTCACGCTGTGGGTGGTTTCTGCCTATTAAGGTTATTAAAGCCATGAATTCAGTTTTTACTTCTTCAAAATCATTGGCCAATGGGTCTCCTCTGAAGGATCTAGTGGCTTGGCATACTTGTCAGATGAGTTGATGTTGTTCGCGGTTGAAGGGAAAATCCGAGTCAGTGAAGACTTAGATTAACTTGCTGAATATTTCGTGGTATCCGTTGCGGTAAGCGTCAATTTCTACGTCTTCTTCCTCATACATTCCACGCAGTCGATCTATTACATAGGATGCTAAGTTGACTGGTGTTGGGATTTGAAGTTTACTACAACTGTTGGTGAAAAGCTTACAAGGCATTAACACTGTTAGTGTTAATGTTACCACTGTCTTCAGAAGATTAACACTGTTATTGAAGATTTAAGGAAGACAAAGAGTTACCACTGTTAGTAGTAAAGTGTTATAACTGTTAGCTTGTTTTACAATAGTTATCACTGTTTGTTTGATTTTGTAATTAGCCGAGTCAAGTGTTTAAGTGTTAACACTGTTTGATAGTATTTACCACTGATTGTATAGTTGTGGTAGTTAACACTGTTTATGTGTATAACAGGTCGGCTAGATAAGTTTGAGTTGTTATGGAAGTTATCTTGTTTCCATAATTGTAGGAGATTGTAAATAGGACTCTATACATTATAAATAGAGATCCTAATACCTAGAATAGGTACGTATGATAGAACTTAATTAGCTTCAAGGTGTAAACCCTAATACAGCCGTGTATTCGTATTATTAACCATTAATAATATTGAAGCTTTTGGTGATAATTCGTGTTCTTCAAGTAATTAGTATTCTGCAAGTATTCTTATTATTCTTGATTGTTATTAAGTCTTATTCCGCAATTCTTAATAATATTCTCAAAGCTTTTACTGAAGATCTATAAGGGATTAACAAGTGGTATCAGAGCTTTAGGAAAAAGTTTTGAAATCAAGAAGATCTGGGAATACTGTTAAATTGAAGATCAAGTTTTAGAGAATATTCAAAGTTATTCAAGATGTCTTCAGAATCTAGTGATACGATCCAGGTTACTAAGATTCCCATGCTCAAACCTGATGAGTTCGAACTATGGAAAAACAGAATCAAGCAATACATGTTGCTTACAGATTACAAGGTGTGGGATGTAGTCGTAAATGGTCCAAGGTATACAGTGAATGCTGATGGTGTAAGACAGCCTAGAGCAACACCATCAACTGAACAAGAGAGGAAAGAAAGAGCTACGGAATGGAAAGCTCTTTGTACTCTATTGTTGTCCATTCCCAATGAGTACCAAAGCAGATTCGAGAACTGTGACGATGCTAAAGTACTTATGGAAGCAATTGAGAAGAGATTTGGAGGTAATGCCACCACAAAGAAGAACAAAAGATCTCTTCTCAAACAACAGTATGAGAATTTCACTGGTGCTAAAACTGAGACTCTAACTCAGATTTTTGATAGATTTTCTAAGCTAGTTGGTGAGTTAGAAAATCATAAGGTGAATATAGATAAAGATGATCTTAATGCAAAGTTTCTAAGATCGTTGGGTGATGACTGGACAATGTATACAGTTGGTTTGAGACAGAGTGAAGACTTGGATGAAAAGGAATTGGAAGATATTTACAATAACTTGAGAAATTTTGAACCTGAGGTTGAGAAAAGGAAGCAAGCTGGAGGTTTTACAATTAATGTTGCCTTTGCATCAATAAGTACTACTCAGATTGAGAATAATCAATCTGAAAGTGCTTATGCAGCTGAAGGTTCTAATGATCAAGCTATTGAGTCATTCTTTGCTCATCAGAATGCATCTCTGAAGTATGAAGATGTAGAACAGTTGAATCCTGATGATCTAGAGGAGATGGATATCAAGTGGCAGTTGGCTATGATCACTCTTAGATATAGGAAGTTCATGCAGAGGACTGGAAGACAAGGATACACCAATATCAGGAATGAAGGTATTGGGTTTGATAAATCAAAAGTAGAGTGTTATAATTGTAATAAGTTAGGACACTTTGCTAGAGAATGCAGAGCTCCAAGAGCTGAGCAGAATGGGCAAAGGACTGGAAATTCAAACGGGTCACAGAGAAGATTAGTGCATATCCAAGGAAGTAATTCAAATGCTATGGTATCTTTGGATGGACCTAGAATTGATTGGAGTGATCAGTAGGAGCTCATTACAAATCACTGTCACATGGCCATTGCTGAGCTTGACAAGAAGGATGACATTCCTTATGAGGTACAATCTAAATTGTGTTCTAATGTGTGTAGAAAGACTGTTAAACATTATAGAGAACATAACATTATAGAGAACATAATATTAGAGTCTGTGATGAACTAAAACAATGGGAGATTAAAAGTAAACAATACATTGCATCCATTGAAAACTTAGAAAAACAGATTAAGGCCTTTGATTCAGTTGTCACTCAGTATAAGTATGATCTGGATTATGCTAGATGGGAGAGAGATTCTGCTAAAGAAAAGGTAGAAGAAATAAATAAGAAACTTACTGAGGTAACATGTGAGAAAGAGGGAATGAATGAAAATAAAGGTGCAATAATTTAAGCATATTTCAGATAAGGTTGTTAGGATGTTTAATGATCAACTGACTGGAAAGCATACAAAAGGCTTAGGATATAACAAGACTCCACCACCTTATAACCAAGTTTACTTTCCTCCTAAAAGTGATTTAGATATAAATAAGTTAAAAGAAGGAATGTCAGATGAGGTTAAACAGGTTGATCTAGTCAAGAAGTTAGCAGAAGATGAGTTGTTTAATAAGGTTGAGATAAGAGAGTAGACTGATGAGGATGACAGTGAGGAGAGTGAAAGTTCTGAATCAGAATCTAATACTTCTAGATCTGAAACGGAAAGTGAGAACAGGAAAAAGTCAATTACTGGTCTAGTTTCTGATTTAACTAGTGAGAAATTAGAAGAGGGTAAAAGACTGTTTAGGGAAAAACAGGCCTTGGAACATGTGAGAACCACACCTAAAAACCAAAGGAATATTCAAAGGAATGTTAGGAATGCAATTAAATCGGTTGATTCTTTGTGTAATAAATCTGTGATGAATAACTGTGAAAATTGCAAATGTAAAGCTAGCTCTTCTCAACCACAAAATTTTCAAAAACCAATTCCCAGAGGTAATCAAAGAAATTGGAATCAAATGGTAACTCAAAAACTGGGAAAGAATGTAACAGTGGTTAGAGAACAGCTATGCCTTATATGTGGCAGGAATAATCATCTTCAACATGACTGTTTTCATAATCCAATGAATATTCAAAAGAATGTGAAACAGCCATGGACATCAGCTAATATGATTAATAAATAAAATTTTAAATCTAAAGTTAATCATATTGCTAATGTCAGAAAGATGTATTATAAAGCAAATCAAGCTAAGGCTGCTGCAAAGTTTTCTACTGCAGGAACAAAAGTTACAGATTTAGCCAACAGTCATAAGACTGAAACAGTGGAAAAAGTGAATAATGTAAACAGTGATAAACCATTTAAAACTGTTAGAACTGTTAAGTCTTCAGTTACCACTGGTAGAGTAAATAACACTGTAAGGAATACTAACAGTGTTAATTATTTCAACACTGCTAGACACAATAACAGTTTTAATAAGTTTAACACTGTTAGGCATTATAACTATGGTCCTTCAGTTAACACTGTTAGATCAAGACCCACTGTTAGATCTAAAATTAGTTGGATTTGGACACCTTTTCAATCTAATTCACACAGAGGTCCAAGATCCAACAATGTATCAAAATCAATGATCTTCAAGAAAGTTGATTACATTGATGCATATGGGAAACCCAAGGCCAAATTGGTTTGGGTTCCCAAGAGAAATTAACTTTTCTCTTTGTTTGTATGTGTGCAGGGCAAGTCAAGAAGCTTATGGTATATTGATAGTGGTTGCTCTAGCCACATGACTGGTGACAGGAAGAGACTGTAGAATTTCAAGCCATTTAATGGAGGATATGTTGCATTTGGAAACAACAATGGCAAGATTACAGGAAAGGGAACCATCAAGAGTGATAAGATAAGCTTTGATGATGTTTACTATGTGGAATAATTGAGGTATAATTTGCTAAGTGTGAGTCAAATCACAGATAAAAAGAACCCGGTTCACTTTACTGACACTGAATGCTTTATTCTGTCTAAGGAATTTAAAATACCTGAAAACATGATTTTAATGCGAATTCCAAGAACAGATAATGTATATAAGTGTGACTTAGCAAGTATGATTCCTCAATCTTCATTAACTTGTCTTATTTCAAAGGCTTCAGTTACTGAGTCTGAGATATGGCATAGAAGATTTTGTCACATGAATTTTAAAACTATCAATAAACCTGTGAAACATAAACTTGTAAGAGGTTTACCAAATCAGCTTTATGCATGTGATGAACATTGTGTTGCCTGTCAAAAGGGAAAACAACACAAAACTTCTTTTAAGTCCAAATCCGTGAACTCAAATTGCTCTCCTCTACAGTTACTACATATGGATTTATTTGGACCAACCAATGTGAGTAGTATAGGGAAAAAGTCATACTGTTTAGTGGTCATTGATGATTATAGCAGATTCTGTTGGGTATTTTTTCTTAGGACCAAGGATGAAACAGGTGAAATACTTAGGTCATTCATTACTAAGATAGAAAACCAAACAAATCTAAAGGTTAAAATCATTAGGAGTGACAATGGGACAGAATTTAAAAATCATGAGATGAATAAGTTCTGTGAATTAAAAGGTATAGAAAGACAGTATAGTGCACCTAGGACTCCTCAATAGAATGGAGTAGCAGAAAGGAGGAATAGGACATTAATTAAGGCTTCTAGGACTATGTTAGCTGATGCTAAGTTACCTATGTCTTTTTGGGCAGAAGCAATCAGTACTGCTTGTTATTCTCAGAACAGGATAATAATAGTGAAACCTCATAACAAGACACCCTATGAATTGTTCTTTAAAAGAAAACCATTGGTTAGCTTTTTAAAACACTTTGGATGTCCTCGTACTGTTTTAAATACCAAAGACCACTTAGGAAAGTTTGAGAGCAAGGTAGATGAAGGACTGTTTGTTGGATACTCTACTCAGATGAAAGCATATAGAGTGTTCAATCAGAGAACCATGGTCATAGAGGAAACAATGAATGTAACCTTTAATGAACATACACCAAATGTTCAAGGCAAAGGTTCTGAGTCCTTGTTTGATATTGATGCACTAACTCATTCTTTTAGATATCCAGATGTTTCTGTTAGTGCAGGTTCTACTGCAGGTACATGTTCAACTAGTGCAAATGGGACTCATCAGCCTCCAATTAAGCATGCTTTGTTTCCCATTTGGTCACCTGATCCCCCTGAAGTATTTTAATCAACTTTAGATCAAAGTTCAAGCTTAGAAAAGGGTGAGAAGGATCAAGAAATGCCTCCCTTAGAAGAAGATAAAGTGTTCTCCACGACAATCAATGATTTGGAGAAGACAATCAATGATAAGTCTTCTAAACATATTGTTGATACCATTACAAAAGATGTGAGAAGAGTTCTGGCAGTTGATTTTGGTGATATGACAGCATCTAGGCAGGAGCAGTTAAATTATTTGGATAAGATGAGCTTAACACCATTATCTAAACGAATCTCCAAGTCCGTGTCAACTGAATCCACTCCACAATGGAATTTTACAAATTTGGAATCTGAGATTCAAGTGACTCCTACTTCTCATTACAATGTTCATAGAGATCATCCTCTTGAAAATGTAATTGGGAATATTGATTCATCTGTGTTAACAAGGAAACCAATACAAGAAAATGAAGAAGCAATCAATACTTCTTTATTTGCTTGTTTTCTGTCCCAAGTTGAACCCAAGAAGATTACTGAAGCATTGAAGCATCCAAGTTGGATTGAGGCAATGCAGGAGGAGTTACTTCAGTTTAAGATTCAAGATGTATGGATTTTGACTGATCTGCCCAAAGGAAAAAGGGCAATTGGCACAAGATGGGTTTATAGAAACAAGAGAGATGAAAGAGGAATAGTGGTTAAGAATAAAGCAAGGCTAGTAGCACAGGGATACACTCTAGAGGAAGGAATTGACTATGATGATGTGTTTGCCCCTGTTGCTAGAATTGAGGCTATCATATTGTTTCTAGCCTTTGCTACTTTCAAAGGATTTAAGGTTTATCAGATGGATGTTAAAACTGCTTTTCTGCATGGTAAGATTGATGATGAGGTATATGTATGTCAACCACCAGGGTTTCAAGATCCTGGATATCTTGATAAAGTATGGAAATTGAAAAAGGCTCTTTATGGCTTACACCAAGCACCTAGGCTTTGGTATGATACTTTGTCAGTTTATGATACTTTGTCAGTTTATTTGTTGGAAAGTGGATTCAAAAGAGGTACTATAGACAAGACTTTGTTTATCAAAAGAGTTAAGAATGATATCCTACTAGTTCAAGTCTATGTAGATGATATTATTTTTGGTTCTACAAAGGACAGTCTGTGTAAAGAATTTGAGGAAACTATGCATAACAGATTTAGCATGAGTTCCATGGGGGAATTAACTTTCTTCTTAGGATTACAAGTGCAGCAGAAGGAAGATGGGATCTTCATTCATCAAGAAAAGTATGTGAAAGATATTTTGAAGAGATTTGGTTATGCTGATGCTAAGGTTGCAAGCATACCTATGGAAGCACACAAGCCATTATCTGCAGATCTTGAGGGGGAGGAAGTAGATGTACATCTGTACAGGTCAATGATAGGGTCTTTAATGTATCTAACTTCTTCCAGGCCAGATATTATGTTTGCTGTGTGTCTCTGTGCAAGATTTCAGACATGTCCAAAGCAATCACATCTGTATGCTGTTAAGAAAATTTTAAGATACTTAAAGGGACAACCTGATTTAGGCCTTTGGTATCCAAAAGGTTCTTCTTTTGATCTATTAGCATATTCAGACAGTGATTACGGGGGAGCAAGTATGGACAGAAAGTCAACATCAGGAGGTTGTCAATTTTTAGGAGAGAGGATGATTTCATGGCAATGTAAGAAAAAAACGACCGTATCAACATCTACTGCTGAAGCTGAGTATGTAGCTGCTGCAAACTGCTGTGCTCAAGTCTTGTGGATTCAGAATCAAATGCTTGATTACGGTTTAACTTTCTTAAACACTCCTATTTTTATTGATAATCCTTCTGCTATCAGTATCATTAATAATCCTGTTAAACATTCTAAGACTAAGCATATAGAGATCAGGTATCATTTTATAAGAGATTGTAATGAAAAACGACTTATTCAGATTATAAAAGTCCATACAGATAATCAACTTGCAGATTTGTTCACCAAAGCTTTTGATGTGGGTAGATTTACATACTTGGTCACCAGTATTGGTCTGATTAAATCTTCTTAAATCGTTTTCTCATAAATAATTTGTACATTATCTCTGTAATGCTTAAAGATTAGATACTGATAGATGTAATTGATAATAACAGTGTTAGTTATAACTGTTTTGAGTTTTCTCAACTCAACTGATTATCACTGTTACTATTAAATTACCACTGTATATGTAAACTTTGTTTTCACTGTTAGTTTATTTTTATCACTGTTTGTTTTTAGAATTAACTCTTTGCAGGTAATCACTGTCAGTTAAACGGCCATCACTGTTAGTGTAAACAGTTTCCACTGTTTTCACTACTCAGTAATAACTGTTAGTTCCACTATTAGTGTAACAGTTATCACTGTTAGTATATCAGTTTCCACTGTTTATACTATTCAGTTATAACTGTTAATTATGGTGTTAATTCGATTTCTTTTTGGAAATTTCTTTGTTTTCTTTTTGCAGGTTTATTTCATTGGTGATAAATAAAATAAATTAATTTTGCTGTTCTTTTTAATAATACTAATTAAGATACTAGTATTGAGTTATAATTCCTTTGATCAGGGGTTATTTCCATTAACTAGTTATCACTGTTAGTATTATTAAACAGTCAAAAAGTGTTCCAAGTGTTCAATTTAATCACTGTTAGTTTAACTCTCAGTTTCCACTGTTTTAAAACGGTTTCCACTGTTTTAAAATGGTTTCCACTATTGATGTTAAATTTGGGAATTTTGATTTGAAATTAGGTTTTCAAAATTAACAGTATATATATGTCAAACACTTGTATCATTACGCTTTCATCATCACTGCTATTGTATTCTTTGCTAACCACTGCTTTCTCAATTCTGTTTCTTTTTGAATTTCAATCATGGCTTCTTCTTCTTCATCTAAAACTCAACTACCGATTGGCAAAGATCATAATATGATCGCTTTCTTAGTTAAACCGATTCAGGCCAATGATTATGTTGAAATCATTGATTTCTTACGCGCTTCACATATTTTCAATGCGTTAACCATTAATCCTCGTATATCACATGAACACATCAATGACTTCTGGGTTAATGCCAAAATAGAGGAAGAATCGGGCATTCAAAGAATCGTATCAATAGTTGCAGCGCAACGAGTGGTGGTTACAGAGGCTTCTTTACGTTCTTCTCTTCGTCTAGAAGATGAAGCAGGTATTACTTCACTTTCTGATGATGTTTTATACACCAACTTAAGCGCAATGGGATATGAGGGTACTTTGGGTGGTTTTGTTTTTCAAAAAACCTTATTTTCATATCAATGGAGATTTTTGATACATACATTATTACACTGTTTATCTTCTAAACGATCATCTTTTGAACAATTCAGTAGTAAAGTAGGGTATGCATTAGTCTGTTTAGCTACTGGTCAAAGATTTAATTTTTCAAATTTTATTTTTGCTGGTATGCTAAGAAACATAAATCAACCAAAGCTTAAGTTTTTGATGTATCCAAGGTTTGTGCAATTATTTTTAAATGAACAAATTGCTCAATTGCCTGCTTTGGATAGAGTTATTGGTATCTTTTCTTTAAAACCAAAAGTTTTTGTTAATATGAAGAGAGATACATCAATAAAATGTATTAAGTTTTCTGGGAGGGTTACAGCTTTGTTTCCAACAATGCATCCTGCACCTTCCACCACAGCTCCAGTACAACCAACTGAAGCTGAACCAGCTGCTGAGAGAATGGAACAACCCATTCATTCTCAACCAACAGTGGTTGGGGGTACCATTAGAAAACAAGGGACCAATCTAGCTACCTATCATAGAAATGCCAAAAGGCCTAGAACACAGGTGTTTGAGGCTCATGCTGCTTGTAACACCCCCAAATTTAATGATTCGCGGAAGCATACTTTGGGTGTTACTAATCAATAATCAAAGCACACAGATATATAGCAAACGACTTTATATGCGTCGTTTTAACAAAATATATTAATATTGAATGGTTTACAACAGTTTGAACTCATAATTAGCTCGTGTTCGTAATATGAGAGATTTAAGTACATAATTAGTTATACAAAATCTAATAATGCAATGAAATCTCTGAAGTTTGCATGAAGACTCGAGCTAAGATGCATCCTGATAGGCAGTCCAAATCTACTGCTGAGTACCTGTGATACATGCTAAAATGGGTCAGCTAACGCTGGTGAGCTCACAGGTTTGAGTATCAAATAATATTCTATGAACCGCAAGATTTAAGTATTGATTTGCATCCAGCAAATAAAGTTACGGATAGTGTATACAACCATGAGCGCATAGTCTGAGCTTAACTCGAGGGTCGGGTCCCATATAGAGAATTCCGAGCGAGGTGCCTCCACGAGTGTCTAATCCACACTCGTCTTCCCAAATATTAGTACGTCCGTTTACCCGGTTAGTGCTTGCTAACCCGGACGAGGAGGGTCAATCCTATATGGTACCATATACTAATATTCACGCTACTTTCGTATTACCAGACTATACTGACGGAGGACTTTGGTTTGATTAGTTGAAAACAACTCATGTAGTATATTGAAATATGTACTCGCGTTCATGTGTTAAAAACAGAGCAATGTATCACACCCCTAGTAAAACAGTAAAAAGAGGGGCCATGAGACTCACCTGAGCCTGGAGAGTTTATCTAAATAAACTGAGATTGATTGGCCAAGAATCGAAGTCCAAAGACTTGTAACCTGAGGGTGTCCACGACACGCGATGGTTATAAGCATGTTGTAGGAAATTATTGATTTGATGATACAAAATAATTAAAGATGAGGGACTAAAAGTAATGATTGTTTTAATTAGTTTCCTTGTACAATTATGATTTCTTTGTAACCCTAATATCTCTATCATATAAAGGGATATAGGCATAGGGTTTTAGGGTGCACACATAATGTAGACGTCTAAGGGTTTGTTTAGCCTCAAGATCAAGGTTTCTTGATCCTGTTATATTTGTATAACCGTTTTATTCTGATCAAATAAAATTGGGGCTTGTTGTGATAACATTGATTTGTTCTTATTCCGCTGCATATTATTATCTTTGTTATTAATGATCATAGATTAGACCTAAAAAGTCTAGAGCTTAAACGATCATACGTTTTCACAATTGGTATCAGAGCGAGGTGGCTCGTTATCTAGGATCTACAAGTTTTACAAGCAAGAGAAGCCATATCGAAGAAACCCTAGAAGATTGCAAGAAAAATTCGTAATTCGTCACTTTCTGCACAGCGATAGTAAAAAATCCGGATCTCATTCGTTAACCGTTCAATCATCGTGAAATTTGAACTGTAGGTTCATAACACATAGACGCACATACTGACCGGAGGAATTTTTGATCTGAGCTTTTGATTGAGAGATATTCATTGTCGAAATTGGTTACTGAAAGTTTAGGGTTTTTCAGAATGGCAGAAGTAAATCGATCACCGTGTCTTCGTTATTCAACGAATATTCATGATTTTTGGATATGTTATTCAAGACACAGGTTTCTAAGTCATGTAAAAATTTTATCGTGATCGGATGTGTCTACATAGAGATACATATTTTTGAAGTTACAGCAGTAAGTTTATGGTTTCTTTTGTGCAGCTGAAGTCAAATGATTACTGTAGATTTGTTAACCGTTGGATCGAATTGATTTTTGGATATGTGGTTAATGAAACATTGATGGACTTCATGTTAAAATTTGAGCTTCATTGGATACGGCATCAAGGAGATACATAGTTACAAATCTGCCACTGCTCGTTAGATGTGCTAGCCACTGCTCAGCCACTGTTTGTACAAACGTTGCCACTGCTAGAAGGTTCTTCCCTCTGTTAGTACAAACTTTCCGCTGCTAGTATAATCTTACCACTGTTAGAACAAGCGTACCACTGTTAGCACATCCTTACCGCTGTTGGTATGAAGTAGCCACTGTTAGTTTAATCTTACCACTGCTTGAAAGCTTACCACTGTTAGTGGATATTTAAAGATTGCCACTGTTGATGATTTTTGAAAGCTTGCCACTGTTAGTGGATATTTAAAGATTGCCACTGTTGATGAATTTTGAAGATTGGCACTGTTAGTGAAAGGAGATTACCACTGTTAGTACAAAATAGTTTCCACTGTTCGTATTACTTGGTTACAACTGTTGGTTCAACTGATAGTTTGGATCTCAAATGAAATTGTATTGATTTAATGGCTTGTTCTTGAAGATGTGATTACGAAGAAGATTGATTATAGCTTATTTGATATTGTAGTTGAGTTTGACAGATTTGTGTCTTATCATATCTCAAAGTGGAGGATGAAGAACTTTGAAGATAACTTGTTTGGTTTGTATGGTGACGACGAAGACTTGACAAAATCTAGCAAAAGTGTGAGATTTACAAACTTATGATTCTCAATGCTCACATTTGTTATCACTTGGAAGAGTTTGATGTGCTCGGTGACTTATTATGGAAAATAAGGATTTTTGTCAAAGAGATTGCGGTCTACTTATACATAGGATTATAAGTTCGACGTCGTGGATAGTACAAGATATAAGGTACAAGTTTGGAAGATTTAATTTCTTTATTAAGTTTGTTATACTTTATTTTCTTCATCGGTGATCATTACAAAGAGCCTACAAAGTTTGAGATTCAAGAGATGGTTAACATATTGATTTGAGGGGAAGCTTGTTAAAAAAAAAAAAAAATGTTTAACCATCAGAAGATGTTCATGCATTGTTTGAGGAAAAAGGTTTTATTACTACTGCTAGTTGTATATTACTACTACTAGTGTAATTTTCTAATGCTCAAATTCATTATTCTTATTATGCGTCATGGAGGGCAATTTGAGACATTAGAGGATTGAATTAGTGGTGTACTATATAGCATGTAGTTGTAAAGATTGAAG
Organism: Pseudognaphalium luteoalbum; assembly: GCA_963422505.1. Taxonomy (NCBI): domain Eukaryota; kingdom Viridiplantae; phylum Streptophyta; class Magnoliopsida; order Asterales; family Asteraceae; genus Pseudognaphalium; species Pseudognaphalium luteoalbum. Next base: position 130,979,256 of record OY730192.1, on the reverse strand, counting down.
TTGCTTATCTTCACAAGACCCCTATTGGATTATGACAAAAAGGGGAAGAAGAATTGAAGATCAAGATTTGCAGCTGGTTATTATGCATGGCATGGTTTAAAAGAAATCAAGAATTAAGGGGAAGTTTGTGCAAGAAGATAGATATTTTGTCATAATCAAATAGGGGAAGATTGTAGGGAATTATTGATTTGATGATACAAAATAATTAAAGATGAGGGACTAAAAGTAATGATTGTTTTAATTAGTTTCCTTGTACAATTATGATTTCTTTGTAACCCTAATATCTCTATTATATAAAGGGATATAGGCATAGGGTTTTAGGGTGCACACATAATGTAGACGTCTAAGGGTTTGTTTAGCCTCAAGATCAAGGTTTCTTGATCCTGTTATATTTGTATAACCGTTTTATTCTGATCAAATAAAATTGGGGCTTGTTGTGATAACATTGATTTGTTCTTATTCCGCTGCATATTATTATCTTTGTTATTAATGATCCTAGATTAGACCTAAAAAGTCTAGAGCTTAAACGATCATACGTTTTCACACATGTGAAGGCATCTAATAAGACTACCTTGTAGTTGTTTGTCCAACTAGAATGTCCAAATTACCATGATTTGGTTGTTTGTTTAAGTATTGAAAATTTGTACGGCCCGTTGGTGATTGTTTGTAATAATAATCCCACGTTATTATTTTGATGATTTTGAAGTGTTATACCTAAAAGTAAGTTCCAATGTGTTTTAGAAGTTATGTCGCATTCGTGTTTGATGTTATACAAGTTTAACACTTTGTGTGAAAGTTTAGATGTAACACCGTTACTCGTGAACCTAGGGTAAGGGCGAAGCCCGTTAATGACGGGGGTCCGGGGGCAGCGCCCCTGGTAGCGGGGTCCAAGGTGCGGCAGCCCCTGCCGGGTTCAAGGGGCAGAGCCCCTGGCTGGGGTCGAGCTGCCAGGTCAGCTTGGAAAATTTTTATTTCTACTATATTGCTTTGGTGAAAAACGCATCTGGACTCGAATTTGGGTGAAATGGGACGTCAAATTTGGGTCTCAAAACTTAGTGTAAAATCAGTTAAAACTTTCTGTTTATGCGTCACTTATAGGGAAGTGACGCATGGTAGGGCGTCACTAAGGTAAGTGTCGCTATAAGTGTCGGGTATGGGTCTAGGCGTCACTTAGGAAGTGTCGCTAGAAGTGTCGGGTATGGGTCTAGGCGTCACTTAGGAAGTGTCGCTAGAAGTGTCGGTTAAAGTTGTTGTGCGTCACTAGTCAAGTGACGGTAGGAGTGTCGGGAAAAAGGGGTTTCATGCGGCACTTAGGCAAAATTAGGGTTTCATGCGACACTCAATGCGTCACTTAAGTGACGCATGAAGTGACGCATAGCTGCTGCTGTCTATGCGACACTTAAGTCTGATGACGGATTTTTGAGCCAAAAACGAGTTTTTCGGTTTCCGTTTGGCCTGAAACTTTTACCCAACCTATATTTGGACATTTTAAGCTTGTATAAACAATTTTTATGTAAAAATAAACGAAATCGAAGAGTTTCGAGATTTTTCGGAAACTTACAAAGTGTCGAATGGAAATTCCGAAAAGATAGATTTGTAGATCGTTGCGAGATGAGTCTTTTTCTCCAAACGAGCGACGTGATTTGAGGCGTTTTTGTGGTGGAAGATGGTGGTGGAAATGGTGGAATTTTGAAAGGAAAGAGAAGAGGGAGAAAAAGAGGAAGAGTAAAGTGAGGTTGGGGAGGTGATGACCTCACCCTTTGGCAGATTTTTGGGTGGGGGCCCACCCATGTGTGGGTCTCCACTTTTAGCTCCGTGTATTCGCGCTCCGTGCGGTGTTCGTTTCCCCGATCGTTAATCGTTAAGTAATTATTTTAAGTGTTTAAAATGCAAGTTTTAAAGAAGACGAAAGTTAATTAAATAAATTTATTGGGGTATTTTATCAATTACTTAATAATTCATTTGGCCTCGTTTGTTTACGCGTTTAATGTCTAAGTCGTGCAGACGCCTATAATACGATATGAAGTGAACTTGAAATATTATCAAAATAATATTTTTGGTACGTTATGTCAATAAATAATTTTTATATTATTCAATAAAATTGATCACCAACGTCCGTATTTTACTGGAACCGAAATACATTCGATTTAGTTTGCGTACGATTTATGTAAATCGCATTTTTGTATATATTCAACAATATATATTGAGATACATCAATTATCCTAATCTAAGGACTAATTATATGTATTAACAACTGATTAGGTACTAATCACTAGTCCTAATTTGGCGGGTGTTACATTCTCCCCCCGTTAGGAGAATTTCGTCCCGAAATTTAGTTCGATGTAGCGTTTGATGTAGATTCATTGAACAACTGAGGATACTTGAGTCGCATTTGGTCTTCCCGTTCCCAAGTGAACTCCGGACCGCGCCGCGAATTCCACTTGACCTTAATGATAGGAATACGACTTTGTTTGAGTTGTTTGACCTCACGGTCCATGATTTCAGCGGGTTCCTCAACAAAATGGAGTTTGTTATCCACGCGAATCTCATCGAGTGGAATGATAAGTGTCTCATCAGACATACATCTCTTTAGGTTAGAAATGTGAAAGGTAGGGTGCACGCTGCTGAGCTCAGCTGGCAGCTGCAGTCGATATGCCACAGGGCCAATCCTTTCGAGGATCTCAAAAGGCCCAATGTATCTGGGATTTAACTTCCCGCGTTTGCCGAATTGGATTACGCCTTTCCAAGGCGAGACTTTCAGGAGCACTCGATCCCCGACTTGGAACTCGAGTGGTTTGCGTCTCACGTCAGCATAACTTTTCTGACGATCACGTGCAGCTTTGAGTCGGTTTTGGATCTCGACAATTTTCTCAGTGGTTTCGTGTATGAGTTCAGGACCAGTGAGTTGGCTGTCTCCCACTTCGGTCCAACAGATCGGTGATCGACACTTACGTCCGTACAGTGCCTCGAAGGGTGCAGCCTTAATGCTGGTATGATAACTGTTATTGTAGGAAAACTCGCACAATGGTAGGTGTCTTTCCCAGTTTGCACCGAAGTCAACTACACAAGCTCGTAGCATGTCTTCCAGTGTCTGAATGGTTCGTTCACTTTGGCCATCGGTTTGAGGATGGTATGCGGTACTCATATCAAGTCGGGTACCTAACGATTTTTGGAGTGATTGCCAAAAGTGAGATGTGAAACGAGCGTCTCTATCAGAGATAATTGAGGTTGGAACACCATGTCGAGAAACAACTTCTTTGATGTAGATTTGTGAGAGGCGTTCCATTTTATCGGTTTCCTTGATCGCCAGGAAATGAGCAGATTTGGTGAGACGATCGACGATCACCCAGATGGTATCGCAACCGCTCGATGACTTGGGTAGTTTGGTTATGAAATCCATGGCGATTTGTTCCCATTTCCATTCAGGAATGTTGGGTTGTTGAAGTAAACCAGAAGGTTTTTGATGTTCGGTTTTGACTCTCGAGCAAGTAAGGCACCTGCTGACATATGTGGCGATTTCGGCTTTCATGTTCGGCCACCAATAGAACTCTTTGATGCCGTGATACATTTTGTCGGATCCAGGGTGGATAGAATATTTAGACTTGTGAGCTTCGTCCATCACCAAGTCTCGCAGGTTCCCAAAACTAGGTAACCAGATTCGATTTGAGAAGTACCTAACACCGTTAGGTTTGATTTCGAATTGCTTATCGATGCCCCGTAAGGCTTCGCTTTTGACATTTTCGGGTTTCAAAGCTTCGAGTTGAGAGGTATGAATCTGAATGGTGAGATCATTATGAATGGTCATACTGAGGGCTCGAACTCGAAGTGGTTTCGGCCGTTCCTTTCGACTGAGGGCATCGGCAACAACATTTGCCTTGCCTGGGTGGTATTTGATTTCGCAGTCATAATCGGTGAGCAACTCGACCCAACGACGTTGTCGCATATTAAGGTCTTTTTGGTCGAAGATGTGCTGGAGACTTTTGTGATCGGTGAATACGGTACTTCGGGTACCATAGAGGTAGTGTCTCCAGATTTTGAGGGCGAACACCACGGCCCCTAGCTCGAGGTCGTGAGTCGTGTAGTTCTTCTCATGAACTTTGAGTTGTCGGGAAGCGTAAGCAATGACCTTATCTCGTTGCATCAACACGCAACCGAGACCTTGGTGGGAAGCATCGCAGTATACCACGAAGTCGTCGGTGCCTTCGGGTAAGGATAGAATAGGAGCACTGCAAAGCTTGAGTTTTAATAGCTGAAATGCTGACTCTTGTTTATCAGTCCAATCGAACTTCTTTTCCTTCTGAGTCAGTGTCGTGAGTGGTTGAGCTATTTTGGAGAAATTTTCGATGAAACGACGATAATAACCAGCCAACCCTAGAAATTGGCGTACCTCGGTCGGAGTAGTTGGCGCTTGCCAGTCTTTGATAGCCTCGATTTTCGATGGGTCGACGTGAATTCCTTGACTATTAACAACATGTCCAAGGAATTGAACGGATTGTATCCAGAACTCACACTTGGAGAATTTGGCATATAACTCCTCGTGCTTAAGTAGCTCTAGGATGGTTTTGAGGTGTTGTGCGTGTTCTCGTTCGTTGCGCGAATAGATGAGGATGTCATCGATAAAGACAATGACAAACTTGTCGAGATAGGGTTTGCACACCCGATTCATAAGGTCCATGAATACAGCCGGTGCGTTTGTTAAACCGAAGGGCATCACTTGAAATTCATAATGCCCGTAACGAGTTCGGAAAGCAGTCTTCGGAATGTCGGTGTCGCGAACTCGAAGTTGATGATAACCCGAACGAAGATCGATCTTTGAATAAATACTCGACCCTTGTAGTTGGTCGAACAGGTCATCGATGCGAGGAAGTGGATACCGGTTCTTGACGGTCAACTTGTTCAACTCTCGGTAGTCGATACACATTCGGAAAGAACCGTCTTTCTTTTTCACGAATAAGACCGGAGCTCCCTATGGTGAAGAACTCGGTCTAATAAATCCTCTGTCCAGCAGTTCCTGTAACTGGGTGGACAACTCCTGAAGTTCGGATGGAGCTAGGCGGTATGGTGCTCGGGCTACCGGAGCGGCACCCGGCACGAGATCGATTGAGAACTCTACCTGTCTATGTGGAGGTAAGCCAGGTAGTTCTTCCGGAAAGACTTCGGGAAAGTCTCTAACGATTGGCACATCCTCAAGTCGCTTCTCCTCTGACTTTTTCTCTGTGATGTGCGCGAGGATTGCTGGATAACCCTTTCTCAGAAATTTTCGGGTCTTCAAACAAGAGATGATGTTTAGTCTCGTCCTGCCAGTCTCCCCCTGTATGATCAAGGTTCTACCGACGGCGAGAGGGATGCGGATGATTTTATCATAACAGACGATTTCGGCTCGATGTTTGGATAACCAGTCCATTCCAATGATGACGTCGAAACTCCCAATTTCAACAGGCATAAGGTCGATCGAAAAGGTTTCATCGGCTAGGTTTAAAGTGCAATTAGGTATCACACTATTGGTTTCTATGAGTTTACCGTTTGCTAGCTCTACAGTGTACTTAACATCTAAGGCAACAGGAGTGATGTCAAGTAAGGGGTAAAACTCATCAGAAATAAAGCTCCTATCGGCACCAGTATCAAATAGAACAAAAGCAGTTAAGTTGTTGAGGAGGAACATACCCGAGACCACATTCGGGTCCTGCCGGGCATCCCCAGAGTTGAGTACGAACGCTCTACCTTTAGCGTTGTTGTTGTTGTTGTTGTTGTTGTTGTTGTTGCCCTTCTTCTTCTGGTTTGGGCAATCATTCTTGAAGTGCCCGGTGTTTCCACACCCGAAACATGTCTTGGGTGCCTTGGGGTTGTAGTTGGAGTTGTTGTTGTTGGTGGGGGATCTACAGTCCCTGGTGAGGTGTCCATACCTCTTGCAGTTGTTGCAATAAGGACCACAAGGACCTTCATGGTGGCGGTTGCACTTGGAACAGTAGGGCTTGTTCCCGGTGTAACCACGCCTGGGTTCGGTGGTTGAGTTGTAGGCTTTGATGGTGTCGGGTTTCTTGTTTTGGTTGTTGCTGTGGTTGTCAGACCACTTCCTTTTGAGGTGGTTGGAGGAAGAAGTGGGTGGTTCTGAGTCCTCGTTCATGGCCATGAGTTCATGAGCCAATCAGATAGCACCATCAATGGTGGTCTGGTTTGAGGAGGCGACGTTCCCCCGGACAGGCTCCGGAAGACCGCGGATGTACCTTCAGATTTTATCGGGTTCGGTGCTTACCATTGCTGGGCGAAGGATGGCAAGCTGTTGGAATCTGACGGTATATCCGTCAATGTCAGCTCCCTGCACCTTTAGGTGCCAGAACTCATCCTCTAGCTTTTGAAGTTGTTCGATGGGGCAATACTTAGCAGTAAGCATTGTCTTCAGTTCCTCCCAAGGGAGTAGGTAGGCGGTATCGATACCCACAGACTGGGCATATGAATTCCACCATGAGAGTGCACCATTCTCGAGGGTGCAGGTGGAGTACTTGACTCTGTCCTCTTCCGCACACTTCCTGATGTGGAAGACGGACTCCATTTTCTCGAACCATCTGATCAGTCCGATGGCTCCTTCAGTTCCCTTGAAGTTCAAGGGTTTGTAGCTCAGGAAGTCCTTGTATGAACAAGGCTTGGATTGAGGCCCGTTGGCAGCTGTGTCTTCGCTGCCCGAACTGGGTTGTCGGGTAGCCATAGCTTGAGCCACGCTTTGGGCTATGAGTTGGGCGATTTCAGTTTCGCTGAAGGTGAATCGCTTCGGTGGCATCTTGCTGAACAAGATCAAGAAAAGACAATGAGATTCTTGTGTGAAATTCTGATGTATCACATGTGTATATGGTGGAATATACGATATAAAGTGATAATTATATTTCATTTAAATAACCAAGTTTGGTACATGACACGAGTTTTCAAAAGATTACATAATACGGGGAGTACAAAAGGTACCGGGAATTGTTACATCCGGTTAGAATAGTAAAAGTCCTACATAGATAGATATAGATTACAAGATGACAGCCACACTAGTTCTAATGCAAGTTGATCCTTTCCATTAGTGTGACGAGTCGATCAACGGTGGCTGCGAGTCTGCTGGTTTGTCGGGCGTTGTCTTCTGCCAATGCTAGTCATTGTACCAGCATTCTTGAGTATTCTTCAGCCTCTTGCAGGCGCTGCTCGCATTGTTCCAACCTGAGTCGCAAAAGTTCAACTTCTATTCCTGATTCCACCACTCGGTCGTGGAGTATGTTCATGTTGCTAACGGTGTTTTCGTGGTCCTCGGAGACTTGATTGATATGCTCAAGCGCTGTGAGTCTCCAATTTTCATTGGTTTCTTGCAAAGCGACATCCATGGTGCGAAGTCGTTGCTCGTGACGGTCCAGCCTAGCGGCCAAGGCCGGCAGAGTGAAGTGAGTGGGGTATGGGCCAGCTCGAGGCAACCTAGCGTTCCTCCTAGCTACCCTCGGGTTCTGCGACCCGGATTGGGAGCGTGACGAATTAGGTGGTGTGTTTGCCATTCTGAGACAAAGCGTTAAAAAAGAGTGAGGCCTATCTATGTATATACATATATATTACATAATAGCCTAAGGTGTCTAACACATACATGTTTGGGTCCCGGTTTCTCTCGTGGTCAGAGTCAGCTAGTGTATCCTGTTCAGTCATGATTCCTTTCAGATTCCACATCATATTCTTTTAATTATACATAGTTGATCAGGCTATGTTAAATTAAACCAATACCATGTAGTCATTGAACCTAATCATACTTAATAAGGAATACTGCCTAACGGTCATAGTCTAGGCCCACTAAATGCAACCTAGTTCACTATAACCTTAGGCTCTGATACCAATCTGTAACACCCCCAAATTTAATGATTCGCGGAAGCATACTTTGGGTGTTACTAATCAATAATCAAAGCACACAGATATATAGCAAACGACTCTATATGCGTCGTTTTAACAAAATATATTAATATTGAATGGTTTACAACAGTTTGAACTCATAATTAGCTCATGTTCGTAATATGAGAGATTTAAGTACATAATTAGTTATACAAAATCTAATAATGCAATGAAATCTCTGAAGTTTGCATGAAGACTCGAGCTAAGATGCATCCTGATGGGCAGTCCAAATCTACTGCTGAGTACCTGTGATACATGCTAAAATGGGTCAGTTAACGCTGGTGAGCTCACAGGTTTGAGTATCAAATAATATTCTATGAACCGCAAGATTTAAGTATTGATTTGCATCCAACAAATAAAGTTACGGATAGTGTATACAACCATGAGCGCATAGTCTGAGCTTAACTCGAGGGTCGGGTCCCATATAGAGAATTCCGAGCGAGGTGCCTCCACGAGTGTCTAATCCACACTCGTCTTCCCAAATATTAGTACGTCCATTTACCCGGTTAGTGCTTGCTAACCCGGACGAGGAGGGTCAATCCTATATGGTACCATATACTAATATTCACGCTACTTTCGTATTACCAGACTATACTGACGGAGGACTTTGGTTTGATTAGTTGAAAACAACTCATGTAGTATATTGAAATATGTACTCGCGTTCATGTGTTAAAAACAGAGCAATGTATCACACCCCTAGTAAAACAGTAAAAAGAGGGGCCATGAGACTCACCTGAGCCTGGAGAGTTTATCTAAATAAACTGAGATTGATTGGCCAAGAATCGAAGTCCAAAGACTTTTAACCTGAAGGTGTCCACGACACGCGATGGTTATAAGCATGTGAAGGCATCTAATAAGACTACCTTGTAGTTGTTTGTCCAACTAGAATGTCCAAATTACCATGATTTGGTTGTTTGTTTAAGTATTGAAAATTTGTACGGCCTGTTGGTGATTGTTTGTAATAATAATCCCACGTTATTATTTTGATGATTTTGAAGTGTTATACCTAAAAGTAAGTTCCAATGTGTTTTAGAAGTTATGTCGCATTCGTGTTTGATGTTATACAAGTTTAACACTTTGTGTGAAAGTTTAGATGTAACACCGTTACTCGTGAACCTAGGGTAAGGGCGAAGCCCGATAATGACGGGGGTCCGGGGGCAGCGCCCCTGGTAGCGGGGTCCAAGGGGCGGCAGCCCCTGCCGGGTTCAAGGGGCAGAGCCCCTGGCTGGGGTCGAGCTGCCAGGTCAGCTTGGAAAATTTTTATTTCTACTATATTGCTTTGGTGAAAAACGCATCTGGACTCGAATTTGGGTGAAATGGGACGTCAAATTTGGGTCTCAAAACTTAGTGTAAAATCAGTTAAAACTTTCTGTTTATGCGTCACTTATAGGGAAGTGACGCATGGTAGGGCGTCACTAAGGTAAGTGTCGCTATAAGTGTCGGGTATGGGTCTAGGCGTCACTTAGGAAGTGTCGCTAGAAGTGTCGGGTATGGGTCTAGGCGTCACTTAGGAAGTGTCGCTAGAAGTGTCGGTTAAAGTTGTTGTGCGTCACTAGTCAAGTGACGGTAGGAGTGTCGGGAAAAAGGGGTTTCTTGCGGCACTTAGGCAAAATTAGAGTTTCATGTGACACTCAATGCGTCACTTAAGTGACGCATGAAGTGACACATAGCTGCTGCTGTCTATGCGACACTTAAGTCTGATGACGGATTTTTGAGCCAAAAACGAGTTTTTCGGTTTCCGTTTGGCCTGAAACTTTTACCCAACCCATATTTGGACATTTTAAGCTTGTATAAACAATTTTTATGTAAAAATAAACGAAATCGAAGAGTTTCGAGATTTGTCGGAAACTTACAAAGTGTCGAATGGAAATTCCGAAAAGATAGATTTGTAGATCGTTGCGAGATGAGTCTTTTTCTCCAAACGAGCGACGTGATTTGAGGCGTTTTTGTGGTGTTATTTTGTGGTGGAAGATGGTGGTGGAAATGGTGGAATTTTGAAAGGAAAGAGAAGAGGGAGAAAAAGAGAAAGAGTAAAGTGAGGGTGGGGAGGTGATGACCTCACCCTTTGGCAGATTTTTGGGTGGGGGCCCACCCATGTGTGGGTCTCCACTTTTAGCTCCATGTATTCGCGCTCCGTGCGGTGTTCGTTTCCCCGATCGTTAATCGTTAAGTAATTATTTTAAGTGTTTAAAATGCAAGTTTTAAAGAAGACGAAAGTTAATTAAATAAATTTATTGGGGTATTTTATCAATTACTTAATAATTCATTTGGCCTCGTTTGTTTACGCGTTTAATGTCTAAGTCGTGCAGACGCCTATAATACAATATGAAGTGAACTTGAAATATTATCAAAATAATATTTTTGGTACGTTATGTCAATAAATAATTTTTATATTATTCAATAAAATTGATTACCAATGTCCGTATTTTACTGGAACCGAAATACATTCGATTTAGTTTGCGTACGATTTAAGTAAATCGCATTTTTGTATATATTCAACAATATATATATTGAGATACATCAATTATCCTAATCTAAGGACTAATTACATGTATTAACAACTGATTAGGTACTAATCACTAGTCCTAATTTGGCGGGTGTTACACTGCTCAATAGTCTCAGTCACATGACAGTGGTCAGGAACAGCATGTGGTCAATGAGGAGCAGAGAGACCATTCTGTGAGGGTTGCTTCTACTACTTCTAGCCCACTGGCAGAGCAGGACAGAAGTAACATAAGTAAGACCCAATCAGAGGCAACACCAGAACATGATTTTACTCCAGTAGATGATTTTGGTGGTCCCAGTACCAAGAATAGAGGGGAATCTGATGATCATACTAGGTATGATGCAGATTTTGATACTTTTATCAATGATTCATCAAGGGAGTTACATCCTGAAGGTGATGAGGCTAGAACTAACCCAGAGTTGACTAATTCAGATTTGACGGCTATGATTGATTATGTCTGGGAGAAGTTCAAGGTGGAAAGGAGAAAGAATAAAGAAAAAGATGTTCGAATAGCAGAACTGGAGGAAAGAGTTAGTTCATTGGAAAAGATTGTGGTTAAAGTGTTAAAGAAAGGAAAAGAGTATGTTGTGCTTGAAGGTGAAACCCCAAAAGATGCTTTCAAAATGGGGGAGATAATTTGGAGTAATAAGGGTGATAAGAAGAGTAAAGGAAATGTGCATGTTGATGATTTGGGTGATGTTTTTAAGAATAAAGGTGATCAATCTACTTCTGAGCAGGCTGATGATTTTTGGAATGTTGGTGATAATCAAGATAATGATGATCATAATAAAGTACCAACTGGTTCTAATTCTGAACAAATTGATGAGGAAATTGAGATGGAAACACCAATACCTCATGAGACTAAGTCTATGAAAGAAAAATCTGAAAGGAAAAAGAAAGATGATGATAAAGAGCAAGAGAAAAATATTGCATCTTCACAGATTAAAAGACAGAAATCAATTCCTGTGTTTTCTGTTAAAGCAAAGAAACTCAAGTCTGCAACTTTACCACCTGTTTCAATAAGAGAACCTTCTGCAGATCCAGCTAAAAAGAAAAGATTGATCCAAAAGATAAAGGAAAAGGTATCTTGGAAGAAGAACCAAAGAAGAAAAAGTTTAAGCAAGTGCCAATTGAAGCAACTGTTCATGATGAGGAGTATGCTAGGAGATTACAAGCAGAGTTTGATGCTGCTATTTTAAGACAAGGATTGATTAAGGTTGAAGTGTCTCCTGGTGAATGGGTTATGATGACAAAAGAACAAGTGAAAGAATAGGATGATCAGAATCTGAAAGAACAAAAAGAAGATGACATTGAATTCTTAGTTGATCAGGTTAAAAGAAAGAAGGCAGAAGAAGCTAGAAAGAAAAGGGCTTCTAAACCTCCTACAAGAGCTCAGCAGAGAAAGAATTTGATTGTAAAGCTAAGAGGAGGATATATTCCTACTTCTAGGCTTAATGCTATGTCACTTGAGACTTTGCAAGGTATTTGGGATAGAGATACCTTTATAAATCCAGAAGCATAGAAGAGAGCAGAAGCTGAACTGAAATTAAAGAAAAAGGCAGAGAAAGAAAAGAAAAAGCAAGAAAAGATTGAGAAGGAGTTGGCTCAAGAGGAAGAATGGAAAAGGAAAAGTGCAGAGATCAAGGAGAAGTTGAGACATGAATATGCATCAATTCCTGATTTACCAAGAAAACAAGTTGATCTAAAAGATGTTATTATGGTGGAACCACTTCAAGTACAAATTCCAACTGATGATTTGCCAGGTATTATTGATTGGTCAATTGAGAAGTTTACCATTCCTGTCAAGTGTGAAAGGATAATGATTGAAAGAGTTGATGGAAGCTTATCATTTTGGAGATCCTTCAAAGATCTGATTAAAGTAATACAAAGAGTAGATTTGGTGAGATTGTATGGAATAGGAACTAAAAAGGACTTGAATTCAAAAAGGTTTGAAAGTGTTATGGAATTGGGTACATGGAAGTGTATCAGAATGATGTTTGAACCTGAGAAGTTTATTTTTGAGTTCAACACATTTCAATAGGTCAAGAAGTGGGTTTATCATAGTAATCCAGGTGTGCATCAGGTGATTATGGAAGATGGTATAATGATGTGGATGCTGACAGATAGAGAATATGATATGAATCTGAGTTTGTTGAGAAGTTTGAGGCGTGCTAGATTGTCTGTTTCATTTAACAATGATGTGGTAGAAAATTTAGTATATATGATTTTGAATCAGATTTATAAGAAGGAAGAGTATGAGAGAAGACATAGAGAAAAGCAATAAGTATTTTGAAAGCATCTGCAAGAGTTCAAAGTGAAGAATCAAGAGAAACTTAATATTGTGAGATATAGATTAAGTTTAGGGGGAGATTGTTGGGATTTGAAGTTTACTATGACTGTTGGTGAAAAGCTTACAAGGCATTAACAATATTAGTGTTAATGTTACCACTGTCTTTAGAAGATTAACACTGTTATTGAAGATTTAAGGAAGACAAAGAGTTACCACTGTTAGTAGTAAAGTGTTATAACTGTTAGCTTGTTTTACAATAGTTATCACTGTTTGTTTGATTTTGTAATTAGCCGAGTCAAGTGTTTAAGTGTTAACACTGTTTGATAGTATTTACCACTGATTGTATAGTTGTGGTAGTTAACACTTTTTATGTGTATAACAGGTCGGCTAGATAAGTTTGAGTTGTTATGGAAGTTATCTTGTTTCCATAATTGTAGGAGATTGTAAATAGGACTCTATGCATTATAAATAGAGATCCTAATACCTAGAATAGGTACGTATGATAGAACTCAATTAGCTTCAAGGTGTAAACCCTAATACATCCGTGTATTCATATTATTAACCATTAATAATATTGAAGCTTTTGGTGATAATTCGTGTTCTTCAAGTAATTAGTATTCTGCAAGTATTCTTATTATTCTTGATTGTTATTAAGTCTTATTCCGCAATTCTTAATAATATTCTCAAAGCTTTTACTGAAGATCTATAAGGGATTAACAACTGGTGACATGTGCCAATAACATGTTGGAATGTCATGAGTGTTTTCTTCGAATGCTGCTTGATTTAGTTCATCAATTATTAGTTCAACGTGATGACCAATAGTGGATTGAATGACGATCCTGAAGTTTTCTGAAGTTGTGAGATGTTCTCCAGTTTCGATGAGATCTAGAAGGGTTCTAAGATCTCCCACCATTCTTATGTCAGCATAATTCTGCGGATTTCCAGTAGCTCTTTCAAGATGGGTTCTTATTGATGCAAGTATAGCCTTCTGACTTGATGAGTAGGGAAAAGCTGATCCGGCTAAGGTGCAATATACTTTTTGGTATATTTGCCTTTGGTTGCTGCAGAAATCGACTTCTCCCATTGGGTAGTCTGGCCTTTCTGGCTGTTGAGCTTCTTTGGTGACTTGTTCTTAAAGGGAATCAAAGAACTCTTGGATATGTCTGAGCAAAGTTTGGGGCGCTAAATCTCCATAATTGCGAGATATGAATAATATTCTCGTTCAATCTGCCTTATCAGATGTCTCTGAGCGGTGTTATAGTCATTGGTTGACTCTTTGATAGCCTCTACAATGATGCGCACATCAGTGTATTCATCAATTAGTTCAATCATGTCTTGGTGAGTATCTATGAGTGGAATCTCTAATCTCTCAGCTGCGATGATGGGGGAATTTGGTGGAGCAAGAGGGTTTTTTGGAATAGAGCGTTCATCGATAGTGACGTCAATAAAATCGCCGTCAAATTTGACACTCTTGTAGTCGGAATCTTCGTCTCGTGAATCTGGGAGTTGGTGGAATTCTTCATCTGAGGGTGCATTGTTGAAAGGTTGAGTACTATCGATTTTGATGGTTCTGACTTCCGTGATGGTGTCTTGAAGGTTTTCTTCAACAAAGCTTCCTAGTTGCCATGCCTTATATGCAGAAATTCTTTGTAGGAGTTTAGCATATAGGTCTGGGTGCTGTGATGATCTGAGTTCTTCTTCAAAAGTATCTATGTCTCGGAGTCGGGTTCTGGTAAGGGGTTTCGATGGATCGAGATAAGAGTCAAGAATGTTTCCCATTCTTTTGAGATGAGTAGATCTGAGCTCTTGGTGGATGGCTCCATAATCAAAGGATTCTTCTGATGAAGTGTAGTCTTTGCAGTCTTGTATTCTTTTGACTTCAGCCATCTGTGGTGAATCAGCTTGACCTTCATCTTCCTCCATTTCTTCCTCTTCGATTTCTTCCTCCTCCTTAGTTTCTTCTTCCTCTTCTTCAGGTTCTTCGTCTTCAGATTCACTTTCTTCCTCTGCTTCTGGTTCATACTCAGAATCAGAGATGAAAACTGATGATTGAGTGAAATGTTGCTCTACCTCTGGTTCTGATTCGTCATCGGAACAAATTCTGCCTATTGATATAACATAGCATTCTTCTTCTTCTGGAGTGCATTCCGGTTGGTCGATCTTGTAAGTAATGCTTTCACCATGTGATCGTAATACAATCGTGTGGTTATACACATCAATTACTGCTCTAGCTGTGTTCAGGAATAGTCTTCCAAGGATAATCAGGGTGTTTATGTCTTCGTGGATATCCATTACCACGAAATCCGTTGGAAAGAAAAATTTGTTAACTTGAACTAGAACGTTCTCAGCTATTCCTTTTGGGTATCTAACAGATTGGTCAGCTAGCTGGACGGTCATCTTAGTGGGTTTCAAGTTTTCAAGTTCCAGCCTCTTAAACAGGGAGTAGGGCATAAGGTTAATGCTGGCTCCTAAGTCAGCTAAGGCACTTATTTCTCCGGATTGGTAAATAGAACAAGGAAGTGTAAATCTACCAGTGTCTCCTAGTTTTTCGGGAAGGCTATTCTTAAGTAGGGCTGAGGTTTCAGAACTAAGGGGAATATTGTTTACTTTGGGCAGTTTATTCTTAGTGGATAGCAATATTCTAATGTACATATTTCGACCGGGAACTCTAGACATGGTATCAAGGAATTTTCCATCTAGCTTAAAGGATGATAATTTCTTGGGTGGAGCTTTAAGTCTAGCGGGGTAAGGGATCCTAACCTCTTTGTTTATGGTCAGAGTGGTTTCCACATCTGGTATCTTGATATTTGGTTCTTCCTCTTTCACTGGAACAGCAGCTGGGGGTGTAGTAGATGCTTCCTCGGTGGTAGTAAGTTGCTTTGCTTCCTCAACATGTGGGTTATGAACCGTGTTGCTAGGCAAGCTTCCTCTGGGTCTGTTATCGAGATGTTGTGCCAATTGTCCAATCTGAGCTTCCAAATTCTTTAGCACAGCCAATTGATTTCTCATAAAGAGATCGGCTTGATCTTGTCTGGCGGACGTCTTTTGGTTGAGCAGGTGTTGACCTTGCATGAACTGGGTGAAGGCGTGATCTGAACTTGAAGCTGGGGCATTCGTCTTTGCAGGTTGTTCAGGGGTTTGGTTTGTGTCTGAAGTTGGTGCAGGAAGTGCGAGGGGTTGGTTATAAGAAGGTTGTGATTGTTGTGGGTAAGGTGGGTATCTAGGTAGGTATCGGGGTTGGTATGGTTGGTTGTTTCTTGGTTGGAATGGAGGTCCTCAAGGTTGGTTGTTGTTTTGATTGAAACCGGGTGGAAAATTTTGTTGTCGAGCAGGAAACTGAGCATAGTAGACGGTGCCATCTGCTTCTTCGTATTCAACTTGGTATTCACCAGGTGGTTGCGGATTGGTGCAGTGTTGACAGACTTGCACTTGGTGTACTTGGTGCTGTTGTTTCTTAAGTTCTCCAAACTGTTTGACAAGTGAGTCCAGTTTCTCTGTTAATACCTTAATTGCTTCGACTGGAATTGGATTTGATGTGGCGAGAGGTGCTGAAGATGTTGAGTGATCTCCAGAGTTCCAATCGTGGTGATGCGTAGTCATGTTCTCTGTAAGGTTCCATCCTTCTTCGTCGGTATTTTCCATGAAGCTTCCTTGTGCGGCAGCGTCGAGGGTGGTTCGGTGGTTAAGGTCGTGTGAAGACGGCGTGATGGGACCCCGAAGCGTCGTGTGAAGACGGCGCTCGGATCACGATCGGTTTGTTTTAAATTTTTATTTGCTGGGGTCTAAGTATGACTTACTAATACTGAACCAAAGGCTAGTAGATGGTAAGTATGACCTAGAGTCATTCTTAAAGAGAAACTGAATTGAAACGGAGGTGATCCGATCAATCTTTCTTTTCTAGTAAAGGTTTTAAAAGAGTGCGTTGGGGGTTTTTGGTTCAGTTAACTAAGTAAACTAAATAAAGCGAATAAAATGTAATAATAAATCAGATAATAAAAGTAGTATTTGTTGTGAGTTCGTTAGCTAATAATGTTGGATGATGACTCTTATGGGAAAACGATTATCTAAATTGGGAATCTTTAGTAGATTCAACACCCAGTGGTATAACCAATAAGTTCTCTATTAGTCGGTTATCAACTAATATGTCACGAGGAACTAAGGTGTCATGATTCTGATCAGACAGTCGATGCTCAACTCTCCACACTCTCCTATGAGGGAGTCAGTGACCCGTATTATTGAACGTATTCACTCGTGGGTGAAGGAATAGAGTAGCAGGTAAGTCTAACCGTTCTTAATACCATAAAGATTTCAAATCCATCAAACAATTAACTTAGAATTTATGTTCGGACTTATTAACCAATTCTTATTAATGAAACTTAAGATTGATAAGCAGGGGAAAACGTTTAGGTTTCTTACGTATCTTACTTTTGGTTTCATGATTAAAAGATAGAACAACAGTGTAACTTAGATTTCAAACTTGCCTTTCTCGATACAATTAACAAATTCCTAGGTTTTCGTAAATGGTTATTTAGCCTGTAGCCTACCTACTCTAATATAATCTAAACTAATCTAATTAAAACACTAATTAAAATGCTGACGGCTTTTTGCATAAAGTTAAACCCAGACCATGTCGGAAAACATTATGTTGATTCACAGTGTATTTAATCGTTTACCGATGGTTCCATTGGGAATTTAATTGCTTCGCAATGTTCACATGATAATTACATTGTGATCGGAAGTGTACAATACTCTTGGCAAGTCCACGTAATCACGTTGCATTTTATAATGTTTGCATGACGTTACAATTCAAAACATAGTTTTTACATAGATAACTATTGACCAAGTATCAAGGTTCGCAACTCCTCTTTACAAGGTTACAATCATGTTTGTTAATTGAAAGGAAAATATAAGTTTTAGGTTTAAAATCGTAAGAAAAGTCCGTTCATAAAGTATCCGTTTTATAATGTCGATCCATAATACAACTACCTTCGGTCGTTACCGGCTTCCATGCATTTGTACTTTGCTCGGGAGCATTTCCAACACTATACCAAGTAAACAATCGAATAGGGGATGTCATATTATTTCACGACATATTCAAAGTCATCCCATAATTATATATGCTAACTACCTCACAACAAATACAATAGTAATCTACTCGCTAATCATGGCACAAACTAATTCTAGCATAATTAAAGTATACATATTTAATTAAGATAGAATAAGATAGAAAGAACCCGGATTAAAATGCGAGAAGGGATAGACTTGAATTAATAAACGTAACTCCAAGCGTACACCAAAGATTACAATATGATCCTTTCTTTCGTTCTACTCTAAACAATTAGCCTAACACTAATTTTTAAGTAAGAAAATAGAATGAGAAAGTAAAGAGAAATATGTCTAATACATGTAGAAATATTGAGACATATGGGGCATCTCAAAATGGAGGCTTAGGGGCTGTATTTATAGGCTAAATATGGCTCACATTAGAAAAAGGTGTGAAAGGTGGTGCACCGGGTACGAAAAAGTAGGGAAAGGTGGTGCACCGGGTACGAAAAAGTAGCGAAAGGTGGTGCACCGGGTACGCGAAAGTACGAAAAAGCGGAAAAGAGATGGGGGGTGGTGGCCGGCGCCACCCACCATGCAGCCGGCAGCGGCTGGTGGTTGGCCGGCGTTGGCTGGCTGCCACCCGCCCCGTTGCGCCGTCTTTCGCTGCGTTGCTCGATTCGCGCGTATCTTCTTCGTTCTGCGCCCGTTTGCGTTGATTCTTTTTGCATTGGATTCATAATTCAAAAACAAAGACTTTGATGGAAATTAATCCCAAAAATATGTCTCCTATCTCCAGATATTGCGTACGGATCATTTGAATCTTCCGGCGGGCGTAGAATCTTCATTCTTTATCCGTTTTGTTGATTCTTCTTCTGTTGGATTCGTATTTTGAAAATGAACATCTTGGAGCAGGTGGATGTTAGTGATGGGCACTTTTGTCTTGAAATCTCATTTTGATACCTTGAATCTTCAAACGTGTGTGAAATCTTCGTTTTTCATCCGTTTTGCTTGATTTTTATCGTGCAACCTTGTTTTGACCATCTTGGCATAATATCATTGATTTGTGCTATATTTGAGTTTAAAATGCCAAGAATTGTTCTAGAACGAGAGAGATATCGGTAGTAAAAATATGACTTTTTACGCGATATCACTGTGATTAGGGCACTTCTTTAAGGCTCCTTTGAATCGTTCCCATGCGGTGTATAATGACTCATCAAAAGCTTGGTGGAAATTCATGATGTCATTTTGAAGTTTGGTTTATTTAGAAGGCGGAAAGTACTTGGTTAGAAACTTTGTTGCCATCACAGTCTATGAAGGGATAGAGCCGGTCTCTAAACCTTCTAACCATGTTTGCGCATGATGTGTGAGCGAATAAGGGAAAAGGTACAAACGGATTGTGTCTTGACTAATTATGATTTGTTTGTAGGAGTTTGAAAGAGATATGAACTTGTCGAGGTGAGAGTTTGGATCATCACTGGGTAATCCATGGAATTGACAGTGGTTTTGGATTAGTTGGATGATGTGGTGTTTAAGCTCGAAAGATTGACCAGGGGTTTCAGGGTAGAGAATTGGTCCTCCTTTTCGTTCGATAGAGGGTTTACTTTTGTCAGTGAGAGTGATGCGTTCAACCATTGCTTGTTTTAGTGTGGATTTCTTCTTTTCTCGTCGAATGGTACGTATTATAAGTTCTGGATCAGGGAAATTAAACAGTGGTGCAGATCTAGGGGAACATGTCATACTCTAAAAAGGAAAGTCAAGAAAGTAAATACTTGTTTTGGTGTTTTTTTTACAAGGTTTTATCCTAAGGGTTTACTAGAATTGGGATCGGTTGGGCCTCTGTATCGGACGGTTAGTCTCCCCGGCAGCGGCGCCAAAGCTTGATGTGCCCCGAACGGTCGTATGAAGATGACGTATGGTTCACAATCGGTTTGTTTTAAATTTATATTTGCTGGGGTCTAAGTATGACTTACTAATACTGAACCAAAGGCTAGTAGATGGTAAGTATGACCTAGAGTCGTTCTTAAAGAGAAACTGAATTGAAACGGAGGTGAACCAATCAATCTTTCTTTTCTAGTAAAGGTTTTAAAAGAGTGCGTTGGAGGTTTTTGGTTCAGTTAACTAAGTAAACTAAATAAAGCGAATAAAATGTAATAATAAATCAGATAATAAAAGTAGTATTTGTTGTGAGTTCGTTAGCTAATAATGTGGGATGATGACTCTTATGGGAAAACGATTATCTAAATTGGGAATGTTTCGTGGATTCAACACCCAGTGGTATAACCAATAAGTTCCCTATTAGTCGGTTATCAACTAATATGTCACGAGGAACTAAGGTGTCATGATTCTGATCAGACAGTCGATGCTCAACTCTCCACACTTTCCTATGAGGGAGTCAGTGACCCGTATTATTGAACGTATTCGCTCGTGGGTGAAGGAATAGAGTAGCAGGTCATTAGCAAGTCTAATCGTTCTTAGTACTATAAAGATTTCAAATCCATTAAACAATTAACTTAGAATTTATGTTCGGACTTATTTACCAATTCTTATTAATGAAATTTAAGGATGATAAACAGGGAAAAATGTTCAAGGTTGTTGATGCATATCAGTTTGTATGTCAGTTGGTCTATCGAGTTGTAAAGTGTCGATTAGTCGTTTAATAGAAATATAGATTTTGTACCTAGCTACACTTAAGTTTTGGTTTAGGCGACACTTGCCTAAGTGACGCATAGTGACACTTAGGTAAGTGACGCATGAAGGCGGCCACATGCGTCACTGGCCAAGTGACGCATGTCTGCCGATTTTGTTTTAGTATAAATACAAACCTACAGCTTTTTGGCTAGGGTTGACGAAACCCTAGCACCATTTGTCGACTAAACTCAATTGTAATCAGTTTCAATACGTTATTGAAGCTAATAAACTCGTTTACTTTATTCAATCAATTGTTTCGGTTTATGTTTATTAGTTATTTGTGTGATTGATTGTTTTCACCACTCAATCACTGTCGATCATCACTTAGATCCATCACAGAGGGCACTCACAACTGGTATCAGAGCCATTTAGGTGATTCGATTGACACTTTGAAGACATTTTGGATTGATTTCGGTTTCGTTCCTATAAAGAATCGAGAATAATCACGGATTTCAGGTTGATTAGGTGCTTTCCAGACGATTTTCATCATTTACTACAGGTTTCGTTCACTAGGGTTTGAGGAATTTTCGTTAGGTTTATAAAAATTCGACTTTTAGAGTTTTTGGGATTTTACAGCCGTTTCTGCGACACTCGTTGCGTCACTTGAACGCGTCACTTAGTGCGGCACTTCGTAAGTCCAAATTAGGGTTTTACCAACACTCGGGTGCATCACTTTGGTGCGTCACTTGGAGCGTCATTTGGGGTTAATACGACACTTAACTTAAGTGTCGTCTACTTTAATCCACCGTCACTCACGTGCGTCACTTTAGCACGTCACTTGAGTGCCTTGCATCACTTCTGCTAGTGACGCCTATTTGCTTTCTTGCGTCACTTCCAATAGTGACGCCTGTTTGATTTATTGCATCACTCAAGTACGACACTTGAGTGCGTCACTAGCTAGATTGAGCGACACTTGTGTAAAGTGTCATCAGTCACTTTATGCGTCACTCGATAGCGTCACTTATCAAGTGCCGCTAGTCGTTGCAACACTTGAGTGCGTCACTTACCAAGTGACGCCTTTGGTACTAATAAGTTTTCAAGTTCTTGTTTTTAAGCTAATTTTCAGGATATTCTTTAATGGTTGTTGCTGCTGATAAAGAAGATATTTGGGGAATCAGGGATATGATTAAACAAAATCATGATGTCGGTTCTAATAATTAACCTCCTCTATTCACTGCTGATATGGATTACGCATATTGGCGTGACCAATTTGAACAATACGTAGATTTCCACTGTCCAGAGCTCTCCAGTAGCTGAGGGAGACTATCGTTGTATCCCTCCATCCAAAACCTATAAAGCTATGTCTCCCGAAGAGAAAAAGGAGTATGATATTGAAAGAAAGGCTCATTCGGCTATCTGTATGTGCCTCACTAAAGATGTCTTACGCCTCTTCAAAAATCATGACATAACATATGATCTTTGGAAGGCTATTGAGACGAGATGTGGTGGAAATCAGAAGTACAAGGAGGCTAAATTAGAACTAATCAAGAAACAGTATGATTTGTTTGATTCTCTTCCCAATGAAACAGCATCTGGCGTATTTACAAGATGCTCACAGTTAGTTAGTGAGTTAACCGAGGGAGGTTACAATTTCCCTCAGATTGAGGTAAATAAGAAGTTATTGGACGTTCTACCTAGTAGTTGGGACGTTAAAGTGCAATTTCTGAAAGAGAGCCAAGAGTTAGCAACAATGAACTTGGATGAGCTAATTGGCGTTCTTCAAGCTCATGCGATGGAGTTGAAGAAGAAGGAATGTAAATCGGGTGGTTTTGTTCAAGACCCGACATTATATGGAGGAAAAGTCAACACCGGGAAGACATATGGTGGAATGGCTTTCATTTCTTCTACAAGCTCTCCATTGCAACCTTCATTGCAGTCTACTGGTGCTCATCATCCGGTGTATGCTTCTGGACCCTCACAAGGGACACAACAGCAAGTTCCCATTTCTCCTGCTATTCAAGAACAGGCTGCTATCTATACAACTTTTCTTCGCTCCTACATTAGAGCTCGCTAAAGAAGATTATGCTCAATTGGATGACGATGATCTTGAGCAAATGGATTTAAACTGGAATATTGCCATGATCTCAAGGAGAGTTCAAAAATTCTTGCAACAGACTGGGTGCAAGAGTTTGGAAGGAGATGGCAAAACCAGTTTTGGCTTTGACAAGAGCAAGGTTCGCTGTTATAATTGTCAGAATTTGGGACATTTTGCTAGAGAATGTGAAAAACCCAAAGTTCCTCCATCGGGTTTCACGAAGCCTGATGCTCCGAGAACTCCAGAGAAAGAAGAAGTAAAGCAAGCGACAGCTGATGCACTAGTTGTCTTTGAGCCTACCAACACAGACTGGAGCATGTATGCTGACAAGTATCAACAGTGTCTTATGGCTCACATTTCTAATGAGGTACGCAATGAACCAGAAGAACCTTTGAACTGTATTTCGTGCATTAAATTAACTGAATCTTTTAAGTGCTTTGAAGAAGACAACGTAGACTTAAGAAAAAAAGTTGAATAACTTAATGAGTCAAATAAGTACTTAAAGGCCAATGAACAACTGTATGATAAGAAAATTGAGGCTTATCAACAGGACACTCAAATGTATAAATCTAAGGTTTTTAGTCAACAGGATGCTATTATTAGCTATCTTGCTGAAATAGAACTTTTGAGAAAGGAACTAGCTGATTTGAAAGTTGAATATGACAACTATAAGATTATAGGTTCCTCTTCTTCTACGATTGCCTTGAATGAAATCCTTAACAAGCAAAGGACAGATAATAAAACTAAGACAGGACTAGGTTATACTGTAGTTCCTCCTCCCACTGAATACTGTCCTATGCCTGTTAAGGAAGGCACCGAAGAGATTCCAGTTGACTATGCATTGTTATATAGGGTCAAGTCAAAGGTCAATAATCAAAACAAATAGGCAAAGGAGAAAACCAAGCGGCCAGAGTATCCTTCGCTTCAGTTTGTTAAATCTAAATGTGAATCTCCAGTTAGTATTGAGGAGATTGTTGAGATTGAGGATATTACTGATCAAGAGTATCATGAATTTAAAAAGGTTGAAGTAAAACCTGAAAAAGTGGTTTTAAAGGTTGAACCTGCAATTAAGGTTCAACCTAAAAAGGGAAAAGACAAGGTTTTAAATACAAAATCTCAAACTTTACAGTCACCTGTAAAGATTTCGCAACATAAAGCTACACGTGAAAAAGATTTTTGTGATAAACCTTCCACTTCAACCTCTCAACCAAAACAAGCATCTTCTAAGACGTGCATGCAATGTTCATGTTCTAGAAATGTTTCCCCACCTCCTGTGGTAAGTCCTCAGCCTCAACCATTTGTTGAGACTCGTTCATGCTTCTATTGTAAGAGACAAGGACATTTAATTCGTGAATGTCCCAAACTTTCTCATCAGCACTATGGGAGAGAAATACCTAGGCGTTATTCAATCTCTCTTAAGCCTGCTGAGAAGCCAAGTAATGTTGGGCAAAAACCTTTGCCAAAACAAAAGCCCCACATTGCTCCCAAACCAATTTCTGAACAATCTAAAGTTTGGAAACGAAAGGAGTCTGTTAATGACTCTTCCGTCATCAACAATAACACATTAGATGAAAATTCTGATTTGTTAAAAAATAAAGTTCTATCCGATGTGATTATTGTTGATGACCTTGGTAGACCTAAGTCTGTAAAGGCTTGGGTCACCGTTTCTCACTAATCTCCTTACCTTTATGTGTTGCAGCAGTCAGAACGCGTTAAAGATAGTGAATGGTTCATGGATAGTGGCTGCTCGCGGCACATGACTGGCGATGTGTCTCTTTTGACGGATGTTAAACCACACGCCGGAGGACATGTAGCTTTTGCTGGAGATACTGGAGGAACAATTATGGGAAAGGGAACGCTAACTAACGGGAAAGTTAGCTTTGAGAATGTGAACTATGTGACTCAACTTACTCACAACTTGCTGAGCATTTCCCAAGTCTGTGATAAGGATTTTACCACTGCTTTCACAAAGATAGAATGTGTGATACTGAAGCCAGGTTTCGTTATCCCTGAAGAATGGGTGCTAATGCGGGTGCCACGGAGAAACGATACCTACGTGATGAATATGCGAACTGTGGAGACTACAGATGAGTACACTTGTCTCCTGTCAAAGGATTCGGAAAAGGAATCACTACTTTGGCATAGACGGATGGGACACATTCATTTTCGCAAAATGAATTTTCTAATAAACAATGATTTGGTAAATGGAGTTCCAAAACAGTCATTTGCCATAAAAGATGACTGCATTACATGCCATAAAGGGAAACTCCACAAAAAGTCCCATAAGTCGAAGGTAGTGAATTCCATTGCTGCACCACTGGAGCTCTTACATATGGATCTTTTTGGTCCTATTTCCATTAAGAGCATCGGTGGTAGATCTTACTGCTTAGTAGTCACCGATGACTACTCCAGATTTTCGTGGGTATATTTTCTTGCTGCGAAAAGTGAAACACCAGAAATTTTGGTGTATCTGTTGGATAAGTTGGCAAATCTGTGCAACTTAAAGGTGAAGAGATTGCGAAGTGACAATGGAACTGAATTCAAGAACTCAACTTTTGAGTTATATTGTGCCACGAAAGGTATTGATCATCAGTTCAGTGCTCCAAGAACTCCTCAACAGAATGGAGTTGCAGAGCGTAAAAATAGGACTATTATCGAGACAGCTCGGACTATGCTGGCCGATTCTAAGCTTCCTATTATATTTTGGGCAGAAGTAGTCAGTATTGCTTGTTACATTCTGAATCGCGTGCTCACGATTAAGAAAAAGAACAAGACCTGTTATGAACTTTTCAATAACCGTAAGCCAACTCTGCAGTTTCTAGAACCATTTGGGTGTCCGTGTCTGATTATGATCCCAAAAGAAAAGGTCTCGAAGTTTGGAGCTAAAGCTGTTGAAGGGATTTTCCTCGGTTATTCAGTCAACTCTCCGAACAAAAGAGTCTACATTAAATCAACACACCAGGTGGAAGAGCATTTTGAGGTAAAATGCCTGCGTTACACGGATCCTCCTCAAGGAACGGGTCCGGAATGGTTGTTTAATTATAAGGATGTGTTTAACTCTTTTGACATACCCGAAGAAGATGATGAAGAGGAGGAGTTAGTTACCTTACTTCATGGCATCAGTCTGTGTCAAGACACATCTACCTCAAGACCTACATCCACACCTACTCCAACACCCACACCATCACCTCCAACGCCCACACCATCACCTCCAACACCCACACCATCTCCTACTATCTCACCTTCGGATGTTCCTTCGACCTCATGAATGATTAATGCAAAAGTACATCCTGATGATCCCAATATGCCTCCTTTAGAGGAAGACGAGGAAGAAGAAGAATTGGTTCATTCTCATCTCTTCTTTAATGAAGACGATACGGAACTACAACCACCAGTGCTACCTGAAAGTTCTACTGCTCCTGCGACTAACACTGTTCCCGTCACTGAAGGGGATATGAACAACTTGGAGTTAATACTTGTACCGGATTTAATCCCAGTGACACGTGTACACAGGGATCACCCCATTGTTAATATTATTGGTGATCCTAATGCTGCGGTTCAAACAAGGCAACAAGTGAAACACAATCCAAATCAAGAAATGTTGAATCTGGTTGCTCGGATAAATTCTTTCCATTTATCCCAAATTGAACCTAAGAAGGTTGATGAGGCCTTAAAAGATCCATCCTGGGTCGAGGCCATGCAAGAAGAGTTACAGCAGTTCAACAAGCTGCACGTTTGGGATATAGTTCCAATACCCAAAGGTGCTCACTTAACCAGCACTCGATGGGTATTTCGAAATAAGATGGACGATCTGGGTATAGTGATTTGGAATAAAGCTCGATTGGTTGTTCAAGGTTTTAGTCAAATTGAGGGCTTGGATTATGATGAAGTCTTCGCTCATGTGGCAAGACTTGAGTCTATTCGAATCTTTCTGGCGTTCGCTTCTTTCAAAGAGTTTTGTGTTAACCAACTCGATGTTAAAAGCACCTTTCTATATGGACAAGTGGATACGGATGTGTACGTTAAACAGCCTCCAGGTTTTGAAGACCCTGAGCATCCAGAATACGTCTGTAAGTTGAACAAGGCGTTATATGGTCTTCATCAAGCTCCGCGGCTTTGGTATGAGAGACTCACTACTCACTTAATCAAGCATGGTTTTGTTCGAGGGAATATCGATAGTACTCTGTTCATTCGTAAAGAACAGACTGGGGATCGAGAAGATATGTTACTTGTGCAGGTGTATGTGGATGATATTATCTTTGGCTCTACAAATGAGGCGATGTGCAATCATTTTGAGGAGATTATGAAATCTGAGTTTGAGATGAGTGCGATGGGGGAGCTCAAATTCTTTTTAGGTGTACAAGTTGAGCAGTCTCCAAAAGGTATTTATATTCATCAGTCAAAATATGTCAAAGACATGTTGACTAGATATGATCTGCTCAATTGTAAAACCTATGGGACTCCTATCGAACTTAATCACAACCTTAGACTTGTTGAGGATGAGGAAGATTGCAAAGAAAAGGACTATCGATCAATGATAGGTTCTTTGATGTATTTGACTGCTTCTCGACCGGATATTGTGTTTGCGGTATCCGTCTGCTCACGCTTTCAAGCCAAATCCAAGGTGTCTCACATAAAGGCGGTAAAGCGAATTTTTGGTTATCTCAAACATAGACCTAATCTTGGTCTATGGTATTCAAACGAGAAATCATTCGCTCTTTCTGCCTATTCGGATTCGGATCATGGCGGCTGCAGCATAGACAAGAAATCTACCACTGGTGGATGCCAATTCCTCGGATCTCGATTGGTCTCATGGCAATGCAAGAAACAGACTACCGTTTCTCTTTCCACTGCAGAAGCTGAGTACGTTGTTGTTGCGAGTTGCTGCTCTCAGGTTCTATGGATTCAGCATCAACTGCGTGATTACGGGTTACTTCTTTCTATGACTCCTATTCACATAGATAACAGTGCTGCTATACCTATTACACGCAATCCCGTACAGCACTCTAAGACTAAAAACATTGAACTTAGGTTCCACTTTATACGGGATTGCTATGAAAAACACTTGATAGACCTTGTCCACATAGACACCTTAAAGCAGAATGCTGACCTTTTCACAAAAGATTTTTCGCGTACTCGATTTGATGAACTAATCAACATGATTGGTTTAAGGTTCTTTATAGCCAAAAAGTAATTGGTAACTTGGAACGTAATTTATTTCTTTTTATGTGTGTTAAAAAAAAAAAAAAAACGCAACATCCACTCTTTATACTTTTTTAGTATTAAAGAAATGCACCGTTGCTACATTTTAAAATAGACGTTGAAGTTGTGTCTGTAAAACAACTTGGGATATGATAGTACATCGGGTGACATGCACAAAATGGAATTTTAAGGTTTATCTTGGATGTGTCAGTAGATTTATCTGACGTGTTGAAAACAGTTTTTATAAACATTGTCTTCATCATATGATATATTAGTAGGCATGTTATGCAAAACTCTTTGAGATCTCTTAAGAAACCTAATACTTAATTGTCTATTTCAAGTGGTACAACATCATTAGATGTATGACACAAGTCTTAATTTCTTACTTATGCTAGACATGTTTTTCGTGAAAGAAGTTTATTTGATATCATTTGGGGGTATATATTGAAAGTTTCCTCTGTTATACGTAAGTATAGACCTGGTCTCTGTTAATATATACTTAAAACTTAAGCAAACACAAGTCAAAGTACTTGCAAAGTCTTTAAAATTAAGATACCTTACAAGGTCGCCAAAATGGTTTGACCAAGTCTGGTTTTGCTTAAATCTGAATCAAGCTATGTCACTCTGTTGTACGTAAGTACAGACCTGTCACCGCTGACTTGATTCTTAAACTTGATTATCTCATATTCTCTCTGTAAATGGAAACATGGTCTATGTTTTAAGTTAAGATGTATATCTATGGTGGGGACCACAGCGAAATGTTCATACCAATAATAATAAAATTAGATCCTAGATGTGAGTGTAACATGTTTAAATTGGACAAATATACTAATAATCATTTTGAAATAATTTTTATAATAAGTGTTTTTTAGCATGTCAAGTAAATTTAAAGTGGACAAATATACTGATGATCGAAATAACACTTACTGTTCCTAAAAATGCATGTTATTCCGATATGATCCCTAACCAGATTATATCAACTCCGTCACCAAAAAGAATGTGTTAAATTTATATTTGTAAATTTGAATTCCTTTATATGTTATTATATTTTCTCTAAGTTACTTTAATTTTTGATTTTACCCAAGTTACAGTTACCTTTTCAAATCTGAGTACCGAAATCACACCACAAAGATCGATAAAATCGCAAACTTTTCACTAAAAGTGACCTGTTGCGTCACTTCATAAGTGACGCTATTAGTGACGCATACGATACTGCGTCACTTTCACTAGTGATGCTGTAAGTGTCAGGGTAAGCTACGCTACAAGTGCCGGGTTGAGTGACGCATACTAGGGTTTCCGTATAAATACCCTTTCAAACGACACTCAACCTCACCACTTTTCAAATTCACTTAGCGTCACTCTCTCTGACATACCGTCACTTATTGTGTCTCTGCGTTACTTCCTCTGTGCATTTTTCTCGATCTGTTCGTGATTTCTCAAGACTTGGTTGCGCATTCCATCGTGATATTCTTGTTCCCCTCATTCATACGACTCGATTGGTACTACTTTTAACCTTTATCTTTCTGTATTCCTGTTTTAATCATGTTTTAGGGTTACGGGTTTTGGGTTTTATCGAAATCACACGATTTGGGGATTAGTTTGTTAATGTTTTTAGTTAATAATTGGTGTGTTTTACTCATTTTTATCACGCACACATAGTGGTAACAACGGTTTTTAAAACCCCCAAATTTGGTTTCTGGGTATGAACAGTGACACGATGATCTTCATCGTTGCGTCACTTCATGCGTCACTTATAGCAAGTGACGCTACTTGGTAATTTAGAACCCATACCGTCACTTCTTCAGTGACGCTTATTACTGCGTCACTTCTTAAGTGACTCTCTTAGTGACGCATATGCATGTATTACTTGTTAGCCCGTCACTCCTCTGAGTGACGTCCACTTATGCGTCACTCTCTTAAGCGACTCACTTAGTGACGCCCTTGTCTATACCGACACTTATACCGTCACTTCCCAAGTGACTCACTGGATTACCGTCACTCTACTAAATGCGCATACTTTTTACCCGACACTTCTTAAGTGTCGTATCTAATGACGCATGATTTGGCAACGTCACTTACACCAGTGACGCATGATAACGTCACTTACCCTAAGTGACGCTATACTTAATTTCTGATTTTGAGCACTGTTTTCTGCGACACTTCCTAAGTGTCGGTAGTGTTTATGCGTCACTTCCTAAGTGACGCCTAAATCAGAATTTTGTTTTTTTAGGTTATGCATGTTCGTGCTGATTCTATAACGTTTGTGGTTATTTTTGTTTTGTATTTTAGCTTACAGATAGCTGATTTACAAAACTACTATCGTCGCACCAACACCCGTCACAATATCACCGCTTTCTTAGAGTCCACGCATGCGAACTCGGCTCCTTTCAGACCTATGATTGAGTTCCTACGATGATCGAGGATTCATTATGCTATCACTGCATCTACTCCGGTCTACATGAATCAGATCGAGGAGTTTTATGATCATGCTTTTATTCGGACTCAGGGTGACGTCCCGAGAATAGTGTCTAAGATGTTTGGTGAGGAGATTGAGATCACCGAGAACTCTATTCGTCGGGTTCTCCAATTCAACGATAACCATACCATGACGACTATGTTCGAGACATCGTTTATCTACGGCGGACTTCAACGTATGGGTTATCCGGCCAATCAGCTTTCTGATTTCCGCAAACAATATCTATGTCGGGTTTGGAGATATTTGTGTCATATTGTGATCATTTGCTAATCTTCGAGGAAGGGAGGATATGATGCCACGAGTCATTTGACTCTATCTCTCATGTTAGCCTTGATCTACAACAAGCCGTATAACTTTAGCGGATACATCTTTGGCAACATGGTTGAGAATATTCGGGCTGGGAAGGATAAGTGGTTGCAATATCCACGGTTTGTGCAGCTGCTGTTAAACGATTTGAATCTTGAGATTGCTCCTGATCAACGATCCCTTTTGGTGCCAACACCAATGCTTCTACGCATCTTCAATGACTGCAAATTAGCGCCAAAGGGTGAACAAGTTTTGGCCGATCGTGAACTGTTCGGGCACATAGTAAATGAAAACTATGTTGCGCCGATAAATGACGGATTTGAGGATGATGTGATTCCTCCGATAAATGAGGATGATCTGGTTGACACCGAGATTGCATAGGATTTGGACGATCTTGATCGTGTTGAGCGGGTTGATGAGGATACCGATGATGGTGGGCCCACACCACCCGATTATGAGGGTGATGTGCCCCCATCAACTGCTTTAGATGGGATTCAGATTGCTGATCCTCGACGCTTTAAGCGTATTTTGAGACGGATTTCAGCAGGCAGGGGTTCACGTCCCAAGGAATACAGGTAAACGTCATGCTGGGTCTTCTCCATCGTATGCTGATTTACCTCATAGAAGACGCCAGAGGACTAGTGTTGTGATTGAGGAACTAGCTCAGCATACCTCTCAGCGTTCACAACCTCCGCCACAGTCTGAGATGCCATCGATTCAGCAGCTACTTGCTCAGATGGAGCTTTTGGCAAAAAGATTTGACGATCAGAAGGCTGTTATTAAAGGTCAGGCCTCCCAGATAAAAGATTTGGAGCTCAAAGCTGCTGAGGTCGACAACCTAAAGCTTCAAGTGACGAATCTGTCATCTAGGGTGTTAGAGTTGGAGTCCGTTACAATTGTTTCGGGGGAGGAAGGTCCCAGGGAGTTAGAAACAAATGTAATTCCTCCCCCAGAACCAGAAAATGTACAACCTTCTGCTGTTAATGAAAATATCTCTTTGGATTATTTTGTTGAGGTTCAGGGTCAGGCAAGACCAATTGCTGTTGATTATTCGTATGTAGATCTTACATTTCTTCAAAGTATGATGAATGAAATACATCGATACCTGAGGAAGATGTGATAAATGATCCAATGGCAGAGGATTGTTACTTTGAAGGAAATGATGATGTTGAGGTTGAGGGGGAGCAGCTCCAAAGTGATGAATGCTATGATGATGCCCCTATTATCGAATCAGATTCTTCAGAAGATGAATCATGTCATGTTTCTGAGGTAGAAACTACTAAGCCATCAGCTTCTATGGCTGAACCCTCAATGATAAAGCCTGACATAGTGCTTAAACCTAGAGTTGAGGTACCTGTTACGTGTCACTTTTACAAAGTCAGAACTGACTATACGGGTTTGATAAAAAGCTGGAAGTTTGATGAAAATAATTCAATATTCATGATTAAAAGGAGTGATGGCATTCAGTACTTCAACTTAAAGTTCTATAAAATAAGTACTTTTCCAAAATGCGAGCTTCAAAGATTATCTCAGATACCCTTGATCAACCGGGCTCGAGATTCATGAGCAGATTTCTTTCAAGTGGTTATTCGTCGGGAAATTAACAGCAAGAAATATAATTTGATTAAACCGACGTTGGGTATGAGATATAAGTTTAAGAAGAAGTTGGATCCGGTTACACGACAACCAATTGTAAGGATGATCTATCCACCAGCAAAATGCTTATAGAAGATACCTTTAGAGATCATTCCTTTGGATTTTTTGAATAGGTTGTTATATTGGGAATACAATGATATTACGGGAGAAGCTGTGATTGTGTTTATTCCAAAATCCAAACCAGCTACGGATCCGGAGTCTTTAGATGCAGATTTGGGAAATGAAGAGAAAACAGCTTGGGATGTTGTTCAACCTAAAAAGAGGTCTATGTGGGGTCTGAAAAGAAACAGATTTTGTGTATTTGACCCTTTGAGTTTGATTAATCTTTCTATACAAGATATGAAGAGACTACATCAGAACAAGATTCAGTTCAAAACAAAAGATAGAGCTGAAGCCATTAAATTTCAGAAGATTGTCGATATCTACGTAGCCAATGGGGTACACGCTGGTGGTGTATTTCCAGCTGGCTGGAAATAGTTGAAGACTCAAAGATTTTTTTGAAGACCAAGCTGAAGTCACGGGGGAGTTTGTTGATGCATATCAGTTTGTCTGTCAGTTGGTCTATTGAGTTGTAAAGTGTCGATTAGTCGTTTAATAGAAATATAGATTTTGTACCTAGCGACACTTAAGTTTTGGTTTAGGCGACACTTGCCTAAGTGACGCATAGCGAGACTTAGGTACGTGACGCATGAAGGTGGCCACATGCGTCACTGGCCAAGTGACGCATGTCTGCCGATTTTGTTTTAGTATAAATACAAACCTACGGGTTTTTGGCTAGGGTTGATGAAACCCTAGCACCATTTGTCGACTAAACTCAATTGTAATCAGTTCCAATACGTTATTGAAGCTAATAAACTCGTTTACTTTATTCAGTCAATTGTTTCGGTTTATGTTTATTAGTTATTTGTGTGATTGATTGTTTCCGCCACTCAATCGATGTCGATCATCACTTAGATCCATCACAGAGGGCACTCACAAAGGTTCTTGCGTACCTTACTTTTGGTTTCATATTTTAAG
Organism: Pseudognaphalium luteoalbum; assembly: GCA_963422505.1. NCBI lineage: Eukaryota > Viridiplantae > Streptophyta > Magnoliopsida > Asterales > Asteraceae > Pseudognaphalium > Pseudognaphalium luteoalbum. Next base: position 130,946,132 of record OY730192.1, on the reverse strand, counting down.
GAAAGGATATCAGTGTAACTTAGATTCCAAACTTGCCTTTTTCATTACAATTAACAAATCCCTAGGTTTTCGTAAATGGTTATTTAGCTTGTAGCCTACCTACTCTAATCTAATCTAAATTAACTAATCTAATTAAAATGCTGACGGCTTTTTGCATAAAGTTAAACCCAGACCATGTCAGAAAATGCTATGGTGATTCACAGTGTATTTAATCGTTTACCTTTGTTTCCATTGTGAATTTAATTGGTTCGCCATGTTGACATGATAAGTACATTGTGAACGAAAGTGTACAATACTCATGGCAAGTCCACGTAATCACATTGCATTTTATGATGCTTGCATGACGTTACAGTTAAAAACATAGTTTTTACACAGATAACTATTGACCAAGTATCAAGGTTCACGACTCCTCTTTACAGGGTTACAATCACGTTTGTTAATCGAAAAGCGAATATAAGTTTTAGGTTTAAAATCATAAGATAAGTCCGTTCATAAAGTTTCCGTTTTATAATGTCGATCAATAATACAACTACCTTCGGTCATTACCGGCTTCCATACGTATGTACTTTGCTTAAAAGCATTTCCAGCACTATACCGAGTAAACAGCCGAAAAGGGGCCGTCATATTATTTCACGACATATTTAAAGTCATCCCACAATTATATATGCTAACTACATCACAACAAATACAATAGTAATCTACTCGCTAATCATGGCACAAACTAATTCTAGCGTAATTAAAGCATACATATTTAAAATGCGAGAAAGAATAGACTTGAATTAATAAGCATAACTCCAAGCGTACACCAAAGATTATAAAATGTTCCCTAGCTTTCGTTCTACTTTAAACAAGCTCCTTAACTAGCCTAACACTAATTTTGAAGTAAGAAAATATAATGAGAAAGTAAAGAGAGAATTATGCCTAATGCATATGGGACATCTTCAAATGGAAGCCTTGGAGCTGTATTTATAGGGAAAATGTGGCTCACATTAGCATCCCTAGGATCACATTAGAAAAAGAGTGAAAGGTGGTGCACCGGGTACGAAAAAGTAGCGAAAGATGGTGCACCGGGTACGGAAAAGTAGCGAAAGGTGGTGCACCGGGTACACGCAAGGACGAAAAAGAGGAAAAGAGATGGGGGGAGGGAGGCCGGTGCCGCCCACCACCTGGCCAGCGGCGGCTGGCAGTTGGCCGGCGGCGGCTGACTGCCACCCGTCCCGGTCCGTCATCTTTCACTGCGTTGCTTAATTCGTACGTATCTTCTTCGTTATGCGTCCGTTTGCGTTGATTCTTTTTGCATTGGATTTGTAATTGAAAAACGAAGACTTTGATGTAAAGATTTCCCAAAAATATGTCTCCTATCTCCAGATATTGCATACGAATCATTTGGATCTTCCGGCGGGCGTAGAATCTTCATTCTTTATCCGTTTTTGTTGATTCTTCTTCTGTCGGATTCGTAATTTGAAAACGAATATCTTGGGTGAGATGGATGTTGATGATGGGAACTTTTTTCTTGAAATCTCATTTTGATGCCTTGAATCTTCAAACGTGTGTGGAATCTTCGTTTTTCAGCCGTTTTGCTTGATTTTTATCGTGCAACCTTGTTTTGACCATCTTGGCATAATATCATTGATTTGTATTGGTTTTGAGTTTAAAATGACAAGAATAGTTCTAGAATGAGAGAGATATCGGTAGTAAAAACATGACTTTTTACGCGATATCATCCAACATCTTCGTTTTCAAATTACGAATCTAACAGAAGAAGAATCAGCAAAAACAGATGAAGAATGAAGATTCCACGTACACTGAAAGATTCAAAATGATTCGTACAAGACATCTAAAGTTCAAAGACACATCTTAGGGATTTCTTTTCATAAAATTTTTTGAAAAACGAATCCAACGCAAGAAGAATCGCCTTTCGATTAACAAATGTGATTGTAACCTTGTAAAGAGGAGTCGCAAAGCTTAATACTTGGTCAATAGTTATATGTGTCAAAACTATGGTTTAATTGTAACGTCATGTAATCATCATAAAATGCAATGTGATTACGTGGAATTGCCATGAGTATAGTACACTTCTAATCACAATGTACTTATCATGTAAACATTGTGAAGTAATTAAATTCACAAGGAAAACATCGGTTAATGATTAAATACATTGGGAACTACCATAGTATTTCCTTATATGGTCTGGGTTTAACTTTATGCAAAAGCCGTCAGCATTTTAATTAGATTAGTTAGTTTAGATTAGATTAGAGTAGGTAGGCTATAGGCTAGATAACTATTCATGAAAACCTAGGGATTTGTTAATTGTATTGAGAAAGGAAAGTTTAATATCCAATTTAAAACGATACTTTTCCTTAAACCATGAAACCTAAAGTAAGGTACGCAAGAAACCTAAACGCTTTCCCTCGCTTATCATGCTTGAGTTTCACTAATAGGAATTAATCAAGTAAGTCCGAACATATTTTCTAAATTAGTTGTTTGCCGAAATTGTAGTCTTTATGGTTTTAAGAACGGTTAGACTTGTTATGGACTTGCTACTCTGTTCCTTCGCCCACGAGCGAATGCGTTCAATAATAAGGGCCACTAACTCCCTCACAGGAGAGTGTGGAGAGTTGAGCATTCTCTGTCTGATCAGATTCATGACACCTTAGTTCCTCGTGACATATTATTTGATAACCGATTGATAAGGAATCTATTGGTTATACCATAAGCTATCAAATCTAGTAAACATTCCCAATTTAATTAAACGTTTTCCATTTAAAGTCATCATCCCATATTATGAGCTAACGAAATCACAACAAATACTACTTTCTATTATCTGATTTATTATTATCTTTTATTCGCTTTATTTAGTTTACGTAGTTAATTGAACCAAAACCCCCCAACACACTCTTATAAAAACCCATTTACTAGAAAAAGAAATATTGATTGTATCACCTCCGTTTCAATTCAGTTTCTCTATAAGAATGACTCTAGGTCATACTTACTCCCTACTAGCCTTTAGTTCAGTATCAGTAAGTCATACTTAAACCCCAACAAAGATAAATTTAAAACTTTCCACACCATATCGGTCAAGTTACGGCGTTGCGATTACTATTAACGTGAATATAACGGGCCCCAGCAGTATCCACGTCATAAAAAAATCAGCTTCGGATTGGGCAAAAGTTGCGGCATGACATCAACCACATTCCCCATTTAGTATATAGTTTAGAAGTAATTACTAGAAACATAACTGGATACGATCCATTGTGATGCCTATGACCACTCAAAATAAGGATTTTTCTATTTGTATCCCTAAGGGGTTACGGGGTATGTTTAAGAGTTAAATTCATGCTTCAAGAGGTGGTATATCAAGGAGGTTGAGAGAAGATATATGTAGGGAGTGGGTGGTTATTATTAATGTACAAACATTCAATGCGTGTCTGAATTTCTTATTCGTAGCCCTAAGAGCTACATATATCATTTCCATTAATTACTTAACTTTAACAACGAAGTTGTTTTGCTACCCCGAGCAATTTACCCATCAACAACTCAGCTAGGGATGGCAATGGTCACTTAATATCCATCCAATCCATCCACTTAATGGTGGGTATGGACGATCTAAATGAATGAATAGTTAATATGGATGTGAATGAATAGTGGATCGGATATGAATCACAATTTATCATCCATGGATTTATCCATTATCATCCGAAATACATACATATACATACACACACACACATATATATATATATACACACACACACACACACATAAATTTACATATTCACATACATATAAACCATAAACTATGTTTTGCCACCCCGAGCAATTTTTTAACATGTTTTGAATATCGAACGGACATCCATTAACCCACTTAATCTGGGGGTGTTGTTCGGATAAACTGTTCTTGTTTCGGGTTATTCAGATTGGATTATTCTGATTTTTCAAGTTTATACTTTATCCGTAAACCAAACCGAATAAGATTCAGATTATTCGGTTTGGGTTTATTCGGATTCGGATTTGATTGGTTCATATTCGGATATTACGTTTTTATCCAAATAAGATAATATCTTAAACTTCCACGTCTTTAATATAATCTAAACTTTACAAAATAATACTAATAACTTTATATAAATCATTATAAGTGATGTATATGTTGATTGTATATAAATTTACTCATATAAATTAAAAAATAACATATATAAAATTATATTTCTATATTTAGTACCTTCTTCGGGTTATTCGGATCAACCAAATTCAAAATTATTTATCCGTTATCCAATCAAAATAAGATTCGAATTACTCGGATTCAGGTTATTTAGATTCGATTAACCGAATAGTCCAATCCTATTTATCCAAATCTAATTAAAGTCGGGTCGATTTTTGGATTCGAACATTTCAACACCCCTAGCTTAATCCATCGGATATGAATATTGATGGATGAATTGAAATAAAATGGATTTGGATATGGATATGGATATGGTTAAAAATATTTAAATGGATATGGATGTGGATATAGCATCATTCGATCTATATCCGATCCATTGCCATACCTAAACTGTCGCACCCTGCCTGCGGCAGAAACACATTGGGCCACGACTAATCCGAATCATTACATAAAGTCACAACGATTGACCTCTACATGAGTCATTTTAAAAATACATTTCAAAATGCATTGCTTAAAGCAATGTTTACAACCGAGTACATAAACCCTAGAGTTCGCGTCTATTGTGTAGAGATTCAAATACATAATTAATTTTACAAAATTCTGTAATGCAAGGAAAATCTCTGTTGTAAGCTGTTGAAAATATGCGACTCTAGCTATTTCTTCCAAAGTAATCCTACTACGTTTGTGGACCTGAGAAATACAAGCTGAAAGGTCAACAATAATGTTGGTGAGCTCACAGGTTTAATAGTTGAAAAGTAAATATGAACTACAAGATTTCCAATGTGTTGCACACATGCAAAAATGTATATACTATTGCCATGAGCTCATAGTTTGAGCTTAACAGTATGTTGTACCTCTTTCAAGTGCCTAATCAAACACTCGTTATGAATAAATATTAATGTCTCCATTTGACAAGCAGTCATGATAGCGCGACTACCCTGGATGGGGAGTGTCAATCCCAAATAGTACTTTTCACTAATATTCACGTTTAGCTAATGATAACCAATGAACTATGATTGAGAGGATTTTATTGATTAGTATGTTACTCATGCAATCCGTATATTGTGTTTTCAATACTTGTGATCATAAAAAGCTGAGCGGTGTATTCTCACCCCAAGGTAAAAATAGTAAAAGTGGAGCCATGAGACTCACTTGAGTCTTGTGTGCTTGCGTTTTAAAAAGCAAGTTATATCCAAATTTGTAACCTCCTAGCGCCTTAAATGCGTAAGGTTATATATAAGTGGAAGGTTAATAGTCCACTTATGCAAGTTGTTCACTCAACTAATATGTACAGATGTTTAATATTTTCAAAAACGTGTACGACCCGTTGGTGATGTTTCGTAATAATAATCTTCAATAAAATTATTATTATATTCGTTTCGTTGTATACTTTGTAAAAGTATATGTTAATGGTTTTCGAATTGCTTTCATATGTAGTTTGTTTGTTGTTAACGCGAAGTCTATTCTTTACTAAGTTATGATTTTAATCAGACTGCGAACTGCGACACCAAGTGTGACACTTGGAATTGATTGCGACATTGAAGCCAGTGTCGCATGATATGAGTTTCAGATAGGTTGACACTCAAGTTAGTGTCTCATATTGCGACATTGGAATATGTGGCGGTACTCGGGTCAGTGCTGCTAGTTGTGATTTCGTGAAAAGTTGTGACACTCAAAGTTAGTATGGCATGCTGCGACATTTGAATATGTTGAGGCACTCAGGTTAGTGCCGCTTATTGTGATAAATCGGAAACATTGCATCACTTGTATTAGTGCCTCAGTTTGTGAGAGTTTAGAAGGTTGGGACACTCGTCTAAGTGTCGCTAGTTGCGACATTTCATTCACTCTTAGCGACACTCAAGATCTGATGGTTTTCGGTTTTGTTCCAAGTGTTTTAAGTGTTGTTTTTCATTCTCGTTACTTATATGTATCGTTTTCGATCGAGTTTCATAATAAATATTTTTTAAAAAATCCCTTTTCGACTAAAACCTTAGTATTTAATGATTCGGTCCAACGTTTACGCAACAAATCTCAATGCTTTAATATTCGTAAAAAGTAAGTTTTACAATTTTTATCAAACTCTAAAGTGCTCATTTTTAAGCAAGGGAACGCTAACCGTTTCTGGAAAGATTTACCACCAAAATACACTCTTTTGTAAGCTCGATTTGACCAGTCAAACCTTCAAGATAAATTATGAAATTTATACCAAATGTTCCCCTATGTCTTAACTTTCCATAAATGTAAAATACATCATTTTTGATTAAGTTTAAGGGGTCTGAAAATATGGATAAGTCCACAGTGGTCCTACAGTAACAAATCCGGCTATGGGTCCAAAGATCTAATTATTGTACAAGTAATACACCAGTTCACGAAATTAGATCATACTAGTTTTGAAGCTAACTAAATTTGTGACTTTTAGGAAAAAACCTCATGTTATTTGGGTCTATGTAGATCGAGTTATGATCTAATGAAGTTAGGTAAAAATCTTACTTTAATGACAGATTTGCTATGTCAACTATGAAATTCGTTTAGAAGTACCAAATGTTGTCCAAAAATTATGAAACCAGTAGGAAAAGAAAGATAAATTCTTTAAATTATTCTTAGGCTTTTAATTCTACATTTTTGTTTAAGTTTTGAGTACGAAACCGCTCGTTGAAGTCGCAACAGTTTCTGTCCAGTAATGTATCTTTTGTGTTCTTTTTTTTACGATTTTAGCTTGTTTTTGGACAAGATCTTTTGTGTGAACTTCACTAACATGTTTATAACAAAAATCATGAAAGAAATGCAATGGAAAGTGATCTCCTCCCAACGGTCGGTCAAGGAATTGCTTCCTAGTCGTTGCTGATTGTCCAGTCGGGTTGCAGATCAGAGGATTTTAAAAATTTATATTTTGCTGGGAAGCCTAAGTTACACCACTACTTGTATAAGCAGTAGGTATGACTCAGGTGTCGTTCTTAAACCACAACTGGCATGGGATCTTAGGAGGATTAATTATCTTTGGTAATTTAGCTGAGATTTAAAACTTTTTGAGGGGTTTTGTTTTCTATTCTACTTTAAACTAAAAACAGAAAAGTAAATGAAGAGTGTAGTCGCTGAGAGATCTATCGATTACGTGAGTGTTTGCTATGATGTTAGTATATGCTATTTAGGGGTAGTTATGAGGGTTAAGACTCTAATCATAATGAATCCTAGCAGTGCTAATTTGGGGTCTCTGAACGATGTTCAACATAGTACTGTACCTACGGCCTTTTCGTGGCTTCCACGCATTTGTACTTCACCAGAGGTGGTTCCAGCGCTATACAAGTACTAAGCCATTTTACGGTATTTCCGATGCCTCTCCCAGAGATCCCGTATCATTACTGTATATGTCCTAATGGGCCATAACTTCTATCCTATTACTTATCTAACGTAGAGTTGTCCACAATCAAATAAATAACATGTCACATGGATAACAGATATGGAGTGTAGGCTACACCAGAAGTTCTCCCAAATGTAGTACCAATTTAACCGACAACTAACCTCAAATCCTATTCCCCAGTCTCGGTCGTCTAAGACGTCCGTATCGTGGCACAAATTGTTGAATAAACAATAAAGTGAACATGAGTGACCCCGCAGAATAAGTTGGGAAAGTCTGTCTAACGATCGGTTAAAATGTTCGACATTATTTCATACAGATCATTGTAATTATTCTAGCATGTTAAACTGTTGTATGTAATTATTCTATGTTTGAAAACCTAATCATAAACCCAACAACCGCAATAGACAAACATATACTAGCATGTAAACCCTAGAGCAACAATCAAACAAGAACATGCAGTAGTGTAACATGGATAAATATCAGTTTGTTTCAGGCAGAGTTTCTAGATAAATGTTTAAGTCACGGATGCTCCGAAAGTTCTCTCAAAAGCATCCGATATATGGGATTAATTCTAATTTAACTCTAATCCTATGCTCCATGTCTCCTATGATTTATTTCAATCTGGAGAACAACGGCCATGCCGAGTTCATCGAATCATTCAGACACAGAATAGTTGAGGGACCTATTTCTACAATTGGCCGGATTATATCAATAGGTTTCAATCCACAGCATAAGTTGGATAAATAAAACATTAGAGAATTAATTCATAAATTCAAACATATCCTAATTTCATACCAGCAGAGTAACAACGTTGTTTAAAGCATAACTACCCTAGCATAACATTTATCATAGCAAACACAGATTTGTCTAACCTAACATAGCAATTATCATAGCATGCATTCTTAAATAATCATGACAATAGCACAACATATTTAAAAATAACTAGAAAGGATAATATAATAGAACCTGTTAGGCGTTACAACAAATCTACGCAACCGTAGTCTCAGAGCGACTCCGTACAAAGCTCGTAAGCCTGCTACTCTACTCCTACTAGCTAGTTAACTACTAATACTATTCTAGAAAGATTTTGATGGATGGTGAGTGATGGATGATGAGTGATGAGGGATGAGGGATATGAGGAGGTTAAGTCTCTATTTATAGACTTCAAGAACTAAATTTACATACATAACCCCTCACCCGTATTTGACACTGAAATACACCGTCGAGCTATGAAATTCGACACCTACAGGGGCGTATTCGACACCAAATAGGGCGTATTCGTTAGCAAATAGGGCGTATTCGGTAGAAAACAGGGCGTATCCAATACCAAAGAGGGGGTATACCACCCTAAAAGGGGGGTATACCACCCCTTAGAGGGGGGTATACGGCCCTAAAGGGGGCGTATACGGCCCTCTAGGGGTGGTATACGGCCCCTAAGGGGGTGGTGTACCCTGGGTCTTGTTCTTGTGTGCTGGATCGTAAGTCTTGTGCACTGGTCGTAGTTCTTGTGATCTTCGGTTGGCTCTAACTTCTTCGTTACTTATCAGATTCGAACGATTCTCGCGCCCATGGTTTCGTATTTTCCTGAAGATCAATATGACACAAATTATGCTAGTTTAGCTTAATTATACGTTAGAATCGCAAGTGGATCGTTTTAGCTCTGATTTGTTCGTTATTTGAGCATTTTAAGTGATTTTTCGAAAGGAAGTCTAAGTTTTGGTTCATTTTACATTTTTAGCATAAAACATTAAATAATTAATGTTTATTAAAAGATTTGAACCAAAATAGGCTTGAAAAGGTGTACAAAAATGTGACTTTTTGCGTCAAATCAAGTATCCCACACTTAGACTTTTGCTTGTCCTCAAGCAAACTCCAAACCGTCATTTGCCAAAAACTTTAATTTTTTAGAAAAAATCATTATATGGGTGAGTCTTTATGAAAAGAAAAAGACACGGATTTAATATTGTTCCGGCACAGAATAGAGAGATGTTCCCATGTCGTGTCTAAAGAATTTATAAAATGATTATCTTAGGCATGCTTTCAATTCTCGCGATCTTGGAATATACATGACTGGGTGATCTCACCAGGTGGTCACTCAATTCACTCAAAGTGTATCGGGTTTCCTATCATTCTAAACAAACGAAATCGCTCATATACCAGTCATGCAACATTCATCGTCATAGGCTTGATCGAGAATCAAATCTCCACCACTTAGATAGGGACGACACTAATTATCACCAGACATTTGAGAGGGTTGTGAAGTGGGGGTTGAAAGGCTATGGACAGTGGATTTTTTTGTAGGTTTTAAAGGGTTTTGTTTATCTTAGGATCCTTAAACTTTTTGAAATTTTTTATTTAGATACACTTTTTAATGAAAACGGAAACGGATAATCAATAAGGGAAGAAGATAGATATATGGACTTCTATCCTTAAGAACGCAATGAAGATTTATATTTTTAGGAATCGGAAGCTTTATACACAATTTTTTTTTAGGGCTTAGAACTTCTTTGCCAGGGAATTTCTAAGAGATTTTTATATTCTTTCCACCCTTTTTGAGATCCTTTCATTTTTCAATCCTTTTGACAATTTCAAATTTACTTAGTGCCAATTTTTCGCACCATACGACTCTCAATATTTTGAATATTGATCATGGAACGCACGCGAGAAGTTTTAAGTAAACACAAAATTTGTGCAATTTGAGGGAAAGCAAAAAGAATATCTAAATAACATTTTTCAATAAATTTAAAAATTCTAAGATAAGGTTTTGGTGGGTATGGAGGTGAGTGGGTTTGAAAATTTAGGTTTATAAGAAACGAAAAGGTTAAGGCTCAACAGGGTTTTCTAGGCGGATCATCGATACTGAAAGTGAGTATCCGCAGGGTTAGGCTTGAAGAGATATGACAAAAACGGGTTTCATCCTAAGTAAATGTCTAGGTCATTTAATTGCACCTATGCCACGTATGGCACCTGTCAATGTGGTCTCAAAATGCATACCAGGAGCAAGTTCTAATTCCGAATGTATGCACAGGTCACACACAACAAATGAAAGTGAAGCATTAAAAAAGAATGCTTATATTGGGCTCAAGTTACCTCACCGCAAATATAGGTTGTATGTGCCAAGTCACGCGATGCCCCTCTTAGACTTTCATTTTAAAATTAGTTAGAGTCTGACACGTTCCGACCTCTTTTTACCGACTTTTGAATACTTGCAAAAAATTTGTACTTCTTTCTTAACTTATTGACTCAAAAACCTTTGAAAAAGTCAGTCTGCTGAATGAGTAGTTCGAATACTGTCGAAGCAAGACTGTTTTTATAGCGAAATTTTTTTAAAATTTTTGGACAAAGTAAGGGTCTATTTATTTACTGAGGACTATTTTCGAAAAAATTTGATCTAAACAAGTGAGCGAAGAGTATACTGCTATCCCACACTTAAAAATAAACATTGTCCTCAATGTTTCTACACTAAGTAGGGAGAATCATACACTTAGGGTTTTGCATTAAGTCAATTATAAATTTCAAGTTTTCGAATTATGGGGTGTTAATCCCACACTTAGAGTTTTAAGTGGGCGTAAGCATAAATTATCATAATAAAGATCATAAGAACTAGACAGCCGCTTCCCTACGATTGATGGGTACTAGATGTAGGACCAAATTTGTGAAGGAGTGGTGTGGGTGATTTGCTGGAGTTTGGTTGGACCAGACTTCTTTTAAGATCATCCATTCCTACGAATACCGAGTTCTGCAAATAGCCATAAATAGAGTCATAATCACCAGGTCTCACAGAATAGTAGTATGATAGACATAATTAAAGTAGATAAGCTATAATAAAGTAAAGATAGACTAATCATCTAGAAGATCATCCATACCAGGATCCAACTCAGCAACAGCAACATGGTAAAGGGCAGCAAGGGCAGCATCCTGGGGAACAGAAGAAGGTGATGGTTCATCAAGTCTGCTAGCATCTGCGAGCATCTCAGCAGGATCAATGTGTGAACTTGAAGGACCCGGATCCTGTGCTGGAGCATCAGTAGTGCTAGTTGCAGGAGGGAAGAATGACCATGGTGGACGAGAAGCTCTCGGACCAGTCCCTAGCCTGTAAGGGATGTCCTGAAGTCTCGGTAGACCGACTGCCTCTCGGATCTCAGCCCAAGTAGTTGATGGGTCAACAGTAGTGATCCCATCATCCAAGGTCGGGATCGTCCCAGATAATGGGGCAAACTGTGGTGCAGCAGGACTCAAATGCTTCCCCGGAGTAGTCAGCACATCAATCATACTCTCATCCTGAATAGTAGTCTTCTTCTTCTTCTTGCCTCTGCGAGTTTTCTTTCGCTTCTTGCTCTCCTTACTGGTTTCTGCTAGATTCATCTGAAAAACATAAACAAAATAGGTAACTTTCAAGTTTATAAGAATATACAAATGCGAAAAGAACTGATGATTTTAAAAGATTTTAATTTGTAAGTGTCATCAGGACTTCTGCATTTGCATATTTAATAATGAAGACTTATCTCAGATTTGTAAATTTCAAAGCCTGTCAGATAAGTAGCTATCCTGCAGTATTTAGTTAGGAATGATAATACTAGATAAATTTTAAGAAATCAAAAATAAAAGAAAAATTATTCTAAGATAAGCTTGGGGTGCCTCCCAAGAGTGCTTGTTTAAAAGAGAGTCACTAGCTTGACTCTTGATACCTGGGAATGATTCAAGGTGGCTCGAAAATGTAGACTTCCTCATTAATGGGAAAGTCCTCAAAGTAATGTTTCAAGCGTTGAACATTAACTTTAAAGTTACCTTCCGGGGCTTCGAGTTCAACTGCTCCAAAGGAAAATACCTTTGAGACTATAAATGGTCTGCTCCACCTGATTTTGAATTTTCCAGAGAACTTCCTGAAGCGTGAGTTAAAGAGAAGTACTTTATCCCCTGGTTTAAACTTTTTTAGCTTGAGTCTTGCATCGTGGAACATCTTGGTTCTTTCTTTGTATTTCAGGGAGCTATCGTACGCATTATCTCTTAACTCAGCTAGTTCATTAAGCTGCATTTTCCTATGGGATCTTATGGTGGGAATGTCCAAATTACATTTCTTCAGCGCCCAGTATGCTTTATATTCCAACTCTATTGGTAGATGACATGCCTTACCATAAACCAGACGATATGGTGTGGTTCCTAACGGTGTTTTATATGCTGTTCTGAATGCCCACAACGCATCATCTAACTTTTTGGACCATTTTTCACCATGATTGAGCACCGTTCATTCTAAGATTCATTTCAAAGCCCTATTTTTCACTTCAGCTTGCCCATTGGTTTGTGGGTGATAAGTTGTTGAAGTTTTGTGAGTGGCACCGTACTGTTGCAATGTTTTCATTAGGTGAATATTGCAGAAATGTGTGTTGCGATCACTGATTATAGCTCGTGGAGCTCCAAATTGAAAAAATAGTTGTTTGAGAAACTTAGTGATGACCTTGGCATCGTTTGTTGGGAGAGCTTGTTCTTCGGCCCACCTGGAAACGTAATCAACAACAACCAGAATGTATTCTTTACCGTTAGATTTAGGGAAGGGTCCCATAAAATCTAATCCCCAAATGTCGAAGACTTCACAAGCTTGGATGTTGGTGAGTGGCATTTCATTGCGTGCGGACACGTTACCAAATCCTTGTCAAGCATTGTAGCGTCTCACCAAGTTGTAAGAATCTTAAAAAATGGTTGGCCAACAAAAGCCGGCATCGTACACTTTCCGTGCGGTCTTGTTAGCTTCATAGTGGCCTCCAGTTGGTCCATGGTGGCTCTGGTAGAGGATATGTTCGGCTTCTTTCCCGTCGACGCATCTTCTGATGATGTGATCGGGACAGACCTTAAAGAGGAAAGGATCGTCCCAAAAATATTTTAGTCGCGGAAGAACTTTCATTTTTGAGAAGTTGACATTCCTTTCTGGACAATTCCTCCTACCAGGAAGTTGGCAATATCAGAATACCAGGGATCATATGATGATCGAGGTCCCTGGGGTGCTTTCCGATGTTCATGAGTTGTTCATCTGGAAACTGGTATTGAATATCTCTTTCTTCAAGTTTCTCCAATGCTGGATTTTCTAATCGGCTGAGGTGATCTGCTGCAACGTTTTCTGCTCCCTTTTTATCTCTGATTTCTATGTCTAATTCTTGTAGAAGCAGAATCCAGCGCATCAGTCTTGGCTTAGCGTCTTGCTTTTTGAAGAGATACTTAAGAGCTGAATGATCTGTATAGACAATAGTTTTGGACAAAATAAGATAGGAACAAAATTTATCATAAGCAAATACTACCGCTAGCAGCTCCTTCTCAGTGGTTGTATAGTTTTCTTGAGCATCTGTGAGAGTTTTGCTAGCGTAGTAAATTGGTTGAAAGTGTCTCTCCTTCCGTTGTCCTAGTACAGATCCAACTGCGAAATCACTGGCATTGCATATGATTTCAAATGGCAAACTCCAATCGGGGGCAACCATGATCGGTGCATGTACGAGCTGTTCCTTCAAGTAGTTAAAAGCTTTAAGACAGTCATCTGTAAAGTCAAACGGAGTATCTTTTTCGAGAAGATGAGTCATAGGTCAAAAAATCTTAGAGAAATCCTTAATAAAGTGACGTTAGAATCCGGCGTGACCTAGAAAACTTTTGATGGCTTTCACAGAAGTAGGTGCTGAAGTTTGAGATAGTATCAACTTTAGCTTTATCAACTTCAATTCCTGCTTTAGATATCCGATGTCCTAATACTATTCCTTCCTTCACCATGAAGTGACATTTTTCCCAATTAAGAATGAGGTTTGATTCTTCGCATCGAGCTAGTATCCTGTCTAGGTTGGAATAACAAGATGTGAAGGAGTCTCCAAAGACCGAGAAATTGTCCATGAATACTTCCATACACTGTTCAATCATGTCATGGAAAATTGCCACCATGCATCTCTGGAAAGTTGCAGGTGCATTGCATAGCCAAAAAGGCATACGTCGGTAGGCGAATGTTCCATAGGGTCATGTGAATGTTGTCTTTTCTTGGTTCTTCGGATCGAGAGGTATTTGAAAATAGCCAGAGAATCCATCGAGGAAACAATAGAACTCATTTCCTGACAATCTCTCAAGCATCTGATCAATAAACGGAAGAGGGAAATGATCTTTGCGGGTGGCTTCGTTCAGTTTACGATAGTCAATGCAGACCCTCCAACCGGTGACGGTCCTTGTTGGGATAAGTTCATTATGTTCGTTTGTAATCACCGTAGTACCTCCTTTCTTCGGAACAACCTGTACGGGGCTGACCATGGAGAATCAGAAATAGGGTATATCAGGCCAGCATCAAGAAGTTTGATAACCTCCTTTTTGACCACGTCTTGAATCTTTGGGTTGACTCTCCTTTGTCTCTGAACTGATGGCTTAAAGTCATTTTCCATTAAAATCTTGTGTGTGCAGTAGTTTGGACTGATCCCTTGTATGTCAGAGATTTTCCAAGCAATTGCCTTTTTATGTGACTTAAGCACTTGGATGAGCTTGGCTTTTTCCTCAGGCTTCAGATCTTTGGATATGATAACTGGTAAGTGTGAAGTTCCTTCGAGAAAAGCATATTTCAGATGAGAGGGAAGTTCCTTCGGTTCCAATTCCAGCGGTTCTTCAGTGGAAGGCTTCATTCTTGCAATTTCATCTCTCTTGAGTTCATCAAACTTTGTTTGGAAGTCTGACTCTTCAAGAGGTGAATTTGATGTGTTGGCTGAAGCTATTTCAACACATTCTGTTTTATCAGAGAATGCATCCTTCCTCAGCTCGTATTTGACAGTTGATGATGTGGAAGTTGCATTTTCTCCAGCGATGATGATATTGATGTCAGCCGAACGGTCAGTTTTTAGGAATCGCTTCCTATCGTTGCGGGCCTCCCGCTTGGCTGGATCAGTGGGTTTTAAAATTTGTTTTTGCTGGGCCTAAGTATACTAAAGCTATGGGATCTAGGACTTTAGTTATCTATGGGAATTTAGCTAGGGTTTAAAAGAGATTTTGGTTTGTTTTGGTTTTAACTAACTACTAATTACCTAAAATTAAAATAAAGTAAAGTGGAGGGGAGGTGGCAACGAGAACTTATAGGTGAAGCAAGTGTTTACTATGATAATTACTCATGCTATTTAGGGGTAGTTAATGGGATAAAGCCTTAGTTAAGATGACAGCAATATTTCCTAATGAGCCATAACTCCTAGCCTATTATCTATCTAACGTAGAGTTGTCCGCAATCAGATAAATAACATGTCACGTGGATAACAGTTATGGAATGTAAGCAAAACCGGAAGTTGTCCCAAATGTAGCAACCAATTTAACCAACAACCATCCTCGAGTCTTGTTCCCCAATCTCGGACATTTGAGATATCCAAATCATGGAATGAATTGTTGAATAAACAAAAACATGAACATGGGTTTCCTACCGGGACAAGTTGGGATGGTCTGGTCTAACGGCTGATTAAATTGTTCATCATTATTTCATATAAATCATTTTAACTATTCTATGCATGTTAAACTGGTGTATTCAATTGATAAATATTCGAAAACCTAATCATGTAACTAATCAGCATAACAGATACTAGCATGCAAACCCTAAGCAACAATCAAACAAGAACATGCAGAAAGGCAGCATAGCAGGGATCAATTATGCAGAGTGACGGGGTACATGGTTAAGTCACAAGTGTCCTGAAAGTTCTCTCTAAGACACTTGTTAAATGACCTGAATCTAATCCATCTCTAATCCTACGCTCCGTGTCTCCCTCCGGTAATATTTCAACCAGGAGAACACCGGCCATGTCGAGTTCAACAATCATCAGACACAGAATAATTAGCGGCATACAACTAGCAATTGGCCAAGCCTAAAAGGATGTCACTAACCACAGCATAAGTTGGATAGATAAACATTTGAGATTCATGTAAGTCCCTAGTACGTGGATCGATAACAAGGTTATCTTAGGTATTAAGGTGCGGAATTCCTCAATACTTGGTTCACAGAATGTGAACGATTTGTTTTGCAAGATAATAGCGAATTGATTAATCAACAAGGTTTGTATCGATTAATTAAAGTTAATCGATCAATACCTAACCTTATGATTGCTTAGAATTGTGTTTTTGTTCTCTGGAAATCGAATAGCCAAAAGTTCTTTACCGATTAAACCTAATGAAGTATTTATAGGTTTTAGTTAAACTCGATTAGCAGGTCGATGGGTTCTGCGAGTCGAGTTCAACTCGCAGCCCACAACCAAGCCCAAAGTTCGACTCGGTTCGCAGCTCTGCGAGCCCAGATTTCATCTCGCAGGACTTGAATTCTGCGACTTGAGATCTTATCTCACATACTTTAGTTTGTAACATCGTATTCAATATTCGTCTAACACTTTATCATACTAATATATTTAACGAATATTAATACCAAACTAATATCATTTACAAATCCAAATCAATTGTACAAACTTGATTACAATAATCACTAGTACTATTACAAGCTATATCTGTTGTCACACATACATGTCCCAACAGACTCCCCCTTGACAATAGCTCTAGCATCTATGCTATTATGTCTTCAAGTTGTCTTTGATTTTTACTCATAAATCTTACTTCCAGCATAAATCTTCAATTTTATACAAGTCTTAACCATCATTTGATAATCACGTGCTACGTCACCCCATGCTACTGTCGTCAAGATTCTATTTTCATTCAATTTAATCAAATCTTTCTTCGACATATTCATTAGGTGTCGATGGTCATAAACTCTGAAGATTTCTCTTTCACCACCTTCAACCTCATCATCAGATTCAACCATTACAGCTTCTCCAGTCTCTGAATCCACATGCCAACTCTTCATATTTTCCAAAATATCTTGTGGCATTGTCTTCAATGGAATCAGCTGTAAACACTTAACAGTTGGATAAATCTTCTTTCTTCTTCTTCGTCCTGTCCTTTGACTTCTCTCTGCCAGTTTAATAGTCTTTCCTTTTCTTGGCTTAATCTTTTCAAATTTATTTGCTCTAACCTCAGTCTTGATTATGTGTTCAACATATTTTCCAACAAAATCATCACTTGGGTTATTTAAAGATAATCGAGCCAAATCTCGAATCTCAAATCTAGGCAAAGAACTAAATACTGCAAGCTTTCGCTCAAAATATTGAACTCCGTCAAACCTCTTAATAGCAAATAGCTTCAGCTCAGAGTCAAAGTACCAACCAATAATCCCTCTTTTAGGTTCCCGTTTCCCAGTTATATCAACTTCAGAAACTCCAACCTTCTTTTTCTGTTTAGGAAGTTTTCTAAGAAAAACTGCTGGATTCTTGGTAGGAATTAAGATTTCATCATTTTCAGAATCGGTTGAGTCATCGATTTCTTCATCTACATCGACAACTGTTGGACCTTGATTATTTTCAATAATAACTTCTGTCCTAGATGGGCTCACATGGTGTTCATCAATATTTGCATCTGGATCTACACCAATATCTTGCTCATTCTCAGAAACAGCAGTCCAATCCTCAGGTAGTAGAAATTCTCCTTCTTCAAGATCAAAATCAATTTCTTCATCGATTTCATCAAGAATATCTCTTCCAGAGTCACTCAATTCTAGCATTTCCATATCTACACAAATCAAATTAATAATATAAATTATTTTATTGATTTCTCTGAATCAATCTAAAAAAAATTTCATTATTCATTTCAATTGTGTTAATATAACCAATCTATATAACTTATAATTCTTTTATTAATTACCTTGAATCAATCAAAGAATTCTTAAGTCTTATAAACACTTAACAAATATTAATTAACTTTAAATTCTAATGCATTGTAAATAATCACCAAGCATTTAAATTCACTGTTAATTACCTTATATAATTTCCAAGACTTAATTGAACTGTTATATCACAATAACTTAACTTTCAACTATATCTTTAAATTATATATCATTTGTCTAGTTAAAAATCATACATATTTAACTTGTCAGTTATAAAAACTCTCAAGTCTAAAATGTCTAAGTTAAAATAAACTTTGACCGCTGAAATAAATCAGAACACGCCGCTCGACTTCTCAATGAGTCGGAAGACTTTCGATCACTAATTTATTTAACTTTTCAAAATCAAATAACTTAAACAATTTCTAATATATTTAATCTTGTAATAAAAATCTCAAGCCGAATATATTACAAAAACTATTAAGTTACAATTATTCAATTACAATTATAAATTACAATTATAATTCAACTAAAATTCTAAGTACAAATATCTACACAAGTCTAAGCTGTCTTACCAGCTTCACTTGTACCCGCAACACTTGTACCAGCACCATCACCACTAACACCAACACATGCAGACTCCCCCTGAATAATAGCTTGCTCACTAGTCTTTGAAGGACCAGTCGGCTCACCATCTTTCTGAGCATCGGGATCATCATCTTTATCATCTCTTCTCTTCTTAGCTAACTCATCCTCTTTGCAAGCTTCATGATATATCATTATCTCCCCCTGAGCAGACTGTCCTGAATTCACTCTCAACACCAAACGTTCTAAGTGTTCAAGCTTCAGTCGCTGGGCAGTAAAATCAGCAAGCAAAGTATCATGAGTCTTCAGCAGTGTCTGCTGAGCAAGAGAAACATTCTCAGCTAACAACCCTGGAATCCTAGAAGTACTCTGTTCCAATTCCTTAACTCTTGACTCTAAGGATGTAATCCTTTCAGCATCAGTCGTCGGAATAACAGATATTGTGGATGGTCCAGGCGGTGTCACTGAAGCAATGTATGATTCACGTGTGAGTGGTGGAATGGCTTGAGATAATGCTTCTTTGAGAAGACTAGCTGCGAATCTACTAGCTTTATTGGTCGGAAACTGAGCATCATGCACCAGTTTTGCAACTCCCTCCTCAACAGTCTTGGAGACCATTTCTGGTTCCACTGACTCAAGCAGTTTCTCAGCCTATAAAGTTAGATATAATTAAATAAATAATTGTTACAGATAACTCTGTCTCAATCTCTAATTAAATATCTATAATACTCGTAGTACTAAACGTTTATCTCATACCTCAAATGGTACAGATACTGGTTCAGTAACCACCGGTATCATCATCTCTACCTGGGATGTATCTTGAGCAACTGTCACAGAATTAACTGTCTCAGTTTAACTCCTGATAAACAATAAGTTAAGATTATCTAACTCTAAATAAAAACATACCATCCTGAATGATCAATGTCCTAGAACGCTTACGGCATTGAGGAATAAGAGGTAGATCCTCTTCCTCAGGACCTTCATCAATAATACTGAAGTCTGGATCGACTTCCTTAGCCTTTCTCTTTTCCTTCAGTGCTGGATCTGGAATCATCCGAGATCGGTATCTAATATAACCAGCATCTGGAGGTGGAGAAGGAGTACTATCATCATCATCTGAAGCCGATTGACCATCACGGCCTCCAGATGGACCAACATCAGAACCCTAAATATTAAATATATTAAACATTTATGATTAGCTAAAAGCTCTATCATACAAGTTCTATAAATTTATGATTAATCTGATAAATACCTGAGAAGGTAAACCCTCATATCTATCAAGCTGTCCCTGCTCACCCTCAGGTCGAGTGACCTCTGGGTCTGCAGTCTCAACACCCTGATCATAATGATATTTATATTTTATAATCAGAAATAATATCTATTTAACTAAATATCTATAACATTTGCATTATATAATAATAATGTGATAATAATATAACAACGAAGTATCGATATTACTATATAATTATAAAATTACCTCAGATTGTGCAACATAACTATCAATATCCCGTAGCAAGGGATCTGTATCATCATCAATCTGTATTAAAACCTCATGAAGAACCTCGGCAGCTAACTCAGGCACAACTTGTTGGCCTTGATGTTCAGCCTGATGTAAAACATCCTCAATGAGTTCCTGTGACTCTGTTGCTGGTTGAGGTTGAGGTTGAGCTGGTTGTTGTTGTTGAGCTTGAGCTTGACCATGAGCTCCAGCATCCATCCAACCATTGTTTGGTAGAGCAACATAATCAACATCAAGAAGATGCCCAAAATGATCAGCAGCCTCAGGCTTAATCTCATCTTTACGCTTGGATAGCAAAAAGCAAGCGTTGTAACCACGCAATCCGATGGTCTCAACTTGAAAATCAGCTGCATAAGCTGGCAAGTTTGGAACTTGAGCTCGAATCAGGAGCATGCAGAATCTAGGATAAAGAATAAACAACGTCCTAGCAGCTCCGGTGATCTGTCCTCTGAGGGACTGAAAGATATAAGAAGAAAAACTGTATGGTTTATTGTAAACCAGTGACAGTACAGCTGACATCAACTCAGGACTAAGCTCATCTAATCCTGACTTCTTGTTCCCAAAAATAGATACTATAACAGTAAAAAGAAATCTCCACTGTCCTAGTACGAATGCCTTGACAAACTGGCGTCCTCTCCTAGGTCCTGAATAACCTGTACGACCTAGAGCTCCTTCTATAAAATCAGCTGAATAATCAGCCGGACCAACTTCTTGCTCAGAAGTTCCTAGCTGCAGTAGCTGTCGTAAATCATCAGCAGTAAAAGAAATCGGATGCTGATTCACCGTCGTACATATAGTAGGCGGGTTAGCAGCACCATCATATACAATATTCATCCAAAACTGCGTAAGAAGGTCTTTGTTCAGTGGAGGTGACTCAGTAATAGCAAATCGAATTCTCGAACGTGCTAAATATGTCAAAATCTGCTCAAAACGCTCAGCACCACGCTCGTTGACATCTAAATTCACCAATATGTTGTGACCTTTCTCAAAAGATCTGTTAGCAATATCTGTAATTCAAAATTACACAAATAGCAAAAAGGTTAAGTTAACGAACATTAGATAATTTACACTTTAACGTATTATGATCAAAAAGATCATCAAACGTCTAAGTATACTATCAACTTATAACGTAATTCACAGAAACTTAATTGAATTAACTTTTTCAATTATATTCTATAAATTATATATAAAGTCCCTTAACTAAGAATAACAATTTGAGTTATCATACCGCCGATAAATATCCGGACACGCTGCTCGACTACGTTATGAGTCGGAAGACTTTCAAAATCAAATAATTTAGATTGATGAATAAAGAAGCCATCCTTCTTTTGGTCAACTTGTAACCCTAAGAAGAATTTCAACTCTCCCATTGCAGACATCTCAAACCTTTTTCTCATGACTTTCTCAAATTCTTGACACATCTTTTCATCAGAAGATCCAAAGATAATGTCATCAACATAAACTTGTACTAATAGAAAGTCTTTCTTGTTCCAGTTTACAAACAATGTACTATCAATTGCTCCTCTTTTAAATCCATTATCAAGTAGATACGTTGATAGTGTTGCATACCACATCCTTGGTGCTTGATGTAATCCATATAGAGCCTTATTTAAACGATATACTCTATCTGGATACTCATGATCAGCAAACCCTGGAGGTTGAGCAACATACACCAATTCTTCTACTTTGCCATACAAAAAGGCACTCTTAACATCCAACTGATAAACTTTTATATCATAGAATGACGCGAATGCTAAAAATACTCTAATTGCTTCTAGCCTAGCAACTGGTGCAAACACTTCGTTGTAGTCTATGCCTTCTTGTTGATTAAAACCTTGAACCACTAGACGTGCTTTATTGCGAGTAATGACTCCCTGTTCATCTCTCTTACACTTAAATACCCATCTAGTTTCAATTGGATATTCTCCCTTTGGTAGGTCAACCAACTCCCAAACTTGTAATTTTGAGAACTGTTGCAGTTCTTCTTGCATAGCTTCAACCCATGAACTTTCTTTGAGAGCCATTTGCACATTTTTAGGCTCAACTTGTGAGATAAAGCATGAATATAGACATTGATTAGGAATCCTTGTCTCTTTCATAGCAGTATACAAGCTTTCTAAATCTTCAGAAGTACTAGCTTTAGATTGAGTCCTAGTCTGAACAGGAGTATTAATATCACCGATGATATTTTCAACGGGATGATTCTTATTCATTCTTGTAACCGTTATAGGGTCAGCTATTAACTCATCTCCTAAGTTAGTACCAATCTCTTCTAATGAAGGCATTTCTTCTGAATTTGCTGAAGAGATCTTTAAATGGTTCAAAGAAGTAAGCACATCATCAAACGTTGTTTGAAGATCCTTTTCAGAATCTTCTGTTTCTTGATACTTATCCTTTGAAAATTGTCGAGACCCACTTGAAGAAGCTTCATTTGAGTCATCTGTTGTCCTGATTCCAGAATTCGGAACATTCGATGTTGAAGACGAACCATTGTCCAATGTTGTGAAATCTCTGAATCACTGACAAAGTCACTTATAGGAACTTTAAATGACTGAAAGAGATCGGAATAGTCAAATTGCTAATCTAATCCCTTGTGCACATCCGGTGTATAGCTTGTAACTTCAATGTTATAAACTATCTCCAGACGACTAGTGACCTTATTGAAAACCCTTTTATTTGGAGAATTAGGCATATAACCCAAGAAAAATCCTTCGTCAGCCTTCTCACCAAATTTAGCTTGATTCCCAGTTTTCAATATTGTACAAGCAACTCCAAAGGGTTCAAATCCTTTTATGTTTGGTTTCTTATTGTTCAAAAGCTCATAACAAGTCTTGTTATGCTTTTTCACCGTAAGAACTCTATTCAGAACATGACATGCTGTATTCACTGCTTCTGCCCAAAAGATGACCGGAAGCTTTGAATCTGCAAGCATTGTTCTAGCAGCTTCAATCAACGTTCTATTCTTCCTTTCAGCCACACCATTCTGTTGAGGTTCATATGGTGCACTAAATTGATGAATTATCCTTTTGCTTAAGCAATCGATATCTAACGTTGAATTCTTGAATTCTGTTCCATTATCACTACGAATACGCTTAACTCTTATTTTGTATACATTCTCAATTTGATCTAAAAACTCAATTAGAATACCTGGAGTTTCATCCTTAGATCCTAAGAAAAATACCCACGAGAATCTAGAGTAGTCATCTGTGACAACTAGACAGTACCATTTGCCACCTATGCTTCTTTTGCTTATTGGGCCGAAGAGATCCATATGTAGCAAATCAAATGGAGAGGAGATTGAGTACTCAGTCT
Organism: Pseudognaphalium luteoalbum; assembly: GCA_963422505.1. Lineage (NCBI taxonomy): Eukaryota > Viridiplantae > Streptophyta > Magnoliopsida > Asterales > Asteraceae > Pseudognaphalium > Pseudognaphalium luteoalbum. The sequence continues at coordinate 130,922,515 of OY730192.1, read as the reverse complement.
TAGATCTGTGTGGTTTCTTATGCTGCTTTCCTTTCATACAAGGAACACACTTATCCTCAGACTCGAAAAGTTTTTGCGGTACACCCAAAACTAAACCATTTATGGTTATGTAGTTCATTTTTCTCCAGTTTAGGTGTGCCATTCTCCTATGCCATAGTAGCGCGTCTGCTTCCGAAGCCTTGGATAATAAACATGTAGATACCATTGAAGAATTAGGAACACCCATGTTTATCGCATAGATGTCCTTCTTCCTTGGTGCCCTCATCAGTATCCATTCTTCAGGGATTGTGAAGCCTGGCTTCAGGACTAAGGCCTCCTTTTCATTAAAATGAATTGGATGACCTTTATCGCAGACTTGGGAAACACTCACTAGGTTATGAGTTAGTTCTTCAACATAATTCACATCCTCTAGAGTTAAAGTTCCATTTGAAACTTTTCCTTTCCCAGTAATTACTCCTCCTTTGTCTCCTGCAAAATTTACTTTTTGCTTGAAACCTTCTCTGAAGTCCTTCAGTAGACTTCTTTCACCTGTCATGTGTCTTGAGCATCCACTGTCTACATACCACCAGCTGTCCTTGTTCACATTCTGCTCCTACACATAACAAGTTGTACACAGTCAGTTATCAAGAGGGACCCAAGCCATTACGGTCTTGGATTGTCCCTGATCATCTACAATCTGAATCTCCTTAAAGTAACCATAACTATTCCCATCAGGAGTCTTGGTAACCTTCACAGGAGTTTGAGATTGTTGATGATCTGTAGTCTTAGGCCTATGAGGAGAGTGAGTAGAAAACCTCCTAGGCACAAACTTAGTTCCCTGTGCACTCGAAGTAGAACCATTCTCAAATTGACTATGGTTTCTACTTGGGGTCCTAAACCTCGAAGGTGTCTTATCTCTTGGCTTATTGAAAGTATTTTCGTTTAGAGTATAAGCCCTTTTAGGTTTAGGTGGAGAGACACTATGATTACTATCTCTTTTCAGAATGTTTACAGATTTGCTTCCTAATCCCGGTTTGGAGCCTAACCTATCTACAATCGAACTAGAAATAGTTGGTGTCTTTCCAGTATTCACTAACTTATGTGATGCTTCCAGCTTCTTATTTGGGCAACAAGAAGCTACGTGTCCTTTTTGGTGACACTTGAAGCAAGACATATGTTTACGTGACTTACTAACTTTTGCATCCGCTACTGGAGTTTTAGGCACTAAAGGTTCAATGACATGTTCTTTATTAATCACTTCATTAGTCTTAGTATCATTAATTACTCCACCCGGTACAAAATGTACTTTGGTGTGAGGAATTTTCTTACTATCATCAGATGAATGGTTCTTAATAACACTCTTCTGTGCCTCTAACTTTTCTGGTTTATTAGTTTCCTTTGTCTCAGGGTTAACATCCGCCATTTCAATATCTACAGGAGTTTTAGTGTAATTTGAATTGAATGGGTGAGGCATATCATTATAACCTAAACCAGACATATCCTTCACACTACGCTGAGCACCTAACATTTTATCCATTTCAGATGTTCTATAGCTCTCAAGCTTAGGATTCTGAGCTACAAGTTTTGTTTTGCAATCAGCTAACTCCTTATCCTTATTAGCAATGGACAGATTCAAATCATTTATGTTCATATAGAGACCGTCTATGATAATTAATTTCTCATTCACATTATCTCTAAAAGCTGTCTTGTCAGCCGCATCTGCCTTAATCTTATCCTTTAAGGCTTGTTTATCATCACTTAACCTACATATATCTAACTTAGCTAGGTCAAGTTCAGATCTTACAGCCTCACTGGATTTACTAAGTGTGCTAAGTTGAGATGACAGGGTATTATTAGTTTCAGTCAAAGTCTTATAGGAATCAGCATAAACACTAACTTGGGACTGTAAACTAGAAACTAACTGACAAAGATCAACAAGAGAGACAAGATCTAGGCATACCCGTTTTTTATCAGTTTGCAGTTCATCCATCTTAGCTACAAAATCTACAGGATCCAAATCTTCAGTTGAACCCAAGTCTAACACATCATCAACATTAGCTTTAACAGGAGTCTCAGGCACCTTTATTTCAAAAGCTGGATCAGTGGGCATATAGGATAATGACTCAGCTACAATCTCTTGATCGTCAATCTCAGCCATCAAAGCTTCCTCTGACTGAGTTTTCCAATCATAAGACCCATCTAGCTGTTTCACTACTAAGGCTTTGGAATGCAAAGTATTTCCCGAGCCTTGTTTCCCTTCACCAGTCTCTACCTTAGGTCTTTGGCATTCTCTAGCAAAGTGTCCGTAACTTTCACAGTTATAACACTTGACCTTGGTTTTATCAAACCCTGATCTGTTGCCAACAACCTTTCTTCCATTTTTCTTTAAGAAATTTTTAACTCTCCTTGACAACAAAGCAAGTTGGTCCTGGAGATCTATTTCTTCAAGATAATCAGGATCTATTTGATCATAGTCTTCATCAAAAAGAATTGGATCATTAATCTTACAATCAATATAATTCTCATATGAAGCTACATATGAAGCAAGAACAGACAGTTGCTGCTCAGCAGATTTCACATTCATAGGCATCTTTTGATGTTCTTGAGGTGACTTCTCAGAAGGTTTCCCATTAGCTTCATTTCCAGATGATGTAATGAAACACAGTTCATCAGTTATCATTTCACCCTTTCCATCAGCATTACCAACAAACAAAGCAGTGGTCGAGCTGGATGAAGCAGTCGAGATAGAAGTTTTTCCATGATACAGTCCTGGATCCTGAACATGATCAGAATCAGTATCTTTCGACTTCTTTGTGAAATCATATCCTTTGAGCTTGTCAATGACCTGCTCAAGTGTCATGGTTGTATATCTGGTTTCATTGTCTGTAATCATCACACCATACATCTCCCATTTAGAAGGTAAACCCTCAAGAAACTTGTCGGTTTTCTCTACCTCCTCAATAGTGATTTTATGGTTTTCAATCTCAGATAACAAATGGTAGAAACGAGTAACATAAGCATCAAGAGTTTCTCCTTTAAAAGCTTTAAACAAAGTAAACTGCTTTTTCAGAAGCTTCTTCTTGCTTGCTTGTACTTGTGGACTTCCCTCACATCTTTTCTCAAGCGCTTCCCAGAGTGCTTTAGCAGTATGAAAAGATTTTAACTGATGATTAATTTCTTTAGATAAGCACATCTTGATACAAGAATGAGCTTTATTCTCATTCTCATAGTCTTTCTTTTGTTGTTCACTCATCAGATTATAGGATACCACAACAACAGCATTTTGAACAGTTTGGGTGGGTGCCATGTATCCTCCTTTGATACACATCCAGATTGAGAGATTATGGAATCTATAGTAAGATTCAAACCTATCTCTCCAACTGTAATAGTCTTCAACACGTAACAACTTAGGTGGAGTATTAGATTTTCCAACCTCGTGCTCCATCTCAATCATTTTGCAAATGTTAGACATTTTAAGAGTTTCGGGAATTAACAATTAGAAAAATCAGAAAGTTCACTTCGCAGAAACTCGATTCGCAGGACAGGAACTCGGTTCGCAGGGGGAACTCAGTTCACAGAGGGGAACTCAGTTCGCAGGGGAACTCGGTTCGCAGGGGAACTCGGTTCGCAGAGGGGAACTCAGTTCGCAGGGGAACTCGGTTCGCAGGGGAACTCGGTTCACAGGGGGAACTCAGTTCGCAGAGGGGAACTCAGTTCGCAGGGGAACTCGGTTCGCAGAATCGGCTGAAAAACCCTAAAATGAAAATTTTAGTATTCTAATCGATTAAACCCTAAGATTTCGGTCGATTACGAAACTAAAAACTTCCAGAGACTGATTTTGATTGTTTTTACAAAGAATAAACGTAACAACAATCCTAAATCTATCGTTATTATCCAAATAACCTCGAACTAACTAAGTATTTAGCCCGAAAGCTCTGATACCAATTGTAAGTCCCTAGTACGTGGATCGATAACAAGGTTATCTTAGGTATTAAGGTGCGGAATTGCTCAATACTTGGTTCACAGAATGTGAACGATTTGTTTCGCAAGATAATAGCGAATTGATTAATCAACAAGGTTTTGTATCGATTAATTAAAGTTAATCGATCAATACCTAACCTTATGACTGCTTAGAATTGTGTTTTTGTTCTCTAGAAATCGAATAGCCAAAAGTTCTTTAACGATTAAACCTAATGAAGTATTTATAGGTTTTAGTTAAACTCGATTCGCAGGTCGATGGGTTCTGAGAGTCGAGTTCAACTCGCAGCCCACAACCAAGCCTAAAGTTCGACTCGGTTCGCAGCTCTGCGAGCCCAGATTTCATCTCGCAGGACTTGAATTATGCGACTTGAGATCTTATCTCACATACTTTAGTTTGTAACATCGTATTCAATATTCGTCTAACACTTTATCATACTAATATATTTAACGAATATTAATACCAAACTAATATCATTTACAAATCCAAATAAATTGTACAAACTTGATTACAATAATCACTAGTACTATTACAAGCTAGATCTGTTGTCACACATACATGTCCCAACAATTCAATTCGTAGATTCAAATATAATCCAACAACATATAGACAGAGTAACAACATGATTTAAGTATAACTACCCTAGCATGGCAACTATCATAGCAAACACAGATTTGTCTAGCTAAGCATGACAATAATCCTAGCAAGTAGTTCTAAACAAGTATAACAACAGCACAACAATATTTAAAATAACAAGATAGAGATTATAATAGAACCTGACAAAGCGTTATTACAAATCGTGCGACACCGCAGTCTCGGAGCACCTCCGTTAAAAGTAAGCTACTAATCTACTAGCTTAACTAACCTAATTAACTAACTAATTAATTTTTAGAGAGAGAGTAGTGAGAGAAAGTGTGTGTGTGTTGTAGTTGGTTGTGAGTTGTGTAGAAGTGTGTTGGATGATGAAATGAGGCTTGTATTTATACAGATCGTACAACCGTATCTGTAGACCGTATCCAAACCTTCAAACGCACAACCGTATCGCAAAGGTGAATAAAAATCAGATTTTTATCACCCAAACTCACGATACGGCTGAGTTGGACCGTATACGGCTGAACTGGACCGTATACGGCTGAGCATAGGGTGAATACGGCTGAACTGGGCCATATACGGCTGAGCACTGGCCGTATACGGTTTGTGCAGGCCGTATACGGTCCAGGCCCAGCCGTATACGGTCTGGACCAGCCGTATACGTCCTGGTTCAGCCGTATGCTGGTTCTTCGGTTCTTCATTTCTTCGTTCGGGCATAACTTCTTCGTCGTTTATCCGTTTTGAGCGTTCCTTATATCCACGCGTTCGTATTTTCCTAACGAAAAGAATGACATAAGTTAGAGGTCATAATTCTTTGTGTATCTCAAAAAGTGCTAGAACGAGTGAACGAGAATGCTTATGATCGTATTCGTTAGATTTATCGTGTTTTTCGACCATTTTAGTTGACTTTTGAAACATTGTCTATATTTTGGCCCATGTGACGAGTTTTAATGATAAAGTATCTATTTTGATTAGTTTTGTCACATATTGGGCTAAAAAGGTGAGATTAATGCACGTAAAAACATGACTTTTTGCGTGTTATCAAATATCCCACACTTAGACATTTGCTTGTCCTCAAGCAAACTTACCCTCTTAGAATTCACCATAAAAAAAAGTTTTTGATTTCGACCCACAATGAAGAATTCACACAAATTGGAAACAAGTATTTGTCTGTTAGATAAATAAGAGGTGTTCACATGAAGTATCTAAAGGTTTTCAAGATGATTCACTTAGGCAAACTTTCAATTCTCAAATTTGTGGAATATACCTACTGGGCGATCTCACTGGTGGTCACTCAATTCACTCAAAGTGTATCGGGGTTCCTATTATCCTAAGCAAAATGAAAAATCACTCAAATACCAGTCGTGCAGCATTCGTCGTCATAGGCTTGCCCGAGGATCAAATCTTCATCACTTAGACAAGAACGGTACTGATTATCCTAGGACATTCAAATGGTTTGTAGTGTTTGGTTTGGGTTTAAAAAGGGTATGGTTAGATTGGGGGTATCTAGGTTTCTAAGGGTGTTTGCTTATCTTGGGACTTCCGAAAAAAACTCTATCTAGATATCCTTTTTAATGAAAATGGAAACAGATAACACTTTTGGGGGATAAGATAGCTATTTTGACTTCTATCTTTAAAAAACACACGGAATGATATTTCTTTTGAAGAGTCGAGTTTTGCTTTTCTATTTCAGCTATTTTCTTTTGCTTTTCTATTTCTATTTCTATTTCCATTTTTGGGCTTAGATTTTTCTTGCCAAGAAATTTCTAAGGGATTTTCTTTTATTTCCCTTCTTGAGATCCCTTCTTATTTTCATTTTTCAATCCTTTGATGATTTTTGAGTTTACTTTGGTGCCAATTTTTTGCACCACATGACTCTCGATTTTTTCTCTCTTTTTTTTTTTTTTTTTTGTATAGATCAATAAAACGAACACGAGAAGTTTTAGTAAACATTATTTGTGATTTTTGGAGTGAAAGCAAAAAGGAATACCTAAATATCTCTTTTTTTCAAAAATACTAAGATATGTTTCTGGTGGGTAGGGGTATAAGGGGTTAAAAATTTGGGTGAATAAAAGAAAAATAGGCTAAGGCTCAACAGGGCTTTCTAAGCGGATCATCAACACTAAAATTGAGTGTTGGAAGGGTTTTTTGGCTTGAAAAGATATGTGAAAAGGGGTTTAAATCCTAAGGAATGTCAAGGTCCTCTAATCGTACCTATGTCACGTATGACACCTGTCAATGTGATCTCGAAATGTATACCTCGGGCAAGTTCTAATTCAGAAATGCGTGCACCAGTCACATACAACAAACGAACAGTGAAGCATTTAAAATGAATGCTTATAAGGCTCAAATTCCTCACCGCAAAAATGGGTTATATGTATCCAGTCGTGCGATGCCCCTCTTAGATCCTCATCTTAAATTGTTTAGAATCCGACATGATTTCGACCTTATATTTACCAACTCTTGACATACTTGTAAAAAAAATCTGTATTCATTCTTGAAAAACTTATTGGCCAACTGAATGAGTGACAATTTCACTGTCAAAGTAAAACTGTTTAGGTTTTACTAAATGAGTGACAATTTCACTGTCGAAGTTTTAACCAATTTGCTTTTATTGTGACTAAAAAAAAAGTTTAAAATTTTTGAAAATTTTGGCAAAATAAGGGTTGAAAATTTATTTAGAGGACTAGCATGTTTCTAGATCAACTTAAACAGATATTTTGACAGACGAGAGATATACCGCTATCCCACACTTAGAAATAAACATTGTCCCTAATGTTTCTACACTAAGTAGGGAGAAAATCCCACACTTAGGGTTTTGGTTTAGGAAAAATGTGAATTTAAAAGTTATACGCGAGGGGGATCCCACACTTAGAGATTTAAGTGGTCAATAGGCATATCGAAGTTATATTAAAGTAGGAAGAACGGGTTTAAGAGAGATAATTCCCTACGGACAGTGGGCACTGGATATAGGACCATATTCGTGTAGGGTTGGTGTAAATAATTTGCTGGATTGTGAGGACCAGACTCTTTTCAAAGCTCATCCAATTCCTACGAAGATAAGGTCTGCAATGTCATAAAATACCATCATAATCATCAGTTCAACAACATAATAGGTCTAATGATAACTAAAGATAAAATAAGCTAGATATCGTCTAGTAAATCATCCATGTCTGGTTCAAATGCTGCAAGTGCGTCAGGATCTGGATCTGAAGTGAGTGATAAGGCAGCAGTGCAATCAGACACCATGGATGCATCAGCGGGATTCTGAGGTGGCCTAGAAGGAGCAACAGAAGTGGGAGGAACAGTCTGTGGTGGGGCAGCTGGGAAGAAGGACCAAGGTGGGAGAGCTGGCCGAGGACCCTGACCAAGCTGATACGGCTGGTCGGCGAGTTTTGGCAGTCCCATCGCTTCTCTGATTTCGGACTGAGAGCTACGCTGAATCGAAAGCTCACTGAGCATCGCCCAAGTCACCATCGGATCTGAAGTGGTAACTCCAAAGTCAAAAAGTGGGGTAGATACAGGAGCAGTCTGAGCATGCTCATCAGTAGTGGTGGTTGTCTTCTTTCTTTTTCCTCTACGGGTCATCTTCTTCTGTTGTTTCTGAGTAGCTTGTCCTGAAGTCTCAGTTGAAGCGTCCATCCTGAAACATAAAGATAAACAGGTAATGCTATAGTTTTAAAATGGGTATATAAATGCAAAATAATCAGATGACTTCAAGAAATGTTTGTTTAAATGTTAAAGCTTTGCGAGGTCATCTGTTCATTCGCATTTGTATACTATGAATAAAACTTATCTGATGTATATGTAGGAGTGTGGCATTGTCAAATACTTGGGTTATACTGCATCGTTAGTTTAGGGATGACAATACTAAAGCAAAAATAACTAAGAAATAAAATAAAATAAAATAAGATAAGCAATGGGGTGCCTCCCAAGAGCGCTTGTTTAGAGAGTCTCTAGCTTGACTCCTTGTACCTACTAGTCGGCTCAAGGTGGTTCAAAGATATAGACTTCCTCACCAGAGGGGAAATCTTCGATGTAGTGCTTTAAGCGATGGCCATTGACTTTAAAATTACCGTCCGGGGCTTCTAGTTCGACTGCTCCGAAGGTAAAGACTTTTGATACAACAAATGGTTTGCTCCACCTTGATCTGAATTTGCCGGAGAATTTCTTGAAGCGTGAATTGAAGAGAAGAACTTTTTCTCCGGGCTTTAACTTAGAATATTTGAGTTTAGCATCATGAGTATTCTTTGTTCGTTCTTTGAAGTGCAGAGAGCTATCATATACTTGGTCTCTTAATTCGGCTAGTTCATTCAGTTGCATTTTCCGATGTGATCCAATTGCAGAAGGGTCTAAATTACAATCTCTTAGCGCCCAGTGAGCTTTATACTCTAACTCTATCGGCAGATGACACGCTTTTCCGTAGACTAGTCTTTGGAGTACCAAAACGTGAGAAGAGTTGCTTTAAGAATTTCACTACTACTCGGGAATCATTTGTAGGAAATACTTGAGCTTCGGCCCATCTGGAGACATAGTCGACAGCAACCAGAATATACTCTTTCCCATATGATTTTGGGAATGGTCCCATAAAATCCAACCCCCATATATCAAAGATCTCGCAAGCTTAGATGTTAGTAAGTGGCATTTCACTTCTCGATGAAATACTTCCAAGCCTTTGGCAAGCATCGCAGCGTTTCACCAAGTCGTGAGCGTCTCTGAATATAGTAGGCCAGTAGAAGCCAGAGTCATATACCTTTCTTGCAGTCATATTTGCTCCGTGATGTCCTCCAGTTGGTCCGTGATGACTTTGGTGAAGAATGTTCCTTGCCTCCCTCTCGTCTGCGCATCTTCTGATGATTTGGTCCGGGCATACTTTGAATAAGTATGGATCGTCCCAATAGTAGTTCTTTACGTCCCTAAAGAATTTGCGCCTTCTAGAGGTGGGCATTCCTTTTGGCACAATTCCTCCAACTAGATAATTTGCGTAGTCTGCATACCAAGGGTTGTAAGTGAATTGAGATCCCTTTTGGTATCCTCCGATATTCATGAGTTGTTCTTCAGGAAACTTGTCTTGAATCTCTCTCTCATCAAGCTTCTCCATCGACGGATTTTCCAGTCGAATAAGATGATCTGCTGCGACATTCTCGGCTCCCTTTTTATCCTTGATTTCTATGTCAAATTCTTGGAGGAGGAGAATCCATCTAAGCAGTTTGGCTTAGCGTCTTGCTTTTTGAAGAGATACTTCAAGGCAGAGTGATCTGTATAGACAATAGTTTTGGACAATATTAAATAAGAACAAAATTTATCAAAAGCGAATACAACCGCAAGAAGCTCTTTCTCTGTTGTGGTGTAATTCTCTTGTGCATCAATGAGTGTCTTGCTGGCGTAGTAGATTGGCTGAAACTGCTTCTCCTTCCTTTGCCCTAAGACAGCTCCAACAGCGAAGTCACTAGCATCGCACATGATTTCGAACGGAAGACTCCAATCGGGGGCGACCATGATCAGTGCATGTGTGAGCTGATCCTTTAAAATGTTGAAAGCTTTAAGACAGTCATCTGAAAAGACAAACGGAGTATCCTTCTCGAGAAGGTGCATCATCTGTCGAGAGATCTTAGAGAAATCCTTGATAAAGCGACGGTAGAATCCGGCGTGACCTAGAAAACTGCGAATGGCTTTAACAGAAGTAGGTGGCGGAAGTTTGGCAATAGTCTCAACTTTGGCTTTATCAACTTTGATTCCAGATTTTGATATTCGGTGTCCTAGAACTATTCCTTCTTTCACCATAAAGTGGCACTTTTCCCAGTTTAAGACAAAATTTGATTCTTCGCATCGGGTTAGCATCCTTTCAAGGTTGGAAAGACAAGATGTGAAGGAATCACCGAAGACTGAGAAGTCGTCCATGAATACCTCTATACACTGTTCAATCATGTCATGGAATATTGCCACCATACACCTTTGAAATGTTGCAGGCGCATTGCATGAACCGAATGGCATGCTGCGGTAGGCAAATGTACCATATGGACATGTGAATGTCGTCTTTTCCTGGTCCTTTGGATCGAGAGGAATTTGAAAATAGCCAGAAAAACCATCGAGGAAGCAGTAATATTCATTCCCTGATAATCTTTCAAACATCTGATCGATGAACGGCAGAGGGAAGTGATCTTTCCGTGTGGCTTCATTTAATTTCCGGTAGTCGATACACATCCTCCAGCCGGTGACGGTTCGTGTAGGAATCAATTCATTATTTTCATTACCGATAACCATCATTCCTCCTTTCTTTGGGACAACCTGAACTGGGCTGAGCCATGGGGAATCTGAAATAGGATAGATCAAACCAGCATCCAAGAGTTTGATAACCTCTTTCTTGACCACGTATTGAATCTACGGGTTTACTCTCCTCTGTCTCTGTATGGAAGGTTTGAAGTTGTTTTCCATGAGTATCTTGTGCGTGCAGTAATTTGGACTGATCATTTAGATATCAGAAATCTTCCATGCAATCGCCTTCTTGTGTGACTTCAAGACCTGGATAAGTCTTGCTTTGTCTTTAGGTGAAAGACCTTTGGCAATTATGACGGGTAGATGTGAGGTTCCTTCTAGAAAAGCATATTCCAAGTGAGGGGGTAATTCCTTCAGCTCCAATTCTGGCGGTTCTTCAATAGAGGGTTTCATTCGAGCGATCTCGTCTCTTTGTAACTCGTCATACTCCTTTTGAAACTCTGATTCTTCTGGAGATGAGTCGGCTGTAGTGGCTGATGCTATTTCTACTAGTTCTGTCTCATTGGAAAGCGCGTTCTTCTTAAACTCATATTTGAAGGTAGATGATGAAGAGGTTGCATTATCCTCAGTGATGATGACATCATTGTTGTCGGTGAAAGCGAACTTTTGAAATTGAGCTTTAGAAGAAGTACTTATGGTGATTTTTGGATTTGATTTCTCACAACCTTCAGATAGTTGTGGCAAAGTACCGGAATCCATCTCCTCGAAAGATTTGAGAATCTCAACTACAGACGGAGATGATTCGGGTATCAGAAAAACTGATTTCTTCTTAAAAGTGGGATAGGGATGCCTTCGCCTAAAGGAACAGCAACTACAGAGTTGTTCGTGGGAGAGTAGTTAGGCGGTGCTAAAGGATTCTTCATTTCAGGTAAGGGAAATAGCAGCTCTCCAGAAGGTGCTGATTGGTCGGAGATAGCCGAGCAGAGTCCGATATCGTTCGGGAAAAGTCTTCTTTTGGTGATGACAGTGCAGGGGAAAGGTTCGTTACTTCTGACTACTAAAATCTCCTCCAAATGCTCATCATATATTTCATGCATGGCATCCACAAGACCAAGATCTTCTCCCATAGGGTGCTTCATCAACTTATCAACATTAAAGGTGACTTCCTCCGCTCCGACCCTCAGTTTTAAAGATTTTTCGTTTACATCTATCACAGCCTTGGCAGTGTTTAGGAAAGGTCTACCAAGGATGAGGGGAACGTGGGCATCTTCCTCAATATCCATAATGACAAAGTCAACCGGGAAGATAAATTTACCGACTCGGACCATTATATCTTCAACAATTCCTCGGGGGAGTTTAACTGATCTATCAGCTAATTGGATAGTCATTTGAGTGGGTAGCAGTTCACCTAATCCTAGTTTCTTATAGAGAGAGTAAGGCATAAGATTGACACTAGCTCCTAGGTCAGCTAAGGCGAAGAAAACAGGGAATAGTGAAATGGCCAGTATCTCCTAGTTTGGGTGGAAGGCCATGAAACATGATTGCTGAGCATTCGGCATCTAAGGGTAAACTAACTATTTGTCTTAATTTTTCTTTATTTGAAATGAGTTCTTTAAAAAACTTAGCACAGCTAGGCATCTCTACTAAAGCGTCTAATAGTCTAACGTTTAAGTGCAGGCTTTTAAACATGTCTAGATATTTCCCAAATTGTGCTTCCTGTTTCTCTTTCTTAAGCCTACCAGGGAAGGGTATCCTAGTTCGTGGAATGATTTCTGGGGCTTTAGGTGATACTGGATCTGGTGCAGTGACAGGGGTGTCACTAAGCACTGGATCAGTGGTCGGTTCAGAGATAGGAAGTTGATTTGAAGAATTATTTGAGGACTTCTCATTTCTGGTTTCTTTACCTCCTCTAGTGATGACCATGATTCCTCCTTGGTTCTCAACTTTTAAAAATAGTTGTTTAAGACTAACTTCCAGGTGCTGATCAAATCTTCTGATATTTTAAGTAAAGCATCAATTTTATCTTGAAAATCTATTACTTGTTTCTTTATGTTCATTTGATCAACTATGAAATTAGTCAAAGTTTCATTATAGTGTTGTTGAGAATTTACGGGGGAATCTGACATATTAGAGGATAAAGGTTGCAGAAACTGAGTAGGTGGGTTATTGGTAGGCCTCTGAATGAACGGTTTAGAATGAAAGTTCGATTCAGGGTTTTTAACAGTAGAGACAATAATTTCTTCCATACCTTTACGAGGCTGAGGTGTAGAAGATTGAAGATCCTTGAAGACTCTGTAGAGATTGTCCACTTGAGCTTGCAGAGCTTCAAAGGATAGGCTTGAAGTACTAGTTACTTCCTTATCCGGTTCGCCAAACTCCCAGTCATGTTGATGCATTGTTATCGTCTCAACTAGCTCCCAGGCTTCTTCAGAAGTGTGTGACATGAAATTTCCTTGAGAAGCAGCATCGAGGGTTGACTTGTGCTGAGGAGTCAGACCATGGTAGAATATGCAGATTAGGTTCGTCTTACCTATTTGATGATTCGGACATCTGTTAAGCATCTTCTTAAATCATTCCCATGCTAGATATAATGATTCATTGGTTTTTTGTCGGAAACTGACGATGTCATCCTTGAGCTTGGTTTGCTTGGAAAGAGAGAAAAACTTAGCCATAAATTTAGTAGCCAACTCTTCCCAAGTATGAATCGAATTGGGTTCGAGTTCATCAAACCAGGTTTGAGCACGCAAAGATAAAGAATAGGGAAAAAGATATAGTCCGGAGACTTCTCTTGAAATCCCTGATTGCTCACAGGAATCAGAAAGATTGATGAATCTATCTAAATGTGAATTTGGATCATCGAGCGGAAAACCGTGAAATTGGCAGAAGGTTTTGAGTAACTTGAAAACGCTAGGCTTAATTTCAAAGTTTTCGTCGGGTAGCACGATAGGTCCTCCTCTTCCTTCCAGTAGTGGTGCACAGGTTGAGGCGAGAGTAATATGATTCGTCATAGCTGATGAAGTTCAGGTTTGGTAGAGAAGAGAGTTTTTGAAAGGAAAGAACAGAAAAGGAACTTTCGGATGATATTGATCTTCCGAAAGGATCTCTAAATAACTAAGACAACTAAATTCCTAAATCGGTCGTTGTAGTCCCCGGCCGCAGCGCCAAAAGTTTTGATGCCAGCCGAACGGTCGGATTTTAGGAATCGCTTCCTGTCGTTGCGGGCCTCCCGCTTGGCTGGATCAGTGGGTTTTAAAATTTGTTTTTGCTGGGCCTAAGTATACTAAAGCTATGGGTGAGTACAGCGATAGGTATGATCTAGGGTCGTTCTTCAAACTACAACGGGCATGGGATCTAGGACTTTAGTTATCTATGGGAATTTAGCTAGGGTTTAAAAGAGGTTTTGGTTTGTTTTGGTTTTAACTAACTACTAATTACCTAAAATTAAAATAAAGTAAAGTGGAGGGGAGGTGGCAACGAGAACTTATAGGTGAAGCGAGTGTTTACTATAATAATTACTCATGCTATTTAGGGGTAGTTAATAGGATAAAGCCTTAGTTAAGATGACAACCATATTTCCTAATGAGCCATAACTCCTAGCCTATTATCTATCTAACGTAGAGTTGTCCGCAATCAGATAAATAACATGTCACGTGGAATACAGTTATGAAATGTAAACAAAACCAGAAGTTGTCCCAAATGTAGCAACCAATTTAACCAACAACCATCCTCGAGTCTTGTTCCCCAATCTCGGACATTTGAGATATCCAAATCATGGAATGAATTGTTGAATAAACAAAAACATGAACATGGGTTTCCTACCGGGACAAGTTGGGATGGTCTGGTCTAACGGCTGATTAAATTTTTCATCATTATTTCATATAAATCATTTTAACTATTCTATGCATGTTAAACTGGTGTATGCAATTGATAAATATTCGAAAACCTAATCATGTAACTAATCAGCATAACAGATACTAGCATGCAAACCCTAAGCAACAATCAAACAAGAACATGCAGAAAGGCAGCATAGCAGGGATCAATTATGCAGAGTGACGGGGTACATGGTTAAGTCACAAGTGTCCCGAAAGTTCTCTCTAAGACACTTGTTAAATGACCTGAATCTAATCTATCTCTAATCCTATGCTCCGTGTCTCCCTCCGATAATATTTCAACCAGGAGAACACCGGCCATGTCGAGTTCAACGATCATCAGACACAGAATAATTAGCGGCATACAACTAGTAATTGGCCAAGCCTAAAAGGATGTCACTAACCAAAACATAAGTTGGATAGATAAACATTTGAGATTCAATTCATAGATTCAAATATAATCCAACAGCATATAGACAGACTAACAACATGATTTAAGTATAACTACCCTAGCATGGCAACTATCATAGCAAATACAGATTTGTCTAGCTAAGCATGGCAATAATCCTAGCAAGTAGTTCTAAACAAGTATAGCAACAACACAACATTATTTAAAATAACAAGATAGAGATTATAATAGAACCTGACAAAGCGTTATTATAAATCGTGCGACACCGTAGTCTCGGAGCACCTCCGTTACAAGTAAGCTACTAATCTACTAGCTTAACTAACCTAATTAACTAACTAACTAATTTTTAGTGTGTGTGTTTTAGTTAGTTGTGAGTTGTGTAGAAGTGTGTTGGATGATGAAATGAGGCTTGTATTTATATAGATCGTACAACCGTATCTGTAGACCGTATCCAAACCTTCAAACGCACAACCGTATCGCAAAGGCGAATAAAAATCAGATTTTTATCACCCAAACGCACGATACGGCTGAGTTAGACCGTATACGGCTGAACTGGACCGTATACGGCTGAGCATAGGGTGAATACGGCTGAACTGGGCCATATACGGCTGAGCACAGGCCGTATACGGTCTGTGCAGGCCGTATACGGTCCAGGCTTGAACTGAATCATTTGGGGCTTTAGTAGGTTCTGGTTCAGCAGAAGTGATGGGGGTCTCAACTTGAACTGAATCATTAGGTAGAGAAGTAGAAGGTTCAGTTGTGGGAATATCTATTGATTTCTCATTTTTAGTCTCTTTTCCTCCTCTAGTGACCACAAGGATGTCATCATGCTCATAGGATGAGTGATAGACAGAGTTGTAGATCACTTCTTCCCTTTGCTTCTCCTCAACTTTTTAACATTATCCTCCATGTTTTTAATTAAATCGTTTGAAATTCTAGTCAAATAATTAATTTGGTTTTAAAAATCAACAATTTTTCTATTGACATTATTTTGTTTAACAATGAAGTTTCTGAAATTTTCTTTGTTTAGACGAGAAGTCAATGGGGAAGGAGTAGAGAGATTTAAAGATCGAGAAGTGGGTTGTGTGGTAAACCGCTGAAAGAAAGGTTTTGAATGAAGAGAGTGATTAGGGTTTCCACTGGTTGTAAGAATTTCTTCGTTGGCCCTTCGACTTGAGAGGAACTTTTGAGGTATCTTCTTTAGCTTAGGGTTTGAAGATTCTTGCAAATCCTTGACAATTTGAGTGATAGAATCGAGTTGAGATCTTAATTTGTGTAAGGTTTAGTTAGAAGTATTCCTTCCTTCTGAAGTAGATTCATCCGACTCCAAGTTATGCTGATGTGTCGCAATCGTCTCGATCAATTTCCAAGCTTCGTCAGAGGTATGTAGCATGAAATTTATGGATGAAGCAGCGTCGAGGGTTTGTTTGTGTTGAGGATTCAAACTGTTGTAAAATGTACAGACCAGATTCGTTTCATCCAACTGATGGTTCTGACATCTTCCAATTAACTTCCTGTATCATTCCCAAGCAGTGCTTAATGATTCGTTAACTCCTTGATGGAAGTTAGTGATATCGTTTTTAAGCTTGGTTTGCAAGGAAGGAGGGAAGTACTTAGCCAGAAACTTAGTAGCCATCTCCTCCCATGTATGAGTCAAATTGGGTTCGAACTCATAAAGCCATGTTAAAGCTCGAGAGGATAAAGAATAGGGAAACAATTGGAGGCGTAGAAGGTCTCTATTGGTTCCTATTTGTGTGAAAGAGTCGGAAAGATTGATGAATTTGTTGAGATGGGCGTTTGGATTCTCAATCGAAAGACCATGAAACTGACACTCAGATTTTAGCATTTTAATGTAGTGAGGCTTAATTTCAAGGGTTTCTTCGGTTGGTGCTATGATCGGTCCTCCTCGTCCATCTAGCAGTGGCTTAATTGATGAGGCAAGAGTGATACGGTTCGATATTAATCCCTTATAGATCTTCAGTAAAATCTTTTGAGAATATTATTAGGAATTGCGGAATAAGACTTAATAACAACCAAGAATAATAAGAATACTTGCATAATACTAATTACTTGAATAACACGAATTATCACCAAAAGCTTCAATATTATTAATGGTTAATAATACGAATACATGGCTGTATTAAGGTTTACACCTTGAAGCTAATTGAGTTCTATCGTACATCCCTATTCTAGGTATTAGGATCTCTATTTATAATGCATAGAGTCCTATTTACAATCTCCTACAATTATAGAAACAAGATAACTTCCATAACAACTCAAACTTATCTAACCGACCTGTGTTAATCATAAACAGTGTTAACTACCACAATTATACAAATAGTGGTAAATACTATCAAACAGTGTTAACACTTGAACACTTGACTCAGCTAATTACAAAATCAGACAAACAGTGATAAGTATTGTAAAACAAGCTAACAGTTATAACACTTTACTACTAACAGTGGCAACTCTTTGTCTTCCTTAAATCTTCAATAACAGTGTTAATCTTCTGAAGACAGTGGTAACATTAACACTAACAGTGTTAATGCCTTGTAAGCTTTTCACCAACAGTGGTAGTAAACTTCAAATCCCAACAATCTCCCCCTAAACTTAATCTGTATCTCACAGTTTTAAGTTTCTCTTGATTCTTCATTTTGACCTCTTGCAAATGCTTTCAAAACACTTATTGCTTTTCTCTCTGTCTTCTCTCATACTCTTCCTTCTTACGAATTTGATTCAAAATCATATATACTAAATTTTCTGCCACATCATTGTTAAATGAAACAGACAATTTAGCATGCCTTAAACTTCTCAGTAAACTTAGATTCATTTCATACTCTCTATCTGTCAACATCCACAACATAGTAGCATCATCCAATATAACCTGATGAACATCTGGATTATTATGATAAATCCACTGTTTGACCTTTTTGAATGTATTAAATTCAAATGGAAATCTTTCAGGTTCACACATCATAGATATCCACATCCATGTACTCATCTCATTCAAACTATCAAATTTCTTTGTATTCAAATCCTTTTCTGATCCAATCTCATACATTCTGACCAAATCATCTCTTGTAATTACCTTAATCAATTCTCTTAATGACTTTCAAAAAGATAACTTAGTATCAGCTCTCTCAATCCTTATCTTTTCACACTTTAATGGAACTGAATACTTCTCAATTGACCAATCAATAATACCTGGCAAATCATCAGTTGGAAGTTGTACTTGAAGTGATTCCACCATAATGACATCTTTTAGATCAACTTGTTTTCTTGGTAAATCAGGAATAGATACATATTCCTGTCTTAATTTCTCTTTTATCTCTGCACTCTGCCTTGCCCATTCTTTTTCTTTTGCAATATCTTCCTCTATCTTTTGTTGCTTTTTCTTTTCTTTTTCTGCCTTTTTCTTCCTTTTCAGTTCAGCTTCTGCTCTCTTTTGTGCTTCTGGATTTATAAACGTATCTCTATCCCAAATACCTTGCAAAGTCTCAAGAGACATAGCATTAAGCCTAGAAGTAGGAATATATCCTCCTCTCAGCTTTGCAATCAAATTCTTTCTCTGCTGAGCTCTTGTAGGAGGTTTAGCTCTTTTTGCAGCATCCTTTGCAGCTCTTGTTTGTCTAACTGCTTCAGCTTTCTTTTCCTTTACTTGTTCAACCAAAAAATCAATGTCATCCTTTTTCTATTCTTTCAATTGTTCTTCATCCCACTGATCAACTTGAGCTTTAGTCATTTTTTACAAACTACCCAGGTTTAACTTCAACATCAACCAATTGTTCTTGAAGTATATCATCATTTATTTCTGCAAACAATCTGTGTGCATACTCATCATCATGTGTTTACCTTTATCTTTTGGATCAATCTTTGGCAATTCTGTCTTTTTAGCTGGAGCTGCAGAAGGTTTTCTTATTGAAACAGGTGGTAAAGTTGTTGTTTCCTTTTCTGTTACAGACTTGAGTTTCTTTGCTCTAACAGAAAACACAGGAATTGATTTCTGTCTTTTAGTCTGTGGAGTTTTTGGAGATGCAGTCTTTTTCTCTTCTACTCCTGATTTTTTAGCATTGGCAGAGTCATCTTCTTTATCTTTCTCTTTCTCTTGCTCTTTATCATCATCTTTCTTTTTACCTTCAGATTTTTCTTTCACAGTCTCAGTCTCATGAGGTGTTGGTGTTTCCACCTCAATTTCCTCATCAATTTGTTCAGAATTAGAACCAATTGGTACTTTATTCTGATCATCATCATCCTGATTATCACCAGCATCCCAAAAATCATCAGTCTCAGGAGCTTTTTGACCCTTAAACACATCACCTAAATCATCAACATTCACTGGCTGTTCTTGTCTTTTCTTGTCACCCTTATTACTCCAAATTTTTTCTCCCGTTTTGAAAGCATCTCTTGGGGTTTCACCTTCAAGCACAACATATTCTTTTCCTTTCTTTAACACATTAACCACAATCTTTTCCAATGAACTAACTCGTTCCTCCAGTTCTGCTATTTGGACATCTTTTTCTTTATTCTTTTTCTTTTCTGCCTTGAACTTTTCCCAAACATAATCAATCATTTTCGTTAATTCCAAGTTAGTTCTAGCCTTATCACCTTCAGGATGTGACTCCCTTGGTGAATCATTGACAAAAGTATCAAAAGCTGCATCATACCTAGTATGATCATCAGATTCCCCTTGGTTATTGGTATTGGGACCACCAAAGTCATCTACAGGAGTAGAGTCATGTTCTGGTGTTGCCTCTGATTGGGTCTTATTGATGTTACTTCTGTCCTGCTCTGTCAGTGGACTAGTAGCAGTAAAAGTAGCCCTCACAGAATGGTCACCCTGCTCCTTATGGACCACATGCTGATCCTGGCCACTGTCATGAGTCTGAGATGTTTGAGCAGCATGAGCCTTAAACACTGTAAGTCCCTAGTTCTAGGATCGATAACTTCGTTATCTGTAGTATTAAGGTGCGGAATCCCTCAATATGGTGTTATCTTACTAATAACGAGTAAGTTCGTAATTGCGTTTAATATGACTTAACTTTATACGATGAATCGTCAAAGTCTAGTCGTAGGTTATGTTTTCTCTGGGTTTTTTTGAATTCGCAGGAATGATGATCTGGTCGCCAAAGTATTCAATTGTTTTTTATTTTGCCAAACAAAATCGTTTATATATATTGTCTCGGCTCGGCTCGCATAGGCCTGCGAGTTCAGCCCAACTCGCCTCGCTTAGCCCAAGCCCAGCTTAGCCATAACGAGTTCAGTTCTCATCTCGCAGCTCACCTTGCTGCGACCTGAGATCTCGACTCGCTTCGCAACAAACGTATAATATAAATACGTTATTTCGTCTATCTTTAATATAAAATATTAATAACAAAACGAATATGCATTTACAAATATAAACCAATATATCAATACAATCACAATTACACTAGTCATACTTCAAGCTAGATCTGTTGTCACAAACTATGTCCCAACAGACTCCCCCTTGACAATAGCTCTAGTGTCTTTATCTTTTAATTGTCTTTGGTCTTTATTTGTAAATCTTGCTTCCTGCATAAATCTTCATCTTGATACACGTTTTAACCATCATTTGATAATCTCTCCCTAAATCAGCCCATTCAATAGTCGTCAAAATTCTGTTCTCTTTTAACTTTAACAGATCCTTTCTCGACATATTCATCAGGTGTCGATGGTCATAAACTCTGAAGATTTCTCTTTCACCACCTTCAACCTCATCATCAGCTTCAACCATAACAGCTTCTCCAGTCTTTGAATCCACGTGCCAACTCTTCATATTTCCCAAAATATCCTGTGGCATTGTCTTCAATGGAATCTGCTGCACACATTTAACAGCTGGATAAATCTTTTTCCTTCTTCTTCTTCCAGTCCTTTGACTTCTCTCCTGTAGTTTCACAGTCTTTCCCTTTCTTGGCTTTATCATCTCAAATTTATTTGTACCAACCTCATGTCTAATAATTCGTTCAACACGATTAGCATACTCATCACGACTTGGGTTGTTGATCTCTAATCTAGCCAAGTCACGTATTTCATAACGTGGTAAGGAACTAAAAACTGCAAGCTTTCTTTCAAAGTATTGAACTCCGTCATATCTTTTTATTGCAAAAAGCTTCAGTTCAGAGTCAAAGTACCAGCCTATAATCCCTTTACGCGGTACGCGTTTCTTTGTCATATCAATTTCAGAAATTCCAATCTTCTTCTTCTGTTTTGGAAGTTTCCGATATTGTACTGCAGGATTATTTGTAAAGACTATCTCTTCTGCTTCATCTTCCGATGTTGAGTCTTCAATATCTTCATCGATATCAACCACTGTTGGACCTTGCTCATTTTCAATAACAACTTCTGTTCTAGATGGGCTTACATGGTGTTCATCAACATTTGCATCTGGATCTACACCTATGTCTTGCACAATCTCAGGAACAGCAGTCCAATCAGCAGGTGGTAGAAATTCTCCATCCTCAAGATCAAAATCTATTTCTTCATCTATCTCGTCAAAAATATCTTCTTCCAAATCAGATAGATCAAACATCTCAAATCCTAGAGAAAAACCACATATACAAATCAATATTAATAATTTAAATTCTTTACTAATTTCCCTGAATTAATCCAAGAATTTCTTTATCAACTCTTTTGTATAATTTAAACCTTTAATTTAAACGCAATATATATATAACTTATAAAATCCTTTTATTGATTACCCTGAATCAATCTAAGATTCTCTAAAGTCTTATACAATACTTAACAAATAATAATTAATTTTAAATTCTAATGTATTGTGAAAAATCACCAAACATTTAAATTTACTATTAACTATCTTATATAATTTCTAAGTTTAATTGATCTTAACTTATTATCAACATAACTTTTAAATTATATATCATTTGTCGAGTAAACCAAATACATTTTTAACTTGTTAGTTATCAACTCTCAAGTCTAAAATGCATATGTTATTATAAAATTTTGACCGCCGAAAAATAATCGGAACACGCCGCTTGACTACCCATTGAGTCAGAAGACTTTCGATCACTATTTTATCTTAACATATTTATTAACTTAAATTATTTAAAACATATTTTACTTAAAATAATAATAACATTAAGTCGAATATATTAAACATAATATTAAGTTACAATTATTCAGTACAAAATGTTACTGACATTAATCTACACTATGCTAATACTAAGCTATCTTACCAGCTTCTGTATCAACCGGTGCATCTTTATCAGCACTTGTACCAATTCCATCATCACCATCACCAGACTCCCCCTGAATCATAGCTTGCTGACCAGTCGTTGAAGGACCAGTCTGCTCACCATCTTTCGGTGCATTGGGATCATCGTCTTTATGATTTAATAAACTTATGATTTAATAAACTTAAAACTTTCATTGAATAAATAAAGTTATTACATTCAATCCAAGTTTTACAAATATTTAATCACACATATTACACACTATTTTACTAACAACTTCACCAATATTACTTCATCTTTTGACTTGAGTTGACTTCCCCTAAAGATTAAATTGCTGACTAGTCGTTGAAGGACAAGTCTGCTCTCTATCTTTATTAGATAACAATATCTCCCCCTGAGCAGGCTTTCCTGAATTAATTCGCAAAACAAGTCACAAGCTAATACTCTTAGGAAGTAAAATTCTCAACCAAAATAACTGAGTGGGATCCAAGATTCAAAACAATAAAGCTAAGATTCAGGACAATAAAGCCAAGATTCAGGACAATAAAGCCAAAATCCAGGACAATAAAGCAAAAATCCAAGACAAAGAGTGTATCCCACCAGACCAAAATAAAGGTCTCCCAAAAAATATGAACTATCAGACGCTTGAGCAACTGTATCAGTATGCAAAACATCCGACAGCACAAAGAACTCCACAACTAGGAGACAATCCTAGAAGGTGTGAAGACGCATGTCGTAACATGCTTTTGGGCAGAAGCAATCAACACTGATACATCCATCCATCCATAAGCTGAACGAAATCCCATGCCATTGCTTAAAAAAAAATGCAGTAACATTAGTGGAAACTATCATGTATTATGAATTAAAATTCATCAAACATCGTAGTTTATCAATTTTTATATAACTTGTTACAAACATAGTCTCAAGTCGTATATAAATATTTAACTTATTACTAAAAAGTCGTAAGTCTAATAACAAAATGTGAATTCATTATATAAATGTTATTACGAAAATGTCTTAACATTTAAATTACACAATAAAAAATATAAACATTTTTTTTAAATTTGGATTCACAAAATCTGGCATGGCGAGATGAGTTCATCTCGTCTCGCATGTCAACTCGCTAACCAGTCAACTCGCCAATTCAACAAGTCAAACTCGCAAATGTCTCAACTCGCTAAATTAGCTCAACTCGCTTCGTTCAGATCTGCGAGTTGAATTGAAATCTCAACTCGTTCGATGAACCACCGTCGCGAATTGAAATTCAAAATCGATTAATCCGTTAATTTCAACATGATCTATCGATTGTTTTACATTTACTGATGTTCGTTTAACATAAACCTTACAGATTCATGTCCAATAACATCCTAAATGTTCATTAATCGATCGAGTTATTAACCGAAACCCTTAGTTTAGAAAAACTTTGATTTCTCGTTAATTTTACGGTGAAATCCGTTGTAATATACCTCAAAATGTTCGCAATCTAATGTTGTATAAAAGCTACGGATTCAAAAACTCGTTCCTTTCTTCGTAAAATCAAAATCAAACGAAAAGCTCGTTTCGCCTCGTTTCGCTTCGTCTGGACTCGCAGAGTTGTAGTGA
Organism: Pseudognaphalium luteoalbum; assembly: GCA_963422505.1. Lineage (NCBI taxonomy): Eukaryota > Viridiplantae > Streptophyta > Magnoliopsida > Asterales > Asteraceae > Pseudognaphalium > Pseudognaphalium luteoalbum. The sequence continues at coordinate 130,898,662 of OY730192.1, read as the reverse complement.
ACTCGCAAATCAAACTGGGTTCGGTAGGTTGGTTGACTCGTTTGACCACCCTTTATACTTTAAACTCGATTCGCAGAAATAATCTCGATTCGCAAGTTGACTAAGTCAACTCGCAGAATTAATATTAATTGCGAATTAAATGATAAGTATAAATTAAAACCCATTATTTTACAAGTCTAAAATAAACATATTTTTCACCTGTAAAATCTATGTTTGTTCAACACGAACTGAGATAATTCAGTATAATGTATTTCCAAAGGGTAACAATTATTATTAAAATAAAATAAATACGAACACACAACATGATATATAAAAAAAAACAGTGGTATCAAGTACCATTTTATTAATTACTTGAAAGATAAAATCAAATAAAATAAAATACATAAAGTGAATAAGAATTTATCTGCTTAGGGATCATATTAGAAAGAAGAAGCAATTAATTATTTATTAAAGGTCTAAGTTGATTGTTAGTATACATACCTCATGAAATTCAAATAAAATACAATAAAATTACAACTGATTTTATCATTTACACATTTATATTTATAAAATTATATCTTAGATACCTTTATCCACATGATATAACATTTCATTGAAATATAACTTATGATATCTTATTATTCACAAAAGTGAAAGTTCAAATATCATAGACAGTTCAAGACAATTACCGGTATTATGATCCACATAAACAAATTACACACAGATTTCTGAGTCAATCTTTTATTATTAATGTGCACAATATCTAGTGTTGTCTACTATACAACATACTGAAGAATTCAAATACAACACATAACACTGTATCTTGTATTATCAAGGTTGAGATTACTAAATGATGTTCTTTAGAAGCATATAACATACACTTGACACGAGATACTTTGTATCTTTCATATGTAAGGTAGAGGTTACTAAATGATGCCCTTTCGAAACATATAACTCACCTTGTGACATTATGATACTTTGTATCATTTCACAATCTTTTATTTTAGATCACAGTGTATGATAGTACTTTCATTCAACAATTAAGACATATGTCATACGTTATATAACAGATCACATAAGATAGTACACATGACAGTTATACTTCTTAACTGCTCAGAAATCATAGCGTAACCTGCCTACCAATAAATTGTATAATGAAGCTGACTAGACTTAAGTTATTCTTATCACTTGTTAGGTAAAAAGACAAGTTATAATCAGTGGATATAGGTGTATAATCAAATAAATATAAACACATACCTGATAGAACTGCTGTAGTTCTAAAGTAACTTCACTTGAATCTATCAACACATCATCCTTAGGACTTAAGCTTATTATTGTTAAGCTTATTCTCCTAATGTACTATCATTTCCCTTGGTTTTTGCAGATAAAAACTTAAATTTTCTAAAAGAACTTCATGTTGTTCTTTTATTGGAGGCGATTCCCCTTAGGTAACAAGCAAATGAATGCTATACGCCAACCTTTTTTTTTTTTTTTTTTTTTTAATAATAACGACAAAATAAGTGATAACTATTACAAAAATACCCTTGGAAGACCAATCACTCTGGATTTCTCATTCCATTTCGTTGAACCAACATTTCAAATCTTGCTCTGTCGAAAGCCTTCGTGTAGAGGTCTGCTAAGTTATCCTCAGTCGGAACCTTAACTAACCTTATCAGTTTCTTCTCAGCATAGTCTCTAATAAAATGATGGCGAATATCAATATGTTTAGTCTTACTGTGCTTCACCGGATTATTGGTTATCGACATAGTAGATTCGTTATCAATCATCATAGGAGTATTGGTTAAGTTTAACCCATAATCCCGCAGTTGCTGTTGTATCCAAAGAATTTGTGAGCAACAGCTGCCAGCTGCAACATACTCAGCTTCACATGTAGAAATGGCTGCCGAGCTTTGCTTCTTGCACTGCCAGGACACTAATCTACCTCCTAGGAATTGACATCCTCCGGTCGTAGATTTCCTATTCTGATTGCATCCTCCATAATCCGAATCAGTAAATGCTTCCAGATCTAAGTCTCCTCCAATAGGATACCAAAGTCCCAGCTTAGGTTCCCCTTTGAGGTAACGGAAGATCCGTTTAACTGCTTGCATATGTGACTCTTTCGGATTAGCCTGATGTCTTGCGCAAATACACACAGCAAACATTATGTCAGGCCTAGAGGCAGTCAAATACATTAATGATCCAATCATGGCCCTGTAAAGAGTAGGATCCACATCCTGATCACTCGATGAATCTGGACCTAGTTTGTGATTGACTGGAATCGGAGTATTGTAGACCTTACTTTCATCCATCTTGAAGCGTTCTAATAGCTCATAAACATATTTAGATTGATGAATAAAGAATCCATCCTTCTTTTGATCAACTTGTAATCCTAAGAAGAATTTCAACTCTCCCATTGCAGACATCTCAAACCTTCTTTGCATGACTTTCTCAAATTCTTGACACATCTTTTCATCAGAAGATCCAAAGATGATATCATCAACATAAACTTGCACCAGGAGAAAGTCTTTCTTCTTTCACTTTACAAATAGTGTACTATCAATCGCTCCTCTTGTAAATCCATTATCAAGTAGATACGTTGACAGTGTCGCATACCACATCCTTGGTGCTTGATGTAATCCATATAGAGCCTTATTCAAATGATATACTCTATCCGGATACTCAGGATTGGTAAACCCTGGAGGTTGTGCGACATACACCAGTTCTTCAACTTTGCCATTCAAAAATGCACTCTTAACATCCAACTGATACACTTTAATACCTTTGAATGTTGCAAATGCTAAGAAGATTCTAATAGCTTCTAGCCTAGCGACTGGTGCAAACACCTCATTATAATCAATACCTTCTTCTTGGTTAAAACCTTGAACCACTAGACGAGCTTTATTGCGAGTAATGATTCCCCGATCATCTCTCTTGCACTTAAATACCCATCTAGTTCCAATTGGATAAATACCCTTTGGAAGGTCAACCAAATCCCAGACTTGTAGCTTTTCAAATTGAGACAGTTCTTCTTGCATAGCCTCGACCCACGAACTTTCTTTAAGAGCCATTTGAATGTTCTTAGGCTCAATTTGTGAGATAAAGCCAGCATAAAGACACTCATTAGTAATGCCTGTCTCCTTTAGTGCAGCATACAAGCTTTGTAAGTCACCCGTATCAGCATACGTATTAGGATAACTTGAAGTACTAGCTTTTGTTTGAGTCCTTGTTTGAACCGGAGTATTAATGTCACCAATGATATTATCAATTGGGTGATTCTTACTCATTCTTGTTGTAACAATAGTCTCAACAGGAATCTCATCTTCTAAGTTAGTACCAATTTCTTGTTGTTCAGACGGTTCTTCCAAATCTGGTACCTCTTTACTGAAAAGCCGAGAGTTATCATTATCTGAAGTTATTCTTAACTCTCTTAGTGGTGTAAGTACATCATCCACTACCTTTTGCATATGCTCTTCGTCAGTTAAAGGTATATCTACTTTGGACGTTTGAGATCCACTAGTAGATGGTTGATTTGGATCAACAATCTGGATTGCAGATGATTGAACATTTGTCATTGGAGTGTGGCCAGTGTCCTCATCTCCAGTAAACACATGTTCAGGAATCTCTGAATCACGAACATAGTCACTTAAGGGAACTTTAAAAGATGCAAAAAGATCAGAATAATCAAATTGCCAATCTAAGCCCTTGTGTACATCCGGTGTGTAACTAGTAACCTCAATATTATACACAACTTCCAGACGACCTGTGACTTTATTAAAGACCCTCTTGTTTGGTGAATTAGGCATGTAACCTAAGAAAAACACCTTCGTCGGCCTTTTCACCAAATTTGGCTTGATGTCCAGTCTTTAAAATTGTGCATGATACTCCAAAGGGTTCAAGCCCTTTTAAGTTAGGTTTCTTTTTGTTTAAAAGCTCATAACAAGTCTTGTTATGCCGCTTAACCGTAAGAACCCTATTTAGAACATGACAAGCTGTATTCACTGCTTCTGCCCAAAATATGACCGGAAGCTTTGAATCAGCAAGCATTGTTCTCGCAGCTTCAATTAATGTTCGATTCTTCCTTTCAGCAACACCATTCTGTTGAGGTTCATATGGTGCACTGAATTGATGAACAATCCCTTTGCTTAAGCAATATAGATTCAACGTTGAATTCTTAAACTCTGTTCCGTTGTCACTACGAATACGCTTTACTCTCGTCTTGTATACATTCTCTACTAGATCAAAGAATTCAACTAGAATTCCCGGAGTTTCATCCTTTGATCCCGAAAAGAATACCCACGAGAATCTAGAGTAATCATCCGTCACAACCAAACAGTACCATTTGCCACCTAGACTTCTCTTGCTTATTGGGCCAAAGAGATCCATGTGTAGCAAATCAAATGGTAAGGAGTTTGAATTTTCAGTCTTAGATCTGTGTGTTTTCTTGTGCTGCTTTCCCTTCATGCAAGGGACACACTTATCTTCAGACTCGAAACGTTTTTGTGGTACACCTAGAACCAAACCATTTTTGGTTATATAATTCATTTTACGCCAGTTCAAGTGTGCCATTCTCCTATGCCATAATAATGCGTCTGCTTCTGAAGCCTTGGATAACAAACATGTAGAAACCATTGAGGAATTAGAATTACCCATGTTTATTGCATAGATATCCCTCCTCCTTGGTGCCCTCATTAGTATCCAATTGTCAGGTATCGTAAATCCCGGCTTCAGGACTAAGGCTTCCTTTTCATTAAAATAAACAGGATGTCCTTTATCACAGACTTGGGAAACGCTCACTAGGTTGTGAGTTAGTTCTTCAACGTAATTCACATTCTCAAGAGTTAAAGTTCCATTTGAAACTTTTCCTTTCCCAGTTATTACTCCTCCTTTGTCTCCTGCAAAATTTACTTTTTGCTTGAGACCACCCTGGAAGTCTGTCAGTAGACTTCTCTCTCCTGTCATGTGCCGTGAGCATCCACTGTCTACATACCACCAGCTTTCCTTGTTCACAGTCTGCTCCTGCACATAACACATAACCCAATCAGTTGTCAAGAGGGACCCAAGCCATTACGGTCTTGGTTTGTCCCTTATCATCTACAAACGTAAGTTCTTTAAAATAACCATCCTTCCCATCAGGAGCTTTGGTTACTTTCGAAGAAACTTGAGCTTGTGGACGATCAGCCTTAAGAGGTGAATTTGAGGAGAACCTCCTAGGCACAACATTCTGAGCTCTATTATTATAGTTATAATTAAACTCATTGGATCGCGAAGTAGTACCACTTTCATTAAGACTATGGCCTCTACTTTGATTTCTAAACCTCGACGGTGTCATATCCCTAGGCTTATAAACAGTATTTTCACTTGGAATATAAGTCCGTTTAGGTTTAGGAGGGGAGACACTATGTTTACCTTCTCTTTTAAGAATGTTAACAGGTTTAATACCTAAGTTAGATTTGGTATCTAACCTATCTACAGTCATACTAGAGTTGGTCGGTGTCCTTTTATCAATCACAAGCTTATGTGATGCTTCTGGCTTTTTGTTAGGACAACACGAAGCCACATGTCCTTTTTGATGACATTTAAAGCATGACATCTGCTTGCGAGATTTACTCACTTTTGCTTTCTCATCTGGAGTCTTAGGCACTAAAGGTTTAGTAATATGTTCCTTATTAACATTATCATTAGTCTTAGCATTGTTAATCACTCCACCCGATACAAAATGTATTTTGGTGAGATGAGAAACCTTACTATCATCTGATGAAGGGTTCTTAATAACATCCTTCTGTGCCTCTGACTGTTCAGGTTTATCAGCTACTGAAATCTCAGGATTACCTTCAGTCATTTCAGAATCTTCAGGAATAGGAGTGTAATTGGCATTAAAAGGAGGGGATACATCATTGTAACCTAATCCAGTCTTGTCCTTTACACTACGTTGAGCATCTAACAGTATATCCATTTGAGATGTCCTATAGTTCTCAAGTTTACGGTTTTGCTCAATTAATCTTAAATTAAGATTCACTATTTCCTGATCCTTACTAGCAATAGTCTCATTCAAGTCCTTGATGTTCATATAGAGTCCATCTATGATAACAGATTTTTCACTTATGGTATCTCTAAGTTTGGTCTTATCCGAAACATCAGACTTAATTTTATCTTTTAAGGCCTGTTTATCATCACTTAATCTACGGATATCCATAAGTGCTTGGTCAAGTTCAGATCTAACAGTCCTATAAGATTCCTTATCCAAATTCAATTGAGATGACAGATTGCTATTAGACACAGTTAATACACTATTCTGAGATTGTAAGTCAGTAACTAAGTAACAAACATCAGCAAGATTAAGAATATCTAAACAAACCTTCTTCTTGTCCGTTTGTACTTCAGCCATTCGTGCCACGAATTCTTCAGGACTCATGTCTGGAGTCAAATTCATATGCAGCACATCATCATCACTTGCCTTCACTTCTGACTCAGGCACATCTACTCTCTGTTCAACATCTGTGGGCATGTAGGACATTGATCCAGCAGTGGTCTCTTCAATTTCAGCCATCAAGGCTTCTTCTTCTGACTCAGTTTTCCAGTCATATGAGCCATCCAACTGCTTCACCACTAAGGCTTTGGAAGCTAAAGTACTTCCCGAACCTTGTGTCCTATTTGCATCTACCTTAGGTCTTTGGCATTCCCTCGCGAAATGACCAATACCTTGACAGTTAAAGCATTTGACCTTGGTTTTATCAAACCCTGATCTATTGCCCAACACCTTTCTACCAGTTCTCTTGAGGAAATTTTTAACTTTTCTAGAGACTAATGCTAACATCTCTTGAAGTTCCAATTCTTCAACATAATCCGGATCGATCTGCTCATAATCCTCATCAAACAATACAGGATCATTAATTTTTCCCTCAATGTAGTTCTCATATGATGCCACAAAGGAAGCAAGAACAGACAGTTGTTGCTCTGCAGATTTCACACTCATAGGCATCTTCTGATGCTCTTGAGATGACTTCTCAGCATTCTTTACCTTTGTCTCAACACCAGAAGAGGAAATAAAGCACAGATCTTCAGATATCATTTCTCCATTTCTACCTGTATCACCAACTAACAGTGCAGTGGTCGAACTAGAAGATGCAGTCGAAAGATTTGTTTTTCCATGATACAACCCAGGGTTCTGAACCTGATCAGAATCAGTATCTTTTGACTTCTTGGAGAACTCATAACCTTTTAGCTTGTCAATGACTTGCTCTAAAGTCATAGTAGCATATCTGGTTTCATTATCCGTTATCATAAGTCCATACATTTCCCACTTAGAAGGCAAACCCTCAATAAACTTGTCGGTTTTATCAACTTCTTCTTCAGTGATGTCATTGTATTCCAATTCACTTAACAGATGGTAGAATCGTGTAATATAAGCATCAAGACTTTCCCCTTTTAAAGCTTTAAACATAGTAAACTGCTTTTTAAGGAGCTTCTTCTTGCTAGTTCTCATTTGTGGACTACCTTCACCTCTTTTCTCTAGAGCTTCCCAGAGCGTTCTAGCAGTATGAAAAGATTTCAGTTGATGAGCGATATCCTTAGGAAGACACATCTTAATGCACGAATGTGCTTTGTTTTCATTTTTGTATGCTTCCTTCTGTTCATCACTCATGTTCTGATAGGTAAGAGTCACAATGGCATTCTGAACAGTTTGAGTAGGTGCAGTGTATCCAGTCTTGATACACATCCAGATTGACAGATCATGGAATCTACAGTAAGATTCAAATCTGTCCTTCCAGTTGTAGTAATCCTCGATATTTAACAACTTAGGTGGAGAATTTGATTTTCCCACCTCATGTTCCATTTCGATCATTTTACTTAAGTCAGACATCTTAAAAACGTAAGTTCAAACTGTTACGCGAAATCAGAAAATCTCAATTCGCAGAACTCAGTTCAACTCGCAATCTCAGCTCGACTCGCAGAACTCAGTTCAACTCGCAGAACTCGGTTCGCAAATCTCAGTTCGGATTGCAGGAGATGTCGATTCGCAAGTGATCTCGGTTCGCAAGAGATCTCGGTTCGCAGAATAAAGCTCAACTCGCAGATTCGATAGTTCGACTCGCAAGTTCAACTCGGCTCGCAGGATCACCTCGGTTCGCAAGCTACGCTGGAACCCTAATCTCAACTCGCGAGACGGCTGTTAAACCCGAAAGCGAAAGTTTAAGGTATTTTTACGACTGAAACTAGCGATTTCAACCGTAAACAAACCCTAAAATATCCAGAGAATGATTTTGATTGTTAATATTGCTATAATGCACGTAAAAACAACCCTAATCAAAAACGCAATATCACTAAAACTTCGAACACACTCGTATTTAGCCCGAAAGCTCTGATACCAGATGTAAGTCCCTAGTTCTAGGATCGATAACTTCGTTATCTGTAGTATTAAGGTGCGGAATCCCTCAATATGGTTTTATCTTACTAATAACGAGTAAGTTCGTAATTGCGTTTAATATGACTTAACTTTATACGATGAATCGTCAAAGTCTAGTCGTAGGTTATGTTTTCTCTGGGTTTTTTTGAATTCGCAGGAATGATGATCTGGTCGCCAAAGTATTCAATTGTTTTTTATTTTGCCAAACAAAATCGTTTATATATATTGTCTCGGCTCGGCTCGCATAGGCCTGCGAGTTCAGCCCAACTCGCCTCGCTTAGCCCAAGCCCAGCTTAGCCATAACGAGTTCAGTTCTCATCTCGCAGCTCACCTTGCTGCGACCTGAGATCTCGACTCGCTTCGCAACAAACGTATAATATAAATACGTTATTTCGTCTATCTTTAATATAAAATATTAATAACAAAACGAATATGCATTTACAAATATAAACCAATATATCAATACAATCACAATTACACTAGTCATACTTCAAGCTAGATCTGTTGTCACAAACTATGTCCCAACAAACACTTGTTGTCTAGCTCTTTTGGCTTTGCTAACATATGTTTTTGGATTGGTCCCTTGTTTTCTTATGGTACCCCCAACCATTGTTGGTTGAGAATGAATGGGTTGTTCCATTCTCTCAGCAACTGGGTCGGCCTCAGTTGGTTGTACTGGAGCTGTAGTGGAAGGTGCAGGAAGCATTGTAGGAAACAAAGCTGTAACCCTCCCAGAAAACTTAATACCTTTTATTGAAGTATCTCTCTTCATATTAACAAAAACTTTTGGTTTTAAAGAAGAGATACCAATAACTCTATCCAAAGCAGGCAATTGAGCAATTTGTTCATTTAAAAATAATTGCACAAACCTTGGATACATCAAAAACTTAAGCTTTAGTTGATTTATGTTTCTTAGCATACCAGCAAAAATAAAATTTGAAAAATTAAATCGTTGACCAGTAGCTAAACAGACTAATGAATACCCTACATTACTACTGAAATGTTCAAAAGATGATCGTTTAGAAGATAAACAGTGTAATAATGTATGTATCAAAAATCTCCATTGATATGAAAATAAGGTTTTCTGAAAAACAAAACCACCCAAAGTACCTTCATATCCCATTGCGCGTAAATTGGTATATAAAACATAATCAGAAAGTGAAGTAATACCTCCTTCATCTTCAAGACGAAGAGAAGAACGTAAAGAAGCCTCTGTAACCACCACTTGTTGCTCTGCAACTATTGATACGATTCTTTGAATGCCCGCTTCTTCCTCGATTTTAGCATTAACCCAGAAATCATTGATGTATTCATGTGATATACGAGGATTAATGGTTCATGAATTGAAAATATGTGAAGCGCGCAAGAAATCAATGATTTCAACATAATCATTGGCCTGAATCGGTTTAACTAAGAAAGCGATCATATTATGATCTTTGCCAATCGGTAGTTGAAATTTAGACGAAGAAGAAGAAGCCATGATTGAAATTAAGAAACAGAATTGATGAAGAAGTGGTTAGCAATGAGTACAATAACAATGATGATGAAAGCATAATGAAAAAGTGCAAGTGTTTGGCGTATATATACTGTTAGTTTCGAAAACCTAATTTCAAAACAAAATCCCCAAATTTAACATCAACAGTGAAAACCGTTTTAAAACAGTGGAAACTGAGTGTTAAACTAACAGTGATTAAGTTGAACACTTAGAACACTTTTTGACTGTTAATAATACTAACAGTGATAACAAGTTAATGGAAATAACCTCCGACCAAAGGAATTATAACTGAACACTAGTATCTTAATTAGTATTATTAAAAGGAACAACAATTTTTTTTTTTAACCACCAAAGAAATAAACCTGCAAAAATAAAACAAAGAAATTTCCAAAAAGAAATCGAATTAACGCCATAATGAACAGTTATAACTGAATAGTATAAACAGTGGAAACTGATATACTAACAGTGATAACTGTTACACTAATAGTGGAACTGACAGTTTTTACTGAGTAGTGAAAACAGTGGAAACTATTTACACTAACAGTGATGGTCGTTTAACTGACAGTGATAACCTGCAAAGGGTTAATTCTAAAAACAAACAGTGATAAAAATAAACTAACAGTGAAAACAAAATCTACATATACAGTGGTAATTTAATAGTAACAGTGATAATTAGTTGAGTTGAGAAAACGCAAAACAGTTATAACTAACACTGTTATCATTAATTACATCTATCAGTATCTAATCCTTAAGCATTACAGAGATAATTTACAAAATATTTATGAGAAAATGATTTAAGAAGATTTAATCAGACCAATACTGGTGACCAAGTATGTAAATCTACCCACATCAAAAGCTTTGGTGAACAAATCTGCAAGTTGATTCTGAATCCACAAGACCTGAGCACAGCAATTTGCAGCAGCTACATACTCAGCTTCAGCAGTACATGTTGATACGGTCATTTGTTTCTTACATTGCCATGAAATCAACCTCTCTCCTAAAAATTGACAAACTCCTGATGTTGACTTTTTGTCCATACTTGCTCCCCCGTAATCACTGTCTGAATATGCTAATAGATCAAAAGAAGAACCTTTTGGATACCAAAGGCCTATATCAGGTTGTCCCTTTAAATATCTAAAAATTTTCTTAACAGCATACAGATGTGATTGCTTTGGACATGTCTGAAATCTTGCCCAGATACACACAGCAAACATAATATCTGGCCTGGAAGAAGTTAGATACATTAAAGACCCTATCATTGACCTTTACAGATGTACATCTACTTGATCCCCCTCAAGATCTGCAGATAATGGCTTGTGTGCTTCCATAGGTGTGCTTGCAACCTTAGCATCAGCATAACCAAATCGCTTCAAAATATCTTTCACATACTTTTCTTGATGAATGAAGATCCCATCTTCCTTCTGCTGCACTTGTAATCCTAAGAAGAAATTTAATTCCCCCATGGAACTCATGCTAAATCTGTTATGCATAGTTTCCTCAAATTCTTTACACAGACTGTCCTTTGTAGAACCAAAGTTTATATCATCTACGTAGACTTGAACTAGTAGGATATCATTCTTAATTCTTTTGATAAACAAAGTCTTGTCTATAGTACCTCTTTTGAATCCACTTTCCAACAAATAAATTGACAAAGAATCATACCAAAGCCTAGGTGCTTGGTGTAAGCCATAAAGAGCCTTTTTCAATTTCCATACTTTATCAGGATATTCTGGATCTTCAAACCCTGGTGGTTGACATACATATACCTCGTCATCAATCTTACAATGCAAAAAAGCAGTTTTAACATCCATCTGATAAACCTTAAATTCTTTGAAAGTAGCAAAGGCTAGAAACAATCTGATAGCCTCAATTCTAGCAACAGGGGCAAATACATCATCATAGTCAATCCCTTCCTCTTGAGTGTATCCCTGTGCTACTAGCCTTGCTTTATTCTTAACCACTATTCCTCTTTCATCTCTCTTGTTTCTGTAAACCCATCTTGTGCCAATTGCCCTTTTTCCTTTGGGCAGATCAGTCAAAATCCATACATCTTGAATCTTAAACTGAAGTAACTCCTCCTGCATTGCCTCAATCCAGCTTGGATGTTTCAATGCTTCAGTAATCTTCTTGGGTTCAACTTGGGACAGAAAACAAGCAAATAAAGAAGTATTGATTGCTTCTTCATTGTCTTGTATCTGTTTCCTTGTTAACACAGATGAATCAATATTCCCAATTACATTTTCAAGAGGATGATCTCTATGAACATTGTAATGAGAAGTAGGAGTCACTTCAATCTCAGATTCCAAATTTGTAGAATTCCATTGTGGACTGGATTCAGTTGACACAGGCTTGGAGATTCATTTAAATAATGGTGTTGAGCTCATCTTATCCAAATAATTTAACTGCTCCTGCCTAGATGCTGTCATATCACCAAAATCATCTGCCAGAACTCTTCTTACATCTTTTGTAATGGTATCAACAATATGTTTAGAAGACTTATCATTGATTGTCTTCTCCAAATCATTGATTGTCGTGGAGAACACTTCATCTTCTTCCAAGTGAGGCATTTCTTGATCCTTCTCACCCTTTTCTAAGCTTGAACTTCGATCTGAAGTTGATTGAAATACTTCAGGGGGATCAAGTGACCAAATGGGAAACAAAGCATGCTTAATTGGAGGCTGATGAGTCCCATTTGCACTAGTTGAACATGTACCTGCATTAGAACCTGCACTAACAGAAACATCTGGATATCTAAAAGCATGGGTTAGTGCATCAATATCAAACAAGGACTCAGAACCTTTGCCTTGAACATTTGGTGTATGTTCATTAAAGGTTACATTCATCGTTTCCTCTATGACCCTGGTTCTCTGATTGAACACTCTATATGCTTTCATTTGAGTAGAGTATCCAACACACGGTCATTCATCTACCTTGCTCTCAAACTTTCCTAAGTGGTCTCTGGTATTTAAAACTGTACAAGGACATCCAAAGTGATTTAAAAAACTAGCCAATGGTTTTCTTTTAAAGAACAATTCATAGGGTGTCTTGTTATGAGGTTTAACTATTATTATCCTGTTCTGAGCATAACAAGCAGTACTGATTGCTTCTGCCCAAAAAGACACAGGTAACTTAGCATCAGCTAACATAGTCCTAGAAGCGTCAATTAGTGTCCTATTCCTCCTTTCTGCTACTCCATTCTGTTGAGGAGTCCTAGGTGCACTAAACTGTCTTTCTATACCTTTTAATTCACAGAACTTATCCATCTCATGATTTTTAAATTCTGTCCCATTATCACTCCTAATGATTTTAACCTTTAGATTAGTTTGGTTTTCTTTCTTAGTAATGAATGACCTAAGTATTTTACCTGTTTCATCCTTGGTCCTAAGAAAAAATACCCAACAAAACCTGCTATAATCATCAATGACCACTAAACAATATGACTTTTTCCCTATACTACTCACATTGGTTGGTCCAAATAAATCCATATGTAGTAACTGTAGAGGAGAGCAATTTGAATTCACAGCTTTGGACTTAAAAGAAGTTTTGTGTTGTTTTCCCTTTTGACAGGCAACACAATGTTCATCACATGCATAAAGCTTATCTGGTAAACCACTTACAAGTTTATGTTTCACAAGTTTATTGATAGTTTTAAAATTCATGTGACAAAATCTTCTATGTCATAGCTCAGACTCATTAACAAAAGCTTTTGAAATAAGACAACTTAATGAAGATTGAGGAATCATACTTGCTAAGTCACACTTATACACATTATCTGTTCTAGGAATTCGCATTAAAATCATGTTTTCAGGTATTTTAAATTCCTTAGACAGAATAAGGCATTCAGTGTCAGTAAACTGAACTGGGTTCTTTTTATCTGTGATTTGACTCACACTTAGCAAATTATACCTCAATTGTTCCACATAGTAAACATTATCAAAGCTTATCTTATCACTCTTGATGGTTCCCTTTCCTGTAATCTTGCCATTGTTGTTTCCAAACGCAGCATATCCTCCATCAAATGGCTTGAAATTCTACAGTCTCTTCCTGTCACTAGTCATGTGGCTAGAGCAACCACTGTCAATATACCATAAACTTCTTGGCTTGCCCTGCACACATACAAACAAAGAGAAAAGTTAATTTCTCTTGGGAATTGATAAGCATCAAATAGATACTATATTTTATAGTAATTTATCCCTATATTTGTATACATTTTATGCATTTATATGATTTTAGATACTTATTTAGTTAATATTTGCAGAAATGTATTTTAACTGAAGATTGGAGAAAAAAAGAACGAAAATAAGACCGAAACTGAAGAAATTAAAGCAATTGAAGAAAAGAAGATCTAAACCTTAAAGAATTGAAGACTAAAATAATAATATTAAAGATTTGGGCCAAGAAAACAAGTGAATCCGTTTAAAGAAGAAAAAAAAGCCCAATTTGAAGCCCAAGCCGATTTTGGAATATTCTGGAAATTAAGTCCAACCGGCGGTTGGGGCTAAGAGTTCAAGGCGGTGGATAATACGCAGAGTTGGAGTAATACTCAAATAACTCCAACCGGCGGTTGGAGGTTCCAACCGGCGGTTGGAGGGTTGGCAAGAATTAGTATAAATAGAGGCTTAGTTTTGGTTAAACGATATACGATTCTTAGAATTAAAAGTCGAATATTAAGGTTTAAGGTCGACTTTAGGTGCGAATTTGGAGGCTAAGGAGCTAGGGTTTGAAGGTTTTCAACCTTAGGAAGATCTAGTTCGTCAATTGGTTCGGTTTCTTTATCCTTGTAGCTTCACTAACCTTTTGGGTTACTATGGATATTGTTTATTTGAATTAATTGCTTATTAGATTTTCATTATGAATGTTTAAATGTATGTTTATTATGTTTATTATATGAATTATATGTTTATGTTGGAACTATATTATTGAATATTGTTATGCAAGAATTATGTGTTATATTATGTTAATAATCATAATTAACTGATTTATAGATAAACTCACTAACCTTTTGGGTTTTTAAATTAAGTGATTATGTTTTATTAGATGTTAAGTAGCATTATGATTCAACCGACCCTGGAATTGCATCAATAATATGTTGATAGATCTTAATAAATAGTGATACTTTACATAACCTTTGACTGTATTGCTATATGAGAATTGTCATAACCTTTGAGGTTTTCTACATTAGTAAATCACAATAATAATAGCCAACACGCAAATAGACATAAGTTGATATAATAAGTGTAATAAATAATAGTTTAAATAGACATAATCTTCTATCCAATTTAGTATTCTTAAGTTGTTCGTTTAAAGTTATCTATTAAAGAATTGGTATCAGTTATATATATATATTCGATCGGAACTAAAACGTCCCCCCTATCTTATATATTATTGTATATTATTGTTTATAATTGTGAAATTGTATATTAATTGTAATAATTGTAATTAGTATAAATAAATAGTTAGTTATAGATTAAATCACGTTCCCTGTGTTTGAATCAGGACTTACTTATAAAACTATATTCTATGATCAGGATAACACTTGCCTGAATTGTGTGATAGTATTATTTAGTATTTCCTTAATTAAAACTTGTGATTATAATTGCCTATACTTAGCACACATCAAGTTTTTGGCGCCGCTGCCGGGGAGCGGTGTATTTTATTTTTTAACTAACTATTTTCCCTGTAAAATAATTTTATTTCTAATGCTTTGCAAAATCAATACGAAATATCGGCTCACCCATTGAAAGTACTAACAAAAACAAAGGTATAAGGAGAGTTCATCCCTACCTCATTAATTTATCATATAAGAGGTAAGGTGCTTCTCAAAAGAAATAGGTTTTCAATACGTTTCGCGCTGACCTGTTTCTCCGCTTTTGTGTACAATCAAATGAGCTACCGAGATCTATTGACTAGCTTGGTATAAGAAATTTAACAAATTAATTTTAACTTTAATTAATAACTAACTTACATTACTAACAAATAGGAAAAGTTGGGTTGGGAATATCTTTTCGAATATTTAATTTTGAATGTGTTTTATTATTAATTTTCGAAATTCATATACGTCAACCTGATTATTTCTAAAATATTACTAACATTTACTTTTGAATTTATGGTGCTACTAAAATTCTGTTCTTCTTTAACAGATTGATGTATGACCCGGACACTTCATCCAGATCCTCTCAGTCCATTTGCCGAACCAGAACGAGAATTTCATTCGAGAAAAAGATTATCATACGCACCACCAAATTCACCAGAACACGAACTTTCACCAGACGAAGACAATTTAGTTTTTCATAACAATTTAGCCAAAATGGCTGAATACGGTTATTATTCCGATCCAGAGTCGGGTGAGGATAAAATACCTTCTAGGCAACCTACGATATATCCAAGTGATTCTGAACCAGAGCACGAAATACAACCAATTATGGCGGACATAGCTGACATGACGCTTGAAGATTACACGATTCAAACTCGTGGAGATCCGAGACCGGGAGTGGTTAGGCCTGCCATAGCCAGAGAAGTAGAATTTGAATTAAAGGGGCAATTTTTGAAAGAATTACGTGAAAATCCTTTCAGAGGAGAGGATAAAGAAGATGCAAACGAGCATATTGAGAAAATTTTGGAGATTGCAGATATGTTTCATATTCCCAGTGTTACAAGAGATCAGGTTATGTTGCGAGTATTTCCTTTAACACTAAAGGATGGAGCTAAGAGATGGATCAATAACGGGCCAGCCGGATCCATTACTACTTGGGAAGATCTTCGTACAAAATTTCTAAAAATGTATTGTACACCTTCCAAGACCTCAAAGATGATTGATGAGATTAGGAATTTCAAACAGAAATCTGATGAATCTCTGTATCAAACTTGGGAAAGATATAAGGAAATGTTACACAAATGTCCACAACATGATTTGAATGTCCAACAAGAAATAACAGTATTTTATAAAGGAGTTGATCGGGCAACACGTCTACAGTTGGATGCACAAGGTCCAGTACCTAAGAAAACTCCAGCAGTGGCAAGAGCCGGAATTGAAGAATTAGCTAAACATTCTCAGTTATGGGATGATGGTTCATCTGGAAGAAAAGGATATATGAAGATAATGATGGTCTAGCAGCTATAATAGCGAAATTGGAAAGTATGGGAAGAGATATTAAGAAAGTAAATGAACAAGTTCATGCAATTAGGATTGGGTGTGAAATATGTGGAGGAAGTCATCTAAAAGAAGAATGTCCTAATACTGACAGCAAAATATGTAATGAGGAAGTCATGTATGGGGATTTTCAAGGAAATCCAAATTATCGTCAAGTTTCTAATTTTAGAAGAGTTAATCAACCAGGCCAACAGTATCAACAAGGAGCACCAGGATATTATGTTAAAACAGGACAAACTTCCTATAATGATAGAATGACGGTGATAGAAAATGCATTGGGAAAAATGGCTGAAGCAAGTAATAAAAGAAATGAAGAAGACGATGCCAGAATGCGTAATCACGAAGCCTCGATCAAACAAATTGAGAGCTCAGTTCATCAGATTGCTAAAGCATTGCAGGAGAGATTTCCAGGAACATTGCCATGATTTACTGAAACAAATCCAAAGGAACAAGCTAATGCAGTAATTACCAGAAGTGGTAAGAATGTTGACTCTCCTATTATAGCTAATAAAATTGTTGAAACTAAGCAGGTTGAAAAGGAAACAATTGATGAAGACATACAAGCAAACAAAAAGGAGAATGGAGAAAATAAAGTTAAAGAAGTCATCAAAGACTATACACCCCCACCTCCATATCCAGCTGCTCTTAGGAAAGACAATGAAGATGAACAATACCACAAATTTCTGGAAAACCTAAAACAACTTCATATTAACATTCCTTTTGTTGAAGCTATAGCTCAAATGCCAAAATATGCAAAGTATCTTAAGGAGCTGCTGACAAACAAAAAATAAACTGGATAATGTGACGAAGGTGACAATGAATGCAAGATGCTCAGCAATAATGCAGAATAAATTACCTCCGAAAGTCAAAGATCCAGGGAGTATTACTATACCTTGGAAAATTGGTGAAATGACTATTGAAAATGCATTGGCAGATTTAGGAGCTAGTATTTCATTAATGCCATATACACTTTTTATGCGATTAGGACTAGGAGAACCAAAACCTATTCGTATGTGTATCGAATTAGCTGACCGATCTGTTCAATATCCTAGGGGAATAATTGAAAATGTTTTGATTAAAGTTGATAAATTTGTTTTTCCATGTGATTTTATAATTTTAGATATGGTAGAAGACCCTAAAGTCCCTATTATATTAGGAAGACCATTTTTAGCAACCACACATGCCCTAATAGATGTTTTTGATAGAAAGATTACCATGAGATTAGGAGATGATAAAATTGTTTTTGATGTTAATAAATCTATGAAATTTCCTGATTATCTTGATGATTCTTGTTATTATTTGAATGCTTATGAATATCTAAATAACCCTTCTTTTCAAGATTTTATAGAAAAAGTTCAAACAGATACTGGAATTCTTACAGAATGGACTGAAGAATTTGACACTGAGAAAGATTTGGCAGAATTTGACAAACTATTAGAAGAAGATGAAGAGTCAGAAGTAACTGTTGTTCTTCAACAACATACTAAAGCTGAATCATCACAACCAGTTGCTAAAATTCTCAACCAAGAATTATTACCAAATTCTATCGACAAGATTCCTTATCTGAAGGAAGAGATCTTCGAGTTCAAAACATCTATTGAAGAACCACCACCATTGGAACTTAAAGAGCTACCAGTGCATCTAGAATATGCTTATCTATAAGGTACATCAGATTTACCAGTTATCATATCTTCTAAACTATCAACTGCAGAAAAAGATCGCTTAGTGCAGGTTCTTAAACAACATAAAAAGGCAATAGCATGGAAGATCACGGATATCAAGGGAATCAGTCCTACTTACTTCACTCATAAAATCTTAATGGAAACGGATTTTAAACCAGTTGTTCAACCATTAAGAAGATTGAATCCAAATGTGAAAGACGTCGTCAGGAAAGAAATCATTAAATTATTGGATTCACGATTAATCTATCCTATTTCAGACAGTCCATGGGTAAGTCCAATACATGTCGTACCAAAGAAAGGTGGAATGACAGTGGTACCTAATGAGAAGAACAAATTAATACCCACAAGGATGATAACAGGGTGGAGAGTTTGTATTGATTATCGGAAATTGAATGATGCTACCAGAAAAGATCATTTTTCATTACCATTTATTGATCAAATGATAGAAAGATTAGCAGGAAAAGAATTCTATTGTGTTCTGGATGGATTTTCAGGATATTTTCAAATACCCATTGCAGCTGAAGATCAAGATAAGACAACATTCACTTGTCCATTTGGTACTTTTGCTTATAGAAGAATGCCGTTTGGTTTGTGTAATGCACCAGCTACATTTCAACGTTGCATGATCGTGATATGGTGGAAGATTTCATGGAAATATTTATGTATGATTTCTCGGTATTTGGGGATTCATTTGATGCTTGTTTAGAAAATTTAAAAAGGATGTTCTAAAGATGTGAAGGTGCTAATCTAGTTCTTAATTGGGAAAAATGTCATTTTATGGTTCGAGAAGGGATTGTTTTAGGACATAAAATATCAAAGATAGGAATTGAGGTGGATAAAGCAAAGATTGAGGTTATTTCAAAATTACCTTATCCTACTAATGTAAAGGGAATAAGGAGTTTCCTAGGCCATGCCGGATTTTATAGAAGATTTATAAAAGATTTTTCAAAGATTGCGATACCATTGAATCATTTGCTGGAAAAAGATGCAAAGTTCGAGTTTACAGGTGAATGCAAACAGTCGTTTGATGCCTTAAAGGAAAAGTTGATATCTGCTCCGGTAATGATTAGTCCAGACTGGAATTTACCTTTTGAATTAATGTGTGATGCTAGTGATTATGCAGTAGGAGCTGTTTTGGGACAGAAAATTGATAACAAGTTTAAGCCAATCTATTATGCCAGTAAGACATTAACAAATACTCAGGAAAATTATACAACTACGGAAAAGGAGCTTTTGGCAGTAGTTTTTGCATTCGATAAGTTTTGTTCTTATCTTGTTTTAACTAAAATTGTGGTTTATACTGACCATTCTGCATTGAAGTATTTGTTTAATAAGCAAGATGCGCGCCCTCGTTTATTGCGATGGATTCTTTTATTGCAGGAATTCGATATTGAAATTAAAGACAAGAAAGGAGCTGAAAATGTCGCAGCTAATCATTTGTCAAGGTTGGAAAATCCGGAATTAGAAATATTAGATGAAGAGGAAATTCAAGATACATTTCCTGATGAGAAGTTGATGACTGCACAAGAAATAATGAATATACCTTAGTTTGCAAATTATGCAAATTATTTGGTTACTAAGATTTTACCAAGGATGGATTACCAAAAGAGAAAGAAATTCTTTTCTGATTTAAAGTATTATTTTTGGGAAGACCCATTTCTTTTCAGGTATTGTGCAGATGGTATAATTAGACGCTGTATACATGGTGAAGAAGCTCAGCAAATTATAAAGCATTGTCATGAAGGACCAGTTGGAGGTCATAATGGACCAAGTTACACGGCAAGAAAAATATTTGATGCAGGATTTTATTGGCCGACGATTTTTAAAGATACGTATGCTTTTGTTAGGAATTGTGATTCATGTCAGAGAGCTGAAAATATTTCTAAAAAAGATGAGATGCCACAGACTAATATACAGGTTTGTGAGATATTTGATATCTGTGGTATTGATTTTATGGGACCGTTTCCTACAAGTAACGGTAATAAGTATATATTAGTTGTTGTGGATTATGTTTCCAAGTGGGCAGAAGCAAAGGCATTACCTACAAATGATGCGAGAGTTGTGGTAAAATTTCTTAAGCAATTATTTGCAAGATTTGGAACTCCTAAAGCCTTAATTAGTGATCGAGGTACTCATTTTTGTAATACTCAATTGGAAAAAGTATTAAAGAGATATGGAGTTAGTCACAGGATTGCTACACCTTATCATCCACAAACAAGTGGACAGGTTGAAAATACAAATCGAACGATAAAACGGATCTTGGAACGTTCTGTTGGATCAAACAGAAAAGAGTGGTCAGCGAAATTAGATGATGCACTTTGGGCATATAGGACCGCATTTAAAACACCTACAGGTTGTACTCCTTATAGGTTAATTTATGGGAAAGCTTGTCATTTACCAGTGGAAATAGAACACAAAGCATATTGGGCACTTTGGGAATGCAACATGGATACCGATGAGGTTGGTAGGCATCGCTTTTTACAGTTACATGAGTTAGATGAGCTTCGTTGGAATGCTTATGAAAATTCAAGGCTTTATAAAGAAAGGACGAAGAAATGGCATGATGCGCGACTTCGGGGAAATAAAGACTTTGTTACTGGAGAACGTGTGCATTTATATAATTCTCATATTCGTTTATTTCCAGGTAAGTTAAGATCAAGATGGAGCGGACCATATGTTATTCACCAAGTTCGTGCTAATGGAAGTGTGGATTTAATAGCATTCGATGGAAATATTTTTACGGTCAATGGACATCGTTTAAAGAAATATTATGAAGGAACTGTGGAGCATTTTTCAGATATATCTTTGGAAGTATAGGTTACAGGATTTGGTCGAACTTACCGACATTTAAACAAAAGTGCTTCTCAAGAGACAACCTGTGTTTATTTTTATATATGTTATGATTTTTATTTTCAGGAATGAACTTTGTGGGTGTGTTCACTGGAAACTCTCATGAGACTATAACTCGTCCACTCGGGATACCGAGGGGTTTAAAGGCTTATTGCATATGCTAAATGCAATCGTGATTAACTACGAAAGTGTGGATATTGTATATTATTTTTCAAGAAATCAAGAAATCAACCACGCAGAATTTTTCTTAGCCAATGATGAATTTTTGAAAAATTCAGTCAGGGGAGTTTTTCTGTTGTACAATGAGGGCATTGTATAATTTAAGTGTGGGGATAGGGTTCGTAAGAAAAAGAATTTCTTTAATTAATTAATTATTTAAGTTTCTCTTGTTCTTAATTTTTAATAAAATTTAAAATTTTAAGTATTTATTAGTTAGAATTCTTTTGTTAGAAGATTGTGTTGTATTTAAAAGTTTAGACTTTAATATGGATTAACTGTTTTGTATATATAACGTAAGCTACTTAATAAATAAGTGATATATAGTTACATGATATGATGTATTAATAGGCAATCTATATGAAGATTTCTGAATTTTAAGAAATTAATTTAAATAACTTGTTTATTATTTTATGGTACATAGTATGATGTATGACATAAAAGTCTTAATTCTTAGATTTATCATGCGATAATTTTATATATCTTCATATTTATATAAAAGCATTTGGGAGTCTACTAATTATTTCCTCTGTTGTACGTAAGTACAGACCTGGTTTCTAATTAGTATTCTTAAATAAAGTAGAAGAAAGAGAAAATTCTTTCAAAAGAAAAAAATATATAAATAAATAAAAATCAAACTATGTCGCTTTGTTGTACGGCTGTACAGACCTGTCACCGCTGGTTTGATTTAAAAATTTACTTTACCTGAATCAAGTTATGTCGCTTTGTTGCATGTAAATGCAGACCTGTCACCAATATCTTGATTCTTAAAAATGGATTTTATATACTTATTTGGAATATAAAAGTAAATTGCATGATTAAGTTTAAGAGTATATCATATATGGAAATCATAAGTAATATACATTCTAATAATAAAGATGTATTCAGAAGTATAAATATAGATTGTTTAAAATGGATAAATATATTAGTAATCATTCATGAGCTATATATTGCACGAATAATAATAATTTTTATTAATACATTATAGTTATCCATGTTAATTAAATTGTTTAAATTTTTTAAAGTTATAAAACAGGGTTTTAATTTCGGTATTCTGATTTTTGAATATTAAGTTGATGCTTATTTTTAAATTTTATTCAGTATTCTACTTGAGGACAAGCAGAACTTAAGTATGGGGATATTTGATAAGCATCAAATAGATACTATATTTTATAGTAATTTATCCCTATATTTGTATACATTTTATGCATTTATATGATTTTAGATACTTATTTTGTTAATATTTGCAGAAATGTATTTTAATTGAGGACAAGCAGAAATGTATTTTAATTGAAAAAAAAGCCCAATTTGAAGCCCAAGCCGATTTTGGAATATTCTAGAAATTAAGTCCAACCGGCGGTTGGGGCTAAGAGTTCAAGGCGGTGGATAATACGCAGAGTTGGAGTAATACTCAAATAACTCCAACCGGCGGTTGGAGGTTCCAACCGGCGGTTGGAGGGTCGGCCAGAATTAGTATAAATAGAGGTTTAGTTTTGGTTAAACGATATACGATTCTTAGAATTAAAAGTCGAATATTAAGGTTTAAGGTCGACTTTAGGTGCGAATTTGGAGGCTAAGGAGCTAGGGTTTGAAGGTTTTCAACCTTAGGAAGAGCTAGTTCGTCAATTGGTTCGGTTTCTTTATCCTTGTAGCTTCACTAACCTTTTGGGTTACTATGGATATTGTTTATTTGAATTAATTGCTTATTAGATTTTCATTATGAATGTTTAAATGTATGTTTATTATGTTTATTATATGAATTATATGTTTATGTTGGAACTATATTATTGAATATTGTTATGCAAGAATTATGTGTTATATTATGTTAATAATCATAATTAACTGATTTATAGATAAACTCACTAACCTTTTGGGTTTTTAAATTAAGTGATTATGTTTTATTAGATGTTAAGTAGCTTTATGATTCAACCGACCCTGGAATTGCATCAATAATATGTTGATAGATCTTAATAAATAGTGATACTTTACATAACCTTTGACTGTATTGCTATATGAGAATTGTCATAACCTTTGAGGTTTTCTACATTAGTAAATCACAATAATAATAGCCAACACGCAAATAGACATAAGTTGATATAATAAGTGTAATAAATAATAGTTTAAATAGACATAATCTTCTATCCAATTTAGTATTCTTAAGTTGTTCCTTTAAACTTATCTATTAAAGAATTGGTATCAGTTATATATATATGTTCGATCGGAACTAAAACGTCCCCCATATCTTATATATTATTGTATATTATTGTTTATAATTGTGAAATTGTATATTAATTGTAATAATTGTAATTAGTATAAATAAATAGTTAGTTATAGATTAAATCACGTTCTCTGTGTTCGAATCTGGACTTACTTATAAAACTATATTCTATGATCAGGATAACACTTGCCTGAATTGTGTGATAGTATTATTTAGTATTTCCTTAATTAAAACTTGTGATTATAATTGCCTATACTTTGCACACATCGGGAATCCAAACCAATTTGGCTTTGGATTTCCCATATGCATCAATATAATCAACTTTCTTGAAGATCATTGATTTTGATACATTGTTGGATCTTGGACCTCTGTGTGAATAAGATTGAAAAGGTGTCCAAATCCAACTAATTTTAGACCGAACAGTGGGTCTTGGTCTAACAGTGTTAACTGAAGGACCATAGTTATAATGTCTAACAGTGTGAAACTTATTAAAACTGTTATTATGTCTCGCAGTGTTGAAATAATTAACACTGTTAGTATTCCTTACAGTGTTATTTACTCTACCAGTGGTAACTGACGGCTTAACAGTTCTAACAGTTTTAAATGGTTTACCACTGTTTACATTATTCACTTTTTCCACTGTTTCAGTCTTATGTCTGTTGGCTAAATCTGTAACTTTTGTTCCTGTAGTAGAAAACTTTGCAGCAGCCCTAGCTTGATTTGCCTTATAATACATCTTTCTGACATTAGCAATATGATTCACTTTAGATTTAAAATTTTGTTTATTAATCATATTAGCTGATGTCCATGGCTTTTTCACATTCTTTTGAATATTCATTGGATTATGAAAATAGTCATGTTGAAGATGATTATTCCTGCCACATATAAGGCATAGTTATTCTCTAACCACTGTTACATTCTTTCCCAGTTTTTGAGTTACCATTTAATTCCAATTTATTTGATTACCTCTGGGAATGGATTTTTGAAAATTTTGTGGTTTAGAGGAGCTAGCTTTACAGTTGCAATTATCACAATTATCACAATTATTCAGCACAGATTTATTACACACAGAATCAACTGATTTAAATGCATTCCTAACATTCCTTTGAAGATTCCTAGGTTTGTTAGGTGTGGCTCTCACATGTTCTAAGGCCTGCTTTTCCTTAAACAGTATTTTACCCTCTTCTAATTTTTCATTATTCAAATCAGAAACTAAACCAGTAATTGACTTTTTCCTGTTCTCACTTTCTGTTTCAGATCTAGAAGTATTAGATTCTGATTCAGAACTTTCACTCTCCTCACTGTCGTCCTCATCAGTCCACTCTCTAATTTCAACCTTGTCCTCACAATCATCTTCTGCTAAACTTCTAACTGGATCAACCTGTTTTACCTCATCTGACATTCCTTCTTTTAACTTATTTATAGCTAAATCAGTTTTAGGAGGAAAGTAAATGTTGCCATAAGGTGGTGGGATCTTATTATATCCTATTCCAGTTTTAAGTTTATCATGGACATGTGAATAAATCATTTTTTGTACATTCTTAGAGACACCTTCAAATTGATCAATTTTTAACCTAATGCTCTCTTTCTCACATGTAACCTCAGTCAATTTCTTAGTCAGCACATTCACACCATCCTTTTCATTATCTCTCTCCCATCTAGCATATTCAAGATCATATTTATATTGAGTAACTACAGCTTCAAAGGTTTTAATTTGTTTCTCTAAATTTTCAATGGATGCTATATATTGTTTACTTTTAGCTTCCCATTGTTTTAGTTCATCACAAATTGTCCTATTATGATCTCTATAATGATTAACAGTCTTTTTACAAACAGATGAACACAATTTAACTTGTACCTCATAAGTAATATTCTCCTTTTGGTCCACTTCAGCAATGGCCATGTGACAGTGATTTGTGATGTGCTCCTCCTGATCACTCCAATCCAGTCCAGGCCCATCCAAAGATACCATAGCATTTGAATTCCCTCCTTGGATCTGCATTGCTCTTCTTTGAGATCCATTAGAGTTTCCAAATCTCTGCTCATTCTGCTCAGATCTAGGAGCTCTGCATTCCCTAGCAAAGTGTCATAATTTATGACAGTTATAGCACTCTACTTTTGATATATCAAACCCAATACCTTCATTCCTGATATTGGTGTATCCTTGTCTTCCAGTCCTCTGCGTGAACTTCCTATATCTAAGAGTGATCATATCCAACTGCCACTTGATATCCATCTCCTCTAGATCATCAAGATTCAACTGTTCTACATCTTCATACTTCAGAGATGCATTCTGATGAGCAAAGAATGACTCAATAGCTTGATCATTAGAACCTTCAGCTGCATAAGCACTTCCAGATTGATTATTCTCAAACTGAGTAGTACTTATTGATGCAAAGGCAACATTAGTTGTATAACCTCCAGCTTGCTTCCTTTTCTCAACCTCAGGTTCAAAATTTCTCAAGTTAATGTAAATATCTTCCAATTCCTTTTCATCCAAGTCCTCACTTTGTCTGAAACCAACTGTATACATTGTCCAGTCATCACCCAACGATCTTAGAAACTTTGCATTAAGATCATCTTTATCTATCTTCACCTTATGATTTTCTAACTCACCAACTAGCTTAGAAAATCTATCAAAAATCTGAGTTAGAGTCTCAGTTTTAGCACCAGTGAAATTCTCATACTGTTGTTTGAGAAGAGATCTTTTGTTTTTCTTTGTGTTGGCATTACCTCCGAATCTCTTCTCAATTGCTTCCATGAGTACCTTGGCATCTTCACAGTTCTTGAATCTGCTTTGGTAATCATTGGGAATGGACAATAATAGAGTACTAAGATCTTTCCATTCCGTAGCTCTTTCTTTACTCTCTTGTTCAGTTGTTGGTGCTACTCTAGGCTGTCTTACACCATCAGCATTCATTGTATACCTTGGACCATTTACGACTACATCCCATATCATGTAATCTGTAAGCAACATGTGTTGCTTGATTCTGTTCTTCCATAATTCGAACTCATCAAGTTTGAGCATGGGAATCTTAGTAACCTGGATCGTATCACTAGATTCTGAAGACATCTTGAATAACTTTGAAAATTCTCTAAAACTTGATCTTCAATTTAACAGTATTCCCAGATCTTCTTGATTTCAAAACTTTTTCCTAAAGCTCTGATACCACTTATTAATCCCTTATAGATCTTCAGTAAAAGCTTTGAGAATATTATTAAGAATTACGGAATAAGACTTAATAACAACCAAGAATAATAAGAATACTTGCAGAATACTAATTACTTGAATAACACGAATTATCACCAAAAGCTTCAATATTATTAATGGTTAATAATACGAATACATGGCTGTATTAGGGTTTACACCTTGAAGCTAATTGAGTTCTATCGTACATCCCTATTCTAGGTATTAGGATCTCTATTTATAATGCATAGAGTCCTATTTACAATCTCCTACAATTATGGAAACAAGATAATTTCCATAACAACTCAAACTTATCTAACCGACCTGTGTTAATCATAAACAGTGTTAACTACCACAATTATACAAATAGTGGTAAATACTATCAAACAGTGTTAACACTTGAACACTTGACTCAGCTAATTACAAAATCAGACAAACAGTGATAACTGTTGTAAAACAAGCTAACAGTTATAACACTTTACTACTAACAGTGGCAACTCTTTGTTTTCCTTAAATCTTCAATAACAGTGTTAATCTTCTGAAGACAGTGGTAACATTAACACTAATAGTGTTAATGCCTTGTAAGCTTTTCACCAACAGTTGTAGTAAACTTCAAATCCCAACATTCGACATATCTTGTTGGTAGAAAGTAGGGTTTTGGAAAGGAAGGGTTTAAACTAATCTAAATACGGAAAAGTAAAATTAACCTAAGGATAGAAAAGGAACTTTCAAATGATATTGATCTTCCGAAAGGATCGCTAAATAACTAAGATAACTAAATTCCTAAAATCGGTCGTTGTAGTCCCCGGCAGCGACGCCAAAAAACCTGATCACCTCCCAATGATCGGTCAAGGAATTGCTTCCTTGTCATTGCTGACTGTCCAGTCGGGCCGCAGATCAGAGGGTTTTAAAAATTTATATTTTGCTGGGAAGCCTAAGTTACACCACTACTTGTATAAGCAGTAGGTATGACTCAGGTGTCGTTCTTAAACCACAACTGGCATGGGATCTTAGGAGGATTAATTATCTTTGGTAATTTAGCTGAGATTTAAAACTTTTTGAGGGGTTTTGTTTTCTATTCTACTTTAAACTAAAAACAGAAAAGTAAATGAGGAATGTAGTCGCTGAGAGATCTATCAATTACGTGAGTGTTTGCTATGATATCAGTATATGCTATTTAGGGGTAGTTATGAGTGTTAAGACTCTAATCATAATGAATCCTAGCAGTGCTGAATTGGGGTCTCTGAACGATGTTTAACATAGTACTGTACCTACGGCCTTTTCGTGGCTTTCACGCATTTGTACTTCACCAGAGGTGGTTCCAGCGCTATACCAAGTACTTAGCCATTTTACGGTATTTTCGATGCATCGCCCAAAGATCCCGTATCATTACTGTATATGTCCTAATGGGCCATCACTTCTATCCTATTACTTATCTAATGTAGAGTTGTCCATAATTAAATAAATAACATTGCACATGGATAACAGATATGGAGTGTAGGCTACACCGAATGTTCTCCCAAATGTAGTACCAATTTAACCGACAACTAACCTCGAATCCTATTCCCTAGTCTCGGTCGTCTGAGACGTCCGTATCGTGGCACGAATTTTTGAATAAACAATAAAGTGAACAGGAGTGACCCCGCAGAATAAGTTGGGAAAGTCTGTCTAACGATCGATTAAATTGTTCGACATCATTTCATACAGATCATTGTAATTATTCTAGCATGTTAAACTGTTGTATGTAATTATTCTATGTTTGAAAACCTAATCATAAACCCAACAACCGCAATAGACAAACAGATACTAGCATGTAAACCCTAGTGTAACAATCAAACAAGAATATGCAGTAGTGTAACATGGATAAATATCAGTTAGTTTCAGGCAGAGTTTCTGGATAAATGTTTAAGTCACGGATGCTCCGAAAGTTCTCTCAAAAGCATCCGATATATGGGATTAATTCTAATTTAACTCTAATCCTATGCTCCGTGTCTCCTATGATTTATTTCAATCTGGAGAACAGCGGCCATGCCGAGTTCATCGAATCATTCAGACATAGAATAGTTGAGGGACCTATTTCTACAATTGGCCGAATTATATCAATAGGTTTCAAACCACAACATAAGTTGGATAAATAAAACATTAGAGAATTAGTTCATAAATTCAAACATATCCTAATTTCATACCAGCAGAGTAACAGCGTTGTTTAAATCATAACTACCCTAGCATAACATTTATCATAGCAAACACAGATTTGTCTAGCCTAATAGCAACTATCACAACATGCATTCTTAAATAATCATGACAATAGTACAACATATTTAAAAATAACAAGAAGGGATAATATAATAGAACTTGTTAGGCGTTACAACAAATCTACGCAACCGTAGTCTCGGAGCGACTCCGTACAAATCTCGTAAGCTTGCTACTCTAATCCTACTAGCTAATTAACTACTAATACTATTCTAGAGAGATTTTGATGTATGGTGAGTGATGGATGATGAGTGATGAGGGATGAGGGATATGAGGAGGTTAAGCCTCTATTTATAGACTTCAAGAACTAAATTTACATACATCACCCCTCACCCGTATTTGACACTGAAATACACCGTCGAGCTATGAAATTCGACACCTACAGGGGCGTATTCGACACCAAATAGGGCGTATTCGTTAGCAAATAGGGCGTATTCGGTAGAAAACAGGGCGTATCCAATACCAAAGAGGGGGTATACCACCCTAAAAGGGGGGGTATACCACCCCTTAGAGGGGGTATACGGCCCTAAAGGGGGCGTATACGGCCCTCTAGGGGTGGTATACGGCCCCTAAGGGGGTGGTGTACCCTGGGTCTTGTTCTTGTGTGCTGGATGATAAGTCTTGTGCACTGGTTGTAGTTCTTGTGATCTTCGGTTGGCTCTAACTTATTTGTTACTTGTCAGATTCTAACAAATCTCACGCCCATGGTTTCGTATTTTTCTGAAGATCAATATGACACAAATTAGGCCAGTTTAGCTTAATTATACGTAAGAATCACAAGTGGATCGTTTTAGCTCTGATTTGTTCGTTATTTGAGCATTTTAAGTGATTTTTCGAAAGGAAGTCTAAATTTTGGTTCATTTTACATTTTTAGCATAAAAAATTAACTATTTGATGTTTATTAAAAGTTTTGAACCAAAATGGGCTTGAAAAGGTGCACAAAAACATGACTTTTTGCGTCAAGTCAGAAAGAATTTCTTACAAATTGTTTAGAGGGAGAAAATGTTAGGAAAATTAAGATTTGATGTGACAAAGTGTAAACTGATTAGGAAACATTGAAGGTCGGCTTCTAGAAGACTTGGAGATAAAGTTAAAGATTTTGAAGATCGACATAGAAGAATAGAAGGATTTAGTTTCCTAATATGATTGTGTTTCCTATTGTAAGTCTTTGGGACTCTATATATAAAGAGATCCCTAGACATTGTTTGTGTGTGTTACCATTAGGGTAAAACCCGATCTCATAACTTGAGATCGTTTCCCCCATGTACCCCTAAGGTTCTTTGTAATCCTGATACAAAGTTGTATCCGTCTTGTTGATTATATTAATAAGATTAGGGGTTTGGCTATTAAAATCTTCTTTGTGTTCTTTATATTGTTCTTTATCATTATATTAATCTTTTGCTTGGTGATTTATTGGGATTACACAATTGGTATCAGAGCGCGTCGAATCTATTCAAGATTTGTAAAGATCCAATTCAAGCAAGAGAAGCCATATCGAAGAAAACCTAGAAGATTGCAAGAAAAATTTGTAATTCGTCATACTCTGCACAGCGATAGTAACAAATCCGGATCTCATTCGTTAACCGTTCAATCGTCATGAAATTTGAACTGTAGCTTCATAACACATAGACGCACATTCTGACTGGAGGAATTTTCGATCTGAGCTTTTAATTGAGAGATATATAAAGTCGAAATCTGCTGCTGAAACCGTATGGTTTTTCCGAACAGCTGTAGTAAGTCGATCATTATGTCTTCGTTATTCAACGAATATCCATGATTTTTGGATATGTTATTCAAGACATGTGTTTCTACATCGTGTAAAAATTTCATTATGATCGGATGTTTTTACATAGAGATATTAAAATTCGAATCTGCAGCAGTAAGTTTATGGTTTCTTTTGTGCAGCTGAAGTCAAATAATTACTGTAGATTCGTTAACCATTGGATCGACTTGATTTTTGGATATGTGGTTAATGAAACATTTATGGACTTCGTGTTAAAATTTGAGCTTCATTGGATACGGCATCAAGGAGATATACAGTTACAAAGTTGCCACTGCTCAAACCCAACCGCTGCTAGGTTTGTACCACTGTTAGTACAAGCTTACCACTGTTAGTACAAGCTTCCCGCTACTAATACAATCTTACCACTGTTAGTACAAGCTTCCCACTGCTAGTACAAACTTGCCACTGCTAGTAGAACTTGCTGTTGTTAATGTAATTTTGCCACTGCTTCAACAAGGTTACTACTGTTCAACCATTTTAATGATGCTCTTCATTGTTACTACTACTCAGTATCGATTACCACTGTTAGTCATTTTTCAAACACTAATGCGGAATTAGTGATGCTCATCATGGATGGTACTACATGGTACTCGTTACTACTATTGGTTAGTTATTTGTACAGCTTTTATGGTTGATTATATAGCTTTTGGTAGTGAGATGTTTAATACGACTTCAAACTCATACAAAATCAGACCCAAAGGTTAGCTCAAGTCTACTCAACATTTTTGACATCATTGATGAAGTTTTCAATTAAAAGGTTCGACATTTATACATTCAGAGTGATGGGTTGATATTCTGTAACGGGTTTTCATGCTTATGTTCAAGATAGTTGAAGATTTTTCAATGGGTAATAAGTGTTGTTGAAGATAAGAGTTGTAAGAGCTTAAATTATGTTCAAACCAAATCATACAAACTTTCTTTTACAAGATTAGAGATTTTAGTAGATTTCTCTAAGGTTTTCTAACCCTGATACATAGAATTTGTATCTGTCTTGTTAAAGAAGGGTACGGCGAAATAGGGAGAGAATCATTTGACATTGGGTAGCTGATATTAAGGGGGAGAATAAAAAGGGGAGAGTTTTTGAAGTTGAAGAAGAAAGAGTTGACGAATTATGCAAGATGTTATGAGCAATCAAGAAGAAGATTTTACTTTTTGTTTAATCTATATTTATCATCTTGTAATCAGTTTACTAGTTGTTTGGTCATCATCAAATAGGGGGAGATTGTTAGAAAAATTAAGATTTGATGTGACAAAGTGTAAACTGATTAGGAAACATTGAAGGTCGGCTTCTAGAAGACTTGGAGATGAAGTTAAAGATTTTGAAGATCGACATAGAAGAATAGAAGGACTTAGTTTCCTAATATGATTGTGTTTCCTATTGTAAGTCTTTGGGACTCTATATATAAAGAGATCCCTAGACATTGTTTGTGTGTGTTACCATTAGGGTAAAACCCGATCTCATAACTTGAGATCGTTTCCCCCATGTACCCCTAAGGTTCTTTGTAATCTTGATACAAAGTTGTATCCGTCTTGTTGATTATATTAATAAGATTAGGGGTTTGGCTATTAAAATCTTCTTTGTGTTCTTCATATTGTTCTTTATCATGTATTAATCTTTTGCTTGGTGATTTCTTAGGATTACACAATTGGTATCAGAGTGCGTCGAATCTATTCAAGATTTGTAAAGAACCAATTCAAGCAAGAGAAGCCATATCGATAAAAACCTAGAAGATTGCAAGAAAAATTTGTAATTCGTCATACTCTGCGCAGTGATAGTAACAAATCCGGATCTCATTAAAATCATGTTGTCTGGTATCTTAAATTCCTTGGACAAGATAAGGCATTCAGTGTCAGTAAAATAGACTGGATTCTTTTTATCTGTGATTTGACTCACACTTAGCAAATTGTACCTCAACTGTTCTACAAAATACACATCATGAAAACTTATCTTATCACTTTGCACTTTTTCTTTGCCCATAATTTTCCCACCTTTGGGATTACTTCCAAATGCTACATACCCTCCATCAAATGATTTGAAATCATGTAGCTTTCCTTTGTCTCCAGTCATGTGCCTTGAGCAGCCACTATCAACATGCCATAAGCTCTTTGGCTTGCCCTGCACAAACATCAAAAAGAGAATTAGTTTCTCTTGGGAACCCAAACCAATTTGGTCTTGGGTTTCCCGTGTGCATCATTAAAAACAACTCTATGGAAGACAATTGATTTTAAAGCACTGTTATATTTGGAAACTTTGGATGCAACAGTGTTCTTTGGTTTCCAAACCCAACTAATTTCAGACTTAACAGTGGGAATTGGCCTAACAGTGGTAACCCTTAGGCTTGTGTTAATTATTCTAGCAGTGGTAGCCATACTTGGTGTAAACATTCTTTTGGAATTTTTAACACTAGCAGTGGCTGCATGCTTAACAGTGGTAACACTTCCCACTGTATTAGTCTTCTTACCTCTGTTGGCTTTATTTGGTGGTATCACTGCAGCATTAGTAGCAGTGGCTGCAGTTGTACCACTGTTAGCCGTATTCTTCATCCTCTTGACAGTGGCAACATGATTAACTTTTGATTTGAAATTTTTTTATTAATCATGTTTGCTGCTGTCCATAATGGTTTCACAACCCTAGTGAAATTCTTAGGATTGTGATAACAATCATGTTGAAGATGATTAGTTTTTCCACAGATATAACAAGACTTTTCTTTTACCACTTGAAAATTCTGCCCCAATCTTTGTGAAACCATTTGGTTCCAATTTCTTTGATTGCCTCTTGGTGCAGTTTTAGTAAAAGGTTTTGGTGAAGAAAGTCTTGTTTTGCAATCACAGTTAATACATTTATCATTCAAATTTGTCACAGATTTTGACTCCTGCTTCACTGTTTTACTAACAAATCCTAGACCCTTTCTAGACTTATTAGTATTGATCACTTGTTTTATCTGTTGTTTGGCCTTTTCTTGAAACAATCTTTTACCCTCTTCTAGTTTATCAACATTTAGTTCAGAAACTAGACCAGTAACCTTTTCGCTACCTTCACATGATGAATTAGATGATTCAAAACTTTCAGATGTACCATCACTCTGATCATCTTCCTCACACCACTCTCTTATTTCAACTTTATCAAACTCTTTATTACACTCTAAGCTTTCAATTGGATCAACCCTTTTAACCTCATCTACCAATCATACTTTTAACTTATTTAAATCTGAATCAGTTTTAGAAGGAAAGTAGTTATTGTTATAAGGTGGAGGAACATTATTATATCCCAATCCAGTCTTAAGCTTATCATGTATTTGAGAGTTGATACACTTTTGTACATTTTGTGAGGCATATTGTAGGTTTTCTACTGATAACTTAATACTATCTCTCTCACAAGTGACCTCAGATAGTTTCTTAGTTAACAATTCTACCTTTTCATTCAACACACCTTTTTCCCATTTAGCATAATCAATGTCATATTTAAACTGAGTTGCATTAATCTCATATGCTGTGATTTGCTTTTCAAGATTTTCAATAGCTGCAGTGGTGTGCATATCTTTTATTTCCCATTGCCTTAATTCATCACACACTTTCTGATTATGATCCCTGTAATGTTTAACAGTTTGTTTACAAACAGCAGAACATAATTTGTTTTGTACCTCATAAGGAATCTCTGACTTCTTATCAGACTCAGTAATGGCCATGAAGCACTGATTCTTTACTTCATGCTCTTCTTGATCACTCCAGTCCCATCCACATCCATCCACAGAGACAAAAGCAATTTATGAAGCACCTTGAACAGGTATGGTTCTTGATTGAGTTCCATTGCTCCCTGACCTTTGACCATTACCATTCTGCTCTTGCCTAGGACTCCTGCATTCTATGGCAAAGTGTCCCATCTTATGACAGTTGAAACACTCAACTTTGCTCTTATCAAACCAGTTTGCATCATTCCTCTTGTATGCAAAGTTATTCCTCCCAGTTCTCTGCATAAATCTCTTTGCCCTCTGAGTTATCAAAGCAATCTGCAGTTTGATATCCATCTCTTCTAAATCATCTCCATCAAACTGTTCTAGATCTTCATTAGTAAGTGAAGAGTTCACATTACTAGCAAAGAATGATTCTAGAATCTGATCATTAGATTTGATCTCAGATGATTCTACTCCTCCAGACAAATAGGTAGATTTTTGTTGACTTGATTCACCCTTTAATCCACCCATGGACATAAAAGCTGAATTGTGACTATATCCAGATGTCTGCTTCTTGCTTTCTATCTCAGATTCAAAGTTTCTTAGGTCATTGTAGATGTCTTCAAGCTCCTTAACTTCTAAATCTGCACTTTGTCTTAGACCAACAGTGTATATGGTCCATTCTTCACCTAATGACCTTAAGAACTTTCTGTTCAGATCATCCTTATCAATCTTAACCTGTTGGTTTTCCAGATCTCCCACAAGTTTAGTGAACCTATCAATGGTTTGAGTCAAAGTTTCTAACTTGACAGAATTAAAGTTCTCAAATTGCTGTTTAAGCATAGATCTTTTATTCTTCTTAGTGTTCTCGTTCCCTCCAAACCTTTTCTGTATTGCTTCCATCAATTCTTTAGCATCATCACAATTTTCAAATCTTCTTTGATATTCATTGGGAATTGACAGAAGTAAAGTACTTAAAGCCTTGTACTCAGTTGATCTAACATTTCTCTCAGCCTCTGATGTTGGTGGAGGTCTTTCTTTGACACCATCACTGTCTACTTTATATGCAGGACCATTAACAACTACTTCCCACATCTGATAATCTGTGAGAAGCATATATTGTTTGATCCTGACCTTCCATAGATCAAACTCATCAGGTTTGAGCATTGGAATCTTTGTTGCATGGATTCCTTCATTACCTTCTGTTGCCATTGATTCAATAAACAATTTGAAAATCAATCAAACAGTAATACTAGATCTTCTTGTATTCAAATCAAACAGTAATACTAAATCCAAGTTAGAGGTTTGCCTGAAAAGGTATATTCGTGTGATGATCATTGTGTTTCTTGCCTAAAGGGAAAGCAACACAAAACTTCTTTTAAGTCCAAATCTATGAATACCAACTGCACACCCTTACACTTGTTGCATATGGACTTATTTGGACCAATCAATATAAGTAGTATGGGGAAAAGGTCTTATTGCCTTGTCATTATTGATGGGGAAAGCAACACAAAACTTCTTTTAAGTCCAAATCTATGAATACCAACTGCACACCCTTACACTTGTTGCATATGGACTTATTTGGACCAATCAATATAAGTAGTATGGGGAAAAGGTCTTATTGCCTTGTCATTATTGATGATTACACTAGATTTACATGGATTTTCTTTCTTAGAACAAAAGATGAGACAGGTGAAATACTTAGATCATTTATAACTAAGATGGAAAATCAGTTGGATAAAAAGGTTAAAATCATCAGGAGTGATAATGGAACAGAGTTTAAAAATCATGAGATGGATAAATTCTGTGAAGTTAAAGGTATTAAGAGAGAGTTTAGTGTACCTAGAACTCCTTAACAAAATGGAGTAGCAGAAAGAAGAAATAGGACATTAATTGAGGCTGCTCGAACTATGTTATCTGATGCAAAATTGCCTATGTCCTTCTGGGCAGAGGCAGTTAGCACAGCTTGCTATGTTTAGAATATGGTACTAGTTGTTAAGCCTCATAACAAAACACCATATGAACTGCTGTTTAAGAACAAACCATTGGTTAGTTTCTTAAAATCTTTTGGATGTCCTTGTACCATTTTAAATACCAAAGATCACTTAGGAAAGTTTGGAAGCAAGGTAGATGAGGGTGTTTTTGTTGGTTACTCCATTCAAAGTAAGGCTTATAGGGTATTCAATCAAAGGACCAGAGTGATAGAAGAATCAATGAAAATCACTTTTAATGAAAATATCACTAATCCAGATGGAAAAGGTCCAAAGTCTTTGTTTGATATTGATGCACTTAATTCTGCTTTTAGATATACAACTGTAGACTCTAGTGCAGGTACAAGTGCAGGTACAAATGCAGGAACAAGTGATGAATGTGGTACATCTGAATCAGGAATGTCATCTGGAAAGAAGAAAGATTAAGTGGAATACATTGTATTTCCAATATGGTCTCCTGATCCCCCAGAAGTGTTTGAAACTGATCAGTCAAAGTCAACACAGAGATTAGAGTTAGAAGAATCAGAAGAATCAGATGAACCATCCATTAAGCTTGTTGAATCTGACAGACAAAGCATGGAAGGCAGTGCAGAAGAAAGTGAGATGAGTCCAAAACAACAACTTGATAAGGAGAAGGAGAAGATAGATTATCTGAATTATATGAGTTCTACTCCTTTGTCAAAAAGGATCTCAAGAGAGGCATCAAGTGAAAGGTCAGGACAAGATGGAAATTATACCAATTTGGAAACTGAGATACCTGAAACACCTACATCCAAATACACTGTTCATAGATATCATCCTCTTAAACAAGTAATTGGTGATGTTGGTTCTACTGTGCAAACTAGACAGCAGACCAAGGTCAATGAAGAGGAACTCCATACCTCTTTATATGTATGTTACTTATCTCAAACTGAGCCAAAGAAGGCAGTGGAAGCTCTTAAAGATCCCAGTTGGATTGAAGCAATGCAGGAGGAATTGCTACAGTTTAAGATACAGAATGTGTGGACCTTAGTTGATCTACCAAAGGGAAAAAGAGCTATAGGCACAAAATGGATCTTTAAGAACAAAAAGGATGAAAGGGGTATTGTAATCAAGAACAAGGCAAGGTTGGTGGCACATGGTTATACACAGGAAGAAGGTATTGATTATGATGATGTGTTTGCTCATGTTGCAAGAATAGAAGCAATCGGGTTATTCTTGGCATATGCTCCATATCATGGATTTAAAGTTTATCAAATGGATATCAAGAGTGCCTTTCTGTATGGGGCTATTGATGATGAAGTTTATGTTTGTCAACCACCTGGATTTGAAGACCCCAAGTATCCAGATAGAGTATGCAGATTGGATAAGGCTCTATATGGCTTGTATCAAGCACCTAGAGCCTGGTATGAAACTCTATCTGTTTACTTATTGGAGAATGGTTTTAAAAGAGGTACCATTGACAAAACACTGTTCACTAAGAAGGTTCACAATGATATCTTGTTGGTACAAGTGTATGTTGATGATATCATTTTTGGTTCTACTAATGATATATTGTGCAAGGAGTTTGAGAAGTTAATGCATCAGAAGTTCAAGATGAGTTCTATGGGGGAACTTACTTTCTTTTTGGGACTTCAAGTTAAGCAGAGGACTGATGGCATTTTCATCAACCAAAGCAAGTATGTTAAAGACATTTTGGACAGATTTGGTTACTCAGATGCTAAAGTAGCTAGCACACCAATGGAGACACACAAGGCATTACATGCAGATCTTGAGGGGGAGGATGTAGATGTGCATCTCGACAGATCTATCATTGGCTCCCTCATGTATCTCACCTCATCTAAACCAGACATAATGTTTACTGTGTGTGTGTGTGCTAGATATCAAGCCAATCCCAAGCAATCACATTTGTATGCAGTAAAGAGGATCTTTAGATATTTAAAGGGTCAACCACAATTGGGCCTTTGGTATCCCAAGAGTTCTTCCTTTGAGCTCATGGCGTTTACAGATAGTGACTATGGTGGTGAGAATCTGGACAGGAAGTTTACATCAGGGGGTTGTCAATTTCTAGGAGAAAGATTGGTGTCATGGCAATGCAAGAAACAGACCACTGTATCCACTTCAACAGCAGAAGCAGAGTATGTTGTTGCATCAAGCTGTTGTGCACAAGTGCTTTGGATTCAGAATCAAATGCTGGATTATGGTCTGACTTTTCTAAATACTCCTATTTATATTGATAATAACTCTGCAATTAGTATCATTAACAATCCTGTTAAGCATTCTAAGACCAAACATATTGAAATTCGATATCATTTCATAAGAGATTGCAATGAAAAGAGATTGATCCAAATATTTAAAATTCATATTGATAATCAATATGCAGATCTTTTCATAAAGGCTTTCGATGTGGGAAGGTTTACATTTTTGGTCACCAGTATTGGAATGATCAATCTAACTTAAACTATGTTTGGTATTAGAATAGATACTAATAGTGGTTCTTTACAAAGAACAGTGTTTTATGTTTCAAGTGTTTACCACTGTTAGCCTTCAGTTACTTTGAGTTGGTACCACTGTTAGAACATTCTAGCCACTGCTCCTTATAAAGTTGCCACTGTTTGTAAACTTGTGTATATTACTGCCATTGTTTTTGTTTTATAGCTAACCACTGTGCAGGTTCCTAGCTACTGTCAGAAGACATTGCTACTGCTGGAACTAACATTTTATTTTATTTGTTTTGTTTTATTTAGCTTTTGATAAAAAAAACAAAAAAAAAAATTCTGCTTATAAACCTAAATATTTGGCACGGCTAGTACTAAGCTTTGGTTACCTTGGTCGGTTGCCACTGCTAGTGCTACTAGGTGCTGTTAGCTTTTTAAGTACTTCGAGTGTTTGAAAAATTGCACGTTTGCCACTGTTAAGGTATTTTATCATACCTTTCTACTGTTCGTTATGATGGGCAATGCCACTGCTAGTTATTTTTCTAGGGCTTGGCTCTGTTCTTATGACTAACAGTATATAAACTTTGAACACTTCAATTTTTCATTATGCTTTCTTATTTTCACACATAACCACTGCGATTAAACTTCAAATCAAACCCTCACTTCTACTATAATCAATTTAACAATCATGGCTTCTTCTTCAACTGATCTTACACTAAGTGTTTATGAAGAACACAATATGATTGCCTTTCTGATGAAACCCTCATCGGCACAAAATTTCACACAATTGTGGATTTTCTTCGTTCGAATTATATCTTTCATGCGCTTACTGTATCTCCAAGGGTTTCAAGGGGTCATATGAATGAATTCTGGAAGAATGCCAGATTAGAAGTGATTGAGGGCAACAATCAAGTGGTGTCCATGGTTCAAGGAACCAAGGTGGTGATATCCGAGGATTCTCTTCGAGAAGTACTTCTTCTTGATGATGCTACGGGTATATCCTCTATCGATGACAGAGATTTGTATGCTAATCTTAGATTAATGGGGTATGAGGGTGATTATACACATTTTACCTTTTTTAAATCACTCTTTAGTCCTCAATGGAAATTTTTAATACATACACTTTTCCACTGCTTGTCATCAAAAGGAACTGCTTTCAATGAATTTGGCACCCAAATAGCCTATGCACTTGTGTGTTTGGCTAAGGGTCAAAAATTTAATTTTTCCAAATACATACTTGCAGGCATGATTAGAAATATTACAAAAGGGAAAAGGGATATGTTCATTATGTATCCTAGATTTGTGCAACTTGTTTTAAATAAACAAATTCCTGATTTAGTTGCACAAGAACTTATTATTGGTGTTAGTATTCTTTCTGCTAGAACTTTTACAGAGATGAGTAAGAATACCAATAAGAAGTTTTTTGGGAAGGAAACAACATTGTTTTCTACAATGCTTCCTGCTCCTTCCACCACAGATGTAGTACCACCAACTACATCTGAACCAATCGGTGACAGGCCAGGAGTACCAACTGAGTCTGAACACACATCAATTGGGGGTACTAAAAGAAAACAAGGGAACAAACAACCTACCCATTTACAGCCCAAGAAAAAGAAAAGAAAACAGGCAAGTGAGGTTCCTGCTGCTCACTTGTCGCAGCCATTAATTTCACCACAGCAAGTGACCCCACAGGAGATGGGTGGTCATTCTGGAAGGACTGTCACTACTCCTTCTAGTCCACTGACAGAGGAGGGCAGTGGTAACATAAATAAGACCCAACCAGAGGCAACTTCTAATGCTGAACCTACGGGTAATGAAGCAGGTGAAGGTCCCAGTACAAAGAAAAAGGGAACTTTTGTTGATCATGCTAGGCATGAGGCAGAAGATGCTTTTGTTAATGATTCATCTAGGAGGTCACACTCTAATGATGATGAGGCTAGTACTTACATTGAATTGACGAATGTACAATTGACAATTTCTGTGGATAAAATTTGGGAGAGATTGATGAAATAGAAAAGGGTGAATAAAGCTCAAGATGCTAAAATTGCAGAGCAGGCTGCTAAGATTGTTGAGCAGGAGAAAGCAATTGATGAATTAAAAGAAAGTCTTGCTGTGTTAGAAGCTTTATTGGTGAAGAACCCTTCCAACAAGGGGGAGAATACTGCATAGGAAGAGTTCAATGATAATGTTTTTATGTATGATAATGAGGATGAGGTTGTGGGTGAAACAGATGCTATGTCTAATGCTAACACTGAAGTATTGGAAGATGATATGCAGACTGAAATTGTTGAAAGTGTTATGCAAAAGACTGTGGAGAGGGTTGATGGTGAAATAGAGGTAATTATTGATGTAGAAGATGGTGAAGAGGTGGTACAACCAGTGGATGATTTGGTGAGTATGGAAACTGAACAGATGGAAGGTGATGGTGATGATGCAAAGGCAGAGGGGGAGTTAAAGCCAAGATCAGATCCTAAAATTACATATGGCAGGAAGAAATCAGTACCATTGTTCAGTATAAAAGCTAAAAAGATGGAAGAGATCAGAAAATCCAAGTCAAGTAGTCCCACTGCTAAAGTGGTTATCACTTCTACCACTGCTACCACTGCTACCACTGCTACCAAAACTCAACAACCCACTACTACAACTACTACAAACCCACCAAACACTGCTAGAACATCAACCACTGCTAGAACTCCAGAAGTACCTTTTGTTATCAAAGAATCTAGAGTGGACAAACCTGAGTCTAAACTTCCAAAGATTGATCCAAAAGACAAAGGTAAGGGCAAATTGGTAGAAAAGCCAAAAGAAAAGGTCAAACTGGTATAGAGGAGCATTGAGCATGATCATGAATATGCATTGAGGTTGCAAGCAGAGTTGGATGAGCTGGAGAGGGTAACAACAGAAAAGAGAGCATCTGAGGTACAGAGGTCAGTGCCTACATCTGAGGTTGATGAAGTGGATGTTATGCTTGAGAATGGTCAGATTGTGAAGATGACTAAAGAAGCCAGCAGAGTGTATGCAGATATGAAAGCAAAGGGGTTAAATGATGATACTGTGTATCAAGCTTATGAAGAAAAGAAAAAGGGTAATCCTCTCCAAATGGCTTTAAAGAAGAAAATTGAAAGAGAAAAGAAGGAGAAATTGGAAAAAGAAGCTGCTAGGAGGAGAGCAAAGAAACCAACAAAAACTGAATTGAAAAATGATCTGGTGTGTAAACTTAGAGGAGGTAGGATTCCCACTTTGAAATTGAGAAGGATGTCATTGGAAAGATTGCAAGAAATATACAACAATGATCCATTTGTGAATCCTGAAGCAAGACGAAGATTGGAAAAGAAAAAGAGAGAAGATGCAGAGATTCAGAAAAGGTTGCAAGAAAGATATGATCAAATTGATGAAGAGTTGGAGAAAGAAAAGGAACTGAGATTGAAGATTGAAGGAGTTAGAAGATCTTTTGCTAAATTTCAGGAGATGGATGATAATGTTTGTGATTTGGATATGGATGAGGAGGTATTAGAAAAGATGATTATAGTTAAGCCTGACAGATCATAAAACATCAATTTGGATGGTGAAGAATACTCAGAAATTATCAAGTGGGAAGCAGTGTTGATAGCAACTGAAGAAATTGCTTATGAAATTAGGATTGAAAGGAAAAATGGTGGTGTTAGTTTTCATAAGTCAATGCAAGATATTCTTAAACGAGTAAACAGATTTGATGTATATGATATGTATAAGATTGGTTTAGAAAAGGATGTGAAAAATATTAAAGCTAGTCTTGAAAGGCATGTTTGGGAATGGATACAGATGATGTTTGAGCCTGAGGTGTATGGAGATTTGTTTTTATGTGCTGAAGCAGTAGGTAATTGGAGACATTTTGTTAGCGCAGGTGTACAGTTCATAGCTCTCAGAATTGGAAGATATCTATATGCTGGATGAAAGAGACTATTTTCTTAGTGTAGCACTGCTGAAGCAGTTGATTGAAAAGAAATTGCAAGTAGCTGTGAAGAACTCCAAGAGTAAAGATATAGTCTACAGAATTATGAATCGGTACAATAAGAGAGATAAATAGAAATTCAAAAGGTTCCAAAGCTCCTATAAAAGAATGAAGCTGAATGCAGAAACTTAATGCAATGCAAGATTGATCAAGTTTAGGGGGAGATTGTTGGGATCTGAGCTGATTTGATAAGTATTGAAGAAGTGCTAGCCACTGTTCGCTTTAATGATAGCCACTGCTAGAAGGATTAAAGAACTAGCCACTGCTAGTGTATTTGTAGCAGCAGTGCCACTGTTAATGTAATTATACTTTGTGTCTGTAATGGGAACTTACTACCACTGTTGGTGTAAAGTAAGTTACTCCCACTGTTGGTGTTTATAAGTCGGTTAGAGTTATTTATGGGATAGATTTGAATACCATAATAACTAGAGATTGTATAGGACTCTATGTAATATAAATAGAGATCCTTAGACCTAGATTAGGTTAAGATTAGTTTTACGCAACTTCAAGGTTTTCTGTAACCCTAATACTTAAGTGTATTCGTCTTATATCGTTAATAAGATTGAAGCTTTTGATAATCAATTATGTATTACAAGTTATTATAATTCTTGATCTTCTTAATATTATTGAGTGTGATTCCGCAACTTCTCAATAATAATTCAAGGCTTATTGAATAGTTTATTAGATTTTTCTGGGTTTTAACTGTAAAAGAAGGAGAAATGATGATGATGATCTTGTGCCTTGTTCCCTTGCAAAAATCTTGAAGTTGAAGGTGGTGGTTGTATGGTGGTTTATGGTGGTTTGATGGTGGCTTGATGGTGTATGTATGGTGGTGGGATGGTGGCTCTTGGGACAGTTTATAGAGAGAGGAAGATGAGAGGAAAGAGTGAGGGGAAAGTGAAGTGGTTCTTGAGTATAAGTGTGAAACATATGTTGAGTACTTGATTATGTGCGTGTGTATAAAAGAAGAAAATGACTAAGGGGTGAGGTAGGGTTTGCGGGCCAGTTAGGGGGGCCTACTAGGGGCATGGGTCTCCTAAATTTTGTCCTAAAGGGTATTTAGGTTTTTTTCTTGTTAATTGCGTTTAATCATTCAAACGTTAATTTCGATTGAAGTTTTACTTTCAAATACTTTATTTCATGATTTCAACATGTTCGTTAAGTTTCGTTTGGTTGTCGAGTTCGTTTTGCGTTTTTCGTTGCATTCGTTACATTTAATATAAAGCGTATACACGTTATATATATTATTATAACATAATAATATAAGTGTAAATAACTACTATCATAAAATAGCTTTACGTTATTGTCGCACCCCCAAATTTGTAAAGCGGAAGCAATTCGGGTCGTAGCGTGACAAATCAGGTAACCATAGCACAAAGATTGCATTGAACGACTCTACATGAGACGTTTGAAAAATATTGCAAAAGTAATACATTAATATCCTCAAATGTTTACATAGTTGCGAGTTCGTGTAAGATCCTAGAGATTTTTAGTACATAATCGATATTACAAAAAGTAATGTAAGAAAATCTCCAGACGTTTATATGCACCCGACTCGAGCTATCAGCCCTACTACTGCTGTAAACCTGAGAATAGATTGCTAAAAGTTCCACCGAAGGGTTGGTGAATCTCACAGGTTTAGTAGTAAAGAAACAATATGAACCAC
This sequence comes from Pseudognaphalium luteoalbum, assembly GCA_963422505.1. Lineage (NCBI taxonomy): Eukaryota > Viridiplantae > Streptophyta > Magnoliopsida > Asterales > Asteraceae > Pseudognaphalium > Pseudognaphalium luteoalbum. The sequence continues at coordinate 130,853,709 of OY730192.1, read as the reverse complement.
AAGATTTTGTACCAGTTTTGCAACCAAGCAAAGTAATTAAGTAAGTAAGTCAACACATTTTCCATGAGCTCATAAGTTGAAACTTAACGGTGTGTAAGTATGATACAACTAAATATTGTATAATGCCCATAAGTGCATGCCCAGAATCACTCATGTGTAAAAAATACTAATCGCTTGTTTCTACGGTGAAATTCGTGGTAGTGCTATTACCCCAAATAGGGATTGTCAGCCCCAAATGGAACCATTAACTAGTACTCGCGCTTAAGTTCATAACTAACAACTTACGATATGAGGCTTTCAGTGGATTAAAAGTACTCATGCAATGTGTGTAAAAGTAGTAAAAGGAGTTCAATATTTGTGTTCATGCGTAAAACAGAGCAAAGTATATCACCCCAATAGAAAAATAGTAAAAAGTAGGGCTATAAGACTCACCAGAGTCTAGCAAGTATGATACGTTCATGTAATCGAACAAGTATCCCAGATGTAACTCCATAGTCTGTAAGTCTGTGTGTTCCTGCAACCTTCTGGCGTCCGAAACGCACAAGGTTGGAAGTAAACAATTAAGTATGTGGAGGTCTTAAAAGACCATCCATGCTAGTTGTCCAGTCAACTAGTTATGTCTATTTAGTTTATCGTTGTTTAATTAAAAAATGTGTGCGACCCGTTGGTGAAGTTTTGTAATAATAATTCCTTAAGACATTATTATTAGATTTCGTTTCATTGTATACTTATAAATATATGTAACCGTTCTTGAGTTGGTTCCGTTCGTAGTTTTTTTGTTGTTAACGCGTATTCGACACTTGATGAACATAAGTGTTGTTAAGGAGTCTGTAGACATAAGGTCTTGTGTCGCAGTATAGTGTAGCGACACAAGGTCTTGTTGCTAAATCATGAATCAAAATAAGTATGCAACATAAGGGCTAGCGTCACAGGTTGCGACATAGGGTGGATAGCGACATAAGGATTTATGTCGCAGTTTTCGGAATTCAATAGTGTTATGACATAGTGGCTTGTTTCGCAGGTTCATGACATCATGTTGGTAGCAACATAGTGATTCGGGTCCCAGTAGCCCAGTGCTTTCTGTGACACAAGCGGCTGTTAGTGTTTTCTTATTTCGTGAACTTGGTCAAACGTGCTCGATTTGACTCGAAACTTTTACACAAGTTCTAGGTTTGTTTTCTAACCCGTAAAAACTAGTTTTCATGATTCGTGAAAATCCCGAAGGTGTCGTTTTTAATCTCGTTACTAAAACAGCCCTAAAGTCAAATTTATCGGAATTTTAGTAGTTTTCGGGGCTCGTTTTGACTAAGTAGACATGCGAGATAAAATCCGAGATAAATATATAATATTCTTCTATGTCTTAGCTATTTAACCATTGTGTAAAACTTCTGAAGGTGATATCGAGAGGATTAAGTGAAGATGGTGATTTTGGGCGGTGCACAAAAAAAGAGGGAGGTGTGATATTGGTTGGTGTGAGAGAGCAATGAAAATTTCTGAAGGTGCCAAATTTTTTCATGATTTTTAGTTGAGTTTAAGTGGTTATATTAATTGAGACTTACGGACATGTCCGATAGCTCTTTTTATGTACATACGCCCATTGTTCGGTTTATAGCTCAGATTCTATTTATTTTTAGGGAACAAGGCCTTAAAAAGTTGTATTTAATTAAATTATTAAGTTTTTCCAACTGGTTTCAGGTCCTAAATCGTTGTAGATCTCAAGATATACTCAAATCATTTTGACCAAAAATACATGTACTTTTATTTAATTATATAAAAATAGAAAACGATTTTTATAAAATATGGGGCCTGGATATTTAGAAACTAGACTAAATGAACTTCGTATTAGAGCCAACTAAGAATTGTGTTAGATATCGTGGATCAAATCAATCTAAAATATTGTCCGTTGGTTAAACGCCTTACCCGATGGTTATTAGCTTTATCATATCTTTTAATTTTTTCAGTGGGTCTTGGACAATATACTAGCAAAATCGACTACTAACATGTTAATCAACATTATCCAAGGAAGTATAAACAAAAAGGAGGGAAATCTTATAACCAAAAAGCCGATCTAGAGCTGAAATAGTCGAACAAGGGCTGCTATGACTCGGTTCGTGTTTTTCTCGATTCTCATTGCTCCAAATGACACTATAGGGTGTTAGATGATGATGGAAATGTTTTAATATCCTTGGAAGATAATTTGAGGGTGTTTGTGGAGGTGGTTTCTGTGACACCCGCCAAATTAAGACTGTAATTAGTGCTTAAACTACTTGAAATTACGTGTACTTAGTTTTGTGTTAATCTAAATATACGTGATATTTTGTGTAATTACATACACGCATATGCGATTTGTTTAAATCGTACACTTATGAACCGGATGAGCTTCGACTTTTTTTAATATGAATGTTGGTGATAAAACTTATAAATAATATGGAATTATCCAAACAAACATTATTTACTATAAAATATGACGATAACATATCATACGAATTTTCGGATATACTTTAACATATTTATAAATCTTAAAAAGATTTCGCGATTAAACGACTACGGGATTCAACCGACTACGAGATATAACACGATATTCGGAAATACAAACACGCGAGCTCGAGACCCAAGTTAGGTTGGCCCAAACCCGCGAGCCCAAACCAACTGACCCGTGACCCAACTCCCCCTCTTTTATTCCATTTCTTCATTTTATTTCATTTACACACACACCCACAACCACCAACTTCTCTTCATCTCTTTCTCTCTCAAAATTTGGACGTAACACAGCCCAAAACTACACCAAAAACGCATCATATCATGAAGGCTCTTCAAGGCAAAACGATCACCATCTCGAGCTCTCCATCTCCATCTTCTTCGATTTTCGATTTCGTGGTAAGAATCCTTAAAACTATTTTAAATTACCTGTAAAGCTTTTATTTACATGCTAGAACGTTTACTCAACGAAGATTTTCCCAAAAACCGACTTGAAAATGCGTTTTTAAAGTTAAGTATTCGAGCAGTTCATCCTGCGAGTTGAGATCCCAGATGTAGTTCGTCCTGCGAGATGAACTGAAACTGCGAACCGAGCTGTCTGGCGAGTTGACTTGTGAGCCGAGGTTTGACCTGCGAACCAACATGCGAACTGACTTGCAAATTGACCTGACCTGCGGACTAACCTGCCCTGCGAGTAAAAACCTGTGAGTCGAGACTTGCGAACCCACTTGTCTTGCGAACCCAATTTCAGTTCGCATCGCGAACTCAGTTCGCACCACCTTTTCGGTCCGCGACCAACCATAGTCGATTTTTCCGAATTTAAATTCCAGATGCGACCACCTTTTCGCTCTGCCCCTTGGACCCCGCCAGGGGATGCCGCCCCTTGGACCCAGCTACCAGGGGCGCTGCCCCCGGACCCCCGTCATCCAGGAACTTGTAAATACTTTTCACTCTAAGTGTCGAACACTTACAAATAATGAAACCTGATACAACGATACATATAATAATAACACTTTCGGATTATTATTACAAACCGTCACCAACGGGCCATACTTGTTTTCAAATTACAAACAGATTACTAAATAAACACTTGGACATTTCCTAGTTGGGTGGACAACTAGCATGGGTGATCTTTTAAGACACCAACTTATTTACTTGTTTACTTACAACCTTGTGCATTTCGGACGGCAGAAGGTTGTAGGGTTCAGAGAACCAACATACGGGATTACACCTGACACCCTTACGGACTTACATCCGCTCTACTTGTTTGATTTCCCAAACATACTTGCTAGACTCAGGTGAGTCTTACAGCACCACTTTTACTGTTTTTCTACCTTGGGGTGAGATACTTAGCAACTGTTTTACATATGAACACAATGTACTGAACTGATTACACTACTTGTTACACACATTGCATGAGTTACTTTTATCCACTGAAAGCCTCCTATCGTAAGTTGTTAGTTATGGACTTAAGCGCGATTACTAGTAAATGGATCCATTTAGGACTGACAATCCCTGCCTGGGGTAGTAGCGCTACCATGGATTTCACCGTAGAAACAGGCATATTAGTATTTGTTACATATGAGTGTCGGGATAGCACTCACGAGGGTACTTTATACGATTCTTAATTGATTCATACTAACACACTGTTAAGCTTCAACTTATGAGCTCATGGCAACTGTGCTGACCTATTGGTTTCCTTACTTTGCTTGATGCAAAACTGGTACATACTTGTGGTTCATAACGATTACTTATTACTAAACCTGTAAGATTCACCAACCCTTTTGGTTGACACTTTTTAGCTTTGTATCTCAAGTACACAGATGGTGTAGGATTACCCCAGGATACTAGCTAGAGTCGCATGATTTCTACATTGCATTTAACGGAGATTCTTAGCATTATCTTTTGTATGTTATGATTATGTAATAGAATCTCCCGCTACACGTGTGGACTCTAGGGAACAACATTTTTGTAACCAAAAACTCTATGTTTTCAAACAATTTTATATTTGAAATGTAACTATTTTTAAACGTCTCATTTAGAGGTCGTTAGCTATATTATGTGCTATTGATTTTTGATTAGTAGCACCTCAAAGTTTGCTTCCGTCAACTGTGAAATTTGGGGGTGTTACAGTTTCAACTGAAACCAGAAAATGAGAGAGAGAATAAAGAAAGGGTGTGTGTGTGTGTGTGTGTTAGGTTGCATTAATTGAGGGTTTATCAAGAAATGAAGAATTTAAATGAGGCTCCATGTGCAACATCTTTGGGCCGATCTAGGGCCTTTTTTCATGGGTTTTGGGTCGGTGCAAGTAAAGGTTGGGCTCGTGGACTAATCCCTCGAGTCCGTGTAATGTTTGTTAGTCGCTTAAACATAAATCGCGTGTTTTGATACGTAATAGTTAACGTTTGATTTTCCGTGTACATTTTTATTATGTAAGTGATATTCGGAAAGACTAAATATTTTTAAACACATTATTTCGAATTCCCAAAATATATTTTGGGTCTCGTTGTTACACCCACTTTAAGAGTCTAGTGGTAATTGGGTAATTTTCTAACTTTAAATTATTTATTTAATGTGTTTGGAAATTAAATTGATTATTTCATTATGTTTATTGTGAAATTTGATAAAAAGTCAAATGACTTATTGTGACTAGTAAATTATTGTTTATTTTAAATCTATACAGTTGACGGTAAAATAATATAGCTGAACTCGCGAATGGGTTTTAAGTTCCAGAGAATAGGTATAGAAGGGGATAAAACTTAAATGGATATTGGGTCGGTTTAAAAAGGGACCGACTTAATATATGTACGTTCAGATATATATGGATATATACTCCCTTTTCCTTCTCTATTATTCCAAAAGAAAATACAAGAATCATCCCTGTTACTTGGGGCTTAACCAAAAACAAGAATTAATCCAGAATCAACTTGTGGTTTAATTCAGTTTCATCATATTCATCTTCTTCCCATATCAATTGTAAGTTTGATTTCTTTATATTGATATACATATTGTAACATCCTCAATTCGGGCCTAGTAGTTTTATATTATTTCCCGACTTTAAATTTTATTTAATGTGTTAGGAAATAGTGTTGTTTAATTTATTTGAAAATAATTGAAAAAAGGGTTAAATATCCAATTGTGACAGGTAAATTATTAATTGTTTTAAATTAATAAAGTTGTCGGTAAAATAAAATGTTTAGACTCGCGAATGGTTTTCGGGTTCCAGACAATAGGTTAAGAAGGAAAAGTAAATTGTACTGTGTAATTGGGGTCGGTTGGTGATGCGCGACTTAAATTATCAAGTTTCCCCAAATTTTCAAGGTTTCTTCACTTCAATAACACACACACTTTCATATCCTAAATTCAAAATCATAGGTGATCTGTAAATTTAAATTTAGTGCATCAGTTGGATTTCATCCGCTTGTTCATAACATCATCAACATATCATCTCTTCAAATAGTAAGTGTGTTTTTGGTTATTTGTACTTAAACAAGAAATTGGTTGAATTATGTTAAAGCTAGTGAATTATAGGTGAAATTGAGATGATATATGATGTTTGTTGATATATTGAAGTATTAGAAACATTAGAAACCTGATTTTTTATGATTTTGAGTTTGGAAATCGAGTCTGTGTTTGAACAGCAGCGAGGTTCGCACTCTCAGTTCGTCTTGCGAACTGAGATGTCGCGGTGCGAACTGAGATGTTGCGAAGCGAGTTGAATGCGGTGCGAACTGAAATGTTGTTGCGAACTGAGATTCGCGAACGCACATATTGTGGTACGAACCGAGTTTCTGCGAACTGAGTTGACTCTGCGAACTGAGATCCTTGCTAGTTGAGATTTTAAAACTTATTATTTTGCAAATTTTGAAAATGCGCAAGTGACAATTTCATTAACTCGGATTGGGTTGTAATTCGCATGGTCACTCAGAAACAGCCTAATGATCCATGCTCTATTCTAAGAGCCTAGGCAGTTTTTGGCTATTCGGGGTCATCTAAGGATTGAAAATGACATTTTTCAGTTTTTGAACCTCGTTTTGGCATTTTCTGATTTCATTTCGGATTGAACTTTTGTTTGCTTAGACTTCAGAGATTATCTGATTGAATAAATATGTTAGAATGAGTATTATGAGACAAGTTACTGACTTGCATCATTCTATTGTGTTTTAGATAGATATACAGAAGACTCAGTGACATTAGACTACTGAGTGGACGACTGAGGTATTGGTGAGTGGACCTGTAACCCTCAACCTGATTTAGTTGTAACAGTTAGTTACAATGATTAATTGTAGTTAGATATATATATTGTTGAATAGACAGTTTATTGTAATTGTTGAATTGTGATGTTGTGATATTTGCTGTTGGCATTATTTGTGGTTGCTCAGAGGTCAACGGGGTTGGTTGGGCTTGGATGTTATGATTGGACGACACAGGGTTTTGTACACGTGTTGATGTTAAGGATGTGTGTGTCGTGAGAAAATAACATCCGACTATCGGTGTCTCTGTATATGTTGATACAGATGGTTGACAAGAGTTCTTGAGGCTGTTGGGTACTCAAGGACCACCGATCCTCTTGTGCATTCTGTGTTTATAATTAGTTACTGTAATTGATTGTTGTAGCTAAGTTATACTGTTGGTTGCAGTTTTGTCTCACTTAGCTTTATGCTAACCCCATCACTCTGCTTCCTGCATGTTATATTTTGAAGGGTGGGCAGGAAGTTATGTTTTAAGGAATGTTTGGCCAGCGTTAAACTCTGATATATTTTGATAGTAATTATGTTTAAATTATATAACAACTCGCTTTGGTTATTTATTGTGGTAATAGTTTTTGAACTGTTGTGTAATATGTATTGGAAAAAGTTAATGTACATTTTATATAGTATATATTAATGAAAGATATATTCAAATCTACGCTTCCGAGTTAAAAAATCATTATTATAATGGTTTATGAAATGAGGGGTGTTATACATATAAACTTGATTGTGATTAAATTTGATGGGTAATGACGTATGTATGAAATTGGAAATTTAAAGTAGTTGTATTTGATGTTATATGATGTTATTGGTGATTATTAGTTTTTAGTTAGCTAAATTGATTAAGTTAGAATATGAGATTTTGTTATTGGGTTGAAAAGTTCAGGTATGGGTTTGAGCAGATGATGCAGGTCGCTAGATATGGTGTTACCCGACGGGTAAATTGACCTAAATGAGTATCTGGCAGGTACTATTGCTACCAGGCGGGTAAAAGAATAAGAACTTATACCCGGCTGGTAATAATGTTACCCGGCGGGTACTAGGCAAATTTTGTGTTTGCAAAATTTATAAGTGCATAAGTGTTCTAAAAATTTTACAATCTTTCACTATATATGGATTGGGCTGAAATTGGCATGGTCACTCGGAAACGGCCCACTGATCAAAGCTCTATAAAATGAGTCTAGGCGGTTTTAGGCCTTTTGGGGTCGTTTAGGTGCCTAAAATGGCACTTTTCAGTTTTTGAACCTCCTTCTTGGACTTTTGTTTATAATTCGGATTGGACTTTTATTTTCTTAGACCTCAGGGATTACCTGCTTGGGTAAATATGTTATGATGATGATTTGGAACTAGATAATTGAGTAAATGATTATATAAGTTGATTTGTTATAGCTTGGTTAAAACCATTAGTTGTAAAGTAATAGGATTGTATTTACAGCTTGGTTTTGATTTGTATTTGATACTATGTATTGAGATATGTTATATTATTATAAAATGAGCTATATATTATGGGACGAATTACTAACTCAATATTTAATTGTATTCTCAGATACGGATAAGACTCGGTAATATTAGACTTCTGAGTTAGCGGATGAGGTAACGGTGAGTGGATCTATAATCCTCAGTGTGATTTAGTTGTAACAAGTTTGGTTACAACGGGTAAATGTATTGTTATCATTTAAAGACTGTTTAGTCTGCTATGATATTATTACTGTTAATAGACTGTTTAGTCTGACATAATGCCGCCATGACGATAATGGATTATGTGATTATGTGATACATGGCCATTGAGCATATGTGATTATTCAGAGGACAACATTGGTTGGACTTGATTGCTATTGTTTGGCCGGTGGGAGTTTCCTTGTACTTATCATGAATAGGAACCTGTCGCACCCCCAAATTCGGGTTGCGGAAGCGAATCGGGTTGGGGCGTGACTAATCAATAATCACAGCACACAAGGTATAATGAACAACTCTATATGCATCGTTTTAACAAAATACATTGATTGTAATAAAAGTTTACAATAGTTATAACGATTACATAAGCTCAGTACCCTGATCTGAAAGATTCTATAGCATTACTACTTATACAAAATATAATACTGCAGAAAAATCTCTTGATGTTCATGTTTGCATGCGACTCGAGCTAAGCATGTCCTGAGCTATCCTACTACTGCTGTGTACCTGAGAATACATGCTAAAAGGTCAGCTAAAAGCTGGTGAGCTCACAGGTGTAAATGATAAACCACAATATATGAATCACAAGATTAAATGATATGTTTGAATGTAATCAAATAAATATGTATATTACTACCATGAATCCATAGTTTGAGCTTAACTGAGGGGTTAGAATCCGCCTTTAAGGACCTGAGTGAGGTGCCTCTGAGCGAGTGCCTAATCTACACTCGTGTGAACAAATGATAATGTGCTCGTTTGACATCACAGTCATGGTAGCGCGACTACCCCGGACAGGGATTTTCAATCCCATATGGTACCATACACTATCATTCACGCAAAATCCATATTAACAAACTATGTTGTAACACCCCCAAATTTCGTTGGTTTTAATTAGCGGAAGCATTTAACTAAGTATGGGGAGTGCCACAATACACAGTACATGCATACGTATCAGAGCTTATGATTACAATAGAACATAATATATTAAGATGCCAAATGTATTAGTTACAAAGTTTACGATTCCTTGAATCATACAAGTTAAAAGTATTAAGTTTACAAAAGTAGATTTCGTAAATATGACTAAACAATTTCAGTTATATAGAAGAAATCCAGTTGTCAAATGTTGGCATCCTATTCATCGTGGGTCGCCTATGTTCCAACGTGCAGGCGGTTCTCATGCGCAGCTAATTCCCTGAAAGACATAGTAAAAGTCAACAACGAGGTTGAGTGAATTCACAGGTTTTATGTTTACAATAATAGTTGGTAGTTCGAAATGTTTCACCAAATAGTTATCATCATCACGATCAAGTAAGGTTTTATGGAATGTTATCCAAAGAATGCAGTGTACAATTTAAGTGGGATATTACCCAAAATAGAGTTTAAGTTTCATAGGAAAACAGTATCCTATTAGTTTACCTAAGCAGTAGGGATTTAAATTTTTTTATCCAAGAAGTATTGTTTAAAATGTTTGCCCAAGATGTAGGGACCTTCCAAGTGTGCTCAAGAAGAAGGGACTAAATCGTTTGTCCAAGAAGTAGGACCCATCAGTATCTGCCTAAGAAGTAGGGACTTCTATGTGTGTGCCCAAGATGTAGGGACTTGTATAAGTTGTGTCCAAGAAGTAGGACTGGCATCCAAGACGTAGGACCCATCTGCTTAAAAAGTAGAGCCTTCATCCAAGATGTAGGGTGGCACCTTGCCCGAGAAGTAGGGACTTTCTATTTGCCCAAGACGTAGGGACTTTCTGTGCGTGCCCAAGACGTAGGGACTTTCTGTGTGTTTATGAAAATGTTGCTTCATAAAAGCAAGTAGTAAAAGTGTGTAGCTGGTCGTTCTCCATCATGTTCCCAGTTTAGTTTTTGTATGAAATACCATTTCATAAATAACAGTTATAATCATTTGAACGCAGTCATAACCGTTTAGCACAATGCATATCATAACCGTTATATAAAAGTTTGCTCATATAGCAAAGCGTTGACTATGTTTTCCACCCCTGTTCAAAAGCAGTTAAAACAGTAAAAGTAGGGGCTGTGAACTCACCTGTTGAGTTGAGTATGTTCGAGTGCTAGCAAAGCCTAAAGCCCAAGTAAAGTCCCTAACGTCCTATACATAGGAGATTATAATATTAGTTCGTGACTAATCAGTCAGTCAAGGTTAGTTGTCCAATCAACTAGAAATATCCCAAGTGTTTGTTTGGTGTTTTGTTTGTAGTTTGAAAGCACGTATGACCCATTGGTGACGGTGTGTAATAATAATTTCAAAAACATTATTGTTATGTTTCGTTCCATTTGTATACTTATAAAAGTGTGTCAATCATTTTTGCATTGGTTTAGTATTGTATTGACTAATTATTATTGTCCGGTAACCATTTTGAGTAAATTACAAAGTGCTAAAAAAAGTCTTGACCAAAGTTGACTGCTCTGCGAACCGAGATCTGCTCTGCGAACCGAGATTAGCTCTGCGAACTGAGATTGAATCTCAGCTCGCGAAATTCGCTGTTTACGATTTTTGGTGCAAATTTCGATCCTAAAGTGTTTTTTAACAAGTTTCTTGGATATATTCTTGTTGAGTGGACTTAATAGTATGTAAATACAAGTGTTTTAAGTAATATTTCTTACCAATTTGAGGTGAATCCGAAAATTTGGAGGTTGAAGATGAAGATGGTGAAAAATGGTGTTCTTGAGCTAGATCCTTTGATAAAGATGATGCTGTTGTTCTTCTTGTTCCTTAGCTTGAGATGATTCCGAAAATGTGAGGAAAAAATGGTGATGATTTAGTATTTTTGATGAGTTTCTAGTGAGAGAAAGAGGGTTTTTAGAGAGAGTTTTGGGAGAGAATGGAGATGAAGAGAGAGAGTGAAGTGAAAGAATGAGGTTGGGGAGGGGGTTTGGGCTGACTTTTTGGTGCCAAATGGAGGAGAACTTTATTCCTAATTTGTGGTATTTTACCCGTGTTTGTTTACCCGATCGTTAACTGTTATAATATTTTTAAATGAATAATTTTTAATTACGTATTCGAATATATTTTTAGTTGAGATATTTTATAAAAGTAATTTAATTAATTTGTAAAATTATAACTTTGTTTTGTTTCAGTTGTACGAAATAAGTGTTATACGATTCGAAATACTTGTTAAATATTATCAACATAATATTTAATAAAAGTTTTTGTTATTTAATAATCTCGTTTTATTAAATAATTTTGTTCACCAACAGTCGTATGTTTTGTCGCGTTTCTTCCAATCGTTTAGTACGTAATTACGACTAATTACGAAATGTAATACTACGCGTATTAACTAGTTAGGCTTTGCTAGACTTATCTCTAAAATGTGTTGTGAATTCATTAAAGGTTAGGGAATTAGCCTAAAATGCAAATGTTTAATGTCCATAATCGCGTTCAAATTCGCGGGGTGTCACATTCTCCCCACATTAGTGAAATCTCATCCCGAGATTTAAAATCAAGTCGGAACGCCCAAGATTTAAAAGACGTATTGTTAACAGTAGCAATAGTTTACGTGGCGCTTTACGTTGCCATAAAAATTCCGACCGTTTCATGTATACTCGTCGTATGGTTTGATAAGTTGAGTGTTGTTTTAAGTGGTCAAAGTTTACCAAGTGTCAAGTTCGAATCGACATTCGAATAGTGTAACGTTAAAGCGAGATAATAGGTTGCTAAAACGTACCAATGTTAGCGTAGGGGTCAGGTTGAGCATCCCGAGCACGAATGACGTATGCGCGTCCGCGGCCGGGTTCGTTGTTGGCAATGCGGTTGTTGTTGTTCTGATTGTTGTTGGCGTTGTTGAGCTGTGGGCATTGATTTCGGTAGTGCCCCGGTTCGCCGCACTCAAAGCACCCGTTGTTTGTTCGAGCGGGAAGGTTAGCTTTACATGAATGGGCTCGGTGTCCCCATTGACTGCATCCACCGTAGCGAGAGCACTCTCCCTCGTGATGCCTTTCACATTTTCCGCATTTAGGCCTCTTGCCTAAGTAAGGTTTTGGTTCGGTGTTGGTGATGGCGGCATAGGCTCGGGTGTTTCCCACGTTCCTGTTCTGTTGACCCTGACAGTCACTACTCTCACTATTCCCCTTGCGTTTGTTATTTCCAGAATCGCCCGCATCAGTACGGGTAGGTTCAGGTTTCCCTGCAAAAGCTTTCAGGGTTCCAATCAAGACCGCATCATCGGTCAAACTCTGAGCCAGGTCAACTGCGCTCCTAAGAGTAGCTGGTTTGGAGGACATCACCATGCCTCTGATTTGTGGGGCCAAGCCCTTAAGGTATCGCTTGATGCGTTCCTTCTTGGGAGTTACCATGTGGGGTACCAGGCGTGCAAGTTCCTGGAACCTTGTTGTGTAACCGGTAATGTCAGCGCCGGTCATCTGAATGTTCCAGAGTTCAGTCTCGAGTTTCTGGATCTCGTTGGGAGAGCAAAACTCCTCCATCATCATCTATTTAAGAGTCTCCCAGGTCATGGAGTAAGCGGCTGAGTGTCCAATAATCTGGACCTAAGCGTTCCACCAGGTTAACGCTTTGTCAGCTAGAGTACAGGTGGCATATTTCACCATGTTGTTGGTAGTGCAGTCGCTGATGTCGAGGACCGATTCCATCTTCTCGATCCAGTGGACTAAGCCGATGGCCCCTTCAGTCCCGATGAAGGTACTTGGTTTGCAAGCCTGGAAGGTTTTGTATGAACACCCCCGTTGGGTATTCGTCGGGGTTTCGCTGTCGACCGGGGTGGCTCCACTGTTGTTTGCCACATTGTCTCGATTTCGGCTGGCCTCATGCTGGGCAATAACTTCAGCCACACGTCGTTCGATAATTTGTTCAGTGGTTTCGACGACAGGAGGTGTATCAGTTCGGCGGCAGTTTCGGGTCTTTCGTTGCTTAGGCAGCATGATGGCGTTCTGCGATGAAGAAATGCAGAAGTCAATGCCAATGAAAAGGGTATGAAGGATGAAGTTTCACATGTTTTGGTTGTCAACTTTAAAAGAGTTTACAAGAATCCCCATCACGTATCTTACGACTATGAAATGCCCATATGTACTTAGTATAATATAATCACGTTTGCCAGGCATCATTATATGATGCTAAATACATACTTCTTTTCATCAACCGCTTAACGCGATCAGGTTCATATGAGGTCCGAATGAGTACGAACGAATCCGGACATAGTGAAGTTCAAATAAACGAATCGAGTGTATCGATGTATCGCAACGATAGTTAGTCGTATGCAAAGGTGTGTATGCATGTGCGTTCTAGCCAAGGCTATAGTCTAGGTCTCTAAGGTCTCTAAGTCACCTAATAAATCTAGTTCGCTATAACCTATGTCTCTGATACCAATCTGTAACACCCCCAAATTTCGTTGGTTTTAATTAGCGGAAGCATTTAACTAAGTATGAGGAGTGCCACAATACACAGTACATGCATACGTATCAGAGCTTATGATTACAACAGAACATAATATATTAAGATGCCAAATGTATTAGTTACAAAGTTTATGATTCCTTGAATCATACAAGTTAAAAGTATTAAGTTTACAAAAGTAGATTTCGTAAATATGACTAAACAATTTCAGTTATATAGAAGAAATCTAGTTGTCAAATGTTGGCATCCTATTCATCGTGGGTTGCCTATGTTCCAACGTGCAGGCGGTTCTTACATGCGCAGCTAATTCCCTGAAAAACATAGTAAAAGTCAACAACGAGGTTGAGTGAATTCACAGGTTTTATGTTTACAATAATAGTTGGTAGTTTGAAATGTTTCACCAAATAGTTATCGTCATCACGATCAAGTAAGGTTTTATGGAATGTTATCCAAAGAATGCAGTTTACAATTTAAGTGGGATGTTACCCAAAATACAGTTGAAGTTTCGTAGGAAAACAGTATCCTATTAGTTTACCCAAGCAGTAGGGATTTAATTTTTTTTATCCAATAAGTATTGTTTAAAATGTTTGCCCAAAATGTAGGGACCTTCCAAGTGTGCCCAAGAAGAAGGGACTAAATCGTTTGTCCAAGAAGTAGGACCCATCAGTATCTGCCCAAGAAGTAGGAACTTCTATGTGTGTGCCCAAGATGTAGGGACTTGTATAAGTTGTGTCCAAGAAGTAGGACTGGCATCCAAGACGTAAGACCCATCTGCTCAAGAAGTAGAGCCTTCATCCAAGATGTAGGATGGCACCTTGCCCAAGAAGTAGGGACTTTCTGTTTGCGCAAGACGTAGGGACTTTCTGTGCGTGCGTGCCCAAGACGTAGGGACTTTCTGTGTGTTTATGAAAATGTTGTTTCATAAAAGCAAGTAGTAAAAGTGTGTAGCTGGTCGTTCTCCAGCATGTTCCCAGTTTAGTTTTTGTATGAAATACCATTTCATAAATAACAGTTATAATCATTTGACCGCAGTCACAAATAGTTTAGCACAATGCATATCACAACCGTTATATAAAAGTTTGCTCATATAGCAAAAGCCTTGACTATGTTTTCCACCCCTGTTCAAAAGCAGTTAAAACAGTAAAAGTAGGGGCTGTGAACTCACCTGTTGAGTTGAGTATGTTCGAGTGTTAGCAAAGCCTAAAGCCCAAGTAAAGTCCCTAACGTCCTATACATAGGAGATTATAATATAAGTTCGTGACTAATCAGTCAGTCAAGGTTAGTTGTCCAATCAACTAGAAATATCCCAAGTGTTTGTTTGGTGTTTTGTTTGTAGTTTGAAAGCACGTATGACCCGTTGGTGACGGTGTGTAATAATAATTTCAAAAACATTATTGTTATGTTTCGTTCCATTTGTATACTTATAAAAGTGTGTCAATCATTCTTGCATTGGTTTAATATCGTATTGACTAATTATTATTGTCCGGTAACCATTTTGAGTAAATTACAAAGTGCTAAAAAAAATGTTGACCAAAGTTGACTGCTCTGCGAACCGTGGTCTGCTCTGCGAACCGAGATCTGCTCTGCGAACCGAGATTGAATCTCAGCTCGCGAAATTCGCTGTTTACGATTTTTGGTGCAAATTTCGATCCTAAAGTGTTTTTTAACAAGTTTCTTGGATATATTCTTGTTGAGTGGACTTAATAGTATGTAAATACAAGTGTTTTAAGTAATATTTCTTACCAATTTTAGGTGAATCCGAAAATTTGGAGGTTGAAGATGAAGATGGTGAAAAATGGTGTTCTTGAGCTAGATCCTTTGATGAAGATGATGATGATGTTGTTCTTCTTGTTCCTTAGCTTGAGATGATTCCGAAAATGTGAGGAAAATGGTGATGATTTAGTGATTCTTGATGAGTTTCTAGTGAGATAAAGAGGGTTTTTAGAGAGAGTTTTGGGAGAGAATGGAGATGAAGAGAGAGAGTGAAGTGAAAGAATGAGGTTGGGGAGGGGGTTTGGGCTGACTTTTTGGTGCCAAATGGAGGAGAACTTTATTCCTAATTTGTGATATTTTACCCGTGTTTGTTTACCCGATCGTTAACTGTTATAATATTTTTAAATGAATAATTTTTAATTACGTATTCGAATATATTTTTAGTTGAGATATTTTATAAACGTAATTTAATTAATTTGAAAAATTATAACTTTGTTTTGTTTCAGTTTTACGAAATAAGTGTTATACGATTCGAAATACTTGTTAAATATTATCAACATAATATTTAATAAACCTTTATGTTATTTAATAATCTCGTTTTATTAAATAATTTTGTTCACCAACAGTCGTATGTTTTGTCGCGTTTGTTCCAATTGTTTAGTACGTAATTACGACTAATTACGAAATGTAATACTAGGCGTACTAACTAGTTGGGCTTTGCTAGACTTATCTCTAAAATGTGTTGTGAATTCACTCAAGGTTAGGGAATTAGCCTAAAATGCAAATGTTTAATGTACATAATCGCGTTCAAATTCGCGGGGTGTCACATTCTCCCCATGTTAGTGAAATCTCATCCTGAGATTTAAAATCAAGTCGGAACGCCCATTGCGTATGTTTTCCCAAAAGACGTATTGTTAACAGTAGCAATAGTTTACGTGGCGCTCTACGTTGCCATAAAAATTCCGGCCGTTTCATGTATACTCGTCGTATGGTTTGATAAGTTGAGTGTTTGTTAAGTGGTCAAAGTTTACCAAGTGTCAAGTTCGAATCGACATTCGAATAGTGTAACGTTAAAGCGAGATAATAGGTTGCTAAAACATACCAATGTTAGCGTAGGGGTCAGGTTGAGCATCCCGTGCACGAATGACGTATGAGCGTCCGCGGCCGTGTTCGTTGTTGGCAATGCGGTTGTTGTTGTTCTTATTGTTGTTGGCGTTGTTGAGCTGTGGGCATTGATTTTGGTAGTGCCCCGGTTCGCCGCACTCAAAGCACCCGTTGTTTGTTCGAGCGGGAAGGTTAGCTTTACATGAATGGGCTCGGTGTCCCCATTGACTGCATCTACCGCAGCGAAAGCACTCGCCCTCGTGATGCCTTTCGCATTTTCCGCATTTAGGCCTCTTGCCTAAGTATGGTTTTGGTTCGGTGTTGGTGATGGCGGCGTAGGCTCGGGTGTTTCCCACGTTCCTGTTCTGTTGGCCCTGACGGTCACTACTCTCACTATTCCCCTTGCGTATGTTATTTCCAGAATCGCCCGCATCAGTATGGGTAGGTTCAGTTTTCCCTGCAGAAGCTTTCACGGTTCCAATCAAGACCGCGTCATCGGTCAAGCTCTGAGCCAGGTCAACTGCGCTCCTAAAAGTAGCTGGTTTGGAGGACATCACCATGCCTCTGATTTATGGGGCCAAGCCCTTAAGGTATCGCTTGATGCGTTCCTTCTCGGGAGTTACCATGTAGGGTACCAGGCGTGCAAGTTCCTGGAACCTTGTTGTGTAACCGGTAATGTCAGCGCCGGTCATCTGAATGTTTCAGAGTTCAGTCTCGAGTTTCTGGATCTCGTTGGGAGAGCAAAACTCCTCCATCATCATTTGTTTCAGAGTCTCCTAGGTCATGGAGTAAGCGGCTGAGCGTCCAATAATCTGGACCTGAGCGTTCCACCAGGTTAACGCTTTGTCAGCTAGAGTACAGGTGGCATATTTCACCACGTTGTTGGTAGTGCAGTCGCTGAAGTCGAGGACCGATTCCATCTTCTCGATCCAATGGACTAGGCCGAAGGCCCCTTCAGTCCCGATGAAGGTGCTTAGTTTGCAAGCCTGGAAGGTTTTGTATGAACACCCCTGTTGGGTATTCGTCGGGGTTTCGCTGTCGACCGGGGTGGCTCCACTGTTGTTTGCCACATTGTCTCGATTTCGGCTGGCCTCATGCAGGGCAATAGCTTCAGCCACACGTCATTCGATAATTTGTTCAGTGGTTTCGACGACAGGAGGTGTATCAGTTCGGCGGCTGTTTCGGGTCTTTCGTTGCTTAGGCAGCATGATGGCGTTCTGCAATGAAGAAATGCAGAAGTCAATGCCAATGAAAAGGGTGTGAAGAATGAAGTTTCACATGTTTTGGTTGTCGACTTTAAAAGAGTTTACAAGAATCCCCATCACGTATCTTACGACTATGAAACGCCCATATGTACTTAGTATAATATAATCACGTTGGCCAGGCGTCATTATATGATGCTAAATACATACTTCTTTTCATCAACCGCTTAACACGATCAGGTTCATATGAGGTCCGAATGAGTACGAACGAATCCGGACGTAGTGAAGTTCAAATATAAGAATCGAGTGTATCGATGTATCGTAATGATAGTTAGTCGTATGCAAATGTGTGTATGCATGTGTGTTCTAGCCAAGGCTATAGTCTAGGTCTCTAAGGTCTCTAAGTCACCTAAGAAATCTAGTTCACTATAACCAATGGCTCTGATACCAATCTGTAACACCCCCAAATTTCGTTGGTTTTAATTAGCGGAAGCATTTAACTAAGTATGGGGAGTGCCACAATACACAGTACATGCATACGTATCAGAGCTTATGATTACAACAGAACATAATATATTAAGATGCCAAATGTATTAGTTACAAAGTTTACAATTCCTTGAATCATACAAGTTAAAAGTATTAAGTTTACAAAAGTAGATTTCGTAAATATGACTAAACAATTTCAGTTATATAGAAGAAATCCAGTTGTCAAATGTTGGCATCCTATTCATCGTGGGTCGCCTATGTTCCAACGTGCAGGCGGTTCTTACATGCACTGCTAATTCCCTGAAAAACATGGTAAAAGTCAACAACGAGGTTGAGTAAATTCACAGGTTTTATGTTTACAATAATAGTTGGTAGTTCGAAATGTTTCACCAAATAGTTATTGTCATCACGATCAAGTAAGGTTTTATGGAATGTTATCCAAAGAATGCAGTTTACAATTTAAGTGGGATGTTACCCAAAATACAGTTTAAGTTTCGTAGGAAAACAGTATCCTATTAGTTTACCCAAGCAGTAGGGATTTAAATTTTTTTTATCCAATAAGTATTGTTTAAAATGTTTGCCCAAGATGTAGGGACCTTCCAAGTGTGCCCAAGAAGAAGGGACTAAATCGTTTGTCCAAGAAGTAGGACCCATCAGTATCTGCATAAGAAGTAGGGACTTCTATGTGTGTGCCCAAGACGTAGGGACTTGTATAAGTTGTGTCCAAGAAGTAGGACTGGCATCCAAGACGTAGGACCCATCTGCTCAAGAAGTAGAGCCTTCATCCAAGATGTAGAATGGCACCTTGCCCAAGAAGTAGGGACTTTCTATTTGCCCAAGACGTAGGGACTTTCTGTGCGTGCGTGCCCAAGACGTAGGGACTTTCTGTGTGTTTATGAAAATGTTGTTTCATAAAAGCAAGTAGTAAAAGTGTGTAGCTGGTCGTTCTCCAGCATGTTCCCAGTTTAGTTTTTGTATGAAATACCATTTCATAAATAACAGTTATAATCATTTGACCGCAGTCACAAATAGTTTAGCACAATGCATATCACAACCGTTATATAAAAGTTTGCTCATATAGCAAAAGCGTTGACTATGTTTTCCACCCCTGTTCAAAAGCAGTTAAAACAGTAAAAGTAGGGGCTGTGAACTCACCTGTTGAGTTGAGTATGTTCGAGTGTTAGCAAAGCCTAAAGCCCAAGTAAAGTCCCTAACGTCCTATACATAGGAGATTATAATATTAGTTCGTGACTAATCATTCAGTCAAGGTTAGTTGTCCAATCAACTAGAAATATCCCAAGTGTTTGTTTGGTGTTTTGTTTGTAGTTTGAAAGCACGTATGACCCGTTGGTGACGGTGTGTAATAATAATTTCAAAAACATTATTGTTATGTTTCGTTCCATTTGTATACTTATAAAAGTATGTCAATAATTCTTGCATTGGTCTAATATCGTATTGACTAATTATTATTGTCCGGTAACCATTTTGAGTAAATTACAAAGTGCTAAAAAAAATGTTGACCAAAGTTGACTGCTCTGCGAACCGAGATCTGCTCTGTGAACCGAGATCTGCTCTGCGAACCGAGATCTGCTCTGCGAACCGAGATTGAATCTCAGCTCGCGAAATTCGCTGTTTACGATTTTTGGTGCAAATTTCGATCCTAAAGTGTTTTGTAACAAGTTTCTTGGATATATTCTTGTTGAGTGGACTTAATAGTATGTAAATACAAGTGTTTTAAGTAATATTTCTTACCAATTTGAGGTGAATCCGAAAATTTGGAGGTTGAAGATGAAGATGGTGAAAAATGGTGTTCTTGAGCTAGATCCTTTGATGAAGATGATGATGATGTTGTTGTTCTTGTTCCTTAGCTTGAGATGATTCCGAAAATGTGAGGAAAATGGTGATGATTTAGTGATTCTTGATGAGTTTCTAGTGAGATAAAGAGGGTTTTTAGAGAGAGTTTTGGGAGAGAATGGAGATGAAGAGAGAGAGTGAAGTGAAAGAATGAGGTTGGGGAGGGGGTTTGGGCTGACTTTTTGGTGCCAAATGGAGGAGA
The DNA here is from genome assembly GCA_963422505.1 of Pseudognaphalium luteoalbum. Taxonomy (NCBI): domain Eukaryota; kingdom Viridiplantae; phylum Streptophyta; class Magnoliopsida; order Asterales; family Asteraceae; genus Pseudognaphalium; species Pseudognaphalium luteoalbum. The sequence goes on along the minus strand of OY730192.1, from coordinate 130,833,388 downwards.
ACTTTATTCCTAATTTGTGGTATTTTACCCGTGTTTGTTTACCCGATCGTTAACTGTTATAATATTTTTAAATGAATAATTTTTAATCACGTATTCGATTATATTTTTAGTTGAGATATTTTATAAAAGTAATTTAATTAATTTGTAAAATTATAACTTTGTTTTGTTTCAGTTGTACGAAATAAGTGTTATACGATTCGAAATACTTGTTAAATATTATCAACATAATATTTAATAAACGTTTATGTTATTTAATAATCTCATTTTATTAAATAATTTTGTTCACCAACAGTCGTATGTTTTGTCGTGTTTGTTCCAATTGTTTAGTACGTAATTACGACTAATTACGAAATGTAATACTACGCGTATTAACTAGTTGGGCTTTGCTAGACTTATCTCTAAAATGTGTTGTGAATTCACTCAAGGTTAGGGAATTAGCCTAAAATGCAAATGTTTAATGTACATAATCACGTTCAAATTCGCGGGGTGTCACATATGTGGTGGAGGACTTTATGATTAGTGAAAACAAACTCATGCAGTCAATATATATCTTGTTTTGTACTTGTGTTCACATGTAAAACAAATCTGAGCATGTATTCCCACCCCGGGGGTAAAAATAGTAAAAATGCTGGGCTATGAGACTCACCTGAGTCTGATCCGTTTATACGATAAACGTGCGTTGCTGATAAACCAAGTAGTGATGTTCGAAGACTGTAACCTGAGGGCGTCCAAGACGCACGTTGGTTAATACGTGAGTTGGTATCTCAAAGATCACCTATGCTAGTTGTTCATCCAACTAGTTATGTCCAAATACATTGGTTCATTTAATTGTTTGTTTGTGTTTTGGAAACATGTACGGCCCATTGGTGACGGTTTGTAATAATAATCCTACATCATTATTATTATGTGTTGTTTCATTGTATACCATCAAAGTATATGTCTCGTGTGTTGTATTGTATATAAGTGTTGAAGTATATATGTATCATATACGAGTACATCGTATGTGGTTCAAAGGTTGTAAATGTTTGACACGCAGTGTATAAAGTATTTCCAAACTTTAATGACGGGGGTTCGGGGGCAGTGCCCCTGATTAGCGGGGTTCCAGGGGTGGCAACCCCTGGCGGGGTCCAAGGGGCAGAGCCCCTGGCTGGTGTCGAGGTGTTGACACTTAGTAAATATCAGTGTTTTCAAGGTTCTGACTTGTGCGACATTCGGTGCGATGTAAGGCTTTGTGTCGCTATATGCGACATTGTAGATCTAGTGCGACATAGGTTGTTGTGTCACATGTCATGACTGCGACATAAGTCATTGTGTCGCTACGTGTGACATCCGTAATTTAATGCGACATAGGGTGCTGTGTCGCTATATGTGACATCCGAAAGTGTTGCATCATATTTATTGGTATCGCTATATGCGACATAGGTACTGGTTTTGCGACATAAGGGCTTGTGTCGCAGAAGGTCCAGCCCTTCTGCGACATAATAGGCTGTCCAAAACAATAAGTGTCGGGTTTGTGGTCAAACGACCTCGGTTTGACCCGAAACTTTTACACAAGTCTTAGATGAGTTTATAGAGTTTGCAGAAATTATTAGTCTGTGTATACCCGAAGTGTCGGATCCATAAAATGGTCAAAACCGACATTTTTCAACAATGTTTCGAAAACGAGTTTTAACATGTTATTTGGACATAATCTTGCTAAATAAACAACTAAACATGTTAATAAACAAAATATGAGTGTTTTCGAAAGTGTCGGGATCTTACAAATCGTCGCGTGAGGATTCCGAAAAGATAGAAGTGTAGCTCTCGTTGTCGTGATTGTTTTTCTCCAAATGGGCTAAGCTTTTTAAGGTAATTTGGTGGTGGTTTTAGTGATTTTCTTGGGGTTTTTCGAGAGAGAAATGTAGAGAGAGATAGGGGTAGAGAGAGTGAGATGATGATGAATGAAAAGATGATGGTGGTGATGGTGTGTAGTTGAAGAAAAAGAGAAAGAGGTCAAAGGGTATGGGAGGCCATCCGTCCCACCCTTGGCCGGTTTTGGTGGGGTCCACAAGGTGTGGACTTCACCAATTTTTGTTCCCCGAGTTCGTGTTCCGTGCGGTATTCGTTTACCCGGTCGTTTAGACGTTTAATTATTGTTATACGTTTTAATATGGTGTTTCGTTAACGATTTAAATCGTGATATGTTTAAATGAAAATATTATTCTAAAAACTTATTTTAAGTTATAAAAATCTTGTCGGGTCTCGGTTTGCGCATTCGTTGTGTATTGGTACATTTGTTTAACTCGTGTAACGTTTTTAAACGTTTTATTCTTACGTGTGAAATCGTAATATTTTTACTCGGAGTATATTATCAAAATACTTAATAATGAATTATAAAATATAATTTGGGTTTATTTCATTTGTCGGGCGCATTTCACGCGCTTCTGTTGCGTACGGTTAGTTTTAGACGATACGAAATACGTTTGTATATATTATCCAAATGATATATAAATAGAATGAGTTAATTAAATAATTTCCCATTATTTAATAAATTGTTCACCAACGTCCGTATTTGTGCTTGTGTCGGATTCCATCCGTTAATGAAATGCACGATGTAAATAAATCGCGTACGTTTATATATATAACAATATACAAGATGATACACATAATTTGCCCTAAACACAACTAATTTGGCGGGTGTCACAGAACCTGTGTCATGTGTATATAGCAATAAGCTATCGGTTAACGGCTGTATAGGTCTGCAGTTGGTTTTAAGTGTTCTTGGAGGGCCACCGCGGCATGAGGGTACCTCAAGAACCACCTATTTGCTTTTAAGCTATGTGTTTACGATGCTTTGATGTAAACTGATTTGTTATGCTAAGTTGGGTTGTTGGTTATTTATTCACTCACTTAGCTTTGAGCTAACCCCACCACCCCACTTCTTGTAGGCTATGATTTTGATATAAAGGGCTGGGCAAGAAGCTTGATTGGATGGAATGTTTAACATGACGTTTACTATGATATTGCCTTGATAACTTAAAGATGTATTTGAATTATATAACAGCTAACTTAGATATACTATGGTTTTGAAATAGTATGATTTTGTTTATATAATTGTAATGTAAATTGGTAATGTATGTTTTGACATGCGCTTCCGAAGTATTGTATTATAATGTTTAAGAAGAAAAAAAGTTTGGTTCTGAAAATAAGGGGTGTTATTTTCATTCAGTTGTCAGGCTCGATTCGTGCAACTTCTCGTGTTCGGTTACGTTTTAACAAAACTTAATACGTGTAATATATTTTCACAATATATTAAATTAAATAATGTTTGTTTGGATAAATCCACATTAATTAAAAGTTTGTCACCAACGTCCGTATATAAAGTGTGTCAGACTTCGTCCGAATTGAAATTGCACAATTTAAACAAATCGTGTACGCGTGTACGTAATTACACAAAATGTCACATATAATTAGCCTAATACAACTATATACATGTAATTATATAAATGTTAGGCACAAATTAATGTCCTAATTTGGCGAGTGTCAGGTTCTCCCCTTGTTAAGAGAATTTCATCCTAAAATTAGTTTGAAGTCGGAGTGGGAGTAGTATCTAGGAACAGTTGTGGATATTTCAGTCGCATTTGGTCTTCCCATTCCTAAGTGAATTCAGGACCACGTCTTGAATTCCACCGGACTTTCACGATGAGAATACGACTTTGTTTCAAGCGCTTGACCTCGCGGTCCATGACCTCCACGGGTTCCCTGACAAAGCGCAGTTTGTCATCTATGTGGAATTCATAGAGTGGTATGATCAGTGTCTTATCAGGCATTTCTTCAAGTTAGAAATGTGGAAGGTGTTTTGCACGCTACTGAGTTCAGGAGGTAGCTGCAGTCTGTATGCCACTAGACCAATCCTTTCCAGGATTTCAAACGGTCCAATGTACCTGGGATTCAGTTTCCCTCATTTTTCCAAGCGAATAACGCCTTTCTAAGGTGAAACTTTCAAAAGAACTTTACCCCCTACTTGAAACTCAGGGTATTTGCATCTCACATCAGCATAACTCTTCTAATGATCACATGCAGCTTTCAGCCGGTTCTGTATGCCCACAATCTTTTCAGTGGTTTCGTGTATAAAATCCGGACCGGTGAGTTGTGTATCCCCCACCTCAGCCCAACAAATGGGTGACCGACACTTACGATCGTAGAGTGCCTCGAAGGGTGCAGCCTTAATACTCGTGTGATAGGTGTTGTTGTAAGAGAACTCGTACAACGGTAGGGTGATTTTCCCAAGAGTTACCAAAGTCAACTACACAGGCTCGTAGCATATCCTCTAGTGTTTGTATAGATCGTTCACTTTGACCGTCTGTTTTCGGGTGGTAAGCATTACTCATGTCCAAACGAGTACCAAGAAATTTTTGTAGTGAATGCCAAAAGCGGGAAGTGAATCAACTATCTCTATCAGAGATGATTGAAATGGGCAGGCTGTGTCTTGACACGATCTCTTTTAGGTAGAGTCGTGTCAAACATTCCATCTTTTCAGTTTCCTTGATAGCCAGGAAGTGAACGGATTTGGTGAGACGATCTATGATCACTTAAATGGTACCGTAACTGCTTGGTGTTTTCAGGAGTTTAGTAATGGAATTCATGGTGATCTGCTCCCATTTCCACTATGGAATTTCCGGTTGTTGTAGTAAGCCAGAAATTTTTGGTTACCAAGGCACTTGCTAACATATGTAGCATTGTCAGCTCTCATGTTGGGCCACCAATGCAACTCCTTGATGCCTTGATACATTTTGTCAGCTCCAGGATGTATAGAGTATTTGGACTTGTGAGCTTTATTCATCACCATGTCTCATAGGTTCCTAAAACTTGGTAACCAAATTCGGTTTGAGAAGTATTTGGTCCCGTTAGGTTTCGTTTCAAACTATTTGCCCATGCCTCACAAGGACTCATTTTCCACATTTTTGGTTTTGACTGCTACGAGTTGCGGTAAGGAATTGAGTAGTAAGGTTGTTGTGAATGGTTATACCGAGTGCTCGAACTCGAATGGGTTTCACTCGTTCTTTTCGGCTTAAGGTATCGGCAACAATGTTAGCCTTACCCAGGTGGTAATGAATTTCATAGTTGTAATCAGTAAATAGTTCGACCCAACGACGTTGTCTCATGTTCAGATCTTTCTGGTCGAATATGTGTTGGAGACTTTTGTGGTCAGTAAAGATTATACACTTGGTACCGTATAAGTAGTATCTCCATATTTTGAGTGCGAATACAATGGCTGCTAACTCCAAGTCATGAGTCGTGTAATTCTATTCGTGTATTTTCAATTGTCGAGTGGCGTAGTTGATGACTTTTTCTCGTTGCATTAACACGCAACCGAGACCTTGGTGTGAAGCATCACGGTAAACCACGAAGTCATCATTGCCTTTGGGTAGAGACAAGATCGGTGAACTGCAAAGTTTTGTTTTAATAGATGAAAATGTAATTCATGTGTGTCGTCTAATTGAATTTATTTTCTTTCCGAGTCAGGATGGTGAGAGGTTGGGCTATTTTTGAGAAGTTCTCAATGAATCACCTATAGTATCCAGCGAGTCCTAATAATTGACGTACTTCCGTGGGTGTAGTAGGTGCTTGCCAACATTTGATAACCTCAATATTTGATGGATTGAAATGAATCCCTTGATTGTCAATGATGTGACCAATGAACTGAACAATTTGCATCCAGAACTCACACTTGGAGAATTTGGCATATAATTCCTCGTGCATGAGTAGTTCTAGGATGGTTTTCAGGTGTTGCGCATGTTCTTGTTCGTTACGTGAGTAAATCAGGATATCATTGATGAATACGATGACTCTGTCAAGATATGGTTTGCACACTTGATTAATGAGATCCAAGAATATAGTCGGTGCGTTGGTTAAACCGTAATGCATAGCCTGGAATTCGTAATGCCCGTAGCGACTTCGGAAAGCCATTTTCTGGATGTCATCATCGCAAACTCATAGTTGGTGATAACCTGACCGTAGATCGATTTTGGAATAAAAACTCGATCCTTGAAGTTGGTCAAACAGGTCATCGATTCATGGAAGTGGGTATCGATTTTTCAAAGTTAGTTTGTTTAGTTCGCGGTAATCGATACACATTCGGAAGGAACCGTCTTTCTTTTTCACAAAGAGGACTGGAGCTCCCCAAGGTGAGGAACTCGGTCTAATGAATCCCTTGTGCAGGAGTTCCTGTAGTTGTGTAGATAACTTCTGAAGTTCGGAAGGTGCTAAGCGTTAGGGTGCTCGTGCCACAGGTGCAGAGCTAGGCACAAGATCAATGGAGAACTTGAGTTGTCTTCGTGGCGGTTGGCCACAAAAGTATTTAGGAAAGACTTCTGAAAAGTCTCGAACAATGGGCACATCCTCAAGTCGTTTCTCATCTGACTTTTCTCCGTTACATGTGCGAGGATTGTCTGATAACCCTTTTTTAAGTATTTCCGGATTTTCATACAAGAAATGATGTTCAGTCTCATCCCATCGGTCTCCCCTTGTATGATTATAGTTCCACCAATGACGAGAGGGACAACTTTCTCAAAATAGACGATCTCGGCACGGTGCTTGGAAAGCCAATCCATACCAACGATGACGTCGAAGCTCTCGATCTCGACAGGCATGAGATCAATGGAAAAGTGTTCGTTGGCTAAGTTGAAAGTGCAATTAGGTCTTACACTGTTATCTTCTATTAGTTTGCCATTTTCCAATTCTATTGTGTACTTAGCACCTAAGGCAATGGGTGTAATGTTGAGTAGTGGACAAAACTCATCAGATATAAAACTCTTATCAGCACCAGTATCAAACAAGACGGAAGTAGTTAATTCGTTGAGTAGGAAGATACCCGTGACCATATTAGGGTCTTGGCAGGCATCCCCAGAGTTGAGTCCGAAGGCTCTGCCCCTAGCATTGTTGTTATTTCTGTTGTTGTTGTTTTTCAGCTTTGGGCAATATTTTCTGAGGTGACCGGTACCATTGCACTCATAAAAGGTCTTGGGTGAACTGGGGTTGGTACCGGTAGTGGTGTTTGCTATGTAGTCTTTAGCCAAGTGCCCGAATCGCTTGTACTTGCTACAAGGGCAAGAACCATCGTGGTGAAGGTTGCACTTAGGGCTTGCTCCCCCTATACTCTTTCTTATCATCTGAACCAGCAGCATAGGCCTTAACAGTCTTAGGCCTTTTATTATGTTGTTGGTTCTAGTTGTTGTTCCCAGTTAATTTCCGTTATCCGGACTGGTTCCCGGTGTTTCTTTCAGCAGGAGTGACTCGGCGAACAACCTAAGCCATGAGATTGTGTGCCATACGGACGTCACTTTGAATGGTTACCGGGTTGGAAGCAGTAACCATTGCCTGGATCTGAGCAGTAAGTCCCTAGATGTATCGCTTTGTATTCCTGGTCCACCATGGTGGGGCAAAAGAAAGCCAGTTCATGGAACCGAATGGTGTAACCAGTGTTGTCATTGTTCTTCACAGCGAGGTTCCAGGATTCAACCTCAAGCTGTTGCAGTTTTTCTCTTGGACAGTATTCGTCTGTCAGCATCTTTTTCAGATCTTCCCATGGAAGTTTGTAAGCCGTATCAATCACCAAAGTTTGAGCGTGGGTATTCCACCAAGTAAGGGCACTATCCTTGAAAGTGCAGGTAGAATACTTAACCTTGCATTCCTCGATGCAGTTGCAGATTCAGATGACATATTCCATTTTCTCAATCCATCGCAATAAGCCGATGGCTCCTTCAGTTCCCTGAAAGTTCAAGGGTTTGTAATTCAGAAAATCTTTGCAAGAGCATGGTTTGTGTCACACCCCCAAAGTCAGTAATCGTGTTTATTAATGGTTTAGCGGAAGCTTTAGTTAATTAGCGGAAGCATTTTAATAAGTGTTTTAACAGCGGGGGTGCTGACGTTACAATAGTGCATTCATTGTATCAGAGCATATGATCATACAGAACATATTAATTTAAGATGCCATAAGTTTAAGCGTTATTACAAAAGGGTACGACTTATAAAGTCGTACAAGTAGTGGTGTTGTAGAACAACAGAAGTTTACAAAACACAAATTTATAAAAGAGGGATTTCGTAAGTATAACCAATGAAATTGGTAATACAAAGGAAATCCAAGTGTCCCAAAAGTGGCATCATAAATAGTCTGGGTTGCCTACGTCCTTTATGCATGCAGAAGTACCTGAGTCCTAATTCCCTGAAAAACATAGTAAACCGTCAACATTGAATGTTGAGTGAATTCACAGGTTTAGTGTAAATGTAGTTAATCCAAGTTTTGTATAAATCATTCATGTACACAAACTAAATGTTTATATGTATAGCAGGAAACACAAGTGTTCTTATTAAAGAAAACATTTCCTATTTTACTGTAAGAATGTCATTCTTACTACAATTCAGTCGAGGTGTTAGGAAACATAAGTTTAATCATAAACATTTCCTAATAATGGTTGCAGGAAATACAATTCAACAATCAAGTAAACATTTCCATATATACCGTTGTAGGAAACACATGTTTAACAATCAAGTAAACATTTCCATATAAAAGTTGTTTTGTCGGGAAACCAAGTTTATCCAATCAAGGAAAACGTTTCCTAAAAAGATATCATGTGTAGGAACACCTGTCCTATTAGTTGTCACAGGGAATACCCTTCCCAAATCAAGTTGTAGTTTAGTTGTTTAGTTATGTGGGAAATATAGACTATGATCCCTCTAAGGTGAGCGACACCTTTAAAGCTAAAGTAACGACTCCTAGTACTATATAACCAAACCACGACTAGTGGATGTTGTTGCCTCAGTAACATGGTAAGTATACACTCCTCGTTACGACTGCCGTTGTGTGGTTAGAATGACCAACGAGTTATATCAGTGAGAGGTTTGTCAAATCGATAGTACTATCTGTATACTCAGTGGCTAGAGTCACCTAGCTAATGGTTATAGGTTGCAAGCACTGGGACTTATGTGCACTACAACTACCTCGCGTAAACCTAGGATCGTACCAAGATTCGTTGTCTTATTCCCAAAAGTTGTGAAAATGTTTCATATAGTTAACAGTTGAATATAAAGCATATAGCATTTATATAAATCAGTTTGATATAAAAGCATGTCGAGCAATTATATAAAACAAGTACCATGTAATAGCACATAGTTCTATGTTTTCCACCTCTGGTTTTAAAAGCATTTAAAACAAGTAAAAGGTAGGGGCTGTGAACTCACTGTTCGCAAATCTTCAGCAAACAATACAGCTAGTAAGATAGTCGTCCGATGGCGTCCTCAAAGTCCTAGACGCAAGACATATACTATATAAGTAGTTGTATAATTTTAGTTGGTTGGTGATACATTTGTTAAACAATTATTGCGCATAAGTATATCCCTATATACTTATTAGTTGAATATAGATATTTGTATATATATTAATTGTCGTATCTATATATATATATATTTATAAATATAGGTTTGTCGTTTTTGTTTAAAAATAATACGATTGTCGTAGGTCCATTTATAATTATATATAAATTATAATCGTTCGTATTTATATAAGTTTGTTGTCGTTCGCAATTATATATCAAAATGATAGTTCTATATACATATAAATCGGTTTTAAGTTTGCGTTTTATAATTACACAACCCACTGGGCTTTGGCCCAACTCGTTGGCCCAATAACAAAGCCCAAATAGTTTGACCCAATAATGAGGCCCAAAAGGTGTGGTCCAATTGATATGGCCCAAATGCATTGACTAAATTACTTTAGCCTATTAATAAAATACAAATTTTTGGCCCGATATATATTCATGTCCAACAATATAATTCGGCCCAAATTCACGTTTGGCCCAGAATTAGTTTGGTCTAGATTTACGTTTAAACCCATCGGCCCAATATAAAAATTTATATGAAATCAAAACAGGTCACAGGGATCGAACCTGTGACCTTTTGCTTCTAACCTCGACCCTTTACCAGTAGGCTACACACCTACTTTTGTTTGTATGATGTAAATACATATATATATGTAGCAGTTTATTTCGAAAAATAAAGGAAATTGAAACTGGTCATGGGACTCGAACCCATGACCATTCCATTCATGCCATAAGAACTTATACCACTAAGCTAACATACTACATCTTGTTATTCAAGTGTAATATTATGTATTTATATGTTATGTATTATATTAACTCACAATATGAACATTTTCGCCTCTGATGTACAAACGTATACATGTATCTTTGGTCTTAAATTCATTTTTAACTTGTTAAATCAACCACTATATGATACAGATTCAATATATAAACATATATTAACATATTTTTACCACTTTATTACATAATCATCAACCAATTTCATGAATTCAATAAATTATATAAATAAGTAAAAATGGAAAATATTCCTCACAATGAGATTTAGGATGAAGGTGATGATGACTTTCGAGATGATGATGATGATTATGACAGATGATGTTGACGAAAACAGATGATGCTTATCTTTATGTGATCATTTTAGTTGTTTGATTGTGATGTGGGTTTTGAAGGTTTGAAGAATGGTGATGAAGATGGGTTGGACTTGCTTCTACTCCATCTCACTGCTGCTGGTTGATGATCGAGGGAAACAGAGGAAGAAAAAAATGATGGTTGCAGCTCAATAATTGAAGGTTGTTGTGAAGATAATCAAGTTAGGGTATGGAAGTACATATATAAAATGTTATACGGTTTCATTTGTCAAGGGAGGGAATGGCTCAGTACCATTCATGTCTCCAGATATTTCAATTGTGATAATTAATTGAATTTTTAACCCGTTAGTTTCGTATACGGGTCCAACTATTTGTACGCGGTGTCCCACTCAATTATTCGTTTGTTTAAAAAAAAAAAAATTTTAAACTTTGAAATTGATAACTACAAAAATAAATTAATTTTATTTAAAATTATTAATAAAATTATTCACCGTAGTGGGACTGTACAGTTAAACTGCGTGCCAGATTTCGGTTGAATTTGGAATTTATATTTTGAGGTAATGTTCCAAATACTAAAACAGGAACGGAAAAATAAATACTTTTATTATTTTCGACCTTTAGGTACGTTTTATAATTGTTTTTGTTCGTGTATGACGCGCTCGTCACGCTTAATATAAAACGTATAATATCGTATATTATTTTAATGATATAAGTTAATAATATTTGTAATTAATAATTTTTGAATTATTAATTATTTTGTATCACCAACTTTGTTGTCTTTAATTTATCGAGTTAAATACGTTCATTTCGTACGTAATTATATATACATATGACTACGAATCTAATACATCACGTATCACATAGTAAGTTTCACAAACTTAACATATAAAAATCGTTTTGAATTCACTAATCAGGGAATTACTCTAGGTAATGCATGGAGTTAAGTAAAGATTATTACCCTAAATGGAGGATTGTCACATTCTCCCCCCGTTAGTGAAATCTCGTCCCGAGATTTAAGTTGAGTTGTTCGTGACAGGCGTTTGTTCAAACAGGTGAGGGTATTTCTTTCGTATCTCATGTTTTGAGTTCCAACGAATCTTGACAAGTTTGATTTGTTTGTGTCGGAGTTTCTGTGTTTTTGTATCGGTTACTTCGATAGGTTCCTCCACAAAGTTAAGTTTTGAGTTGATAAAGACTTCGTCAGGAGGGATGATAAGTGTTTCATCGGAAAGACACTTCTTCAAGTTACACACATGAAAAGTGTCGTGAATGCTACTAAGTTCTTGTGGTAACTTTAGTTTGTAAGCGACAGGACCAATCCTCGCAAGGATTTCAAAAGGTCCAACATATCACGGGTTAAGTTTTCCTCGTTTGCCAAATCGTGCTACCCCTTTCCAGGGTGATACTTTGAGTAGGACCTTGTCTCTTACTTGAAACTCAAGAGGCTTACGACGGTTATCGGCGTAACTCTTTTGTCTGTCTCTTGCCGTTTTCAATCGGTTGAGTACTTGAGATATCTTGTCCGTGGTTTCCTGGACAAGTTCCGGTCCGGATAGTTGTCTGTTGCCCAACTCTGCCCAACAGAGTGGTGATCGGCATTTGCGTCCATACAGTGCCTCGAATGGAGCCATCTGTATGCTGGTGTGATAACTGTTGTTATAGGAGAATTCGGCTAATGGGAGGTGAGTATCCCAGTTTCCCCCAAAGTCAATCACACACGCTCTCAATAAGTCCTCGAGCGTTTGAATCGTTCGTTCACTCTGACCATCGGTTTGTGGATGATAGGCCGTACTCATGTCGAGTTGAGTACCTAAAGCCTGTTGTAGCGATTGCCAGAAGCGAGATGTGAATCTGCTATCTCTATCAGATATAATGGACAATGGTACACCGTGTCGAGAAACGATCTCTTTGATATAGATCTTCGCCAGTTTCTCTAGTTTGTCAGACTCTTTGATAGCAACGAAGTGGGCTGATTTCGTCAATCGATCGACAATCACCCATATGGAATCAACTCCAGTTGATGTCTTTGGTAGTTTTGTGATGAAGTCCATCATTATGTGCTCCCATTTCCATTTTGGTATTTCTGGTTGTTGCAAAAGTCCTGAAGGTTTTTGATACTCAACCTTAACCTTTGAACAAGTTAGACACTTGCTGACATAAGTAGCGATGTCTCTTTTCATGTTTGGCCACCAATAGAAACCTTTCACGTCTTGGTACATCTTATCTGCACCAGGATGAATCGAGTAGTTGGACTTGTGAACTTCGGCCAAAATCAGTTTGCGTAGTTCATCGTCGCACGGTACCCAAATTCGATTCATGAAGTATAAAACTCCATTTTCTTTGGTTTCGAGTTGTTTCTCCATTCCCTTCAGGGATTCTTCTTTCATGCGCTCGGCGGTGAAAGCTATTCGTTGTGCATCACGAATTTGAGTAATAAGATTCGAGTGGATTGTTAATACCAAGGCTCGAACTCTGCGAGGTTTAACATTCTCTTTATGACTCAGAGCATCCGCTACTACGTTAGCCTTCCCGGGTGGTACTTAATCTCACAGTCGTAATCGTTCAACAATTCGACCCAACGTCTCTGTCTCATGTTGAGTTCCTTCTGGTCGAATATGTGTTGTAGACTCTTGTGGTCGGTGAAGATCGTACACTTTGTACCGTATAGGTAGTGTCTCCAGATCTTGAGTGCAAAGACGACTGCTCCCAACTCTAAGTCATGAGTTGTATAATTCTTCTCGTGAATTTTCAATTGACGAGATGCATAAGCAATAACTTTGTCGTTTTGCATGAGAACACACCCTAATCCTTGGTGTGAGGCATCACAGTAAACAATGAAGTTCTCTGTTCCCTCGGGTAAAGATAAGATTGGTGCGGTGCTCAACTTTTGTTTCAACAGTTGGAAGGCGTTTTCTTGTTTTTCACCCCATTCGAATTTCTTATCCTTTTGGGTTAGTGTGGTGAGCGACTGGGCTATTTTGGAAAAGTTTTCGATAAATCGCCGGTAATAGCCAGCCAAACCAAGAAATTGTCGAATCTCGGTTGGGGTCCTTGGAGCTTCCCAGTTTTTGATTGCCTCAATTTTGGACGGGTCCACATGAATTCCTTTATCATTTATCACGTGACCAAGGAAATGAACCTCTCTAATCCAAAATTCACATTTGGAGAACTTAGCATACAGCTTCTCGTTCTCGAGTAGTTGGAGGATAAGTTTCAAGTGTTGTTCGTGATCCTCTTTCGTTTTCGAGTAAATCAGGATGTCATCAATGAACACAATGACAAACTTATCAAGATAAGGTTTGCACACTCGGTTCATGAGATCCATGAATACTGCAGGCGCGTTAGTCAATCCAAACGGCATGACTAGGAACTCATAGTGACCATAACGAGTCCTGAACGCGGTCTTTGGTACATCCTCTTCTCGTACCTTCAGTTGATGGTAACCAGAACGCAGATCGATCTTCGAGTAGTAACTCGATCCTTGTAACTGATCAAACAGATCATCTATGCGAGGTAACGGGTATCGGTTCTTGATAGTTACCTTATTCAGCTCTCGGTAGTCAATACACATCCGCATAGATCCATCCTTCTTCTTGACAAACAAAACCGGAGCTCCCCAAGGTGAAAAGCTCGGTCGGATGAATCCTAAGTCTAAGAGCTCCTGCAACTGTGTAGACAGTTCTTGCATTTCTGATGGAGCTAGACGATAAGGTGAGCGAGCGATTGGTGCGGCTCCAGGCACCAGATCGATGCGAAACTCCACTTGTTGTGGAGGTGGTAATCCTGGAAGGTCATCCGGAAACACTCCCGGATAGTCTCGCACTACAGGTATATCACTTAAACTTTGCTCCTCGGGTCTCTTTTCTACAACATGTGCTAAAAACGCTTGGTATCCCTTTCGGAGATACTTAGTGGCCTTTAAGCAATTGATCATTTTAATGGCACCCGTCCTCTTATCTCCTTGTATCACCAAGGTTTCTCCAGTCAACAATGGTAAACGTACCATTTTATCAAAACAAACAATCTCTGGACGATTCTTCGACAACCAGTCCATACCGACTACGATGTCAAAGCTTCCCAACTCAACCGGTAGTAAGTCTATTTTGAAAGGATGACTCTCCAATGTTAGAGTACATCCTGGTACTATTTCTCCTGATTCAATCAACCTACCATCGGCTAGTTCTAAAGTGTACTTGTTGTCTAGTTTACAGGATTTAATGTCTAATAGTGGTCTAAATTCCGTAGACACAAAACTCAAATCGGCGCCTGAATCAAATAACACAGAGGCATAATGGTTGTTAACTAGGAACGTACCAGTGACAGTGTTGGGGTCCTGGCGTGCCTCCTGTGCTCCAATGACAAACGCACGACCTCGAGCTGGTTGGTTGTTGGTGTTACCACGGTTGTTGTTGTTCGGGTTTGCATTGCGGTTCTGATTGTTTTGGTTGCCACGGTTAAGTTTAGGGCACTTGTTTCGGAAATGACCTTTCTCGCCACATTCGAAACATCCATTAGTTGGTCGATCCCTATTTGTTTGAGTAGTAGGGTTCGATCTACAGTATTGGGCCAGATGCCCCCAGCGTTTGCAATTCCCACAGAAGATACAATCACCATCATGGTGACGTTCACACTTGCCACACTTGGGCTTATTCCCCAAGTAAGTCTTTTGTTCAGCAGTCGTGGCAAGGTAAGCTTTCGTGGTTCCAGTCGGTTTCTTGTTCTGCTGACCCTGACGGTCATTCCACTTACGTTTTCCCTTTCCAGCATCAGCACTGCTGGGATCAACCTTTCCCGAAGCAGCTTTCTTAGTAAGGGTTCCCATTCGGATTGCTTCCTCTGTCAAGCGCTGTGCTAGTTCTATATCACTCTTAAAGGTGGCAGGATTAGACGAAGTCACCAAGCTTCTAATATGTGGTGCTAAACCCCAGATATACCTCTCAGTGCGCTTGTACTCAGGTGTGACCATGTGTGGTACAAGGCGTGCCAGTTCTTGAAATCTAGTGGTATATCCTGTGATATCAGTACCAACCATAGTAATGTCCCAGAGCTCAGTCTCAATCTTCTGCAGCTCACTGCGGGGACAAAATTCTTCCACAACCATGGTTTTCAAAGTTTCCCAAGTCATCGAGTGGGCGGTTGTGCGTCCAAGTGCTTGAACTTGGCTATTCCACCATGTCAATGCCTTATCAGAAAATGTGCAGGTAGCATACTTTACCATGCAGTCACGAGCATAGTTGCTAATATCTAGCACAGACTCCATTTTCTCTATCCAATGAATGATTCCAATAGCACCCTCAGTACCACGAAAGTGGCTCGGTTTGCAAGCTAGGAATGTTTTGTAAGAACATCCTCTTTGGGTACTCTCAGGGTTACCGTCAGATACAACAGGTTCGGTATTTCTGCTACCGCTGACCCTGTCACTACGGTTTCGGTCAATATCATACTGAGCAAGTGCTTCAGCAATCCTTCGGTTGACCATTTGTTCAGTCGTCTCATCAACAGCAGGAGGTGGTGAAGGGTTTCTTCGGACGTTCCGGGTATTCCTACGCTTAGGCGGCATGATTCAGTCCTAATCACACACAAGAAACACTCGTAAGATACCCTAATCAAATCATCACTCATAAAGTATGTGATAAATATAGATATAGTATGATAATCAATCACCAATTGATATCACTCATAGTGTACACAGTGACATAAACTAAACATAAGTTATATATCATATATAAGTCAAAAGGTTTTACATAAGTTTTATACAAGGATGGGATTTACAATAAAGAGGAAATACACCCATCTGATCAAACATGATCTACAAAATGTGACAGATTTAACCTATACATCCATCTAGTCAAAAGTTTTGCCCTACTACATCATAGCTACAATCCTAATACATCATAGATGCCATCCTGACATGGTGGATCTAATAGAAATATGCTAAAAACATCCCTACAACCATCCTAACAGCTGCCATCAGTACACAAACTCCAACTGCAGAACCTACTATCCCCAGACGTCTCTCAAGCCTAATCAGACGTGCCCTAGTCTCATCGGCGGACTCTCGATCCATCTCAATGTGTACCTCATAAGTGGCAAGACGTCCATAGATAGTAAGCACATCACCGTCCAGTCGAGAGGCATCACTGTGCAACTCTCCGATAGAATCCTGCGTACCATAATGAAATCCAAGAAGGGTACGGACAACTGCAACTACAGTAGGGATAGTGAGCTCCAGAGGCTCCTCAGTCAGATGTAAGGGGGTCGATGAGTGAGATGACTCCCCAGTCTCGAAAGTGGAAGGAATCCTCTCAAGTGTCCTCCAGTGGCGTAGTATACGTGGCATCCAATCAAGATGCGGAACTCTAGTCCTCTGCAATGACTGCTGATCACAAGGTATCTCTCTCTCTCCTCAGTCATCGGATCCTTGTCACGAGGTGCCAAGGGTCCTACAGGTGGGGATCTAACGCTCATCCTAACAGTCCTACACAATCCAGGCCCACGTGAAGACTCTCCAAGATGACGAGTCGCCATGAAAGTAGATCCTAACATACGAGTAGCGGGATCAGTGGGTGGTGATGGTGGAGTGCCTATAGTGCCATCTGAAGTAGCTCTAGAAAATGTGGGTGGGTAGACCTCCTCAGAAGGGTCATCACTAGCATAGTCAGGCTCCTCCTCTGACTCTGAGATGTAGATCGGAAACTGCCTAGACATAACTGTGACAAAGGCAATTGTGTGTGTCGTGTTAGACGTATGCAAAGTATGAATGCAGAAATGTGTTAGCCAAGGCTATAGTCTAGGTCTCTAAGATTTTCAGTCACTTAAAGACTTCTAGTTCTCTATAACCAATGGCTCTGATACCAAGTTCTGTCACACCCCCAAAGTCAGTAATCGTGTTTATTAATGGTTTAGCGGAAGCTTTAGTTAATTAGCGGAAGCATTTTAATAAGTGTTTTAACAGCGGGGGTGCTGACGTTACAATAGTGCATTCATTGTATCAGAGCATATGATCATACAGAACATATTAATTTAAGATGCCATAAGTTTAAGCGTTATTACAAAAGGGTACGACTTATAAAGTCGTACAAGTAGTGGTGTTGTAGAACAACAGAAGTTTACAAAACACAAATTTATAAAAGAGGGATTTCGTAAGTATAACCAATGAAATTGGTAATACAAAGGAAATCCAAGTGTCCCAAAAGTGGCATCATAAATAGTCTGGGTTGCCTACGTCCTTTATGCATGCAGAAGTACCTGAGTCCTAATTCCCTGAAAAACATAGTAAACCGTCAACATTGAATGTTGAGTGAATTCACAGGTTTAGTGTAAATGTAGTTAATCCAAGTTTTGTATAAATCATTCATGTACACAAACTAAATGTTTATATGTATAGCAGGAAACACAAGTGTTCTTATTAAAGAAAACATTTCCTATTTTACTGTAAGAATGTCATTCTTACTACAATTCAGTCGAGGTGTTAGGAAACATAAGTTTAATCATAAACATTTCCTAATAATGGTTGCAGGAAATACAATTCAACAATCAAGTAAACATTTCCATATATACCGTTGTAGGAAACACATGTTTAACAATCAAGTAAACATTTCCATATAAAAGTTGTTTTGTCGGGAAACCAAGTTTATCCAATCAAGGAAAACGTTTCCTAAAAAGAAATCATGTGTAGGAACACCTGTCCTATTAGTTGTCACAGGGAATACCCTTCCCAAATCAAGTTGTAGTTTAGTTGTTTAGTTATGTGGGAAATATAGACTATGATCCCTCTAAGGTGAGCGACACCTTTAAAGTTAAAGTAACGACTCCTAGTACTATAACCAAACCACGACTAGTGGATGTTCTTGCCTCAGTAACACGGTAAGTATACACTCCTCGTTACGAGTGTCATCGTGTGGTTGGAATGACCAACGAGTTATATCAGTGGGAGGTTTGTCAAATCGATAGTACTATCTGTATACTCAGTGGCTAGAGTCACCTAGCTAATGGTTATAGGTTGCAAGCACTGGGACTTATGTGCACTACAACTACCTCGCGTAAACCTAGGATCGTACCAAGATTCGTTGTCTTATTCCTAAAAGTTGTGAAAACGTTTCATATAGTTAACAGTTGAATATAAAGCATATAGCATTTATATAAATCAGTTTGATATAAAAGCATGTCGAGCAATTATATAAAACAAGTAGCATGTAATAGCACATAGTTCTATGTTTTCCACCCCTGGTTTTAAAAGCATTTAAAACAAGTAAAAGGTAGGGGCTGTGAACTCACTGTTCGCAAATCTTCAGCAAACAATACAGCTAGTAAGATAGTCGTCCGATGGCGTCCTCAAAGTCCTAGACGCAAGACATAGTTGGTGATACATTTGTTAAACAATTATTGCGCATAAGTATATCCCTATATACTTATTAGTTGAATATATATATTTGTATATATATTAATTGTCGTATCTATATATATATTTATAAATATAGGTTTGTCGTTTTTGTTTAAACATAATACGATTGTCGTAGGTCCATTTATAATTATATATAAATTATAATCGTTCGTATTTATATAAGTTTGTTGTCGTTCACAATTATATATCAAAATGATAGTTCTATATACATATAAACCAGTTTTAAGTTTGCGTTTTATAATTACACAACCCACTGGGCTTTGGCCCAACTCGTTGGCCCAATAACAAAGCCCAAATAGTTTGACCCAATAATGAGGCCCAAAAGGTGTGGTCCAATTGATATGGCCCAAATGCATTGACTAAATTACTTTAGCCTATTAATAAAATACAAATTTTTGGCCCGATATATATTCATGTCCAACAATATAATTCGGCCCAAATTCACGTTTGGCCCAGAATTGGTTTGGTCCAGATTTACGTTTAAACCCATCGGCCCAATATAAAAATTTATATGAAATCAAAACAGGTCACAGGGATCGAACCTGTGACCTTTTGCTTCTAACCTCGACCCTTTACCAGTAGGCTACACACCTACTTTTGTTTGTATGATGTAAATACGTATATATATGTAGCAGTTTATTTCGAAAAATAAAGGAAATTGAAACTGGTCATGGGACTCGAACCCATGACCATTCCATTCATGCCATCAGAACTTATACCACTAAGCTAACATACTACATCTTGTTATTCAAGTGTAATATTATGTATTTATATGTTTTGTATTATATTAACTCACAATATGAACATTTTCGCCTCTGATGTACAAACGTATACATGTATCTTTGGTCTTAAATTCATTTTTAACTTGTTAAATCAACCACTATATGATACAGATTCAATATATAAACATATATTAACATATTTTTACCACTTTATTACATAATCATCAACCAATTTCATGAATTTAATAAATTATATAAATAAGTAAAAATGGAAAATATTCCTCACAATGAGATTTAAGATGAAGGTGATGATGACTTTCGAGATGATGATGATGATTACGACAGATGATGTTGACGAAAACAGATGATGCTTATCTTTATGTGATCATTTTAGTTGTTTGATTGTGATGTGGGTTTTGAAGGTTTGAAGAATGGTGATGAAGATGGGTTGGACTTGCTTCTACTCCATCTCACTGCTGCTGGTTGATGATCGAGGGAAACAGAGGAAGAAAAAAATGATGGTTGCAGCTCAATAATTGAAGGTTGTTGTGAAGATAACCAAGTTAGGGTATGGAAGTACATATATAAAATGTTATACGGTTTCATTTGTCAAGGGAGGGAATGGCTCAGTACCATTCATGTCTCCAGATATTTCAATTGTGATAATTAATTGAATTTTTAACCCGTTAGTTTCGTATACGGGTCCAACTATTTGTACACGGTGTCCCACTCAATTATTCGTTTGTTTAAAAAAAAAAAAAATTTTAAACTTTGAAATTGATAACTACAAAAATAAAATAATTTTATTTAAAATTATTAATAAAATTATTCACCGTAGTGGGACTGTACAGTTAAACTGCGTGCCAGATTTCGGTTGAATTTGGAATTTATATTTTGAGGTAATGTTCCAAATACTAAAACAGGAACGGAAAAATAAATACTTTTATTATTTTCGACCTTTAGGTACGTTTTATAATTGTTTTTGTTCGTGTATGACGCGCTCGTCACGCTTAATATAAAACGTATAATATCGTATATTATTTTAATAATATAAGTTAATAATATTTGTAATTAATAATTTTTGAATTATTAATTATTTTGTATCACCAACTTTGTTGTCTTTAATTTATCGAGTTAAATACGTTCATTTCGTACGTAATTATATATACATATGACTACGAATCTAATACATCACGTATCACATAGTAAGTTTCACAAACTTAACATATAAAAATCGTTTTGAATTCACTAATCAGGGAATTACTCTAGGTAATGCATGGAGTTAAGTAAAGATTATTACCCTAAATGGAGGATTGTCACAGTTTGACTACTGGATTAGTGGTAGTCGTATCTTCGCTACCTTGGTTCGGTTTGAACCACTATTTCGTTATGCCTCTTGAGTAGTCACGACATCGGCTACCTCTTGGGTGACAAACTGAGCCAGTTCGGCGGCGCTAAAGGTCTGCATTCTTGGCGGCATGTTCCTTTAATAAAAGAAGATAGAAGGTATGTGAGCTTTTGTACAAAGAGTATGATTATCATAGATGTATATATATAAGCGTTTTACAGGATAATCAATAACTTATAATAAATAGATTAGCAACCATTTAAGGTGTAAGTTCAAAAGATTATAGAATTTCGAGTTGACTAAAGATGCCAGGAATTGTTACATCCGATTGAATTACAAGCATTTTACAGGATAAGCTAGTAGGTTACATACTGAATACTAAAATATTCTTAATGCTGATCTCATTGTGGTAGTAGGGTGACAATCCGATCAATAGCCTCCATAAGTCTGTCAGCTTGCCTGACTTTTTCTTCAGCTATTGTTAGACGTTGTTCCAGTATCCTTGAGTATTGTTCAGCTTCTTGTGAGCATAGTTCACACTGTTCCAGCCTAAGTCGTAGGTAGCAACTTCATCTCTGGTTTCTATCACTCGATCGTGGATAACATCCATATTGTAATTGAAATTATCTTGTTCCTCAAGGATATGTGAAATCCGGTCGTGGGCCATATGCATCCAACCTAAGCGAGTTTCGTGTTGTTCCCTTTGCACCTCATCCAGTGTATCCTCATGGCGATGTTGTTCCATTTGTATGTCATTAAGTCTTTCCTCATGGCAGTGTAGCCTAGCGGCTAGTACTGATATAGTATGGTGCATGGGTTCTTGAGTGTATGGAGAGATGTCCATAGGTTCAGCAGTAGCTCAGATACCTTCCACGTTTCTCCAAGTGTCCAAAGCAGTGGACAACCAACCCCATCGACTAGCGTCAACCAAACGGCTATCTTGGTTAAAAGTGTTACCAATTGTATTGGGGTTGGGATAAGGGTTAGCTTGAGGTGACCTAGTAGTTCTCCTAGCCACGTGTGATCCCGATTGGCTTTGGTGATAGTGGGCGGAAGAGCGTAAAGTAGAATCTTCCTCAAGTGAATTTTCCACAGCAGGGGGTAACACTCGAGTTTCGTTCTCGATGTTGGTAGGAGTTACATTAGGAAAGTCTGCCATTTCGTTGGCAAGAGTGTTAGCGTGTGAGGACTATATATATATATATATATATATATATATATAACATATAATAGCCTAGTAAGTATTGAACGTAATAGTTCTATCCCGTTTCTCTCGTGGTCAAAGTCTACTAATGTATCCTTGTTCAATCATGACCATTTCAGACCTTGCATCATTTTTCTTTACGTGTACATAGTTGATCTGGCTATGTTATATTAAGTTCAAATGATTTAATTCTTGAACTAATCATGCCTAGTAAGGAATACTTGCCTAAAGGTCATAGTCTAGGCCACTAATGCAACCTAGTCAGCTATAACCTTAGGCCCTGATACCAATCTGTCGCACCACTAAATTGTACAGCGGAAGCAATTCGTATCGGGGCACGACTAATCAGGTGATCATAGCACAAAGATTACATTGAACGACTCTACATGAGATGTTTGAAAAATAGTACAAAATTAATACCTTAATATCCTCAAATGTTTACATAGTTGCGAGTTCGTGTAAGATCCTAGAGATTTACATAACCGATATTACAAAAAGTAGTGTAAGAAAATCTTCAAACGTTTGTATGCATGCGACTCGAGCTATCAGTCCTGTATGTGCTGCTGATGTAAACCTAAGAATACATTGCTGAAACGTCAACTGAAGGGTTGGTGAATCTCACAGGTTTAGTAGTAAAGAAACAGTATGAACCACAAGATTTTGTACCAGTTTTGCAACCAAGCAAAGTAAGTAAGTAAGTAAGTAAGTATGTCAGCACAGTTTCCATGAGTTCATAAGTTGAAGCTTAACAGTGTGTATGTATGATACAACCAAGTATCGTATAATGTACCTCAGTGAGTGCAATCCAGAATCACTCATATGTAAAAAATACTAATCGCTTGTTTCTACGGTGAAATCCGTGGTTGCGCAGGGAGAGGCTTTCAGTGGATTAAAAGTACTCATGCAATGTGTGTAAAAGTAGTAAAAGTAGTTCAGTACTTGTGTTCATGCGTAAAACATAGCAAAGTATCTCACCCCAATAGGAAAACAGTAAAAAGTGGGGATGTAACACTAACCTGAGTCTAGCAAGTATAATACGTTCATGTAATCGAACAAGTATCCCGAATGTAATTCCATAGTGTGTAAGTATGTGTGTTGGTTCTCCGAACCCTACAACCTTCTGGCATTCAAAATGCAGAAGGTTGAAAGTAAATAAGTAAGTATGTGGATGTCTTAAAATATCATCCATGTTAGTTGTCCACTCAACTAGTTATGTCCAAGTAGTTTATCATTGTTTAATTAAAACCGTGTGCGGCCCGTTGGCTTTACCCGATAGTTATCAGCTTTATCTTTTGGTTTTTCAAGGGGGGCTTGGAAAATATACCAAAAGTGACTACTAACATGTTAATCAACATTATCCAATGAATTATAAACGAAAAGGAGGGAAATCTTACAACCAAAAAGCCGATCTAGAGCTGAAATAGTCGAACAAGGGCTGCTATGACTTGATTCGTGTTCTTCTCGGTTCTCCTTTCTCCAAACGATACTAGAGGGTGTTAGTTGATGATGGAAATGTTGTGATATCCTTGGATTATGTTTTGGAGGTCATTTGTGCTGAAACCAGAAAATGAGAGAGAGAATAGAGAAAGGGTGTGTGTGTTTTAGGTGGTATCAAATGAGAGTTTATCAAGAAATGAAGAATTTAAATGAGGCTCCATGGGCTAGATCATTGGGCCAATCCAGGACCTGTTTCCTAGTTTTTAATCTATGGAGTACCCTTTCTAGTTATCCACGTGACTGCAACCTAATAATTAGGACCTGATCAACCTTAATCATGGTAAGTAGTTATATGTGCCCATGACATGCAATAAGTAAGATACAGTGAAACCACTCGTTGTATATATTAGGTTTACATTTCTGCACTGCTTTACATTTAGTTAGTTTAGAGTGTCATTCTCACTGTCAATTACTCTTGACCGCATGTTGGATGTAAGAAACCATGGAACTACCATGTAAAGTATACTGTCTATTACTGAAAGGCATGGTCTGCATATGAAACACGTTTTAATAAACTTCGAATAATCCAGGGATGTATAACTATTTAAAAGGAGAGACTTAAGTCATAAGTCAAAGTAACCAAGCTTTAGTAATTAACAACAAGGCTTAGAAATAAGAGTAAAGTCCTAGCGACCTAGAATCCTTAAAACACTAAGTCTTACCAAATCGGCGGTCTAAACATACAAAGTTATTAATTTGCATGCTAATAGAGTAGTAAACTATCTTAGGGATTAAGAATGGTCGGACCTATGAGATGATACGATCCTCGGTTTAAAACCAAGATAGGTTGTTTATCTTTCAACTAGATAAGTATTGGAAGTTTTTGTATTGCTCCGATCAGAATCATGATAACCTAGTTCCTAGTGACATGCCAATGGGAAAATGAGTTGGTATGGTTCTAGAGTTCACAACTAATATTTTATTTACTTTAATAAGTATTGTCCCTATTTAGTCTGTCATCCCGAAACATTAATTATCAAAGTCTCAGCAATCACATATTTATCTTTATCTGCTTTCCAGTACTTTAATTTCCTACACTTTAATTATCTGCCTTTAGTTTAAAACCCCCAAACCTACCTACTTTGTTCCATCCTAAATACTTCCCTACTGAAAGCACCAACTTTAATCACCCACAGGTTTCGATTCATAGAATGATCTTATGGTATACTTACCGCTTACTAATCAGAGTAGGTAGTACATATAACTAAAGCCCCGTTATACATAAATTTTAAAACCCCTGTTGCGCCCCCATCACCATTAGAAATAACGACCGGTTGCGGGTGCAACAGGTATCTAACGGATTGGTCAGCTAGCTAGACGGTCATCTTAGGGGGTTTCCAATTTTTAAGTTCTAGCCTTTTGAACAGGGAGTAGGGCATAAGGTTAATGCTAGCTCCTAGGTCAGCTAAGGCGCTTATATCTCCAGATTGGTAAATAGAACAGGGAAGTGTAAATCTACCAGTGTCTCCTAATTTTTCGGAAAGGCTATTCTTAAGTAAGGCTGAGATTTCAGAACTAAGGGGGATGTTGTTTACTTCGGGCAGTTTATCCTTAGTGGACAGTAATTTCCTAATATACTTATTACGACCAGGAACTCTAGACATAGTATCAAGGTATTTTCCATCTAACTTAAAGGATGATAATTTCTTAGGTTGGGCTTTAAGTCTAGCAGGGTATAGGTTTCTAACCTCTTTGTTCATGGTCGGAGTGGTTTCCACAGCTGGTATCTTGATCTGTGGATCTTCCTCTTTTATAGGGACAGCAGCAGGTGGTGGAGTGGCTGCTTCCTTGGGGGTGGTAACTTGTTTTGCTTCCTCAACAAGTGGGTTGTGAACCGTGTTGCTAGGCAAACTTCCTCTGGGCCTATTTTCAAGACGTTGTGCCAATTGTCCAATTTGGGCTTCCAAGTTCTTTAGTACTGCCAACTGATTTCTGATAAAGAGATCAACTTAATCTATCCTAGCGGATGTCTTCTAGTTGAGTATGTGTTGGCCTTGCATAAACTGGGTGAAGGCGTCATCTGAACTTGAAGCTGGGGTGTTTGTCTTGTTGGGTTGTTCAGGGGTTTGGTTTGTGTCGGAAGTGGGTCCAGGAAGTGCAAGGATTTGGTTGTAAGCAGGTTGTGGTTGTTGTGGGTAAGGTGGGTATCTAGGTGGGAATCAGGGTTGGTAGGGCTGTTGGTTGTTTCT
Organism: Pseudognaphalium luteoalbum; assembly: GCA_963422505.1. Taxonomy (NCBI): domain Eukaryota; kingdom Viridiplantae; phylum Streptophyta; class Magnoliopsida; order Asterales; family Asteraceae; genus Pseudognaphalium; species Pseudognaphalium luteoalbum. The sequence goes on along the minus strand of OY730192.1, from coordinate 130,807,580 downwards.
CGGTGGGAATGGAGGTCCTCTAGGTTGGTTATTGCTTTGATTGAAACTGGGTGGAAAATTTTGTGGTCGAGTGGGAAACTGAGCAGAGTAAATGGTGTTGTCTGCCTCTTCATATTCAACTTGATATTCACCAGATGGTTGCGGGTTGGTGCAGTTTTGACAGACTTGTACTTGATGTACTTGATGCTGTTGTTTCTTAAGTTCTCTGAACTGTTTGACAAGTGAGTCCATCTTCTTCGTTAATACCTTAATTGCTTCAATTGGAATTGGATTCAATGTAGTGAGAGGTGTTGAAGATGTTGAGTGATCTCCTGAGTTCCAATCATGGTAATGCATAGTCATGTTCTCTATGAAGTTCCATCCTTCTTCATCTGTCTTTGTCATGAAGCTTCCTTGAGCAGTAGCGTCGAGGGTGGTTCAATGGTTAGGATCTAAAACATTGTAGAAGGTACACAACTGTGCGGATTTGTCGAGTTGGTGATTGGGGCATTTCTTCAGGGCTCCTTTGAATCGTTCCCATGTGGTGTATAATGACTCATCAAAAGCTTGTCGGAAGTTCATGATGTCATTTCAGAGTTTGGTTTGTTTAGAAGGTGGAAAATATTTGGTTAGAAACTTTGTCGCTATTACCGTCCATGAAGGGATAGAACCGGTTTTTAAACCTTCAAACCATGTTTGCGCATGATGCGTGAGCGAATAAGGGAAAAGATACAAACGGATTGTATCTTGGCTAACTCAATTTTGTTTGTAGGAGTTTGAAAGAGATATGAACTTGTCGAGGTGTGAGTTTGGATCATCACTTGGTAATCCATGGAATTGACAATTAATGTAACGTAAAAAGTCATGTTTGTACGTACATTATTGTGAACTTATTTTGGACTTATATTTGGTGAAAACATCTTAAAACAATCGTTATTTACTTAAAATCACCAAAGCAGTCCAATTATAGGCATTGCTGCAAAAATCATAACATCCAATTTACACGCAAAACCAGGAAAATTCAATCACCTTAAGTATTCCTCTCTTGATTATCTCATGGAAACAAATCAAAAGTCATATTTTATAATTCCATAGGAAAACACAATACCGGAGGTGAAAGAATCAAGCAAAACGGATGAAAGACGGAGAAGATGTGCAGTCTGGAAGCCAATCGATCGTCATCCGGAACATGCAAAAGTTATACACCTCCAAATTTGGCAAACTTAGTGTCATTTGAAGCGTAGCAGAAAAACGTATTCAACGGTGAAAGATCAAGAAAATCGGGCTTAAAACGAAGAAGATACGGGCGAAACAAGCAACGAACGGATCAAGCGGAAGACAAAAGCCATCCACCCCCCCCTAGGTGCCGTATACGGAACCTTAATGGATGTATACAGCCCCCTAGGGGCCATCTGCCTCTTCTTTTTCCTTAGTAGATGGTACCTAAGGGCCATCTACACCCCCCCGATTGCTTGCTACCCCCCAATTACGCTTGAATGCTTGTATCTTGAGCTTTAAGACTTGAACACAACCTCCACCCATTCTCCTATAAATTCCCCATCATTTCTCTCATTTCAAACACACCTCATACACCTCTCATTCTCTCATTCTATCTTTCACACTCTCTCTCTCTCTCTCCTTTCTCTTTCTAGTTAGTTTTAGGTTAGTTTAGGTTAGTAGTTAGTTAGATCTTGGTTAATATTTAACCAAGACTAACGAAGGGATAATATTGTAATATTGTTGAAGATACTTTGAGGGGCTTATTTGTAATATTTTCGGAGATATTTCAGAAGTTCCGCTCGTTGTAATCTTTCAGCATATTTACAAGCTTCACACTACGTACGATTATATCTTTCCTTATCTATCGTAATGCATGTTATTATTCTTATTATGCTAACTTTAGGATTGCTTGCCATGATTAGTGAGTAGTTGTATTGTGTGTTTGTTCTGATGTAGTTAGTCGTTAATTGGGATGATGTCATTATGAAACAATGGAGGTAACGTTAAATGACTTTCATTTGTATAGCGCCGGAAACACCAATGTGTGGAGTACAGAACGTAGAAGCTATGAAAGTTGTAACATCCTCTCCAGTGGTCGGGTAAATTCCTATTTAAATCGATTATTTAATTGTTTTATGAATTAATTGAGATTAATTGTTTTATTGTGAAACCTAGATAAATAAGTCACAGGACTTATTGTGAATTGTGAAATATTACTTATTTTAAATTATTATAGTTAATGGTAAAATAAAATAGTTTGACTCGCAAATGGTTTCTAGGTTCTAAACAATAGGGTTAGAAGGGGAACACAAATTACCCAATATTAGAGTCGGTTTTATAGAGGAGTCGACCTAAAATCTATGAACTTCTTCCCTAAACTTATTTCTTCTTGAATCCTTAATTAGTGATCAAAAGTTCCAATTCAAGAAACTTAATCAAGTGATAAATCCTAAGTGTTCTTGTAGCTTGATTTCTTCTTCACTATCGTCATCTTGTTCTTCTTAAGATTGTAAGTATTCTTGCTATTTTGTATGAAATGAGTTTATGCAAGAATCATGTGATTTAGTGATAAGTATATAAAATTGAGGTTTGATTTAGATTAGTATCGATTATTACTTGCTAGTGAAAGATGTATGATGATTTTAAGTAGTAATGAAGTAAGTTGTTGATTGTTCTTAAATGGAGTTTGTTTATGGTAATTAGGGTAATAGTTATGTGTGGAAATTGGAACTTAGATGAAGTTGCTAGTTGTTATACACGATGTTTATTAGGCATGTGTGAGGTTAAATACTGCCCAAAATCGTATATAATGCTTGTGTTGTGTGAATTTTGGGTATAGATTGTAGCTGAAAATTATGCAGAAAGAAACTGAGCACCAGACTCTGGACTGTGTAGCCGTTCGGCTAACAACCTTAGCCGATCGGGTATGTTGCTTTAAACCGAACGGCTAAATTTAGCCAATTGGGTATTTTAGTTCAAAAACATCACATAAAATGGCCTTCGATCTTTAAAATAGAGAATAGTGAGAGTACCCGATCGGGTGAACTGGGTGAGCCGATCGGGTGAACTAGGTGAGCTGATCGGGTATGGTGTCCTAACCGATCGGGTCATTTAAGCCGTTTGGCTTATTTAGAACTAAATCGTTACAAAAATTTGAGTTGGAATGAAAAATATTGAACAATCACCCTTTAGCCGATCGGGTCAGTAGTGAGTCGATCGGGTATCAAGGGCTAGTCGAACGGCTATAATGATAAAGCCAATCGGGTAAGGTTAAAAACAGGAACAAAGTAGTTTTGTTATGTTGTTATGTATATCTAATGTTGATAAATTTGTACTGTGAGATGATAAAAAATAAATTTAATAATTATGTTGGTATTTAAGTATTGGTACAATTTAATTGTATTTGTGAATAGTTAATAACATAATTACTTGTGTAAAGTGTTTATTTACATAAGTATGATTCGTTGATACAATTACTAACTTATGTGTTATGTGGTGTTTCATATACTCCAAAGACTCAGTGATATAAGACAGCTGAGTGTGGGCTCTACAGAGGTATGGGTGAGTGGATTTGGAACTCACCTTTTGATTTAGTTGTAATCATTTGGAGGCAACAAGTGAACGTGGATATGTTGTTAGACTATTTAGTTTGGATCATTAATTGTTAATCTACGTGCTATGTGGCCTTCGGGTATCAGTCGTTATTGAGGTCAACACGTTGCTTGGGCTATAGGTTATTGTGTGAATTACACAGGGTCTTGAGTCATTCGTTGTGTGTAGAACATGTGTTTGAGTATAATAACCATTAGCTATCGGTCTATTCTGTATTGGACATACAGATTGTTGGGCAAGTGTTCTTGAGAGCCACCACGGCAGTAAGGTTTCTCAAAAGCCACTGATCCTCATTGTTGAACTGTTATGTTGTGTAAAGTGTATTTATGTTTAGTTGATGTAAACAAGTGGTTAGGATAAATTGCATGGGGTTTGACCTATTCATTCACTTAGCTTCGTGCTAATCCCTTATTTTACTTCATGCATGTTATATTTTGAATATGTGGGATTGCAGGAAGGGATGTTTATCAAGGAATGTTCGACGCCTTGCAACTCTGATCTAGTTTTTGTAACAAACTAAAGTTTTGAAATTTTATAATACCCCGCACCATGTAATATATATGTTATGGTTTGAATAGTTTTAATTATCGTGTATCAAAGTTGTAAACATTATATGTAAAATTTTCAGTAATGTATATTAAATAAATATCTTTTGACATATGCTTCCGAATTAAATATATATTATATTGATATATTGAGTGAGGGGTGTTTTAAAAGTCGTGGGCTGATATCGCGTAAAAAGTCTGTTTTTACCACCGATATCTCTCTCATTCTGAAACAATACTTGGCATTTGGACTCGAATAATGCACAAATCAATGAAACTTTGCCAAGAAGGTCAAAATGAAGTTGCACGAGAAAAATCAAGCAAAACGGACGAAAGATGAAGATTCCACACACGTTTGAAGATTCAAGACATCAAGACAAGATTTAAAGACAAAAGTTCCCATCACTGAGATTTCTCTTATCTATAATCTTCGTTTTCAAATTACTAATCTAACAGAAGAATCAACAAAAATGGACAAAGAATGAAGATTCTACGTACGCCAGAAGATTCAAACGATTCGCACGAGACATCTAAAGATTAGAGAAACATTTCTGAGATTTCTTTTCACCAAAGTCTTCTTTTTTGAAAAACGAATCCAACGCAAAAAGAATCGATGAAAATGGACGCATAACAAAGAAGATACGCGCGAATTAAGAAATGAAGCGAAAGAAAGCGAACCGGAGCGGCTGGCCGCCAACCAAGGCCGGATGGCAGTCACCCAATGCCGGCTGGCAGCCACCCAATGCCGGTTGGCAGCCACCCAATGCCGGCTGGAAGCCCCCCATCCCCCGTCCACTTTTTTGTCCTTGCTCGTACTCGCAGGGTACACTTGCTACGCCTTTTCCGCAACTCTAGGGTACACGTGCTAGACCTTTACGCGCTTTAGGGTACAAGTTCTAGCAACTTTTCCACCTTTTGCTTATATATGCCCCAAGTTCCTAAAATGCACCAATTTTTTCTCCTATAAATAGGAGGCTCCATGGTTCATTTCAAGACACCTTTCTAGCTTATTTTTCTCACTCTAGA